>CM018078.1:80323779-80923779 GCA_008658365.1 Alca torda
AGCCACTGTCTCTCAAACCCCCTTCCCTTTCCACCCATTCCCCCCTTTCCCTTCCTTCCCTCCCCCGTGACACCTCCCGCCGCCACCGCCGCCTCCCCGCCGCCCCTCCGCAGCGCTGCCAGTGCCGGTGCCCGGCGCTGCCGGTGCCCGGTGCTGGGGCGTGCGGTGCCGATTGGCGGGGCCGGGCGGTCGCGGCCGGGCCGGCGGCCCCCAACCAGCTGTGCGGTGCAGACGAGATGCGGGTGGGATATTAAAGCAGCTTTTGAATAGTAATTCAGGTTCTATGGGAACCCGGGCAGATGACAGGAGCTCGATTTGGTATTCGTATTGTTATCGCGAGCGTCAGCCCAGATCGGATTCAAACACGTTTTGTGCTCGTTAAAAATTTCCAGTGTAGGGGCTGAGATTTTTCTTTTTTTTTGTTTTTGTTTTTTTTTTTCTTTTAGCCCAGCTTCAATTGGAGGCGAAACTTGCCGCATAAAGTATTCAAAGTCTGTCTAAAGTTGCCTTTTAACCGGATTCTCCCCCTCCCGCAGCCCCCACCGTATCTCTTGGTTCTTTCGGTTGACATGATGCAAATAAAAGTCAGTAAACTTGTTGCTGAATTGCAATGTTTCGGTGTACCTTATAAATTCATACCTTTTCTCCCTCGATCGCCTCAGAATGAGCCCCTGCCTCAATTCGATTTCCTTGCTGTTGGGCACATTTAGGAGAGAGTCTATTTGTGAAGTTCATTTCTAGGCCAAATGTATCAAGAGCTGATTGGGATGAATAGGACCGTGTGTCAGCCGCCCCTAATTGGGATTAAAGCACTTCGGACCATATGCAGAGAGTGACAGAAATTCTCAGGTTTCATTGTGCTCAGACTTCCACCCGCCTGGACACTCCCCCTGGAAAAGGAGGATTTTTAAAGATTCCAGGGAGAAATTGAGGAAATAAAGGAGACGGAGAAAATGACCGGGTTGATGTCCCTCTGCGGGGCTGCCAGCGTGGCAACTGCCGGGGACAACGACGGGCAGCGGCGGGACCCGGCGAGGCGGCGGGCCCGGGGCCAGCGCGGCCGGCAGCGGACCTGGCGCCGGGTTTCCTTAAGGAGGGAAGGGGAGGAAGCCTCGGTTCTCCCACCCCCGGCTTGTATTCGGGGTTGAAAACGTAATGCAATACCATAACCCCGCGGCTGGGGGATTATATGGGATGGGAATGAAAAACCCCAGGGAGAAACTTCGCCGGGTGTTTCTAGCCTAAGGAACAGGCTCCCAAAAGAGGAGGGAGGCAGTGAGGAGGGAGGGAGGGAGGAAGGGAGGGAGCGGAGATGCGAGTCACAGGCAGACGTCGCTCCCTGCCCAGCCCAGCAATGGTATCAGGAAAATGAGGTTTTTGGAAATGTGGCCCTGCTGCAGCGGGAGTTGGCCGGAGGCTGTTCTCCCTGTGCCGGGCCCGCCTGGTCTGGTGAAAGATGCCCTCGGCCAGTGAGTTGGATTAGATGATCTTTAAAGGTCACTCCCAACCCAAACCACCCCGTGACTCTATGCTTTTAACCCAAAGCTGCTCCACGTCCATATCCATCCATCGTCCCATCTGCCCATCTATCCAGCTGCGTGACAGCTGTGCACAAGTGGCCCTGGCAGGGTGAAGCATCCTGCCAGGATGAAGGCTCTGCACTGGTGGAGCTGTAGCGAGAGGCAACGTTCAAAGCTCAGGCCTGGCCTTCACAACTGTGACCAATCCGGGTGTGGGGTCTTCTGGGTGTGGCAACGCAGAGAGAAAAATATTATTTAAGTTAGTGATTTTTAAACGCTGTGCTCGGTTATTAGAAAGACGATGTTTAATCCCATCATAATCAGAAGGAGAAGATCCTGTACCGCTAACAGGTGACCGTCTGCTGCTTTCGTCCTCTCTACGCTCCTCTGCAAAGTACCCGTCGCCCCGACGGGGCGGCTTTGTGCCGGCGTCCCCGGCAAGCCCGTGTGCTGCTGGAGGCACAGATGGTGTCCCCGCCGTTCCCGGTCCGCGCTCCGCTGCCGTCCCCGCGGGCTCCGGGACCCACAGCCCCGGCGGAGCCTCCGGAGGGGGGTTCGGTGACCCCGGGGCGATAGGACACGGCTTTCTTCGGCGACACAGAACCGTGTATCCCCGGAGGCATCTCCGCGGTACCCGACTTTCATATTTCTGCAAGACAAAGAGCGGGATGGAGCGGTGGGCACGGTCGTGCGTGGCGGTGTGCGGGGGTCGGGGCACGGCGGTCGCAGGCGGGTGGCCGCCGCTGAGCCCGGGAGAAGCCCCTGAGACAATTTCGCCGCAACCTCGCTGGCTACGAACAGGGGGAAATGCACAGCCCTGCCGTGCCTCCGCCCCCAGACGGCTGCGGTATTTAAATAAAGAAAAGGAAAGAGCATCCCCGCGCCAGCCGGCAGCGCTGCCCCAGCTTTCCGGGGGCGGGGGGGGGAGGGCACGGCGGATTTGCCAGCCCAGCCAGAGCGACCCGTGTTTGCCACCCCCGGGAGACAAACCTCTGCCCTCGCCCCAGCCCGAGGAGAGAAGCGCGGCGCCGGGACACGGCGAGACCGGGCGTGGGGACAGGCCCCAGGCCCCCGGCTGCCCCTCGCTCCCGGGTGCCCGCGGAGGGGATGCCCGGGAGGCCCGGCTGGGCACAAGCTGCTCCTCGGGGTAAAGGCAGAGCTGCACGCAGCTGCCTACAGCTCCAGCATCCATACGTTATCCCGCGTGTATCCACAGGCACCTCAGAGGGAGGAGGGATGCGGGTTTGCCTGTGTGTCTGTACACAGGCACCCGAGTGTGCGTACGCGCACACATGCGGTTTATTGTAAGTCGGTATGCTGAAGACACTGCTGAGGTATGATGAGGTGCCTTTTTTTCCCCATGGATTTCATGACAGGAGCGCAGGGAGAAAGGCCCTTCCGCTCCCTCCCGGCCGTCCCTGAGAGGCAGGGCTGTGACTTATAGAAAAGCATACTGTACATACAGAGCCAAATTTTACCCAATATATACCGGATCAATGCGCTAGGAAGCATCTGCAAAGGTCTGCATGGCGCCGAGGAACCGAGTCGCTCCTGTGCTCCGGAGAGCAGCAGGGTGAAGAAGCAGAGGGTGCTTCCCTCCCTCCCTCCCTCTCTCCCTCCCCATCCTCCAGCGTCAGAAATATCCCTGGGAATCCAACCCATAGAGTTATATTCTGATCTGAGCTCCCTCTGAGTCGGGCTTTGTAAAGACAGTGGTTGTACCTCTTAAATCACATGATCCTTCCACCTCTAGGCAGGCATTGACTTTTTATTTCCAGCCTGGGCTTTAATTGTTGGGTTTTTTTAAACACAGCGGAAAGTCCCCTTCCCTGAGCCCCTCCACAAGACTGTCTCCCTCCGTCCTGACAGCTTGATAGATCCGAGCCCGACCCTGAATCTCTTCCAGGGATGAAATTGTGCAGCGACAGAGGAAGCCAAAGCACGCAGGCAGAGTGCGCAGCCCTCAGAGCTCCCTTCCTCCCCCTCCTCCGAGGACCCCTCTGCCGTGCTCAGCTCGGCTCAAGCCGAAAAATATTCTTTACACGCAGCGTAAATTGTTGCGTTTTTCCTCAAGAGCTTACAAGGGGAGGGAGGTGTCATATCGTTTAAAATCAGCCCCGTGATTACAGAAGAGTTGCAGCTGCAAAACGAGGCACTTAATTTCAGGAAATCTTCTCCCCGAGGGGCAGCGTTATAGCAGTGGGCTATGGAGGGGTGGTTCACAGGTAGATGCCAAGGACCTCGGAAGAAGCAAAGTGCCACCAGTGCCGGGATGGGAGCGGGGCCCGGCGGAGGGAAGGCACCGACCCGCTCCCGCTGCGGATGCCCTCGGCTGGGGAGCAGGGAGGTGGAAACTGTGATGATTTCGCCCGTTAAAGGCTCCCACCGAATCCAGCCCTGGATCCGAGGCGAAGCAAGGAAATAAATCATTGGCACGGAAGAGAGAAAGAGATGAAAAAACGGTAGCTGCTGGAAGGAAGATCTCTCTCCGCAGTGGCACCAGAGAGCAGGGCAGAGCTTGCTGGCTGGCTGGTCATGATGTAAATGGAGAAAGAGATAGGTTTTGCCAGCAAGCGGGAGAAAGGGCTGTAAGAGAGCTGACTTCCTAATGAGCGCATATAATGTTGTAAAGGGTTTCAGCATTTTATGCTTTTCAAGATACAGCTATCTGCAAGAAGAAAAAAAAAAAAAAAGAAAAGAAAAAATAGAACTTTGTCACAAACGCAGCCATCAGAAATTGTTCGTTACACTCTGGTAAACATCCCCTCATGGTGAAATTGTTGGTAGGGGCGGAAGGCAGGGCAACAAAACGCATCTTTTTCTAGTATGTGCAGCTCTCTAATTAATGAATTTGACAAACTGAAAGGTCTTCCTCTGGTTCCTGCGACTTGACTTTTTCTTTTCTTTTTTTTTTTTTTTTTTTTAACACAGTAAAGATATTCGAAACAAGAAAGCATTTGGTTTAACCATGTAGAATAACGAAGGTTAAACTCACGTTATCTAGGACTTATCTTAAAGTACACCACGAAGTACAGCCTTTTTCCCTCTCTTTATTTCGGCATTGCATATTCTGATGCTGAAATATGCATCATTTTTGACAGCTTCGGAGTTATGAAACCAAAGAAACTTTCGGTGTCATCTGTCGGAAATATTTTTTCTTTACAGCCTGTAGATTTTATGTTCTTTCTCTTCATTGTTTGTGCTATTAAAATAAAATCTAAATAAACTTATTCAGTATTTTTGCCCGATCACTTGTGGACCGCTGCCCTCAGCTTTCCCAGCATCATCATCTTTCAGTCTAAATATTCAAATATGCGTTTAGAAGAAAAAGACAGATTAACCTTAAAGTTTCTGTCTCACTGTATGTCTCTCACACGGAAAAATAAGGGCGCACTTCGTGCACACATATACAGAAAGGTTAGCTCTTCCAAAACTAGAAGGAAAAATAATACTTATCTTTTAATATTTCGATCACGGCTTGGTATTTGGTGGGGACGCCTTCTTAATAATCTGACCTACTTAATTTTTTTGCGGAATGAACCCTTCTCAAAATCGTGTTTGAATTAAGCTGCGCTCAAAATATCAGAGTCCAACTAAATCCTGCTTTTGAGTCACTGGCTTTAAAGGTAAATTATGATGCCCACCGTATCGGTATTTCTGCCTGAGAAATGTGGCTTGCCACCACTGTGTTTATACCGTGTCCCGAGGTATTTGATGAAAAAAATCGAGTGTGCACATTCAGCTACCGCTGAGGAGAAGTTTTCAATAGCCCCGTTAGCCCCCGGTCTTTGGGGCTCAACCCCAGGTGCAGAAACTGCTCTCGGATGGGCTCAGGATTGGACCCGCTGCAAACCTAACCCCATATGGAGGCAACGTTTGACTTTCAGCCACCCCTTATGAGCCTTCCAGGCAGCTTTTCCTCGGGAACGTGAGACCCGGGCCAGTCCCCGAGGTGCCCGCACCCCCCGGCACTGGGCTCCCAACGCTGCACCGAGCTGTCCGCACCCGCTGCCCCCCCCGGCTTGCCCTGCCCGCCCCGAGGAAGACCCCGCAACCCTGGACAGCCTTTATTTGAGAAAAGGCAGCCCCGTCCTACAGCCTGGGCGTCCCGGAGCCGGTGTGCTGAGATTTTCCTCTACTGCTTTACCTTGCAAAGAAAAAAAAAGGAAAAAAAGACTTTAAAAAAAAAAATCGCTTTTCTTTCTTTCTTTTCTTTCTTTTCTTTTTTTCTTTCTTTTCTTTTCTTTCTTTTCTTTCTTTTCTTTTTTTTTTTCTTTTCTTTTCTTTTCTTTTCTTTTCCGATTCCGAGAAAGCAAAAATATGCCTGTCCCTGGGATCAGTTCCCAGGAGGGAAAATATCTGCATTTTCATCACGGCACACCTGAAAGCTGTCACCCCGCCCGTTTTGCCAGTGCTCGAGCCGAGCCCGCACTCCGTGTCCCTCAATTCCTATAAATATCAACCTTTACTGGCGCTCCCCCGTAGCCTCCCCGCTGGAGGAGAAGCCGGCCCAGACCCGCGGGGGCCGCAGCGCCGAGCTGCTACGGGCTGCCGCCGAGGCGGTGGGGCCGGGGACGGTCTGCAGCATACCCGTCCCCCTGCCCCACCGAGCCGGCCCCTGAGAGCGGGTTGTGTTGGAGGCGGTTGAAACCTGGAGCAATAAGACGGCAGTTTCTCAAATTCCCTTTGGGAGCCCGCAAAACGGGGTGGAAAAGATGCGCATACACGTGTGCGTGTTGTACGCACGTATATGAAACCTGTCCGGGGGAATGTAGGCACGGAAATATACAACTGGCAGTGATATATTTTGTCTCCTCGGTTACATAGTTTTTCCTCACTTGTATAATTTCAAAAACCCCCTCTAAGATTCTGGGTTGGATAGAAACCGTTTGCTACCAGATAGAGCGAGGCAGTGAAGCCTCCCCTCGGAAAAGCGTCTCTCAAGCGTGATCCGGCGAAGATGCAACTAATTAACTCGCTTCTCTGTTTTCCGCTCATTTCTCTCCGGTAATGTCAGGGGCTTGCGGAGACGAGAGGCGAGGGGGGGCGTTCTCCTCAGGCCAGGCTCCACCGTACGCACCGGGGAGCCGCAGCCCCCTTTTCGTCTGCCGGGTTGCTTCAAGGTTAGCCGATACCTTTGCGAAGTCGTGCAGAAAACCCGGCTGCCGAGGTCCCACGGGGCCGAGTCAAGCAAGACTATACGTGCTCCTAATTTTATTCGAGTTAATAAAAGCGACACTACAAGTTCTCAAAGGCGGGAGGCTGGGGCTGAAGGCGGGGGAGTCGCTCTCGGGGGTGGTGGCGGGGGGGGAAACGCAGGGTTTCGAGTGAAAACCTGGAGGAATAGTAAAAAAGGAAGGAGAGGGCTTGGGGAGGTGGGGACAGCCCCTGTGCAAGCCTGAGGTGACGCCGGAGCACCCCCGGTGCCCTGCCGGGGCGGCCGCGGGCCGTTTCTGTTTTACGGTAGCACCCTTTCCTCCGGAGAGGCCAAAAGCTCAGCGCAAAAACTTGCACCTTCGTGTCAGACTCGCTTTCTCCAGAAGGTGTTTAAGATGGGGAGGGGTCCCCGGAGGCACCCAGGGGTGCGGGGGCAGGTAGAGAGGGCTCCTGCCCTGGGCTGGGCGACAGCCTTGGGCAGCCTCCTGACTTCTCAGGACACCTTTCATCGCCCACAACGGCTTAATGCTCATTTAACTGAACGTCTGTGAAGAGGTAAGAGACAGGTAAATTCTCCCTGTTAGGCGCAGGTTACCTCAGACACCTTCAGTCCCCTCCCTGTGTCCCCACGGGGGTCCCCAGCGGAGCCACCCTCCCTTTGCAGCTCCAACACAGGGAAAGGAGAAGCTGTAATTCTGCTTAGTGCTGGGATTTGGCCAGGGGAGAAGGGGGACAATCTGCAAAATACCCTTTCAGAAGGGCTGCATTTCACCCCCCTGGTCTTTCCAGGAGGGGAAGTCCTCCCTGATGGGACACATACCCCGTGTGAGTGAAGGGCCACCCGGTCGGTGTCTGGACTGCAGATTGATCTACATGGCTCACAGGGCTTGAAGGACAGTTTAAGTCCCATCACAGCCTGGACTGGGTGTGCTGCTCAGGATCTGGCCCCACATGCCAGGGCCAGGGCCAGGGCCATTCCCTTCACAGAAACCCTGAGCCATCGGGGAGGAGGAGATGCATTTCCAGCTGACCAGAGGAAAAAAAAAAAAACAACCCTCAAATCAACAATACTGATTTGATACTCCATCCTGTATGTTCCTGCTGTGTACATTTTACTGAGAGGAGGTGGGGTTAAATGCCAGAGTGTCTGTGACCCAGAAAGGAAAACCCTTTGAAATAACAGGCTACAGTGTGGGAACACTGGCGATTTTTAAAAATGATTCTAAGTGCAGGTTGGTAGGAGGTGGCTGAGAGCATCTTTCTGAACCAGCTACCCTTGCCAAGGAGTTATCACAACAGAGATGATGCTGATGGTTTTAATAATGCCTCCGTCTCTTGTCATTTATCCTTGCGTTGTAAACTGAGCCATCATTATTCTAAAGTCTTTCCCTCATCTAATGAAATTATCCTGAATGCCTTCTACGTAGAATATTAAATGGTTGCCTGTGCAAGAGTCTTTTTTTGTGTCTGTGCGTTGGGGTGGGGTGAGGGTTCTTCAAATAAAAAATTCTCCAATATAAATCCTTTGCCCCTGAAATCGTCAATCAGGAATAACAGGATCCTTATGTTCAGATACGTGCTATCAAGCAGCTGAATTTTTGTTTCATATGTATAAACATTATTTGTGGATAAACATTATTTGTGGATATTTCCCACTGGTTTGATGGGGTCAATCCAGAGTCACCACTCCTCCAATCCACCTCCCTCAGCACAGTATATAGCCTAAAAGACCACCATTATTGGGAAAAATATCAGACAACTGTCACATTACCTAACTTAGCGAAATCATAACAAAGGCTTCCATTAGAAGTGACATAACATAAGCTGGAAGGGGTTTTCATTCCACTTACACTTCTTTTCTCTGTTCCTTCCCTGAAATGTCTCACATTCTCGACATGTTTGTGGAAGCTTGATTAAAGTCAGGGAAATCTGGTTTTGTACCACTCACTCGTTTCCCGAGGGGATATTAAACAGAAGACAGCAACAGGCATACTTATTGTCAGATCTGTGAGAAGAGACGTACTGTTTCGGTTATTAGATGAATATGTAAATATGTAAAAACCTGAGAGCATTCGTAGAGACTATTTCTGTGTGCAACTAAGGGAAAGGCTAAAGGAAATACTTATTTGGAATTGCGGAGGAGGACCCATGAACAAAACCTGAACGTGCATCGTCCTTCCACCATTTTAGATGCTGTTTGTAACATGTGGATTGGAAGAAGCAATTTATTTGTTAAAAAAAGAATCTGTCCAACTATCCTGTGTATATTTATATCTAGCGATGGACTGCTAAGCATATTCAATATGTTTGTGACGGGTTTTATTAGGGGGGCGGAGGGGGAAGAGATCAGCGAGAGCTGACAGATAATTTCAGCTCACAAATACGACAAAGTATAATTTTTACCTGCAGGTTCTTGGCTGCGATTTTTTTCATCCTATATCTGGATGTCCCTCAGAGCAGCAGCCAGGTCCGGGGCTGAGCAGGAGACATCAGCCCACACAGCAGCACTGCACATCTGTTTTGTGAAATCTTCGTTTGCCTGTTTTGACAGAAACACCACAGAGAGGACATGGTAAATAAAGCAATACTCTGCACAGCTCCTGGAAAAGAAAGGCTGCAGAGCAATGTCAAGGGGAAAAAGCTCTGCCCTGTCTGCCCCTTGCTGTGCCCCTGTTTGGGAAAGCACCTCCCAGCTGGGCCTCCAGGGAGATGGAGCTGCAGTGACATCCACATCCTCCAAGAAACACAGGAAACTGCACATGGCCATCAGATATCCCCCCTGCGCATGTAACGCGGCCCCACGGCTCCACACCAGCCGTGGGACTCCTGGCCTGGCAACAAGCATCCCCAGCATGCCCCAGTCGAGAGGAGCCCTGGCCCCTTTGCGCGGGGGATGCTGTGAGGCTGGGATGGACCCCCTGAAGCGCTGGGTGCCGCGCCGCAGGGATGGTCTCCAGCAGCGCAGCATGCCCTTTTGCAAGGCACCAGGAGGGTTTTACTCCTCCCACAGCCCTGGCACTGGTGTGGTCTGCTGCTGTGCTGTGAAACGGGGTCATGCAACATGAGGCCTGTCCTGCAGAGAAGAAGGACAGTCCAGGAGCGAGGGCCGGCAGACCCTGTGGTGCCAAGCGCTCCCGTTCCAGCAGTGTCCTGCAGTGCCAGGTGCTGGGCGAGCAGGGCTGTCCCCCGTGCCCAGTGTGCAGTGGAGCAATGGTATTTATCATAGCTATGGTAAATCTCCTGCCCAGTCTCTACTAATTGCTTCCTGCCACACTGCAGCATGCAGAAACACAAATCGCCAACATGAGGTACCAAAGCAGAGCAAGAAAAAGGCAAGGGGGCAGGTGGAGAAGGATGGTGTAACAAAGAGATGCCTGCTTGATGTGATAAGCAGCAGCATGAGGTCTGCTGCTATTTTTGGTTGCTCTCGTATGTTCAGTGAGGCAATGACAGGCTTCTCTGTTGTACGGCAGCTTCCCTCTCTGCTGGCTCTTGGGTGCTGTGATAAGCTGGGTGCGATGCAGTTGTGGGGTGGCTGTGATTCAAAGGCATGTGCTGGCAATCTGGTTCCCTTCTTTGTAGCTGTGACACTGAAATAGTGGAATAAGGACATTCTCCTTTGAATTTTCACATGCTCAGCAAGTTCTGCAAGGTCTGGATGGCATTTTGGAGGAAGGTGTCAAGTCAGAGAGCCTCCATAGAAATGCCACAGAACCCAGCCTGTGGTCTCCATCATGTCTCCTTGCACCGAGAAGGAGAAGTAAAGGAAACACATCCAGGGTATGAAAAGTCTTTCTTCCCTACCTCACCCCTCACCCTCACATTCCTACTTACAAACAGGGCCTTAAACCTAGACTCTTTCTGACGTGTCAAGAAAGGCTTCTCATCCCACCAGCACGTTGAGAAACAACACTGTCTCCATCTTATTCCATCCATCTTCCCTCTCCGCTTCAGAGTTCCTCATGCGTCTCCAGCACCTTAGCTACACTCTCAGCGACAGATCACTGCACACTCCTGCAAGACTGGGTCTGAAATGCCTTTCAGGGGTACCATGGTCAGTCTCAGGACTACTATTGGGTACTTCTCACTGCTCCTGCCACCCAGAAATTCTTTGGTTTACTGCATCCAGTCTCCAGTCCCTCCCAGCTTCAAGGCAAGCCCAAACTAAGCACCCTGGTATGCTGCAGGGACAGGGAGGGACATGCGCCGTCTGTCTCTGTCATGATAAATCAAGACAGCATTCAGGTTCCCCTACACAACACGTGTATATGCATATGTACATGAATACACACCTGCATACCTCTAGGCTCATCTTCGCCTATCACAATGCCAAATATATTCATATACATATGAATATATGAATATCCCAAAAGATACCCAGAAACTACATTAATTACAGTCAAACTAATTTGCTCATTGGAATATGCAGAAAGTTCCTATGTTAAGTTCTGCTGAATGGAGCCATTTCTTTACTTATTGGTGACGGTGTTGGCTGCCTCACAGACTACTTCTGGCTCCGCAGACAGCCTCTCAGTTCAGGCTGATGAAGCTGAAGAAGACGTTTGAAGTGGTGGACAGAGATGGAGAGAGTTTGCCCACTGTGAGGAGAGCCCCTAGGGAGCAAGTAGGCTGCTTTTCGCATGGTCTGCTGTGTGCAAATGGACAAGCATACTTAAATTTCATAACAATAGGTTTTGGAAAAAAATAGTCCTCGTGCTCACAGGTCTTGCCAACCATCAGCACCAAGGCACCACCTTCCCAGCAGGATAAACCAGGAGTTACCTCACCTCGCTGAGGATCTGCCCTTGCAGTTCTTCTTGCTGCCACCATGTTGGTTGACAGAAACTCTGATGACTTTTGTGAGCACAGGGGTAAGTCTGAACTCTAGCCTGGGTTCATGGTGGAATGGGGAGGCCATGAGGGCTGCAGCTTTACCATAGCTGCTGCCAGCTGCTGTCTATCTGTCTTGTGTCCAGGCAGCCTTCCTCTTCCTGCCCACATTCAGCCCTGAAAACTGGGCTTGCAGGAGGGGTGAGTACACACACTCACCCAGGTGTAAGACCACGCTTACGTACGTCTCTGGGTGGAAGGAAATAACCCCCCGATCTAGGTTCTGCCACAGTAGGGTCCTTATCAGAGGCAATGAAGTCAGACTGATGATTTTGGAGTACAAGTGTGGAAATGGCTAACGCACCCAGGACTGACTGACACAATCCACTAATTTTATACAGTGCATGTGGAGGACAGGGGAGAGGAAGAGATGAATGCAACTTCTGGCACCAGGGAACACCAGTAGAGCTTGCCTTCAAGACCCCAAGAGTTTCACCATTTTAACATTCCTGGTTAATTAGCAAATTAGGAAACCGTTCTGCAAAGCTGAGGCAACAAAGTGCAAAACCTAATGATTTAGACAGCAGCTTTAATGCAAACATGCTTGGGTCAAATATTAAATCTCATAAAAAAAAAAAGGTCCCTTTACTGCATCTGTGCTGGCACCACACACCAGCCCCATGTGCCAATGGCCCCAAGGGCACCCACAGCCCTGGCCATCCTTGCCCACCCCCGGGGCTCCCCTCAGCCTGCCCATGGCCCAGGACCCTGTCTCAGCCCCCAGGGCCGTCAGGCACTACTACATGCTGCCAAACGGCATTAATGACCCCCCTCCCCAAACGCGGAGTGGGGTTTTAGCCAGTATGCAATAGGAGTGTGGCTACCTGGCCTGTAACAGCCTTGCTCAGGGTCCCTCGTTGGTGGCCACGCACTCCCAGCCCTGCCAAATGCCAGGTGGGCTTGCTCGCCTGGGAGGTGATGGCTAGCATTCAGCTAGACTCCTTCAGACTTTTAAAATACGTCCTTTTTTTACTGATGTCACTGCAAAAGTCAGGCGTACTTCTCCTAGAGCCAGTGCTGCTTGAAGAGAAGGCACCATCCCTCCCTCCATCCTTCCCTCCATGCTTGCCCTCACCAGAGTGCTGCATCCCGGGGCAGTGCAGGTACTGGGACCCCTGGCTCCTGCCTCGGTGCACCCTTCCCAGCAGTACATGGATTAATACATCTCAGATCCCGCTCAGAAGTTATGACCTGTGAGCGTTCCCCATGCCACCGCAGGAAAGGACAGGAAAAGAAAGCTGCAAAGGGTTTAGGCCCAGGTTCTTCCTGTTAAACTTAAAAAAAAAAAAAAAATACCTCCAGAGGCTTTCTCCAATGAGGAAAATTCCAGCATGGAGCAAGCAGAACCCTGAAACCTCAAGAACTGGGTAAGGTAAAGGGAAATTTAGGTGAGGTGGAGACAGCTGCAGGACACGTAAGTGGTCTTATTGGGACCAATAGTCTGTGTGATGTCTAAAGAACAAAGTTAAAAGTTTATCAGTAAGTTGTGGTTGGGACATGGTTGAGACATCATAGAAGACAACATGTGGTCCAAACTGGGCCCTTACTGGGAGCAGACCGGTACTGAATTTAGATAGCAGAGGCTTTACACTGGAAGAGGGCAGGTTTATATCGGACAGAAGGAAGAAATTCTTTCCTGTCAGGGTGGTGAGGCACTGGAAGAGGCTGCCCAGAGAAGCTGTGGATGCCCATCCCTGGAACTGTTCAAGGCCAGGTTGGATGGGGCTTTGAGCAACCTGGTCTGGTGGGGGGCGTCCCTGCCCGTGGCAGCGGGGCTGTACTGGATGCCCTGCGAAGGTCCCTTCCAAACCACCCCGTGTCTCCACGAGGCCACTACACCTCAGAAAACCCCTGCACAGGCGGCGGGATCCCGAACGGCCCCCGCCACACGCCGGGCGAGGCTCTTTGGGGGCTGCCAGGCCGCGGCGGCCGCAGCCCCACGCCGCCGGGCCGCTGACGGCCGCCCGGGGCCCGCCGCGTCCCGCCGGCGGCGGGCGGAACCCCCGCGCAGGGGAACGGTTCCCAGTGCCGTGTGTTGCCGGCCGGCGGCGGCGGCGGCGGCGGGCGGGGGGGGGGCGGTGGCGGCCGCCTCCTTCCTGCTGCCGGCGCGGGGGCGGCGGCGGCGGCGCGGCGGGGCCGGGGCATCGCGGGCCCGGGCGCCTCCTCCCCGCTCCCGCTCTCTCTCCTCCTCCCCATGGCCGGGAACTTCTGGCAGAGCTCGCACTAGTGGGTGCCGCGGGGCGGCGGAGGAAGGGGGTGGCGGGGGGCGGGGGGGGGGGGCTGCGGGCCGCCGCCGGGCTTTGTCCATTCATTGCCGGGGCGCGGCTCGGTGGGGAGGCCCGGCGGGGGCCAGGGGAGCGCGGCGGCGCCGGGGTCCGGTCTGGCAGCGGCGGCGGGGCCTGCTCGCCGGCGGAGCCCTGGCGGGAGGCGGGCTGGAGTTGTGAGAGCGCCCGGGGCCGGCCCGACGTGTGGGGGCTCTCCGTGAGGGGAGCCGCCTCCCGGTGTCTCCGGCGGCTGCCGCGGTCTCCGTCCATGGGGTGGGGGTGGCTGCGGTCCCCCGGGTGCCATGTGTGTGTCCCCGGCGGCAGCCAGGGCTGAGCTGCCTAAAATACCCCCGTGCTGGGCGCGGACCGTGTCTCAATGGGTGTCCAGGGTTCTAAATATAACATAAACCTCCCTCGTTACCCACAGCGCCTCAGATCTATACAGCCTGCTTAGCTGATATAGCTAAAAGCTGACCTTAATCCCTGCTAGTTAGTGTTTTTTGGGGGGATATCTAACTCTGAAAACCCCAGTGAACGTTTCCTTGAGGAGGTCGTGTGTGGCTTGTTAAAGGCCACTAGCCCTTTAGCCCCGAGCCTTAACCTGTAGTCTGCTGGCACGGGGCGGCGCGGGGCGGGGACAACGCACGCAGGGGACATGCTCAATATAATGCTGACAAAGAGTTGCTGAAATTATTTCCCCTTCTTTTAGTTACAATGGATTTTGGATAAACAAGATCTGTTGAAGGAACGCCAGAAAGACTTGAAATTCTGACCGAAGAAGAATATTGGAAGCTACAGATATTTTTTACTAATGGTAAAACTGTTTTGTTTTTATCTCTGCCAATAAATCCGTACAGCATCTGCCATGTCTAAATGCAAGTCTGAATTGCTTAGAGAGTGCAATGTTTCATGTGATGTTCCGTACACTTTCACAACCTATTTTTAACAAAGAACTGGAATGTCAATAACGTTGTCATTTGTTAGCTGTATTAACACAATTTTAGGAGAAATTACAGGCAAATTAGCTGCATAATAACGTTTTAACCTGCAACAGGACAAAACATGGTACATTTTTGTATTTTCAAGAGGTTCTTACTTAAAATGTACAAGGAGGAAAAGCAAGCAGAAACTGCTAAGCTAGCATATGAAAGGCTCAGTGTCAAGCATTACTATTCAAACTGGGCTTTTGGTGGGCTTTTAGGCTGTGGTAAGTATTTTGGCTGCTCTGTGCAGTACTTTTGAACAGCACAGCTTGGAAACTTGTTATTTGTGATCAGTTACGTTCTTTTGAAACCTGCATCAGCCCTGCATCTTGCCTTGTGACTGATTCCCTGGCACGGAGTGGCTCTCAATTGCCTCCAAGTTCTGAGAGCTGTTGGCAGGCAGCCTCTTCTCCCAAAGAGTTTGGGGCTGTCTGTGAGTTACCTCAGACTTACTTCATCCTGCAGAGTGTTTAACCCTAGGAATGGCTGCACTGGAGCATATCAGATTACACAGGCACTTAAACTCTTTCATGTGCAATTGTTAAGCATTTAAAAAAAAAATCTCCCTAAGCAAAGGATATTGCTAAGTAGTATTTTTTTTGCAGACAGCTCTTTAAATATTTTTCACATCAGTCCTTTAACGTACAGAATGCTTATTTTTTCAGCTATCTGGCCAGACAGAGACAGAGAAGTTAAGTGACTTTCCCGAGGCCACTGGAAGATATTATGTCAGTGCTGGAATTGTATCTGTGAAAGATACTTATCCCAGCTTCTCTTTTGGCTTAGCTATTTTTATAATAATTGCGTATGCTGCAAATCTGATTGCTGTGGATACATCTGTGTTGTCGCTCACATGGCACCAGGAAATCAAGCTAGAAATGACTTATCTGTTCAGTCAATTCCTGAAATTCCTTGAGGTTAAACCAAAGTGTTGTAGCTTCATAATGCAAAAGAGAAAGGGGGGTACTGTTATTTATAAAACTGTATGTCTATGCTAATTTTTACTAGTATTAATTTGAATTATGAGATAACACTTTTTAAAATGTTTCACTCCAGCATTTTTCTTGTGTAAACAAAGATTTACAAAGTAGACAAGTTGTTTTCAGTTCGGGGTTCTCAGGCTCCTTTTCCTTGGCACTCCTTGCCTCCTCTGAAGGTTCAGTGTGTGACCTGCAGCAGCTGGGGAATGGCTCTGCCAGCATCTCCCTTGTGCGTGTACGACCTCAGCCTGCCCTGGAGGAGAGAGTGGTGCTGGGCTTTCACCCCTTCTCTAGCAGAGAGAGGCCACCTTCATGCAGAGGACACTCAGGGGCTGCTCTGTGCTGGTGGGAGCTCACGCAGAGCTTGCCATGTTCAGGCCCTTGATATGTGGGTATCGTCACCTGCTTCTCTAGAGGGACCCTGCTTTGGGTTTATTGAGCCTCCCCCTCTTTCCCACCTCCTGCGTTACCTGGGTAGGGAGATGAGTCTTGGCCATGGCTTGCCACGTTCAGCATGTGTCTGCCCAGGAGATGGTTGTTCCCTAAAGCAACCAAGAAATTGCCCGGGGAGAGGCCGTTTCCTGCTGCCTCCTCATTGTAAAACAAGTGCAATAGATCACCAACCGATTGTATGGCCATGCGCAACTACTCAGAATGTTAATACTGTAGGGAAGGAAAACTATCATCTTCTAAAATAGTTTGGAAAAGGGAATTGATGTTGATTTCTCTCTTTGGATCACCAAATCTTAGTAGAGTTTTTGGTTGAAAGGCACATTAATTGATTTCCCTTTCTGGTTTAGGGCAGAAGCTGTAATGTTTGTGTTGCAGGCTACCCAAGACATTCATATTTAAAACAACTTTTATTTAAAAAACACTGAAACCACGTATTTTGTGAACATAAGGGAATAAATAATCCAGTAGTTTCTTTGGAAATATTTAAAAAATTAATTACAAGTATTGGACTTTTTCCCAGCATCTACAAGCTTCCATTTCATTAAGTCTCTCTAGGCTCTTGTCCATTTTTTTCCCTAAACCACACTTGATATTTCTCTGACAGCAGATGGCCTAACTGTTCCTGGAAATCCCATGGGAATGAGAAACATATTTGGAGAATTCTGTTTAGCTTAGTATTTGGATTTTTCTGAAACCTTAATAGTAAGACAGCTTTGTAGCCCCATGGTCAAATCAAAGGGAAAAATCCTTTCAAACCTCTCAAGATACGCTGATAAATATTTGAATATTTATGCAGACATTGCAAACCGAGCTTAACCTCCTTTCTGGCAGTATTGCTTGTCCTACTGTCACTGGCAAACTAGTCTCAATTTGGCATTCTTGTTTTTAGGAAAAGAGTGGTATGACATGGACAGGAACTTCATGTTGCTTTGGGTAATCGAGAGTGGATGACAAATTAGTTACCTTTTCCTGTGGGGAAAAAAAAATATTGCTAATTATCAGTGCTGTTCAGGGTGGCTTTCTTCTTTTCTCCTACGTTCAGCCCTTATTAGCCAACAGCTTCCCTTGGTATTTGTATGTTTTAAAATGCTGTGCTGCTCATTAGAAGTGAGAGTAGGCTGACCCTTGACTGTTCCCAAGCGATATGGGGTAAGGGCATGGGGAAAAAAATTTGGACTTGTGTGCTTAAGTAGAGACTAAGAATTTAGCAATGACTGATAACAGAATTGTTTGCTTTTTCCATCAGTGCTCGCTGTCTTGATCTTGCTGTACATGTTTTAAATATATATTTAAGTGAATTTCGAATTACTGTTTTGGACATTTCTGGTGAGGGAGGGGAAAAAAATAAGAGGGAGTTTTAACACAGCCGAGACTTGCACAGAATATAGTGGCCGTGAAGAAGTATGGGAAAAATAACAAGTAGCAACCTTCTGTTTCTCTCTGCCATTCTCTATATCTGACCCCTGCTCTTAATCCCAGCTTGATGCATCTAATTTGCTTGGCACCTTTCCTTTGCCTGGGAGGCCAAACAAGAGCTACCTGCACAGATGACACCAGGGTTGTTTCTTGGCCAACTGGCAGAGGACCACTGTGATGGAGCAGCTGACTGCATCCTCTGGTCTCCCACCCCCTCTCCCAAGACTAAATATGTCATTTTTTTAACACCTGCTGCCTCTGCCAAATTTAATGACCATGTTTGTGTTGGCAGCTTTAGTTGTTTGAAAAAAACCAACCAAAACAAAACATCCATTTTGCATGGCGCTGAAAAGCCATAGACTTATATTGTAAGTATTGAATGTGTTTTGCTCTAAAATGGAATACCCAGGCTTTTAGCCTTCTGAGATTTGTGTTGTCATCTTCTTAAAGGTCATACTCATTTGTACACAACGAAGTCAAGTTACCTTTCCCTTTTTAAAGGTGTCCACAAGCTTCAGGATGCAGTGCTTCTTCTTCACCTGCAGGTCTGTAGGTTTGCAGCAACATGTTGTGTCACCAGAACGCTGCATCTGAACTGAGGGAGAAGACTGTGCTGCTACTCTTTAGAATCCCAGCACTAGTCGTGTTTTGAGATCCTTTGGTATTTGGTGTCAAATTGTAAAAACTCAACTCAAGCTTTTGTTCATTTTTTTTTAAGTTATCCAGGCTTTAGGTGAACATCTTAAATTAAGACAACAAGTTATTGCCACTGCTACAGTCTACTTCAAGAGATTCTATGCCAGGTAGGACTGTTTACTATGATGGTACGAGAATAAAACATTTGCTAGGCACATTTTGGTAGCCCTTTAAAAATGCAGTTCTGTATTAAAAACAGTGCCATTTTTGTTTTCTGGATGGTGTAAAGCTTTTATACTAATAAAGTTAACTTAAGCTTTGCTTTTTCAAAAGGAAGTGTGGTGCTCTTAATAGATTAATCGTTCTACGTGTATGAAACAACATATTATAATTTTGTTATAACATTTCAGATATTCCCTAAAAAGTATAGATCCAGTATTAATGGCTCCTACGTGTGTGTTTTTGGCATCCAAAGTAGAGGTATGAAGTATTACAATTTTTTAATGTAAAATCATGTGATGTATGAGAGAGAAACCGTTTAGGACTTTTAAACTTTTTGTCGTTCTTCATGCTTTGGGGGTTGAAACCTTCTCTTTTTTTGTATGCATTTCTGTAGCAATTTAAGAAAAGGAGATGGAGAAGGCCTTCAAACATATTATTTAGTATTTGATCTTTCACAATTTTGTCTGAATTACTAACCCTGAAGGGCCTCTGAAAATTGTAAAGCGTAATTTAAATGGCTGTTTCACTGTGATACAGTTTTTACGTATTTACATACAGTATCGCTTAAATTGTGCAGTGTTGCCTTTCTGGTGTGTTTTTCCTTATTTATGTAATTGAATTTTTTCCTAATTATCCTTTCCCTTCCACATAGTGAGGGATCTTCAGAGTTTACCACACTTTCATTACTTGAATTAAAAGTATGTTGTAGCTCACATGGTGTCTTTGAGAAATTATCATAAGGAACTGACCCATTAGGGATAGTGGTGAGAAGGCTCCAATGCCTCCACCATCAGAAGTCCACTTTGAATGTGGCCAAGAGTTAGCCTCAGCTGGGCACTGCTCTTAGTCCTCTGTAATGCAAGAAGTTTTTCAGCTGTCTGAGAAGTGTCAGCATAATGGGAAAAAATCAAATTGGCCAAATCATGATATGTCAGCACTAATGAATTTTACAGGGGAAATTCAAATGCCTAGTGGATGGTAGAAGCAGTCCTACTAAACCAGTATTTGCACGTGATACTGTTTTCACTACAAAGACTGTGACACCTTCCAGTGTTTGGAAGAGATGAAGGAAAGGAGAAAGGTGCAGAATATTGGAGACAGTATTTTTTATCAGCCTGTTAATTAAGCCTTTAAGAAAGTGCAGACGTAGAGCATACATAGACAGATTTACCTTATCTCATAGAACAATTACGAGAAGTCAGTGCAGCCTTTTTTACGCTATGGCTTCTGCAACCCTAGAGGGCAGCTATAGTGGTAATGATTCTGCTATGTACTTCTCTGAAAGAATGTTGTCTATAGAAATTTTTAATCTTGCTGACTGTCTCAGCACAGAAGCTAAGGCTTCATGGAAACATAGTAAAAAAAGGTAGTTAATGACAGGTTTCTAAAGGCAGTTTTCTCTCCAAGCCAGTTAAAGAAAAACAATGTACCTTCTTGAAGCCCTCTTGTCTATCTTATCTTGTAGGGTGTTAGCCAGCTAAGCTTTTGTGGCTTTAGTACCTTTCATAAATGTTTACTGTCTCTCATAATTCAAACAGCGAAGTAACTAATAAATGAAAAAACTCTTTACCTAAAATCCTTTCATTTACTCTGTTCACCTTAAGAGAAAAAGAAAGAAAAAGGGGTGGGGAAAAAAGGAAATATTGCATAAATAAGCCCATTTTAGTAAGAAGCCATTACTTTAATTTGATAACAGTATGAGTATATGGTATTTCAGGTGGTTCACCTCATTTACCATTCCTTTTCTTCAGGAATTTGGTGTTGTTTCAAATACAAGGTTGATTTCTGCTGCTACTTCTGTATGTAAGTATTAATGATTTTCATTATACTGTAATTAGTATAATGTGGTATAACTCTGTAGGGAGATCAGACATTTTCTTTGTGGTTTTTTTTTTTTGTTCTGTTTTGTTTTTAAAAGGTAGTCTTTTATCAAGTCATTGGGGGGCTTGCTTGTTGACTGCTAGGAGCCAATTAAAGCTATACAGAATAAATAATTTCTGTTTTTAAGTATGGAAACAGAAGGGTCCTTTCTCTATTAGTTTTGGTTGATTCTCATTTGAACTTACGCCAAGCATAAATAAAAACAAAGTAATAAAATTAAACTATTGAGGTTTATAAACAGTCTTGAGTAGTAAATTGATTTCTGAACTACTCAAAGATAGCTTTGGAAACTTAGGGCTTTATTTCTGTTTTATAGCAGGTATGTCTCCAAGGAAGTACCTGTTTTCAGAATTTTTGGTAGGCTCCATACCTCCTAATTTTTTAATCCTTTTTTCCCCATCATAATATTAGTCTCTGCACATGATACTTATTTCTAAAAATACATCTTACAACCTACATACTATTCACAAATAAAGGCAATAAAATCACGCTGTAGTTACTTCGTTCTCTATCTTTCACACCTGCCTTGTACTTCCCAGTTCCTGTAGCTTGCATCTCATCCTTCAAGGTCTTAGTGATGGCTTCCTTAATTGAATGCTATTATTTGACCCAGAAGGTCCAGCTGCTCTCAGGAGCCAATTCGTGGCTGTGCTCTTCAAAATGTAGGTCAGTGCTTTCAAAATCCCTCCTAGCTGTTGAGGTGACAGGTGACTGGCTGCACCTGTAGCCTCCACATGCAGTAAGTGCATCAGTCCATGGGGCTGGGCATATGACAGTTCCACCACCAGGAACTGAAACGCATCTTCAGTGCCAGCATGACCAAGACCAGTACTGGATTTAGCAATAAGAGTTGCTATTTTTACAGTAGTAGCATCTCAAAGCACTGACCTGTGTGGCAGTTTTGATGCATCAGTGAGAAATCTGGATGGATTTTGGTAAATACGCAGTAGCTGATTTTACTTGGACTTCTACTCCTGAGCCACGCTGTCGCTGAAAATCCCAATTCTCAGAATCCCGCAGAAGATTGCTCCCCCACAGTTCTTCCTTCAGACCTAGAAGCCCTGCCTGTCCTGATAAGTGCTCTGCATTTCATGAAAGTGGGGACAAAAAGCAACATGCTTTCTCCTAGCGTTTATGTCTCTTATTCTACCTGGTCTTCCTTTACCAGAATTGCTTCAGTAGCACACAGCAATTTTTTTGGAGGCCTTCATAGAAAAGGCAAAAAAAGATGAGGTGAGACAAGTAAAGAAAAGCTAACAAAAGGGATGACTAGCATAATAGCGGTCAGTTGAAAAGGTTTGTTTGCTTTTAGTTAGATAGAAGCATGAAGTTAGTAACACATGCTTCCTTTGTAAGGAAGATAATCTCAGGTTGGTTTCTGGCAACCTCTTCAAAAGCTGTTTGCTCTGTTTCCACAGCTCCATATGGTTGTGTCTGCAGCTTGCTTTGTGGGGAAAATGTTTTGTTTCCCTACTTGCCCCTTCAAAGTGGTTTATTTTTTTACTATGTATCTCTTCAGTTTGCATGCTTCTTGAGAAATCTTTTATTCGTTCTTCTCCTTCTTGAGCTCATTAGAATTTCCAAGCAACAGCCTAGCCTTATTGTCCTACAGCAAATTTTCCAGCAAAGGCCACCATAGGTCTAAATGTTGAATTCTTTAGTCCAGAGGACTGGCACTATCATTTCATCAAAGTGAATGGCGTACTGATTTTCTAGATGTAGTATCGGTTCATATTATACTCTCATTAATATAAGGAATATTGTCCACTTCCAGGATGTTTAAATGTTACCTGTTTCCCTTGGAGGACAGGGATTTAAAATAGATGTTAAAATGTTTCACTTGTACAAATCTCAAATCCACATCCTCAGGTGTACTTAAGTTTTTCTTTGCTCAGCATTCTGAGGTCACTCTGGTTTTGCAACTTAACAGAATTCTTAACAGTGCACTATTTGTACCTGTTCTCTTTGTAAAATGCATGAGGATAATTAGGTATCTAAATTAGGGATCATCATAAGCTAGAAAACTGAAGATATCTTTGAACATTCTCTTGGAGGCAAGCGTCTTGAACCATATCATAGGCCTAACCAGATGCTTAGGTGTTTATTCAAGGAGAAACACCCTTGAAATGTCTGATAATCCAGTGCCTAGGACATTTGTCTCCAGTGTGGTGAATTGACTTCTTGCTTTGAATTTGAGCCTGTTTTTTGCATATCCAAAATCTTTGCATCCTGGACATACAAGAGCTTTTGGCTAAGCTCTCTCACTCTGCCCTTGGTCTTGCTTTTCTAAGGCTTCATTACATAGTTTAAAATCTTGCATGTTGAAGGATCAAGCCTATGTAAAAAAAAATCGCATCTGAAAATTCCATTTGGATTTAGTGTCGGAACTGCGATCCTGAAGAGATCACCAGGTTTGGAGTGACATCAGTAGGTAGATAGCTCTCTGAATGATAACGTGTGGAAAACTAGGTGCCCACAAGCTAGTTGCTAGTTAATCAGAAGATTTAAGGGTGCCCAAAGCAGCAAAGTGTCTGACTGAGTACCTGTGAATATCTGGGTTTCAGGTGTATTTCTCTTTCCCTTTCAGGATCTTAAATCTTATCACTTAACTTTTCTCTTTCGAAAACAAACCTTTTGTGCTGCAAACAGATGAGTTAATAGAAAGGGAAAGAACTGAAAGTATTAATTACGTAATTTTTAACATACTAATTTCTCTTTGCTATAGTGAAAACTAGGTTTTCGTATGCCTTCCCGAAGGAGTTTCCTTATAGGATGAACCATGTAAGTATCCTGTTCGAAGTACAACTTGATCAAATAAATTAAAAGACAAATAATTGTGAGCAGGAAATCATGTCTTTTAAATTCTAAGAAAGAAATATTTTCATCTTCATATGTCAGGGTGCTTATAATTAGTTTTAGATAGTTTATCGGGGAAGTTACTTTTAAAAGTAATAAACCTTATATAACCTCCTTTCCTTAAGTTGTTGATGGGAGTGCTATAAGGAGAAGTGATGTGACTGGGTGACTGAAATGGTGATTTTTAATATAGTATGATGATACTTTTAAAGCTTTAGCTTTTTTTGAATGTTCTTGTGTACAAATACATTGCTCCAGGGAAGGTAAATAGCCCTCGCACCTGGGATACATCAAGCTTGCACACAGGAGCAGTTGCTTACAGAAAGCAGTTTTATTTTTGCATGTAAAATGTAATGGCTTTTGAAAAATAGTTTTTATTTATTAGTTAAAATTTAGATCTACCAGTGTTTTTCAAGGTGTTCTCAGTCACAATGCTGAGAAATTTTGTAGTTTTTCTTGAAACCAGTTTTGACCTGTGTTGTAGTATTTTGAAAGTTAAACAGAATTAATTATTTTTAGATTGACTGTGACAAATACTACTTTTTTTGTTGGTTTGCTTTTCACCCAATCTAGAAAGCCAAATGATATATCAGAATATAAAATATCTAAGACCTTGCAATAAAACTGTGCTGCTATTTTACAGATAAAAGCAAGTGGAAATGTATTTCGGAATACTGCTTTCCTATAGCCAAAGCGGTCCAGTCTTTTCTTTGATATCACTAATACGTCACTATCTCTATGGAAAATGAGAACTGATTTAATTGCTGCAATTGGACAGAATATTTCATATGACATTAAATCTGAAAATACTTTAAAAGGCCATTTGGCTTGTTAGTGGCCTGATGAAGAGGCTCTAATTCTACAAAAAGGACTTCTGTATTGCTTTTAAGTATTTATACACTGGGAACAATTTGCTGCTGTTGAAACAAATGAGACAGGTACTGCCAGTGAAGTAGTCTTTCATAGTAAACTTGATCCAAAATGTTTAAATGCATTGTTATCCTGACTGGAGTTAAGTTATAATGATGGTAAGACAATGGCTAATAATGGTTTGATTTTTGTTTGGTTTTGTAGTTTCAGAGGAGTTGCATTTAGGACTGTTAGAAATATGTGTTGAGAATTCCTGTGGATTCATGGTGTTAAACTGGATGCCAGTTAATTCTTTCTGCTGTCTGAAACATGCTGCTGTTTAACTGTGATTTTACTTCTTTGCAGATACTAGAATGTGAATTCTATCTCCTAGAATTAATGGTAGGTGGGCTTTTTCGGTGGCTTGCCTTTTTTTAGTTATTATTATTTTTTGCTGTTGCCTCAGTTTACTTTTTACTGATGAAGAATATTTTGAATTTTGTGCTATGAAATACGCATTATGCTGTCCCCCCCCACCCCATCTCCGATTTTAAAATTATGTCCATGGAGGTCTAACATTTACATTTTTCATCAGTTTTGTGTACAGGAGTTTTATCACAAGTAACTGCATCTGCAAGAAGTTATGTTTTGAGGATTAACTTATTTTTGCAGTACACTATGCAATATATAGTATGTGTGATAACGATGTCTCGCTTCAGTGTTCAGCACGTGTATCTTAATGCGGCTTTTCCCTATAGTGTCCATACAGTTGGCTGCTTTCAGCGAGAAGGTTATACCTTCTTGTTTACACCAACCTGGGCCTGAACAGAGGGGATTTGAGAGCAGTGGATTTTTTTTCTTGTTTCCTTTCCAAACCAGTGTCAATTATTTTGGCATGCTTTCCATGTATGGTATTTAGTGACAGACTGTTTTCTGGCAGTGTTTTGTATTTCCAAGTGGGAATTACGGGTTTGTAAGCAAATGAGGTTTCAGTGTGCTGCAGATGTGGCTTTCTCTGTCTCTTAGGGGAAGGACATTGACAGACTGGCAACCATGCTATGTAATGGTATTCTAGAGAGAGCACTGCCCTCATTAGAGCAGGGTTAGGTGTCAGAATGCTACTTAAAAAAAATAATAAATAAAATCAGTAATTGACTTGTAAACCAAATGTTGTATTTTTTTAGTAGGAACTGACAACACATTCTGCATTGTAATCTAACTTTTATCCTGTTGACATTTTTCCTAGGACTGCTGTTTGATAGTATATCATCCTTATAGACCTTTGCTCCAATATGTGCAAGATATGGGCCAAGAAGACATGCTGCTACCTCTTGCATGGTAATGAAGACAATGATTAACAGTAGTGCCTCCTTTCAGCAAGAAAGCGAGTGTTTTAACAGTTACGCTTCAGAGGTGTTTAAGCAAAAGCAGACTTAGCTATATTTGAATACAAAGGGTGCCCTAGTTAACCTGTGCAGGTATATGTCCCCGACTTAGCTTATTCTGTCTTTAACCCTGTAATGATTTTACTTTGCAGTGATCTAATTTTTATTTTTAGACTAGCTTTAATAGTACAGTTTTTTACATTACTGAATGGTGACTATGAGCAGCAGTAATCTTTTTCTATTAATCTTAGCTTTCTGTTGTATCTTATCATAGGAGCAATATATAGGGGTTTTTAGCTGTGTTAGCAGAACTCTTGAACTGTTTCTCAAACACAGAAAGACAGTAAAAATACTTTTATGCTTGCCCTTACCTACTTGTGAAAGAGGGATAATTATTTTATGGCATGTGTCAGTACCCTCTGCAGAATGACATTCATGATGCCATAATATAGTGCTTCCAAATAAACTTCTGCTGTGACTACAAGGAAAAAAATGAAAGGCTTTAAGAGATTTTTCACAAGGGAAGAGATCTCTTCCCTTGCTGTTTTGCCCTGCAGCCTTACTGTTTCTACCATCTGGGAAAATATTTATAAACTAAGAGCATTTTTTTGAAGTCATATAGTCTAAAGGTGAATAGGGCGATACTTACAAGTTTTTTTTTTTTGCGCAGGAGGATAGTGAATGACACATATAGAACTGATCTTTGTCTGCTGTACCCTCCTTTCATGATAGCTCTAGGTAAGTAACACAAGTAATGTTTTTTGTCCTGTTTAAATGGATGTATTCTGCGCGCTGTCCCATCAACAAGCATTCCTTAGAGTGCCCTCACAAGGTGCTTCAGTTTGCGTTCCATACAGTGCTGACAGTGTAGCCTTGCAATTTAGCAAGCCTTGAAGAAAAATCAGATCATTAATCCCAAGTTTTCTCTGTTGAACCATATACTGTTTTGTCTGACTTACAAAAAATAGAATGTTTCTAACTGTATTGAGAGTGGATCTTTGTTCAATATCCGTGTTGCCTGATCTTTGCAGCTTGCCTACACGTGGCCTGTGTTGTCCAGCAGAAGGATGCAAGGCAGTGGTTTGCTGAACTATCTGTTGATATGGAAAAGGTACTCTATTTTTTCCTCCCATCACCAGTTAACAGATTGACCAGAAATGGTAGTCATGGTTCTAAAACTATCATCTTCCATGTCTGCGATACTGATTTGAACTTCATTCAGTGATCACGTGTTAGGCACTGTTGAAATTGGGCAGATCACACGGGAAGGTAGACAATGTCAGGTCATTCGGTTATCACCCTGCTCTGAAAGTTAAGACAGAACCATTGTGTAATGGCAAAGTGTTGCTGGTGTTGCCGTTTTTCAGATGGAAATATAAAACCTTTGCATTTTTTTGCCAGAAAAAAAATTCCCAGTGTTTTTTGTCACTCAAGATAGACTTTTAAATTCTAGTGCATGTAGTTTTCTGATTCTCCTTTCAGCATCGTGCCTCCATGCTGTTCTCATTTTCTCCCTATGAATGTACATAGTATAGCAGAGTGTAAAACCTTCCTGACACTTTCAAGATGACCAGGGCCGTGACTTCAGTCAGTGTTAAACCGGGGGACACCAAGATCATTCAGTTCTGAGCTTCCTGCTATTGCAAATTCTATGTCAAATAATCCCCTTCATAAATTTATCAGGTTCCAAGGTGCAGTTGTTCTCATACCATTAATGATCTTCATCTTCCTTTTACTTTTTAGGTTGACTTCTTTAAGCTTTGTTTAGCTCCAGCAAGCAAGCCGAACTAGCACACATACTCCTTATCACACTGCTTTTCAGTCTGTCTTTTTTGAAACTGGGAGTCTGGAATTAAATAGCGTATTATGGATGAGACGTACCATTGCCCTCTATCCCACTGATGATACCCTGGCGCTGTCTTTGTATTCCAGGATTCGTCTTCAAATTTAAGCGCAGTGTGGATGCTGTGCTGCATCAAGAGTTCTGTGAATTACGCTGTCATGCATGCTTTTGCAGGGTGATAATAAATTGGCAGCAGAGGGAGAACCAACCTATATTTGACAGATAAGGTTATCATAAGCTTCATACTGAACACGTTTGAATGTTCACACATCCTGGTTCTCACGCCAGTGATACAATCTAAACTTGATTTTGTTACATTAACACCACGGACCTCCTAGCCCACTAGGACTTCTGTTTCAAGGATACAAACTGTTCTAGCATTTAATCAAAAGACCGTGTATGAAAAAGAAGAAAGAAGTCTACTTTATTGATTTAGAGAATGATGAAACAAATGCTGAAACAAGTATTATCCACCTTTTGTAGAGAATATTGCACTAGAAATTTAATAGGAAATTAAGGTAGTTAAGTTGCAGTAGATAAAAAATGTCTAAACTGGTAGAGAATCCTTATGCTTCCAGAAGTGGAATATGGAAGTTCAACAATTCTTATTATATGCCTATAAGAATATATAATAATATAATACTAAGACGATGACTATAGTAAGAAAAGAAGTATTTAGACGCTTCTTGGCTCTTTATTTCTTGGTAGGAAGGAATTCAGACCAATGTTTTGTGGTTTGGGGCTTTTTTCCCCCCTGTGCTGTGTCTCTGATGTGTATAGAACTTTGATAATCACCAGCTACTGTATTGGGTACCTAGCTGCAATCATGCTGCCAGGTGTCTGTATTTTCCGAGTAGCATAGCTATAAGCTGTGACTGTTGTTGGAAGTAAATAAATAAAAAGCTCTTCAGCTTGCAGGGGCGGAGAAGTGGTATATACAGTCGAATGGGAGGGAAAGTATACTGTTCCGGCTTCCATTCACAATTAAATCAAAAAACTACTTGTAGTAATGGTTGATCGCCAGACCAGATTAAATGTGAGACAGCTCTGTTTATATTATGAAAATTGTGCTACTTAATTTCAGTTTGGGGTGTGTTTAATTAATTACACACTTAAACTGACTGTGACAGAGATAAAAATCACTATTGTGCCTGACCTTGGGATCTGTTTTCTTTCTAAGCAGATTTTAGAAATAATCAGGGTTATTCTGAAGCTGTACGAGCAGTGGAAGAACTTTGATGAGAGGAAAGAGATGGCTACTATTCTTAGTAAAATGCCTAAACCAAAACCACCTCCAAACAGGTACTGCACTTCCTTAATATACCTTGTATATGGAAAAGCATCTTAAGAATGAGTAAACGTTTAATTTGAGGTGTAGCATATGTTTTTACAGTGCAGGCCTTTCTATTATAAACAGCCAGTCTGATTGTTGAGGAGCTAGTGAGAAGCAGAACATTCGTTGTTTTATGGAGAGCATTAATGTAATTAGAAGGTGATCAATACCACTTAGCAAATGTAAGGAACCGCGGTGTGAGGCTCTGTGACTGGGCCAGATTCCTTGTAACTAGGCCTGCTTGATGTCGTGTTCGATTACTGTGATTAAATATCACTGTTGGGGGTCTGCACAAGCAAATTCCTGTGCACTGTAATCCTGTGCTTATGTAATGTGAACTTTGAAATGTTGACTTCAGAAGTAGATTCGGCAGGCAGCTGTATGGGGATATAGTGAAATTATTATTCAAATGAATACTTATGCATGCTGAGAATAACCTTTGCATTTTTTTATGAAATTCAGCAGAATATCCTAATTTATTTGTGTATATGTTGAAGTATTTTCCTTCAAAAGGTTTTTACTACTTTCATAATACCGTATTTTTTAATAAAAAAAAAAAGAAAGACAAAAATGTAATATGATGCTTATTTTTGAAGACACGTGTTTTAGTTTTTTCTTTTCTTCCAAACAGTGAAGGAGAACAGGGTCCAAATGGTAGCCAGAACTCTAGTTATAGCCAATCTTAAAACATTCCAAAGAATTTCTTTATGGACCACTTTGACTCAAGACATCCTGGGATCTTTACCTGCGTTCATGAAATGGACAGAAGGTTTTAGTAACATCTTTGACGAAGAACTTGAAGAATAAATAGCTTGTTTGTGTCAAGCATTTTGAAAGCTTTTTCTCTAAAACTGCATCATTTTCTCTGACGCTGGAGCAAATGTACTAAGATTTTTCAGTGTAAGGAATCAAACGATAAACCCAGCTGCAAAAGATTAACACTGTCCACTCAAAACAAATAGTTCATGATCGGTTTTGTTTGCTTTGAGAAAATTGTAACTTGCCATTGAAGTGAACTATTTTTAAAGCGACAATAACCTGAAGCCTAAGTGTAACTGTATTAATGACTTGTGTTGTCTTCATTTTGTTTGTGACTGAAGGAAGATAGTGCACTGTATGTTAAATCTATTCATTACCTTAAATTTTGTTGATTTTTTTTTTTTTAAATTAATATGGATTCTGTAACAAGTAACACAGCAACCCTTCAGAAACAAAGCCTACAAGAGCCTGCAAAGAATATTGTTACAGTTTTAATGAAAGCAACAGGAATGAAATCCAGTTCCTTTTTTGGATTAGAAAAATGCTGTTTTACTCGGTAGACGTACTTGGATGTTTTTGCCATGAAGTGTAGTAGCCCAGCTTACCAGAGAAGTGCAATATGTATAGTGATTCTGCAGTTTTCTTAAACATTTCAAGTGTTAGGAATGAAAAAAACCCCAACATACTATGATTTTTTTTTTTTGCAAGTAAACGTACTATATGGTACTATTGGAATATTTCACAATCAAGTACAAATCTGGATATAATTGCTACTTTTTATGGTGGATTTTTCTTGTACAAAAGATACACACTATTAGCCTGCCTTCACTGTTAGTGTGAATTTGTGTGGCTCATTAGAGAGTTTATTTAAGAGGATCAAGCTTTTGGTGAACTTCATACTGGCTAATTTTAATTGTGGTGTTAGGAGCAACTCTTTATAATAACTGAAATGGGATTCCTTGGTTAACTACGTGCTGGAGAAAATGAGATTCCTTCAAACAGAAGGCCATATCCTGTGTTCCTTACTCAGGCAGATAATCCCACTGAAATCAGGAACTGGCCTAAATCGGATTTCTTGATTTTTAGATAACTTTGTTTTTAATTAAGTTCTGTACAACTTCATTTTGAACGATGATGCCGACTTGCCCAAGTATAAGAATTAAATGATAAAATAAAGTTCAGTAACATTGTTCTCAATTTTTTTTTTTTCCTGAAGCAACACATTTCACTGGTCTGAAATACTGGAGGGAAGTTCTTGAAAGCCCTTGCTCTGTGATGCGTCTTGGTTCAAAAAACTGGCCCCTTAAAAAAAAAACCCTGTTTTTTGCAAATACCCATCTTTGTAATTGGCTGGTCATTCAGTGAAATACAACTGAAGTGTGTTTGTATGTAGCCCATTAGGCTACTAGCATTTATTTCTGTTCAGGTTATTTTTGTAAAACATCAGGTAAACAAGCCCAAACCACTTTGGTGAGACAGAAAATATATACATTTTGGTCTTTGCTACTTTTGTTGCCATTTGATCCATACCTTTTATAGACAGTTGATTAATGAAGTGGAATGTGGCTATTTACCTTTGTTTCTTGAAGTCTAAAATGTGCTATTTGTAATGTGGACTTGGGGACTAGAAATAAATCAATGCAACTTGACCACTGTGTCTAGTTCTTAAACAGGAACTGTTCTCCAGGTAAACATCAGTCTTCTCACATATACCACATAATCTGCTAAGAAAGAGAATGTTTTGAAATTAGGGGTTTCACACTATTAATGAAGAATTCTGGCTGGAGCGATTAAAAGTTTTCTGGCTGCTCAAGAGCCTTTGCAGACTTCACGCCGAAATTACCTGTGTGACTGAAACCTCAGAGCTAAAATATCAGGCACTTCTTGGTGGTAACTGGAAGTATCTTAAGTCATTTCTCTACCAGGGAGGTGAGGATAGTTTTACCAGCTCTGATTCCAATGTAAATGGTGAAAGGCAATAAAGTATAGTCCAAGGAACTGGATTCAATGATGACAGTTATAAAAAGAAAGTTGTAAATTGGAACAACAGGACATTGAACATAATGTGAGTTCAACAGCTTTGCTACCAACCAGGCAGAAGGAGTCACCTTTACTGTGCTTCATTTCAAAGGAGAGAAATCCACAAAAATGAGGTACCTCGTTAAAAGAGAGGTAGCTGAAACTCTTCACAGATGACACGGTTGTAGGTGGCAGCGTAGTGTCAAAGCAAACACAGGCCACCTATGCTAAAAAGAGTTAAGAAAAAAATCTAAAAGGCAGCAAAGTGAACTGGATCAGACAAGTTATTTAACTTAATCATCATTTGAAAAGCAAGTTACATCCACATAGGGAAGATACAGAGGAAGACACAGAAAGGATAACCAACTTTGACAAGCTACAAATAGCTTGAGAAACACCTTGCAAAAAAACCTACCAAGACTAATAAAAACTAATGAAAAAATAGGTATACAGTGGCTTTCCTGTTAAAAAAAAAAAAAAAAATCCACAACTCTTCAGCTCAGGAAAGATAGCAGAGGTCTAGAAAAATCTAGAGTGGTGTGAAGACTGATGAGGTGACAACCGTTCACCACTTCTGACAGAAGCAGCAGGAGGGTCTGATGAAAACAATACGTGGCAGGTTGTGAAGCAGCAAAGGGAAAGACTTCTTACAATGTGTTGTTGAAGCCAGCGCAGCCTGCTGGGAGTGCTGGGATTTTGTGTGGAAAATTTACAAATACTCAACTATACCAAGACATGCAAAGCCTGGAGGAAGTATCAAAGCACTCCGAGTTGTAAATGAGGATAATCTGGGAATTGTATCACTACATACTTACCCTGCTTTATGCTCTTTCTCAGCTGTTTATGACCAGTTGCTGCCAAACAGAAAATAACGGGCTAGACAAATCTTGGTGTGACCCAGTGTGACGGTTAGTTGTTCATTTTTTGTGGCTATGTAGTTTTAGATGTTCCCAACAAACACTAATGTAGCTACAAAAGGAAGCACTGGCCACTTGTGCCTAAATTGTGACTAAGTTTAGTTGATTAGGTCTCCTTGCTTTGTTCACCTGTATGTTGAAGTTTGGTGGCTTGCTCAATACAGGTAGACATGATTAATTACACATTTAGCTAAATATTTTCAAATTTTCTAGACAGTCTGACCTTAATGATCTAGATCAAAAGGCACCCTTAGTCCTGGTGAGGCCTGGCACAACACAGCCAACGGTGGGCTTCAGTTGCCCCTTTGACTGTGTGCCCACAGCATTGCACAGCTGACAGGCTAGGTCATGTTAAACAGGCAAAATTAATAGATCGTAGGAGTTGGCTAAATCCAACAAAACTGTTGGCATCTGTTACTCCTCCCAAACCAGTCTGAAAAAGACCTTTTAAGAGTAAGATAGTGAGAACTGCAGAATAATTGACCCCCAACAAAGTAAAAAGCATACTGATCCTGCCATTTTAATTTCATCTTTATCCTGTTAATTCATCGGTTAAAACTAAACCAGCGTCTTGGAAATGAATCTAAATTCTGGTTCTTAAGTTGTTTGGTTTTTTTTTATGGGATTGGAAATAAAGTATAGCAATAAGACCGCTAAAAAGTCAATAATACTTTGAAGAAAAACACACTCATTACTCACTACTATGACAGCTACACTACAGGGTCTCTAATTACTCGTAAAGACAGGAGAACAGAAACCCCTGTACGATAGAGTCAGGGCAGCACAGCTAACACAGCTGGCTGTGCCAACTACGGGAGTTCTCCTCAAACAAATGACTGCAGAGAGACTGCGGGACTTGTTAGAAATGAAATTCCAGTGAGATTAGTTAATTTTTCCTTCTCCGTTCTCTGAACTTGAGAGGGTATATTTTTTAGGTCCTCTTCTCACCACGCAAACTGCACGGTCAGAACGGAAGAGCTGTAGGATAAGTGCATGTTGCCTGCATTGCCAATTACAGCAGAACCAGAAATTTTAATTCCTTTTTCCAGACATCCTGCAGAGTGCTGAACTTCTGGGCTATAACTTAAATTTTCTAGAGGCCAAAGCAGTTCACCTTTGCTAGTTCCCCTGAACTGCTAACAGCATTAAAAAACAAACAAAAAAATCCTTAAAATAATGACTATGCAAATTTGTAGGTGGGGATGGGTCGGGTCGATTTGTTTTTTAAAGTTTAAGACATGCAAATTAATGTACATAAAAGCAGGAAAGGAGTTCAGTAACTTCCTTGGACACCTCAAATTTTCCAGCCTAAAATGATTACATCTCTGTAATAATAACTTCAAATACAGGCAAGTTCTCACTTGATACTGAGGGAGCTACTGAGGGAAAAGCTGTTGATTGAATGCTATAGCATTTTGTGCTCAGAAGCAGATCCGCACATAAAAATGGATATACTTTTAAAATAAGGAATAACACAATGTTTTGAACAGCAAGTATTCTAGCATGAGGTCAGTTTCCCTTTGTATTTTCTGACCAGTAGTGAAGTTTTGGCCTTACAGTCACATAGTACAAACCTAAAAATTTGTACTCTGTGTGTACTCTTTGATAACACAGCAAGTATTTTAAAACTCCAGCTACACATGAAATATAATAAATCTGTGCTTAGGGCAGTTACCCCAATTCCATTAGAATATCCGCAGTGTAACTATTCTAAACAAACTAGCCAACACAGTTATTTAGGAAAGGATAATTTTATTTGTCCTATCATCATTATTTTAAGCAGTCATAAACTAAATCACACAAAAATCTTAGTAAACATAATAAGCACTTAGGTTCTCTTCACATACTTGAACCAAAAAACATAGCCCCAAGTAAAGGTTGAACAAATTTAATGTCCTCTTTTCATGTCATAATCTTCAGATATAAATTAAACCAAGCAGTTGGTATGCATGGCTATTTAAACATGAATGTCCATTTACACAAGCAAGCAGGAGTGTATTCTGGAATTGGAACGCACACAGTTTGAACGCTAAAACCTACCAACCATCCCAAAGCCTTGATGGGGCGAGGGTTGGGGTAGTCATCTTCATTTTTTCTCTGGAGGTTCATGCTTTACCCAATCTTCAAAGCCACCAGCATATTGCTGAACACTGAAAATATGCAGAAGATACAATGTTAAGAAGGACTCTTCTTGAAAAAGGTATCTAAGAGGACATGGCAAAAAAACCCCAAACTAAAACGAAAAAAAAAAACTGAGGAAAAAAAGCATACAGAAATTCTCTGTAATCAAATACACTTGTACCTAGCTTCAATGAGCCACATCAGCATTCCTTGTACTCTGATGCTGCCTGCTTCCAGGCAGTGTGTTCTGTAGCTCTTCTCTTCCAAATGACACAATGTTGGAGATCAAACATCAATGAAATAGTAACAGCTGGACCAATGAAACAGTTTGCCACTTCTTTTTTTTCTTTTTTAAAAGAGAGAACAGACTCACTGTGGTGGGAGATTTACATGTTATTGTATCTTATACTTCATGTGTCGTCAAATAAATGCAGCACACTGATCTTTACTTCTTTGCAAACCTACATGCTCTATAGATCCGTCATAAGCCTGCACAGAACTAAACTCTGGAAAACAAAAACCCACCATGCAAAACAATACTGGCCCCTTCAATTAGGCAGCAGGAAAAACAGGTAATGGAGGTTATTTTGCACTTATTAAAACAATGTATTTATAAAACAGGAACATGCTTCCATACTTTTGACTAGAATTCGCAGGGATATTCCAGTTCATGAAATGCAGCTCAGCAAAAACACAAGCAACCAACCAATTGTTTAAATTCTATCCGCAGTTTTCAGGCCAGAGAGGCACCTTCTGTCACAGGTGTAACAATTCTGCCAACCAAACACTGCTTTTGCTCTCACTCTATCAATCTCACTGTCTTTTTAGCTATTGCCTTCACTGCTTTACTCATGGCAAACAATCTGTTGCTTTACTGGAAGTGAAGGCGTACTTTGTCAACAGTGAACTGTACAGGTGGAACTGCAATATAACAAAGGGCGCGGTCTCCTAAACTAATTTAAGATCGTACTTTTACCAAAGTGAGCAATTCTCCACCCTTCCAATCATCCTACGTCTCAGGACTGGTGCTTATGAAGCTGTATAAGGAAGCAATGTCTTGGTGAGGGAGCCCTAAGAGGCAAAAGGACCCTTGCATGGCAGCATGGTCTTGCAGCCGATTCTATCACCGGCAGCACAGGCGCAGAGCTGCTGAAGGGTTGTTTCACAGGGCGATATACCTCACTTTGCTGGAACACCCAAGGTTCAGTGGCAGCAAGAGGAGCTGTCTAACTCAAATACCAGTCGCTTCGTTCACATTCCACATTTAAATTTTTACTGTGGCCCATAAGAAGCAAGTAAGACTTCCGCTTCACAGGGAGAGACCATCCTTACACACAGAAGCTTACCTGCTGAAACCCAAGGACGTGGCGAAACTGAGCGCTTGTTTACTTCTCTTCCCTGCCAAGCAAGAGAAAACCACAGGGTCTGACTTGGCCGGCATCTTTTGATTGTACTTCTCCTTGAACTCTGTTGGGTCCATTTGCAGAGCTTCTACTAATTCACCCACTGGGAAAGACATAAAAAAAAAAAGAGAAAAGTGTAATTTATTCACCAGGCTTACGCTGTAAGGCTTCTAATTCCTAAGAAGTTTAGCCTCACACCACGCTAGCAGCCGTCTAGCACAGCTCCTCTTCGCTCAGACCCTGCCACTGCTGCCCGCAGGCATGGCCATCAAGCACAGGGAAACACCTCCACTTACAGGGAATGTTGATGGACGCCGGGATTTTTCCAAACTTGTCGATCTCCCACCTCTCCCGCACATCTACGTGGAGGACCTTACTCTTCTTCAAGTCTTTGAGCTCCTGGTAGGAAAGGCTCGGCGCATCACCGGCGCAGAGGCTGCGGCTGGCGGCCCCCGCCGCCCCGGGACCTGCCAGAGAGGAGCAGCCCGTGAGCCCACAGCCGGCTCCCGGCCCCTCGGGGGCGGCCATCGCCTCCGAGAACGTCTAACGTAACACGGGGCTGCCCCCAGGCGCCGGCAAACCTCACCCCGGCCGGCCGCCTTCGGAGAGGCCCAGGCGCCACTCCGCCCCCCGCCGTCCCCGCCTCACCGGGCGCTGCCGCCCGCCACCAGCCGCCGCCACCGCCGGCCGCCCGCAGGGCCCGCGCCGCCCATCGCCAGCCCCGGACCCCAGACCCCATCGGCCCGCCTCGGAAGATGGCGGCCGGCCCGGCCCGGCCCTCCCTGCTGCCGGCGGGGGAGGAGACGGGACACGGGCGGCACCGCCTTCTCCTCAGAGGCAGGGGCCCGGAGGCCTGGGTCCGGTGCTGGAGCTCAGGGGGCACCACCGCGCTAGTCATGCTGGGTTAAAAACAATTAAAAACTTTTTTTTTCCCCCCTTTCCTTCCCCTTGTGACTCCAGAGTAATTCCAAAACCTGAGGAGAAAAAGGTGGTTTTAGCACTGGCCTTCACCGCTTCCACCTTCCCCGCCGTCCCCTCACAGCCGCAGGAGTCCCAGGGCAACAACCGCATCTCCACGTTCCATACACTTTGGGTTTGGAGGCTCTCGGTCTTCCAGCCCTCAGGACCAATGGCCAAGACATGTTTTAATGTCTTAATGTTAGAAATGAGGGTTCCTCCATTCAATGCGTCCTAAACCAGTACTTTGTATTTACCACGTATAAATATATAACCATACCAGCGGTTCCAGCCTTTAAAGGCAGGCCTGCTGGATCTTTTCCCTGCTTCGTAAAAGATGCGTTTTGAGGAGTACGCTGTCGAATCTTTGCTAATTAGAGTTCTCAAAACGAGAACAAAGTATTTCTTGGTACTGTAAAGTGTGACAAATTGAACCTGGCACACATAACTGGTTCACTAGCTGCCCTTCTGCCAGCCTCTCCATATGGCCTCCTTGACAGGCATTTGCAAATTGTCTCTTTGAAGCAGTATATCTATCTCTATATATATGAGTCGAAGTTTTATGTGTTTTCCATTTTCAACAAGCTATGGGTAGAGTACACTACTTCTGGAAATTCTCTTTTGAAGTATGATTTACTGTATATTTCCTCTGTAGTAAAATAACAACCATGGCTACTCTCCATATTATAGCATATATTGCTATAAGGACCATAAAGCATGCGATGTGGAGCATCGCACAAGCACATTCACATCAAACTTCATTTTTATAAATTGGTTTTAATTTGACCCTGGATCACACATATATGCACACAAAGAGTGAACACACTAGCTTCCTTGCAGAAATAGGAATGACCCACTAGCCATCTCGTGAAAGACTGACAGCCTGAAGCCAGAGGAGATGAAGCTAGGCAAACTCTCCCGGTTGGTGAAAGGGTGGGAAGCAGCACATTCAGTTCTCCTCTCACCTTCGTGGCACTGTCACTGTCAACTCCTCCTCAGCAGCTTTCTTCATTTCACCTCTTGGAACTCTCTCCATTTCACCTCTTCAGTCCACTCTTTCTCCATTTCTGCACAGCCTCCCCGCTGGCGTCATTTCCCAGCTAAATTACCCAGCTGCATTTACCCTTTTCTTTATCCTCATCTTCTCATTTGACTGAAGCCTTCGTTGATTGAAGAAATGGTTCACAGACCTAGCCTTCCATCAAGCCTTACTGCCTTTCTAATTTTTTTGTTACCGCATCTTTTTTCTATCATCCGGAGTTTTTTTCCCCACAAACTTTTCAGCATGCCCACAGTATTCTTCACCATGCTTTTGGCCTTTTTATTTGCTTTTGGCTTTCTCTCTCTGCTTTCTCTTTCCCTTCTTTCGTGCATCTGATTGCTGATGCTCTTCGTGTTTCTTTCTTATTTGCCTTTGACCCTTCATTTTCTCCCATTACCAAGCCCCAGACATGATTCAACCACAACACTGACTTTCTTTGGCTCTGCTTTTGCTTTTGCATTGTTAAGTGCTTGTGGAGGAAAGCTGTGGACCTGGCTGATTTCTGTGACAAATCTGTTTTCCTAACATGCAACTTGAATTTATATGCCATTTTTCCCAACACAGTGGGAACCTGTGCATAAAGCCTGCTGTCCTCACTCTCTGCACAGAATTCAAATAATTTCCTTTGCGAAACAGTTTCTCACCTCACCTTTTCCACCTCCTTTGCTTGCCTTCCCCTTCTGCCAGCGCCCCAATGTTCTATCGTACAATCATAGAATGGTTTGGGTTGGAAGGGTGCTTAAAGATCATCTAGTTCCACGCCCCTGCGATCGACAGAGACACCTTCCACTAGACTAGGTTGCTCAAAGTACTCCACTTGCTTTTTTTTCTTTCCCCTTATCCACTAATATTTCACCTCAAAACACCACAGTGAGCGATCACACGGAGCTACGGGGCTCTGACCAATTCCCTGTATGAATATCTAGCAGGAAGCAGCAAGTCTCCTATACTCAGCATAAAAGCAGGTGTTCTCTTCCAGATATTTCTGTTCTCCTCTCTGTGCTAAACGAACGTATTCCCCTTCACATCCCACTATCCCCCTTTTGCACGTGTTCACTTTTCCTTCCTTCTCTTTAACCTTTTAATCTAGTTATTGCTCTTGCAGTGCACTAATTCCCTAATGTCTCCTGTGCGGAGGAGGAAGGGCCTACTTCTCGATCCAATTTGTTTCAGGTTGTTGTCCCATATTCTTTCTCCCTTTCACATACAGACTCCATGAACACGGCGTTCATAACCCATGTCTGGGGCTCCTCTGTTACATGGCCTGCAGTATGTCTGCACACCTTTGGGCTCAGTTGTCCCCACTGTCACTGAAGTGCCTAAAGAATTCCGCCTACCTAAGTCAAATCCCACTTAATCTGTCAACCTCTTTCGACAATAGTCTTCTTGACATCTTGTCTTTGCTTGGTCTGATGACTTCTGCATGCTTCCCTAACCATTCTTTCAGCCTGTTTGATTCTTTCAGATCCGCTACAGGTTTTCCATCCTTGTATTTTTGAGGGATGCCGCAGCAGCTTCACCTTTTCCCCCTTTTTTTCTCTATGCCTTATCACCGGATAATCTCATTCCAATACAACTGCTGTCTCTCAGTCCTTAATTCAGATGTGCCTTCTGTCCAGATAAAGCCCCCCTTGCTGCTTTGCCACAGGCCAAGTTTAATCTCAGCCCCAGTCTCTACTATCTCCTCCCTCGAGTGCTGGACACCGGTGACTCTGCCGGTCCCCCCGCTGGGACATGCACCGTTGATTCGCCATCTCCCTCTGGTCCCTCCTTGAAAATCTATGCAGACCCTTCTGCATCCCGTGTGGGCAGGGGTATCCCCACACCCCTGGGCACAGGCAAACCTGTTCCCTTGCTCCCTGCAGAGACAAATCCAGCCCGGCACCTCCAGGCCTTCCAGCAAGACCACGCCAAACCCAGCTGCGAAGGGACCCCCCTGGTGCCTCCTTCCTCTTTCCCTTGAGTTTCTCAGCTGCCCCGCAGCCGGACCTGCCGCTACCTGTTGCCTCTCAGCGGGCCCCGCTTCCCTCCCTCCCGCCCAGCCGGCAGCCCCGCTCCCCCGCCGCCTTTCCTACCCGGCAGACCCCCCCCGATCCCACCCGCACCCCGCTTGCCGAGCTCGTACGGTGCCGAGGGCAGCCGGCCCGCCGCCTCGCGGAGCCGCCCGGGCCGAGGCTGTGTCCGGGGCGGGGAAGCGGCGCGGGGAGGCCGGGGGCGGGCCGCGCCGGGCGGAGCGGAGCGGCCCTGGCTGCGGCCCAGCTTCCTCCGCCGCTTCCTGCTGCCGCCGCTCCGCCAGCCTGCCTGCCGCCCGCCGCTCCGTGAGTGCGGGGCGCCCGGGGCGGGGGGTGGGGGGGGAGTCCGCTGGACTTGCCCGGGGGGGAGCCGTGCCCGCGGCGGGCTCCTCCTAACCGAGCCGGGGGGGCCGCGGAGCCTCGGCGCGGCGGCCGCGGCTGGAGGGCCGAGCCGGGCAGGGCCGAGCCGGTCCGCCCCGCCATGGCGGCGGCCGGGCCCGTGGGGGAGCCGCGCAGGTGCGGCCGCGCTGGGTGCGGGGAGAGGGGCGAGCTTGTGCCGGGCTGGGGGCGACCGGGCGTGGGGGGCACTACCCCGCCGTGGCCCCGGGCCTGACCGGCCGCCCTCCCCAGGGCAGCCCTGCCCGGTGTTCCGAACTGGTGTCCCAGTACGGCTCGGCGCGGGCTCGTTTTGTGTGCTGGTGCCGTCCCGAATAGGGTAACCCTGCCGTGGCATGGCAAACGGCCGCAGCGGGCCGTCTCCGTGACCTGCAGTCAGTTTCTCGGTCTGTGAAATTAGAGAGCGTCGGTAGCATCGCCTTCGGTCGGGTTTAAACATAAGCTGCGTTCACTTCGCGTTAGGCAAAGCGCGGTTACGGAATGGCGCGGCGGCCCTGGGCGGTGAGGCCGCCGTGGTTATTTCTGACAGCCGGGCATATGCCGGCCTGGTGATGCCACCGCCGTCCTGCTGCCGCCGCGGCCTGGCGGGGCCAAGGCCGGCTGCCGGCTCCCCACGCCGAGTGTTTCCGCAGGTGGCGTGTGTGACCGCAGCGCTGGTGCTCCGCGACCTGAAAGCTTGGTTTTCAGCGAATGCAGACGGGTACATACGTACCTGGTGATTAGATGACAGCCTAGTGACAGTCCGTTCCGGTGAGGTCCTCTCCAGACGCGGTGTTTTAGACCCATAACTGCAACTCTGCACGTTGTATTTGAGTTAATGTTTTGATTTTCCGATTCCCAGTTTCTTTTAGAACTTCATTTGGTCTTTTGCTGTTGATGTCTGTTACCTTAGGACTTCATCCTATAGCTCTTGCTATAGATATGTGACTACTCTCATGGTTAAACTGGATATGTGCAACAGCATATTAAACACAGGTGCACAAGAATAAAGAAAGACATCAAGAACATAGAAGTGGATGGCAATTACTCCAGGTGAAGCACTATGTTCTTGTTATGCATCGTCTTTAACTTCAAGTATTTACCAATCCCATTAAGTAATCCTCCCATACAACCATATAAAGCAGAGTCATGTTTAAAGGATTCTTTCCAACCTCATTTTCCAGCTTTTTAAATGGAAGCGTAGTAGTGGCACAAGCATGTGCCAGATTGATAGCAGAACATGCCTTTGTGAAATTGCTCTGCAGTTTACTACGGTTGTAAATATTTTGTCAGATTTCTTCATGAAATATTGAAGAACTGGTGCTCTGTAGTTTTGTTTCTGTGAGATTCACAGAAGTGCAGCTAGTGTCTCACGGGTTCTGCTGTGAGCATCAATCGTAGATCAAGGACAAGTTGTTCCACTTTAGACGTGTCATCAAAACAAACTGGGGCAATTTGTGTGGAGGAAGAAAATGGAATAAATTTTTTTTCCCCTCGGCGTCAAGACTTTGACTTTCAAAGAGCTCAAACTAGTTTTCTGTAGTCATTTATGATTTTATCTGCTTTGCCCCTATTAATTAGCTGACTCCCACAACACCCTTCCAGAGCAGATGGGAAGTTATGCGTAGCCGTTGTCTTCCTTCATCTTCTCTGACTCAGGCCTTTAGGTAGGGCTACAGCGTGAGTCTCAGCTTAATGTGTTATGTCATGTGGGCTTCACCCTGCTATCTCACACACTGTGCTGCAACCACAGTTCCTTTTCATTACTTGCTATTAATTTACTATTTCTTCTTCTTCCCTTTTTTTTTTTTTTAAACTTCACAGAACTAGCGTTTCTCTGAACTTCATCCTGTGCTTGTATTGCGCTTCTTTTTCTCTTCTGACACCTTGAACCACTTTTTTTCCCAGTTTTTGTCTGCATGGTTATCCTGCCAAGATCCTGTAAGTTCACAGGTTATTCTCCAGCTGTTTCTATTGTTACATCCTCAGATTTTTTGTGGTGATGGCACCGTTACATCAGTGCTCATATCACGTGAGTGCATAGTCTGTCAGCTCAGTCATCTGACTGCCTTTTCACATACAAAATTTTCACTTGTGGGCCAACATCCTGAGTTATAAGTCATGGCTCTTTTTATGGTACTTATGTGTTTTGCTTTTTAAAGTGTGAATTTGTAGGAAAATCCGTGTTAGACCAGGAACGCATCCACCCAGATGTTTTTGCCTCTTGATGTGTTTGTATTTTTTTTAAAATACATTTAAGGTGGGTTAGAGAACCTAAACAAAAGTTGCAATTTTCTTTATGAGTTTGGATATTGACAGGTATCCCTGAAGTTTTGCATAAGACACTAGCAAAACCTTTGCTATAAGATACTAGCAAAAATACATCCTCAAAATACTACTCCTTTTGCCCACTTAATCCTTTAATTTAGTCATAAGCCCAGTAACAGGGTCTTTTAATTCTTGTTTCTGGACACATCTGGTTTATGTTCATCCTTAGAAATAATTTTTCTGTGGCAAGTGGGTTTCAGTAGGAAATTTGAGGGGGATTGTGCAGGATGCAAACATGAACGTTGACAGACCATGTTTAGTGTGGGCAGCTGGATAAAAGGGATTACTAAAAGTGAGAAATGCTATGGGATTTTGTTGTATCTAGTGGTCTGAAGGCTCTGTCTCACTTCTTGCTCAAAGAGTACATCAGTGTCTCACCCTTTTAGGACTGTAATAGAATGTCAGGATTGGCGTTTGAGCTCCAGTGACGGTGTAGGATGTGTGATGTGCCTTTGGGCTAGGAAATCTTGGAGATGACACTTTCAGAATTTCAGATGACATTTTCCAGGGGAAGAAGTGTTGCTGCCACTACCAGTCAGCAGTTCTGGTCCTTTTACTGCTCTAGCAGGCAGCGGGGGCTTGTTTGCCGCCAAGGTTTTGGTGGCTGTCAGAGCGCTGAGCCTCCTGGCCTGCTGATGGGTGACACTGCCCGGTTGCTAACCGTGATGGATGCGGTTCTTGCTGTGATTGGGTGACATTTGATCTAGCAGCGAGCAAGCCAAAATGCCACAGGTAACGCTCCAAAATATATCAAATTGCAGCTTACATCAAAACATGTAGCAATTCTGCAGAGGATCTGGCATTACTGACCTGTGCGAGGCTCTGCTTTTTGTACTCTTGCAGTTATGTGGAAGCTCATAAAGCCCCTTTGCAAATGTGCTGTGGAGCATCTTGGCCTTTGGACTTAGTCTGCACATCTGTGCTGTTCCTCAGCCCCTTGCTTTGGTGGTGGGCTGCTGTTGACAGTTCTGTTAAGTTACATGAAAGTGCTAATTTTTGAAATGCTGTGTTCAGTGCGCTATGCCTTTTCAGTGTGATCCAATTTTGGTTTTTTTTCCCATTAGCAACATAAAATCATATAATTTTAATTGGAGAGTTTGACTACAAGTGGTGAGGTGGTTGGTATTTAGGATACCTCAGATGAATTGAGGGATTGAAGTAAATGTGTTTGCCCCAGCTACTTTGAATTCAGGTGCTCACTGATGGAATAATTAACAGTGCTGATTTTGCAGTTAATGGCCAGTCCTACTGGGAGAGTCTTATCTGAATCTAAAATAGTACCTGGAGACTATCTGTAGACTCACTTGGCTATATTTCATAGGGTAAGCAGGCTTAGATGAGCTGGTGGTTATTATACCGTTTGTATCTTGTTGTTTGCATTTTAGTAATGCAAGTGTAACCCTCGTAGTTAATCAAGAATCAGGAAAAATATTGTGGTAGGTATTACACAGATAAGAACAAAAAATATAGCACTTGCCTGAAAGATCTGGCACCCTAATTATAAGGTGAGGGCAAAAAGTGGATCTTGGCAGGTGGAAGCAGTGGTATGGTAGTAGTCAGGACAGGGGGGTATTTCTCTAACATACTGATGATCTGGTTTGGGTTTCATAGAACCATATCGGAGAATACCAGGTTGGAAGGGACCTGACGGATCATCTGGTCCAACCTTTCCTGGCAAGAGCACAGTCTAGACAAGATGGCCCAGCACCCTGTCCAGCTGAATCTTAAAAGTGTCCAATGATGGGTTTCTTATAAGCATCATAGTGAAGGTACAGCGTGGAAAAACTCACTAAGGTGGCACATTTCAAAATTTAGCAAGTGAGCTGTAGACATTGTAGGAGGAGGGACTCAACCTCTAAGCAAACGAGTGCAAGATGGTAAGACGAGAATAGGTTTTCGGGAGTCTAGACAGTGAAGACATAGTTTGCTTCTCCACCTCTCTTGCATAAAGATGCTGTGAAGAGGAACGACCTCTTTGGTTTTGGTTTGGGTTTTTTGTTTGTTTGTTTTCCCCAAAGGAAAAGTGAGTTGTAGTTCACATTACCCTTGTATCTTTTATTGGTCCTAACTCTGCTGAGTTCCAGTAAAATATAAAACTTTAAAAAATAACAATTACTTATTTTAGAAATTATATCCATCTCTTTTTACTTTCTAAATTTATACTTTAGGAAGAGGGTGCATTTCTAAAGATAGAAATATTAATGCTGTTACATACAGACTGTTTCAGGCATGCCTTACATTTAAATAGTCTAGGCATACCTTAGATTTAACATAACAAATTTAGCACGTTGATTCTTGGCACTTTGACAAATTTAAAGCTTTTAAAAATAGCTAGGCAGATCATTCTGCTGCTTTTGAAGTGGTTTGATCTTTCTAGAAAGGTGGAAATGAGCAGTTGTAGTGAGGAGCTTTTGATCTTAATCAGGTTTTTGTAGGCAGACTCCCATTGGGAGTCTTTTAAGAAGTAAAAAGTAAACCGAGAATAGAAAGTGATGGTGATTACACTTCAAACTCTTGTATGCTGAGCTAAAAAAATATGAACACGTTTGGCAAGGACTACTTCTTAGTTTTGTATGAAATGATTGTTTATAAGGAAGAGATTTAGCTTTTTCTATTTTTAGTTTTTTCCCCATGAAACTGCATGATTTTTACTTAAGGTTTGTACTATGAGCCAAATAGAGATCAGGGTGGAGCTAACATACCCTCTGAACTCAGCTTCTTCTATTGCAAAATAATTTTTTTTTTTAATTTGTCAGGTTCATTAGTCAAACGTCATCTGCACTGTGACTTGATTTTGTGCGTATGAAATGAAAAACTTACCATATTTGTTTTTCCTTCAGAAAAAGAAACTTCCAAGCAAGGATGCATAGAGACTTCTTTCTGCTTATGCGTTCAAAGGGAGAGTCTGTCTCCTTTAGGAGACTCCACAGCTGACGGCTGTAGCCACAAATTACTCATTGAATGTATTGAAAAATGGGAGAATGGGTTGGAAAGAGGCAAATCATGGGAAAATTGCAAAGGTTTTTAATCTTCATTGTGTTATGTTTATTTTGCGTAAATTGCTCATTTCTCCTCCACCTGCTTGTCCCCAATGGCTTGTGCCTACGGTCAACAGAAATGTACAGAATTTCTCCCTTGTTTTTCTTAGCTGTATTTTATGCTCTCTTGGGGCTTTTTGTTAAGGTTTTCATTCCAATAAAATCTTGATCTTCTATTTCCCATAAACTGAAATATTTCCGAGAAGTAATTTCTGAAGCACCTTAGATTTCTTCCTTGTTTATCTCAATTAAATATAATAATCAAATTCCTGGTGTAAACATTTTGATTTTGAAGTGTTGATCATATTTGTAATCGTTAAATGAAATCTTTTACTTGTAATGTTTTCTGTCCCCAAATATACTGGAAAAGTAGTAGATAGATAGTACTGCATATATAATGTGCTAGTTGCATTGTAGATGCTTGCTGAGTGGCTCGTTGCTCTTACCCTTTCATACCACTTAAATGCTTTTCAAAATCAGGCACAAGCCTCGGCTGGCTAGGTCCTTGATACTCTGTGGCTTTTCCAAGAGCTCACAGGTCAGTAAACATTGTCTGATGGATGCTTGTCTGTATGTGTGTTCATGAAAACTGATTAACCTAATGGTCCGTGTTATCTTTTGTTCTGCCTGCTCTTACTGAAAGAAGACTGAAAAGTCTCCGGGTTGCTCGGTGGGTTCCCAAACCTGCAGCGTGAACGCCGTCTCCTTATGCCAGCGTGCATTTCTAATGCTGTGTTGATTATGTTGGGCTAGAAATGCCACGTTTTCAGTCACTGCAGGTACCAGCTGACACTCTGTCTTTTCCATGTGTCCTGAGGGACCCTCTAGAGTGGGTTGAGTGCTGGGCTGTGCGTGCCCCAATCGGGATTGTATCACTTGGATTATGGGCCACAGGATTTCACAGGTGGTAAAGACTTGCTTATAGTTCAGCTAGTCAGGCCCATAATTGTTCTTTCATGAAGTTATCTGAGCTCTCAAAATGTACTGATATGAACATGACTTTCATTTGGGTGAAATCTATGGTTTGGACAGTCTTACATAATCTGTCCAAAGAGATAAGAATTGTTATGCTGAAATGAACTTGTAGATCGCTTATGTCAATGTTGAGTAACCTAAACACAACTACGTTCCTTTAGGGAGGACATTTTTACTGTCTTTGCTATTGACTCTTTACATAATTTAGTGTAAAATCACGAGTTTTCTAACAGCAGCTGTGTCGGCCTTACTGTTTGATGAATGTCTCGATGAATCTTGTGCTCAGTTAAGTGGCAGTGCGACAAGTGGTGATGAGTTGTTTCACATGAAGCTTAGATGTATATGATAAGGTGCCAAGTTGAAGTTTTTTGGGTCTGAAGCACCTTCTCCTGTCCTGGGGATACCATGATGCATGGCTGTTGGTTTACATTAGGCACGCTAACATTTGTTGAATATAAATAGTCAAGAGCTGGAATACTCAGATCTTTCTTACTGTATGAACACAAATTGTGAACCTAGAAGATCAGCAAAGCTGAATTCAGTGGCATTGTTCACTTGCACGTCTAAGCATTTGAAGCTTCATACACTTAAGTACAGGAAATTTTGAAACCTATAATTTAAGAACATTGTGGTATATAATATAAACTGATTGCTATGTAAATGTAACGTTCTGAAAAAATTTAAGTGCATTTTGAAAAGTGGAGCGGACATGAAGCCATTGATGCAAGGAAGCAGAGAGTAAAGGTTTCTTTCATACTCTACAGAAATTTGACTTGTCCAAAGGAAATTTCTAGTCCATGTGTTCACACAGAAAACCTCCAGCGCTACCAGTATGAGTGACAGATGCAGAGATGTGTCCAGATCTATAGGAACCTGAAGCAGGAGCTCTGAGGTACCAATTGCCTGCTTCACTTCAGTGAGGGCTGTTAGGATACCAGTGGTGGTGGTGCTCTAGTATCGATACTGATGACTGTTCTGCTGGTTGGCTTAATGGATAAGAAAGGAGAGGGAATACTGTGTTCAATATACAGGTCAATTCCTGTGTCTCTCAGAGCTTCAGTAGTACAAAGGTCTAAATGGATATACGAAGAAGATTTAAAAACTTAAGCAGACAAACTTTTTAAACTTTGGCAAACTTATCTACTTGATTGGTAGCAAGAATATATCTTTTACTGTCCCCAAATGCAGGGTGTTTTAGAAGTTTCCTATACATGAATGAGGTAGCACAGTTGAAAATGGTACTGGTGGCTCAGGTGACATTATTAACCTGTTTGTGGTACATGACAAGATGTCATTTTTTTTTCTAAACAGAATGGCTCACAGGTTTGCAATGTATGAATGTTTGACTATCTTACATTCTGTAGGAAAACATAAATTTGTTTTTATGAAGCACATAATTAAAAGACAGCCTGTATGCTAAGCCTCACAAGTTGTTTGTGTGAGGCACAGCTACACTTCTTCAGTGAATTCACATTTGGATTTTGATTAAATGACCAGTGTGGTGAAATCACTGAGGATTTTTTAAATAATGTTTAGTGGCAAATATTTATCCTTTAATTCTGTTCCTCATAGGAGTCCTTGATTAATGACTCAAATTTCCTATGGGAGACTTCATCCATATGGCTTCTCTGATGTTTAACAGAGGGGTCAGCTCACACTCCAGTCTGTCCTCACTCATATGAGAGGACACTTCCATGAGATTTGGAAGACTTGAGTATTTTATTAAAGCGTTTGAAATTGCTCAAAAGCTTTTAGGGAATGTGCAAGGTATCCCTTTCCAAAGGGAGATATGTTAAGAAAGAGAAGCTTTTATTTTAATGAAGTTTTTCTGGTAAGGTATGAATGTAGCTCTGTGGTAGTTTACTTCACAATAACAAAAATAAAAAAAATCTTGTTATCTCAAATATTTAACACTGCTGCCTGGAAGTGTGTGTCCCCTGTAGCTGCAGTTATAATTCATAATGTCATGTAACGTAACTGATCTTGCAGCATTCCTAAGAGTTCATTCCTGACACATTTGTACTCCTTGTTACACAATAGCTGACATTGGTCAAAGCCTAAAACCATGTTCGTGAGGTTTGAATGTGTGGTTTGATCTCATGCTTTTAGACTTGAAACTCGAGACATTTGCTGAAGTGTTTGGACAATACAGCAACCCCTGTTTCTCTTTCCCAGTAAGTGACAGATGCGGGTGAAAGATCCATCAAGAGCCAACCCCGAGAAAGCAAAGAGAAGCAAAAGGCCTAACAGGCTGCAGGATGAGGACTCCTCAGATGATATTTCAGGTAAATTATTAAGGGATGTTTGGCCCTGAGGTTGAGGGCTAATAACTTCCGTGTTGACTGATGAAAACCACAAATGAGCGGTACCATGAAATACTTTCCTTGTTTCAATTTATAACAGAAATATCCCCAGTCAAGTGCTTATGACATGATCGGTTGTTACACTACGTGACTGCCCAAAGGGCTGAAGAGTTGGTTGATCTTCAATGACAACCTCTTCAGAGCAGGAGAACGGTCCTTTCCAATGTGCAGAAGGTCAAGCGCATGTGGCAGCAGGCTGCTTGGCTGAACAGGGAGCTTCTGAGGCAAAAAGGAAGGGCAGAGAGGGTGGAGGCAGGTTTGGGTTGCCCTTGTAGGGGCCCTGAGTGTGCAGGGATGGGATTAGGTGACCCAGCCTCACTTAGAATTGAATCTGTAAAGGGTAAGATAGGCTTGTATGGATACTGTGCCAGCAAAAATGAAGGCTAGGGCAAGTGCAAACCTGCTGCTTGATGGGGCAGGGGACCTAGGGACATGGGGCACGGGAAAAGGCTGAGGACCTCGATCCTTCCTTTGCTTCTGTCTTCACATGGAAGTTCTGCACTTGGTCCTCCCTGGTCCCTGAGCCTAGTGTCAGACTCTGGGATTTAGGCATTGTCCAGAGTACAAAAAGATTGAGAGCTGTTAAGCAAACTGGACATGCATAAGTCTGTGGGATCAGATGGCATCTGAAGATGCTGAGAGAGCAAGGTGATACTGTGAGGCTACACTCTGTCATCTTCTTGACGACAAAATGGAAAGAGCAGTTGATATGCTAGAGGCTAAGTCTGCCATTCAGAGTCACCTAGACTGGCTGGAGAAATGGTCTGGCAGAAACTGCACGGAGTTCAACAAAGGCAAGTGGAGAGTTCGGCACCTGGGCCAAAATAACTGCCCGCAATTACAGGGAATCAATGGCTTAAAAACAGCTTTGCAGAAAAGGTCCTGGGGGTCCTAGGGCACATGCTGAATAAAAGTAAGCGGTGTGGCTTGTGCCTGCCGTGTGATGGACTGTATTAACTAAAGGGCAGGGCGAGGTGCGTGATTCTTTCCATCTTTTCAGCACCTGTAAGACTTCACCTGGAGTATTGTGTCCAGTTGTGGGCTCCCTGTTACAAGGAGAACATTGACTTGTCGAACTGAGTCCAGCAGTGGGTCACCTCCTCCACGTTGTTAAAGAGATTGAGAATGTGATGCGTGAAGAGGGGCTGAAAGGAATGGATTTGTTTAGCCAAAGGACTGAAAGTATAGTTTCGTTCTTTGACTGCCTGATAAGTGGTTATAGAGAAGGCAGGGCCAGACTTTTCTAGGAGGTCCCCAATGAAAGGACTAAACAGACAAAAATTAGGGCAAGGAAAATTTGGCTACGTATGAGGAAAGTTACTTTATTTTCACTCTGAGGATGGTCAGACAGAAAACTGTTTTCTAGTGAGTAGGTGAAACCTCTGTCCTTGAAGATATTCAACACTCAGCTGAACAAAGCCATCAGCAACCAGATCTAAATTTGTATTTGGCCCTGCTTTGGATGAAGGTTTGGACAAGGTGGCCTTCAGAGGTTCCTTCAAACCTAGGTTATTCTGTGATATAATAGTGGAATTTGCGCAAAAAATATGACAGAGAAGAATGTGGTTGATATTCATGTTCAGAATGGGCAGTTGTAGTACTTGGGTATTTGAAAATCTTTCCTTATGGATTGAAAAAGAGGTAACTGCCTGTGTTATGTGCAAAAATAGGTTTATATAGTATTTTACTGGTGACAAAAAAACAAACCAAAAACCAGGGAAATGAATTTTATACAAAAGCAATCCTTATACTTTTGTACAAAGTAGTTTATCTGTTTTTAAGAGGTGGTGTTTATTGACTTGAAAATGATTCTCATTATAGAAAGACAGAAATAGATCCTTCATAAAATTCAGTATATGGGGAGCAGCTATCTCATTTTTCCTGTTTTAGTTCTTTACTATTTTTTTTCCTAATGCTGAATTCGTTGAAGACTCTGCTGTTTTAGTGTACGCGTGGCTCCCTTTCATAGCTATTATTTTTAATGGTTCAAAGTGAGTATGTGTCATTTTCTCTAGGCTTAACCTGCCAGCACGTGGGCCAAGCAGTGGATGTGCATCATGTGAAGAGAGCGGTAGCTCAGAGTGTCTGGTCAATATGCGCAGAATGTCTGAAGGAGAGGCGGATGAGTGATGGTGAGCCCGTGGCACCTTCGGACATCTGGCTGTGTCTCAAATGTGGCTCTCAGGTAAGCATATGCTGTAAATTTATGGAGGTGGGTCGGCCCTGCTTTTCTAAAGGATACGGCTGGTGTGGATCTTTGTCTGTTGGGCATCTCATTACCTCAGTGAAACAATGTGACATAAGTGCTTAGTTGTGAGAGTCCATTCTCCAGCTTCTTCAGTGGAGTGGGATGTGGCATGATGTTCTTCTTGTCTGGTTTTCATCAGTGTTTTGGGTTAGCTTTATGGTGTCGTTCGGCACTGCAAGTAGTAAGTGATGGTCCTGCCTTTCCTGTGTTCTTCATCTGCGTGCTCTTGCCACTTACGGAGAATTGGCTCCAGGAACTGTGTGGTTGCAAAATGCATCCGTTCAGCTGGCTCATCTGGCAGAAGATCCTGCAAATACAAATGAATGGAAAAACAGATCTGTATATTGCTGAATCAACTCACATTGTGGGCACTCAGTGCTAGATTTGATTGAAACCAGGGAGAAAGGATTGTGCCTGAGTGAGAATGCTGCTTTTTGTGGCAGCTAGCCATTAGATTTGATCAGTTATAATGTGAAATTGTGCCCTCAGAGTTTAAAATGGCGGGTCCTTACCCTAAGGGCTTACACAGGTTTCTGTCCTGTGAGTGAAGTAAAGCCTGATACAGAAAAATTCAGTTTACAGGCAGTGCCATGCTTGATTCAGCTAATAGTTGCCTGAACAAAGCATTTCACAATTTTCTTAGACTTTTGGTAGATCTTGATATAGTAAGGACAGAAGCCAGGTCCTACTGGTATTAACTGAACAGATTTAATTTTGTAAAGAAACATGCTATTAGCAGGCTTCAGTAAATTGATAACTAGATCAGAGGAAGACTCATATAGCTTGTCTCTGAAATTTTGTAGTTAATGAGGGCTTTTAAAAGGAGTTAAATCTGTGTGCTTTTTTCATGTTTATGCAGTTAATAGCCTCCAAAACTCATGCTTCATTCAGAGACCAGGCCTGAATCTTCCAAGTCCCACTCTGTAGACACTTAAAAAATTGCAAATGTTTTTTCTTGAAGTTGCTGTACATAAATAGTGTGTTCTGACTAGCCTTTTTGTACAAAACCAATTTATGTACCTTTTGCTATCTGGAATGCATTTGGCATTCTTGAGCAGTGAGGGTTACCTGTGCTGTCCTTTCCTTGATATTCTGTGAAGCAAATATGCTACACAGTAATTTATTTCACATTTTTTAAAGGGAATTCTTTTGTGAATGGCATAATTTGCTGTCTGTTGACACTTACTCAAAAGCTAGGAATTATTTTTATTATGTTAAAACAAACTTAGTAATTTTCTATACTTTTAACTGATTTTTCCAAGTAGAAAAGATGAGATTTTGGTTCTGTGTAGTCATTGATTTTCCTTTATTAGTAAGAAGAACATGTGTTCATTAAAAAAAAAGTTAATTTGTAATACTGAATTATAAAGAGTTTTAAACCCTCTCAATCCTTGAGAATGCTAAGCAAGCATTTAGGGCACTGTATCTTTCTGCTTAATTTTGAAAAGTAAAGATTTTGCAGTTTATTTACTAATAATATAGTCTTTTTGTATCTTCGTTTTTACCCCTTACTGAGTTGATGTTTCTGTTTTTAGGGATGTAGTAAGAACTCAGAAGGCCAGCATTCTCTGAAACACTTCCAAACAGCACGCACAGAACCTCATTGCATTGTTATCAACCTCAGCACATGGATCATATGGTAAGAATGAGCATGCAGGTGTTCGTGGATGCTTGTGTGTAAGGACTACTCATGTAGTGTAGTGTCTTCTCGTGATAAAGAATGATTGTGACAGGTAAAATGAATACTTCATATAAAGCAAAGGCAGGCTTTCTGGGGAGAAAATTAGTTTGTCTTTAGGACTCTCAGAGGGGTCACAAATCAATAGTAAGATAGAAGTTTGTGTCCGTTGTGTTCTGTGGAGAGTTGGCTGGTTAGAGGAGTTTGTCCTTCCTGCTTGTCTTTATATCGTAGAATCATAGAATCTTCCTGGTTGGAAAGGACCTTTGAGATCATCGAGTCCAACCATACACACACAAAAAACCCCCTACAATCTCTGTCACTAGAGCATGCCCTGAAGTGCCAAATCTGTATGTTTCTTAAGTACCTCTAGGGATGGCGACTCAACCACCTCCCTGGGCAGGCTGTTCCAGTGCCAAATATGATTGTTTGCAGGACTGGAAACTGAGATTATTTACATCTGTAAGTATCACAGTGCATTGGGGCTGATCTGCAGAAGAGCATATATGGGATGAGAGAATTCAATTTTATTCCTCTTTTTGGTATGAAACATTGCAACCTAGAGCTTAAGTAATTTGCGTAAGGTTGTGAGAAAAGTTTGTTAGAGCTGGGAGGTGCATCCAGATGTCCTGAATTCCACTTCGTTTCGTCTTTTCTTTAGGTGTTACGAATGCGATGAAGAACTGTCAACACACTGCAACAAAAAGGTTTTGGCTCAGATAGTTGACTTTCTTCAAAAACATGGTTCCAGGGCTGAACCAAGTAAGTTTACACAAATAGTTTTATCTGGGGATGTCTATAATGCACTGTCTCTAAAAATGAGTATTTCAGATTTTGAGACATGTTAAACATACAGTTGAAAAATTATGTATGATGCAAGTATAATACAATTTGTAGTTGCACAATTACTCTACAAGTAATGCCTGTTGTAGTGGTTTTCATAAACATAATTTCATTTTTTTTCCTACAGTGTGGTTACATTTTAGGAATATTTTGGGCACTGTAAGATGGTTTTCCCAAATTTTGTCTTTAATGAAGAAACATTAGTTTATTGTAGAAAAGATGTTACCTTAAAAAAGATACCATATAATTTAATGCACAAAAACTATATAGAAGCATTAATCAATTGAATTTTCCAAGTATGAATGTGTCACATCTTAATTTTTTTCTGATTTAAATTTGTTTCCCATGGTAATTAAATTTGTTTAAGGGGATCTTTTAGTACTCTGCTTTGGTTGTAATGCTTTCTGTTCATTGATGTCATTGGGTTTTAATTAATAGAACGCTAATTTCTATTAACAGAAAATAGTATTAAATTGTTTTCTTATGTTAGGAGCCTACTATTCTTCTCAATATATGCAGCCGTCGATAGAACTTTGTACGTGTGGCCCTCAGCTGTTTGCTCTTGATAAAATTGATGTTATTCATCCCTGCTTTAACAAACTTGGCAGCATTTCTGGCTTGTGACTTATGGAATGCATTGGATTCCAGATTTTCTTCACAAAAAACACAGCTTAAGTAAACTTTTAAAACAATTGGTTGTAGTTTTTAGCAGAGGCAGTCAGCTGTTCAGAAATAAGAATGGAGAACTGCCTTTCTGAATTAGAGTAGGTATTCCTTTAGCTGCATGTGCATAAATCCTACTGGTTTTAAGAGGTGTTACGTATTTTTTGAGGGGAAAAAATGAAGGGCCACTCAGAAATACATATCTTATATTTTGATCCAGTCACAAGTTGTGTTAAATTATTCAATTGTAATAAATTGATAAATTGCTAGATTTTGCATCATTTCTCTTGGAGCAATGAAAAAACAGTATGTGATTTCAGTTTCATTCACAGCTTCAATTTCAAGTTTACATGTAATAAATGGGTGTTGCAGCTTGCTTGCAGATGAAAATGCTGTAGTGTTTGTTTCGATTTAATGGAAAGAATTTCATTTTGGTTTTGTGCTACTGGATAAGACTTTCAGAGTGATATGTCCCAGTGTTCTTCATGGTTTAGATTCTTAATTTATGAATCTGCAAAATATCTAAAGTTTTCGGACTGCGGTGCTTAGACGTTTTCTGTGGAATGTCTTAAGTTAAGCAACAAAAATTCCAAACTAACTCAGGAAAAGTAAGCTTAAATTAGGATTTCTTAAAAATCAGGAGTTTATAGCAGAGCAGGGCAGAATATATTTGTGGTTCATTTTGATACTCTGTTCTGAAAACGCATATATTTCATTTAAGTATTTGCCTGATACAACTGGAAACTCTGAAGGGCAGTCGTGTCTCCTGCTCCATGGCGGGAAGGGGCTAAGGCTCATACAAAAAGCGGGCACACGTATGTACTTCCAGTAATGGTTTTAAAACTGGAAATCGGCAGAGAGTATGGCTGTGCTGAGCAGTGTGGACCTTGTTCTTGAGAACTCTGGGAACGTTGGCCCAAAGATGATTTGTTGGGATTTCTTAAGTGGCAGGGAAAAGAGGAAAAAGCCGTTTGCCTGGCATGCTTTGTTGCATTGGGCCAGGCTCCTTGCTGGAAGAGGCTGGGAAACAGCCGCGCATGGATAAATAAGTGGTATGTGTGAGAGGGAATTCCCAGGCAGAGTTGGCATTCTTGTTTCACTTTGATAAATGTAACAGCAATGCCTTTTCTGTTTTATGTTAAATACTTGGTCTGACACACTTGGTACTTCCTCTAAATAAATGTAGTTTAAGTAAGATTATTTTTTTTCTTTAAATTAGACTGCCTATAATTTTATTATTAATTTTTATTTTTTTTTAAAAACAAAATCTGAAATCGAAATGTAATTCATGCTGTTGTCCAGAACACAAAGGACACAAAGTATAACAGAGAAAATAAACTCTACTATTGACAAGTTATCTTTTTTTTTTTGTGTAGCATTTTATTTCATGTTACAGTGATATTTTCAGCATAACTGTCACCCTTTAAGTTATTATTTGGCTTATATTTTTTTAAATTTATTTTGTACATTCAGCCATTATAAAAAAACCCTCTACTTATAAATAAATGAAAAATAACTTGTGTGAGAAACAAGGAATGTAAAAACTGACAATTATTAATTCATACTTCCCACTTAAAAATCTTATGCTTTTTTCCCATTGGTTTTCTGTTTCTTCCTAAAAAGCAGCCAAAGTGAAGACACCTAATTTTCATATCAGAATGTGGTACTGTAACAACAATTCATCTTATGTCTGTATTCCTTTCTGTTGTACCAACTGGTTGGCATGGTGCATCATTAAAATTCAAATAGCATTCTGTTGAAATTTCTGCATAAATGCAGTATGAACATGGATAGGAGTAACAGATGAGGGCTGCTAGGGTGTTTTTTTTTTTTGTTCTAAAAACTGCAAGAGTCCTTTAAAGATAAAATAATCAGTTTAAACATGTAAGGGAGGGTTATATAGATTTCCTAATTAATGCATCTTGGAAAATAAACAAAAGCAAAATGCTTGTCATTTGGTACTAATGTGGTGGAATAGTGTGGCAGCAGGATCCCTGCTTTTCACTCGGCCTCTCATAAAGATTCGACTTCACTTCAGCTGTAAAAATGTGCAAATTACATTACTACTACATGACTGACTTTTGTAATTACATTAAGCGATTGAGATAAATCCCAGTGCTGGGTTCCCAAAAGAATGCTTGCAGCTGTGTGATTTTCACATCTGATCCTATGGTTTGTTGTACCCAGCAATGCCTGTTTGTTTTGGGGGTTTTTTTGGCCTTTTTTTTTTTTTTTTTTTTTTTTTGAGGAGTCTGTCTGGTTAAGAGGTCATGTTGGGCACAAGATGGAAGAATAAAGCAAGATTGCTTTCTAGGGTGTACCACCCAGAAATTTGTTTTGTGGAAAAGGTTAGCGGGCCATGATGATTTTCACAGAAAGGCAGGTGCAGTATTGTCCGTGTGGCACACTTGTGAGCTTCACATGGACATAATGCACATGTAGTACACAGAAACCATGCTGAGACATTGCGATCTGCATGTCTGCTCATTTGCTGGAGAAAATAAATTGTTTTGCAGTCTTAAAAGTGAGTATTACGCGTATTTTCCTTGACAAAAGCCAAATTAGACATCGGTGGAGACATAAGATTGCATACTCAGTTTTTTTAGAGAGCAGTTAAATTTCTTTGCGTGGCAATAGAATGGGAAGGGAGAATATTTATCCTCAAATTTGCTAGTTAAATTTATTGTTGGGAAGGTCAAGCAGAGGAATGAGATTTTGCTAGTAAGTTCAGCTGCCCGGATTTGCCAATAGGTGAAAGTTAGTAACTTGATTGCTGTTTTAATGGATGTAATGGACATAAAGGAAAGATTAAAACATATATAATTTTACAGTACAATTAATAGGTGTTAACTTGTATGGAAAAACAAATAGTATGATGAATAACTTTTCAGATTTGCATTCGTCTGTGGATATTAGCAGTTGACAAAGGATTGCACTGAAAAAAATAATTGTGTTATTTCAAAATTAATTTTTACAATGTGTAATTTGGACCTTAAAGTCATGTAAGTCCATTCTGTCTATTTAAAAGGAAATTAACTAGCAAAATAAAGCAGAATATGGTGTGTCCAGAGAAGGGCCACAAGGATGCTCAGAGGGCTGGAGCACCTCTCCTATGAGGACAGACTGAGACAGTTGGGGTTGTTCAGCCTGGAGAAGAGAAGGCTCCGGGAGATCTTATAGTGGCCTACCAGTATCTTAAGGGGGCCTACAAGAAAGCTGGTGAGGGACTTTTTAGGATGTCAGGTAATGGTAGGACTAGAGGGAATGGATTAAAACTAGAGATGGGTCGATTCAGATTGGATGTTAGGAAGAAGTTCTTCACCATGAGGGTGGTGAGACACTGGCACAGGTTGCCCAGAGAGGTGGTGGATGCCCCATCCCTGGAAGTTTTTAAGGCCAGGCTGGACGGGACTCTGAGCAACCTGATCTAGTGGGAGGTGTCCCTGCCCATGGCAGGGGGGTTGGAACTAGATGATCTTTAAGGTCCCTTCCAACCCGAACAATTCTATGATTCTATGATTCTCCAAATCTGAGATACACTTTAGCAAAAAAAACATTTCTGTTGTTGGTCATAAATTTTTCTTTCAAGTTTACTTACATGTTAGGGGCTACTGTTAATTATACAAGTTGCAACGAAATGAAAAGTGAAGCCTTGGCAAAAAAATTTTTAGACATTCTGTCATTTTAATCCATGGGTTCTTCCCTTTCCTGTGCATGTACTTATTTACTTGTGAGGTGTAGCACAAGACATTTAAGCGTAGAGGATCAAAACTGGTGCTTGAATAGCTTGCTCTTTCACACTATGCAGGCGTGTTTTTTAGTTTGTAACATTCTGGCAGAATCAGAGAAATAAAATTGCAGTTGTAATCTTTTATTTGGTAGGGTTGTAACGCTGCAAGAGAAACTGGGCTTTTAAAACGTAAAGCTAGTGACCATTTCAGAAGAGAACCATGCTGTTTTTCTAAGGGTTAGATTCTCATTGTTGTACAGTGTTGAAAAAAAAAATCTAAATTTTTTAAATAAAAAAGGAGCCCCAGACAATTTAGTAGCATTTCATAATACAGCATGATGAGAACTTGGTAAAAGAAAGGCAGTCTATTAACCTTGCTTTTACTGTGAAGACCTTCAACTGAAGTACCAGAGTTGTATTCAATAGAAAAGGCTTGACCTTGAAATAAAAGTGCATATTCCTGGAACCATCATTTTTAATTAAAAAAAAAAAAAAAGTTGCATTGAAAGGATGAGCAAAAATGCTTACTCCCCCGGCTGAAAGAAAAATTGGATGTCGTTTATCCTTTTGCTTGCGTACCATCTGCACCCCCCGGCACAGCTCAGTTTCAGCAAGGGCGGTACAGAAGTCCATGAGCACTGCAAATGTTTGAAATACTGGCAAAACAAATTGATGGAGACCCTGCCGTAAGTTTTCTGAACGTCTTTTGCGAGTGGATGTGTCAGCACTGTGTGTTCGTACAGCTGGTCTGGTGACTTGCTCCGATTCATGGGCTGAATCATTGTCTTGTGTTAAGCAAGAGGTGTAGCAGCGGAGCAGTCTCCCACTGCTGTCCTCTTTCCTCTGGGTCTTTGAGCAGCCTGGTCTAGTGGGAGGTGTCCCTGCCCATAGCAGGGGGGTTGGAACTAAGTGATCTTTAAGGTCCCTTCTGACCTAAACCATTCTATGATTCTGTGGTGGGAATGGGGGTTACTAGCATGGGGGAGAGCAGGGGATGACGTGAAGCTTTGCCGGGCCTGAAGGCAGTGCCTAAAGCACAAATACAGCTGTCTGAGCGCCAAAGGAGCAGGTGCTAGAGGTGGACATCATGGTGGGACCAGAAGCAGGCAGTGACCTGGTGCCAGGGAAGAGGTGGTCAGTAGGGTGTGATGAGTTGGATTGAGAGCTGGGCAATGGGTCTTGGCAGAGTGCTCCGGTCGGGCGTCTCTGCAGCCAGATACGCTTTGTTGAGGGAAAAGGAGGTTGTGTGATCAAGGCACAACTTGAGTGAGAGTTTTCCCTGTGTGACTGGATTAGAAATGCCACCTCTGCAACAAAACTGCAGAAGGAATCAGACAGAGACGCATAGTCTGAATATGTGAGCCCCAAAACAGTCACAGTCAGGTGCACTGTCCCCGCTGTGGAGGGACAGACCTGCCTGGGGCTGGTGTCTGCAGGGCCTGAGAAGGGCAGAGAGGCTGAGGCGCACCGTGTCAATTCTCTAAAAGATGTAATAGTGAACTACAGGCAGAAGTCAATCTGTGAATTTAATTACTTCTGTGCTTTTTACCCACGTTGCTCTTGTTAACATAAACGAGGTCCTTTATAACAGGTGTTACTGCACGTGGCTGGATGGCTTGGAGTACTTCTTTTCTTAAAACACTGTTTGGCCAGGAGCTGAAGGCCCATGTGGGCAGCAGCAGATGACAACCATTTTGATGGAATCCTTCTGCTGGGGTCCTCGTTGTGTCTATACTGGCATGAAAGTCACTTTTCATATTCAAAAGCACGCCTGTTAAAATATTACAGGACTGCAAGATTGTGTCAGTAAGAGTCTATGGAACAGTTCAGTGCAAATACACTTTAAAAAATTACATATTACCCTTTTGATTAATAACATGCTTGTAGCCTTGGGTTAATCTTGCAGAAGGACCCTCCAGCCCCAATCTGTAGAAGTATTAGCTATCACAGTCATTACCAGCATCTTCTATTAAGACTGACCAACTCTTCACATGTCAACTAAACATTCAGCTTCAGGCCTGTCTGTCATTCGTCACTGAGCTGGGGACACTGAGTAGAGTTAAATTAAAAACTGCTGTCCCTCCTCTGGCTCTGTACATGTCCTTAAAAATATCTGCATGGAATAAGGGAGGCAGCAGATAATGTTTGTAATGGCAAAGCAACACTTTTCTGTCAAGACTTTTTCACAGATACAAAAAACTAGTAAAACGTTACATGGATTGTGTTTGTAAAATCTATTAAAAATCAAGAGGCAGTAATTAAAACCTTCTGAATGAAAGAATTTTCCTAGACTTCAGTAACAACATGCAGGCCTTTTCTTAATTTACTGCTGCTTCTCCTTATCCCTATACTAATTATCCAGCTTTGTGGCAATCGGATGTCTGGTTCTCGTTTATTGTGTTTTATAATTGCGTATTCATCCAGCTCTTATCGCAAAGCTGGATGCTTTGGCTTTGTTTTTTCCCCCTTAAATAATTTATATGTAAGGTTCAGCAAATGGAACCTTGCTACTTGTGTGAAGCTGCCATTTAACCATGAAGTGAAATGCTTTTATCGAGTTTGCCCTGCAGATATGGTCCGCTGTGGCAGGGCTGTCCATATTTGGTGGCTGTGCAAGGAGAGCCAGGTGGTGCTGCAAAGCATAGCACAGTGAAGCGTGGACAGATCTAGGTTTGACATTTGTCATCCTGTACTGCTAAAGGGAAGAGAAAAATCTGCTTTTCCATATGCTTATGCTTTAATTTTTGCCTGCAGTTTTGTCCAGATGGCCTTGTGAACATTGTTTACTTTAAGATGCTGTCCCAGATGTTTTTGAATGCCGATGGATAAATGCAACAACTGTGGTATACTAATACACAAATTATTTACACAATTTTGCCTTTTTTTTTTTTGCCTTTTTTTTTTTTATTTTTAACCATCTCTTCTCCCCAGCACTTCTCTCTCACGTTGCTAAGGGGAAGAAGTCTCCACTTGTGTTACTGAATTTCTGAGAGTGAGCAGTGCCTTCGAGTTGCAGACACTTGGAGCTCCCATTCTTTTGGAGCTCTGTGTGGGTGGATGAGTCTCAGACACTGTAGCGTGCCCCTTGTAAGCATGTCAATTAAAAGGTGTTGCTGCACGTGGCCCATAAAACAGTGGCTGTTTTAGGGTGTGAGCAGCCCCCAAGCTGTTTGTCAGTCGTTGCATTCAAAAACACTTTGTCTACTTTTTCAAGGAGAACTTGGTGTCTTACTTTGCCCTTGTACTGTCTCAATTTTCCACACGAGTGGAAAGCTGTGTAAGCAGTATTACCAAGAACATTTAAAAATGTTTTTGCACGGCAAAGCACCTCTAACTGCGTTTTGACAAACTCAGATACAATTTGGAAAAACAATTATGCCTTCATGACACTATAGGGTGCAGGCAGACTGCGTCAGAAGCTTGTTGCCAGACACAATAGGTATTTTAATGAATTATTTTTTATTTAATTACATTTTTTTCATCTTCTAAGCAAGAAACTACCTAGGAGTGTACATAAAAGAACTTTCTGGCATGAGCATTTCATTAACGTAAATAGGTCTGTTAGCTATTTCTCAAGAACGCTTTAATGAGACTTCAACGTGAAACTCATTAGAACAAATATATGAATTCATATGTCAAGACAGAGATTGCAGCATCACAGTTCTTGGCATCTATTAAGTCCATAACTCGTTTACATTGACATGCATTGTTAATCAATATTTAAGACACTGCAGATGTCAGTAATGTTCATATTTAGTCCTGCAACCATGACAGTATGAAAGTTGCTAGTAGAATTTGAGGCTAAATATTGTTATCTCAAGTCTTCCCATTACCTCTAGGCTACAAGTTAATGACTGTCTAACTTTGCTGCCCCTCATCTATTTAAATAATAAGGGAAATAGGGAAGTACGTGGATGTAATACTGGTAGCATATTCCATTGCAGTTTTATCAAGTTTTTGTTGTTTAAAATTAAAACAGCTGCATTGTATGCATTTGGGTTGCGTTAGCAATTCCTCAGGCTGTGACGAAGGGAGGCGGGTGGAGGAGCAAATGTAGCATTTGGGGAAACTGATAACAACTCTGATTTGGCTGTTGACCACTTGCACAAGGCAATTTGAACAAAGCATGGTAACTGATAAAGACTTGCAGCGTTCAGCTGGTAACTTTTGGTTACCTCTCTTCAAATGCACCAGAAAGCAGCCTTTGTGTGGCATTTCTAATGTGTCTAATGAACATACATCTTAACTGCCTATTGTTAATAAACTAACAGAGCCCATTTTACTTTATTTATTGCTTGGGTAATTAAAGAAGTTACAGTCTTATGGGAGAGTGTGATTACTGTGGAAGATTTTGTTGGATATATGTAGTTTTTTGGGGGGGTTCATTCTTTTTTCCCACCTGCTGTTGGCTGTTTTTTTTAAAGATTACCTGAAGCAGCTTAGGGTACCATCAAGGTATCTTTCCGTGGATGTTAAAAATTATAAACATAATCCATGGAAGGACTGTATTGATTAAACTATGCAATTATATAGTAATATTAATCTATAGTTTAATTATAGGTTCATCAAAAATCATACGACTCCGTGAAGAAAACAATGAAACAAGTGAGATACTGAAAGGAAAAAGTTCTGGTAATGGTGCATCAGTTCCAGTTAAAGGAATAAATAATTTAGGAAATACGTGCTTTTTTAATGCTGTCATGCAGGTAAGATGGAAAGATCACACAGCTTTCTCTTAATATATTTCAGAAATACTTTATCTGTATAAGCTGTGGACTTCAGAAAAGGTTCTGACTGTTACCAGTCTTTGTTCTGCTTTCTGAAGGTCCTTTTCAAATTCTTCTCACTCCTTGCTATCCAAGCAAGATTTCCTGTTGTAACAAAAAAGAATCCCTGGATCAGTAGCATTTTTCACAGTAATGAGACAAATGAAAATGTCAAGTGTTTTACACACTGCATATGTGTGTGGGTTGTGCTCTAGCATATGGTTTTATTTGTAGTTCAGCATTAGGCAGTCATGAGTAATGCACAGTATTTACCATACTGGTGGGTGTGAAAAGCGGTACTTTTTGCGTAATGTTAAATGTCTGCACAGTGCATTGTGATGGTTTTAAGCCTTTACAATGGATGCAGTTATAAAAGTACTTTTATTGATTATGGTTTTTTTTTTCTGGCCAGAATAAGAGGAATGAGTGATACTACTACACTTTTATTGATGTTGAGTGTACAACTAATCCAATATCCTCAAAAAAGCAGCAGCCTTAGCGGGTTTTATATTGGACCATCCTATTGCTTGTCAGTTGAGCAGGGACATCTCTATTTCTGCAGACAGGAGTGAACAAATGAGAGAAAACTGCTACAAAGGTGTTCTGAATTGTCACTCTTTACCTTGTGTTTATGGTGGTGATTACAAAACTCAACAAACAAATAGTAAATTTGTCAGGAGCAGGATTACTGCAAATTGTTTTCTGTCCACACTTAGGGCATTGTAGAAACCTAAGTAATCTGCAGTCAAAGTTAACCAAAAATAAAGAAACAAAGCTGGGATATGTTGAGTTGGTTTCTTTTTCAAATTCAGAGAGGTGATGCTCTTCAGTGTGCCAAAGCCTTTGTGCTTCTTGTGCCACAATGAAGGGGACTGTGGAGTTTAAAAGAAACAAATGATTTCTGATACTAATGTCCTTGCCATAAAAAAACCCAAAGAGTTAACGAATCTTGTTGTTCAACAAAAATAACAAAGTTATTACTAGGAAACTATTTTGGAATTACAGAAACAGAAGTAGATACAATTTTAGAAACAGTATGAGTTCAATGATCTTGGCTCTTATAAGAGTGATACCTGCTTTTTCTAGTGGTCTGATTTAAACCTCAGTTGTACATTATGAAATATATCTGGTTTTGTCTATCCCTGAGACAAGAATTTATAACTGAAGAAAAATATATAGTTGAAAGATCAGCATGTGTTTCTTGGTTGTTTTTTTTTTTGTCCTTTAAGAACTTGGCACAGACTCACATACTAAATGAACTGATGTATGAGATGAAGGAGAAAGGAACAAAGTTAAAACTCTGTCATACTTCAGACTCCCAATTGGTAAGTATGCAGCGAGAAATATAAATTTAAGGAAATGTGGGAAGAAGCTGGAGGATGGGGAATCGCATCTCCATTAAAGAGACACTCTTACTGTCCCCTTTCTTTTGCCTTGTAATTGTTTAGCTGGTTTATGATTTCTGTGAACTCACTCCTATTACAAAACTAATTATTCAGCCCTGGAGGACAAAGAATAATCACTTCCTTTCACATTTTGTGACGCTGAAGTAGCAAATAATGCCTGACCTTAAGAAAGAATGGCTGAATTATTTTTGTTCCCATTTAGTTTCTTCAGTATGAATGTACGATACAGAAAATGGTATATTTGGCTCTAGAAAGTGTTCATGAAATATTTTATTCCAGTCTGTCCCAGCCCTTCATTGATAAGGCTTTTAATATGTATTACATGCTTCACGGGCCAGAGGATTAAACTGAGAGTGAGGACCGAATTTCTTGTCCTCAAGCTCATTGCAGGCATATGGTAAAGAGACTCCTGTGGTTGTTCTCAAAATATGTTGCTGTTCCTGGTCATGTCTTGGAGAGACTTGAGTTTTCATAATACATTGTTGGCAATAAAGATGATACCCCTTTCCCTCTGCTAGCTAAAAAAAGCAGTTTACAGAGGATTCCTTATTCTTTCTTTTAATTTTTTCTTTTTCTGCTGTTTGCTGGGAGCTTTCTGGTGGCAGGGAGGGTTGCGGGGTGGGATTCTGTTTCAGATACCTCTGAAATAATGAAGATTTCTGTATGTTGCTGTCAGTGACGTTCGTAGCTTCTCCAGGCAAGAACAGTGTGAAATTCACTGCATTGCTGTCTACATTACCTCCTGTGGCAGTTCTGAGCAGCACCATGTTTCACTAAGTTCTCCTGAGCCACAGTGGAGATCTGGAGCTTGTTTGTGCCCAGAGGCTTAGAAAGCCAGTGGTACATTGGTTTATGCTTAATGTGAAACTTGCACAGCCATGAGGTTGAAAGATTTATTTTTTCGTTTAATGACAATGCTTACAATGTAAATAAGATCTTTGGAGCAAAGACTGTGTCTTCTGGTCTTTATATGTCAACAGAGGATTAGAGGGCTGCAGTAGTCTAACTAATAGTAATGGAGAAACTCCCAGCTTCCTGCATGATAAAGGGCATTTTCCCACCTTTTTATAATGCAAATACTTTATATTTGTGTGTATCCATAGTGCTTATGTTTTGTGTAGATCTGCTTTCTGGTTGAGGCAGCCTCTCTAATCGTTTGTCTGGCAGTTGTAATCTGTTTTTGTGAGAGTCGGGCCAGCTAGTAGGAAGTACTGTGGTCACATACGAACCTGGGAGCATGTTAGGGAGAGCTGGCCATCTGTGGCTATTGAGATGCACGTGGCATGTGAGCAGTGCAGGAGTGTCTCCTGCTCTAAGACTGGCTCGGGTGGCTGCTGGCCGGCTCCTTCCAGCAACAGGACCTGCTGGCTGAGGTGAATCTCACACCAGGAGGGGCTGTGTGGGATGTACCCCATGCCTGTCCCCGCTCCGCCACAGTGGACCTGCTGCAAACCACTGCTGGTGCCTTCCCAACACCTGGTTCCTGGAGGAACACGGTATGTTTCTGTGGCTATTGGACATGTGGAGATTTCAGTGTGCGGTTCACAGGTCAGGGAAGCTGGCCACCCCTTCCCTAGGGTTGAGCAGACAAAGTGCCACTGAGCTCTGTCTTACGCTGGCCCACAGAGGAGGTTGCCCGCGTTGTCTCTGCAACTGAATTTCAGTGCACATGGGAGTAAGAGTAAAGCAAGTAATACAGGAGGTAGTCTGTTTTTGTGAGAATCAGGCTGGCTGATTGACATGCCTGTTTCCAAAACTATTGGTTACCAGCCAATTTGCTGGACAAGAATTGTTTGTGTTTGCAACTATTACTGCTTAAGTAATAAGCTTTCTCGTCCCCCTGTATTCAGCACTGGTGAGACCCCACCTTGAATATTGTGTTCAGTTTTGGGCCCCTCACCACAAAAAAGACATTGAGGTGCTGGAGCGAGTCCAGAGAACGCCAATGAAGCTGGTGAGGGGTCTAAAGAACAAGTCTTATGAGGAGCGGCTGAGGGAACTGCGGTTGTTCAGCCTGGAGAAGAGGAGGCTGAGGGGAGACCTTATCGCTCTCTACAGCTACCTGAAAGGAGGGTGTAGAGAGGTGAGGTCAGTCTCTTCTCCCAAGTAACAGGCGAAAGGACAAGAGGAAATGCCCTCAAGTTGCACCAGGGGAGGTTTAGATTGAATATTAGGAAAAATTTCTTCACAGAAAGGATTGTCAAGGATTGGAAGTGGTAGAGTCACCATCCCTGGAGGTATTTATAAGTTGTGTAGCTATGGTGCTTAGGGACATGGTTTAGTGGTGGCTTTGTCAGAGTTAGGTTGATGGTTGGACTCGATGATCTGAAAGGTCCCTTCCAACCTGGGCAATTCTATGATTTCAATCATGTAGGTGACATCAACATTTAAAAAAAAAAAAAAAAGGCAACCAAAACCACTCTAAGACTGAAAGTTACATTGATCTTTGTCATAAATGTCCTAACTTGAAATGTCTAGTGTATTATTAGCTTTGAAATCTGATGTGCAATTTACCTTTGCTTTGAAGGATCCTTTGGTGGTAAACCTCTCCAGCCCAGGACCCTTGACTTCGGCGATGTTCTTATTCCTTCACAGCATGAGGGAAGCTGGAAAAGGTCCTCTTTCTCCGAAAGTGCTGTTTAGCCAGCTTTGTCAAAAGTACGTATTGTCAGTATCTCTTACTTACTTATTTATTTTTAATTTCCAGTGATATGTTTCTAAGCATGACATGACTGTTATCCTTTCTAACGTGCTATTAGGTTTTTACCAGGCAGTCCAGAAAACATCTTCTTCATGTTTTAAAGTTGCAGGGCTCCTTGTTGTGCTCCAGGGTTGTACCTGCTCTTGATGAAATGTATGACCCAGTTCATAACCAGTAACTTTCAATGGGCTTTGAACTGAGTATGAGGGGGCAGAAGAGGGTATGGTAAAACTGAAGAAAATAGAATTACCTTTGAGGTTTTGTGGTATATTAGCATGAAGCTGTGCTAATACTGCAAAGTGCATGGAGGTATTTTGAAAAAAGGGTAAGCTTTTAAATGGGAAACCTCTGCTATGATGTCTGACCTTGGCATCAATTCAAAATTAAAAAGAGTCTAACAAGTGAGGACTTGAAGCAGTACTGAAATGGCATATGGCTCCAGATTGCAAAGAGCTCACAAGCCCTAAAGAAACTCCTGTTTCTTGTTGTGGAAAATGTTTGCAGTGGTGCTTTGTAGGTGCCTTCGATTATGATGCAAACAATCTTGCTTTTAAAGCACCTGTAGAAAACCTATTTAAAAGTTGATACAAGTATTTAGATGTTGACTTTAGAAGTAAAAGAAGCTGTAGAAGCAGGGTAGCTGGAGGATGATATAGCCGAATCTCACATTAAAAAAGATAAATAATGCATGTTGTTTTACTTGCTACAATATTATTGTATGGAATTTTAAGCAGCAAGAGAGTTAGGAGAGTTGCAGCCCACTACCATGGCATTCCAGGGCAACCTCACTGCGCAAACATGGGTTTAAAATTTGGTATCAATAAATAAAAGCTTTTAGACTACATCAGGGACAATTTAATTCTGATAAAGAAATCAGTTATTACTTTTTCTTTATCCTCAAAATTCAACTTCAGAAACTTAATATTATATTTTTTCTATTGTACTTGACTTCCTTTTGAGTCTTTTGACCTGTAAAAGGGAATTTGTATAAAGTGTCCTTATAGGGATTTTGAGTCAAACAGCAGTGTTCTCTGTTTAGCATTATCTACCTGGAAGAAAAATATACACCGAAGAAAAATATGTTGTTCTCTCACTCCTCCTGCTGTTTCAGGGCTACCTCAAAAATGTGATTATAAGAACAAAATTTGGTCAAGAAATGAAAGGGAAATGATTAAATAGGAAGAATAGCTTTTTCTCTGTGAAAAGATGATGTAAAACATATTTTGAAGCCCACCTTAGCAAACTCATTGTAAAACAATTGTGATGCAGTGTACTTCAGATGGCAATTTTTGAACTGATGGTTATTTTGTACCTGCTCTGTGTGTCTGTGTGTGTGTTTGTATGGTCATCAAGTGATGGCTACACAATATATTGGTATTAAATCTCAGATATCTAGTTGTTCTTTTTCTTCTTGTTGTTTTTTGATCTTCAACATAGGCATATACTTCAACTACCAGCTAAAATGGAAACATGTCTTAATGTGGGCAGCAGACTCCTGCTGTTTAGACATGTATCTGTTAGCTTCTGTCATCTCCAGCCTTCATCCATACTTCTTGCTTTTGTTAGCCTTGCAGAACACAACTTAGATATAAATCCTTTACTAGCTCTAGTATCACTAACAAAAGTCTCAGCCACATCCTGTTAGCAAGAAATTAGGTGCTCGGGGACAGTAAGTGGCCGCACAGGTATGACAGAAGGTTTTGGTCTTTTGATTATTTTGTTATTGATGGTGACATAAGAAGCAAGAAAGAAGAAAGGGAGAATTTCAGCAAATTCAGCAGTCTGCAGTGGTGAAAGCAGGAGAATAGGAAATCCTCATCTTTGCAAACAATACATTTACTATATATTAACTTAAACACTATGAATCCAGTGTTCTGTCATGCCATTTTTACAAAGCCTTTTTTCACCTTTTAAAGTTGTCTTTCTACTCTTTAGCAAAGCTGAAATGAGAGAGAGAGAGAGCATGGCAAGATTGCAGGAGTCCCCAGCTAGAAAGAAATCTGTGTTGCTGCAGCGTTCTCTGTAAACTGCTTTTTGAATCCTGCCAAGAAGTCATGTTAGTAAAGTAATCTTAAAGGCATCCACTACTTGTGGTCTTCACGTGCCTTAGCACAGACTCTTTTTACTTAACAAGTAAAGGTCAAACAGCATTTTTCCTAAAGAGATGACAGGATGAGTGTGTAAAAGGAAGAACTACACTAAAAAAATGTTTGTATTTCAGAGAGATATGTCAGAGAAAGACAAGTCAGTGAACTACTGGGGAGAAGGGCACGGGGAAGGACTTGTAATAATAATGTTTTGGTTTTATGCATTTTACATAAAAGTTTGCTGACTCCAGTTGCAACCTTGTTTTTGGTTTTTTTTTTTCAGTTTCTTCTTTCCCTAGCACAGATCTTGCTGTCTCAGTCCCAGTCTGCAGTATATGGCCATACCTTTCTTCAATAAAGAATTCATAAAGCAGATTGTATAGATAGTATAGGATGTACTTGTCTGTGATACCAAGAGTTGGACTCAGTGACCCAGGAATTGTCTTCCCAGTCCCAGTTTTTACCATCTAGACAAAAAGTAACACAGCAGTTTCCGAATACTATATTTCTCATGTGTAGCTAATCCTTTTAAAATGGATACTTTTCCCTGATGACACAATTAGATTATATATATATAAAAATATATATAAATTTTGATTAAATTGGTATTTATGAATTTGACTTTTTTTTGTTTTTTAGTCTCCTAGCTGAATGGTGATGTATTTTCATGTTGAATCAGTTGATGCAAGATAGAGTAAAGGTAGCTGTATAATTTAACACCTGGCACTTGCCCTCATTTCCAGTTCAGTGCTGGAATACACTTCTGAATTTGATGTCCAGAATTGCTTTTTTCTATACCCTTGTAGGACTTCAGGACTCCGCCTGCTTCAGATGTTGCAGTATGAGTTTGAATGCTCGCATTTGAACTGGCCATCCTCACCCAAAAATTTAAAAGTGCTCAGTGAAAGAAGATACAAGAAGGCAGGGAAGGAAGGAGGAGGAAAAAAGGAGCAGGCAAAGGCATGTAGAAATACAGCTAGATGTGGGCAGAGAGGCTGTAAAGAAGGGGACCAGGCATTGCCTTGTTCAGCTGCAGCTCTGTCATGGCATCAGGTGGGATCCCCAAACCTGCAAGTGAGAAACTCTGCAAAGTGGATGCCCTTTTGCTGCTCAAAAGCAGTGAGAGAACTGGGACACGGTCCTTTCAACACCAGACTGTATCTCTAAAGGTCTAGGGAGATCATGGCGTGGAGTTCATCATCTTGTGTATGAAAGGATATTTGTGGTGCTTTTTTATTAAATAACAAAAGAAAAAAAAATTATAGCGAGTGTTAATTTTATCAAGTGGTGGGGTAGCCGGGTTGAAGAAGGGGAGAAGAAGAAAAGAAATGCATGAGTCTTTCTATAGCAACTGTTTAGCGTCTGGTACTAATTCATCCACTGTTAATTTTGTTAGTGTTGCAGCTGTCAGATGTTTTGCGAGGACAGATTGTGAGCATAGCTACGGGGCCCTTCTGTTGGTTTTCCACTATGCTGAATATCAGGACTGCAGACTTCTGACTTATCTGGAGACTTAGACTTAGTGACTAACGCAACACGGATGTATTAAGAGGACATACATTTTATTTCCTTTATGTGTTATGATTGAATAATTTTATTGGTGGAAGAAAGCTTAGATTTGTGTAGCAAGTGAATGTTGCAACATATAAGTGAATAGTCGAGAAAGTAGTTACAGAACTTAGGTGCTTCAGATTTCCATCAAATAATTATTTATAAGGGTGTTATATTGCTACATGAACATGCAGGAAAAAATACTTGCCTAACAAAGATTTTATTAGTGGCCACAAACTATACATAGATCTTCCCTCCCCGAGTAGTATTCATCCTTCCTTCTCAGGTGCAGAAAGTAGGACTGACAGAACGGAGGTCATGCACAGTTAGGACTATTGATTAGTTTTGGAGGGAAACCTAAACAAAGCCTAGAGCATTCTGCATTTATCACTTCTGAGAGGAAATGCTAAGGGAAACTGAGGTAATGTACAGGACTTAGGGGGTGAACAGGATTTTCTCATTGATTAGGAGTCTTTTTGAGCCTTTTCAAATAGAATTGCTGTAGAGAAAAATCTCTTTTAAGAAAAGATTTCCAACTTGCTTATTTTTACCATTTAAAGATAACGGCAGCAGAACATGTGGTTGACGTTTCCTTGACCAGTTGTGAAGGATTATTTTGGGTCCCTGTCGTGCCTCCCTGTGCCTTGCTGACGATGCTGCTCCATGTTCAGGAGCTCTCTGACAGGAGATTGAATATTCTTCTCTGTGCAGCAGCAGCTGAGAGATTGCACATCTTTATTTTGGTTAACTTTGTCAGAGTTTCCTTAATTTTATGAAGAAGTTAACAAAGCTGGATGGATGAGGTTTATGAGTGCAACGTAGATGAATTGCATATATAAGTGGTGTGCATTGGCAGGAATCATCTGCACTTGTTCCTGAGTCTTGGGTTCGCTGCTTCTACTCAGGAGGAAGACCTCTTCAGCATATTGGACAACACAAGTATTTGCAATGTTTGTGTTATTTGTGAGCTACGTAAGCGATATTTGTAAATACGATGAAGGAGAAAACCAGTAATTTCATTATGTACATTGGAGGTTAAACAGAATAGAGCGTTAGAAGATAAAGCCAATTTGGAGCTTAAGAGAGAGGTAACAAAGAGAGGAAGCCTTCATGTCAAGAAGGACTTTAATATTGGTAGTTTAGGCAGGCGAGGACATGGAAAGGAGGCATGACAGCAAGACAAGACAAGAAATGATAGAAGATAAATTAGCTGTGCTTATTTAACTGCCCTCGGAAGAGTTCAAGGAGCTGTCTGTGCAACTGAAAGGCAACAGATTTAGAGCCAGGGGAGAAAGAAGGGTTTTTTTAAACATTTTGTAGAACTAACCTGTGGAACTTGCTGTCACAGAGCACTGTTGAAAATCTTAGCAGGACTTAAAGGAAGAAAGAAGAATTAGGTGTCCATATAAAGAGAAAACTTTTTGTATAGGGATGCAAGACCTCATGCATAAAGGCCTTCACTTGGCTACCAGCTGGTAGGAAGAAATTTCGCCAGACAGGTATTTCCATTACTCAGTAAAAAGAGCCTCATTTTCCCTCTGATGGTCAAGTGGGAAATGGCTCTGGTGTGGCATGTCAGCAGTTATGTTCATTCAGAGCTACTTCTATGACAAGTGCCTTTTGCTCAGGCACCAGAGATCTGGTGCATTGCAAGAAAGTGATGGTGCTTCATTTTCTCTTTTGGGGGAAGGCGAGACAGAAAAAGATGAAAGAAATCAGCCAGCACGTCCAAAGGAGAGCTAAGTGCCGTCTGTCCCTGCCATCAAGACACAACAGGCATGTCTGGTGTTGTTATTTCCATGTGGGGGCAAGCCCATGTTTGGTTGGGTTTTTTCCTACTAAGCACCTCTTGGCAGAAGAACTCTTATGTCTTTGGGACAGGTTTGAGATAAGATTAATCATGGGGATTAATCATGCTGTAGGATTTTGCTCTCTTTTCTGTCGTAGTGCTGCATATAACTTGGGATCATTAATGAGAATAATTGCGTTAGGAAGAACTAAACTTCGTTCTAGCTGTTGTGTGATGACAGTGAATAGGTATTTGAAAGTGTCACTGGGTAAGGTAAGTCATGTGAATTGTGGTAACTTATATAAACTGGCCTTTTGCATACTTTTTTTTGTAACTTTCATTGGTAAGTGACCAGTCTTTAGAGATGAACATTTTCATATGCAGATAAGAAAATTTTTTTCTCTCTGGCTAACATTAAGTAAACATTTTATTTTGCTTCTCTATGTGGTACTGCAGTGTTAAAGGGATTCCTACTGGATCAAATCAAATCAAATAGTATGTTTTTTTTTTCTCTTTCCAAAAACTTATTATTGTTTCTGAAGTTTTCCAAGGTATTAGGCCATCTTCTGCTCAAAGATAGTAATTATTGGAAGGATTGTTTTGGAGAGGATTTCTATTAGAGACAGCAAAAGTATGGCCATTCTGTGCAGTATGATTGAATGGCTGCAACTGTATCCCAGTTTTGCTTTTGAAGTGTAGCTTAATTTCCCTCAAATTAATATAAGATAAGAATTAAAAGTATTAATGCTTAGAGGACTGGTGGGTTTTTTTTTCCCTTTTAAAAATTATGTTATTATGTAGTTTTTGTTATTAAAGCATTCTAGGAAGTAGATCATCATGAGAAGTATTTCTTTAACTGACAGTCAAGCAGTTATAACTGGTCTCCAGATGAGTAACGAGAGGCTAGAGAAGCAGTACGCATGTAGATGTCACAGTTGTCCTTCACCACTTATGGCCATTAGCAGGAGTTCAACCTGTTCTGTCATTATCCTGCTGACACTGTACAACAGGTTGTATCGCATTGGCACTGGCTTCCATATGTCAGCACATCTGTGAGCGGTCAACTCAACCAACCATCTTCAAGTCCCCCACTTTTGCCAGGGATCTTGCTTGAAGCATATTTTTCAAGGAGACAAGAGCGCACATCTTTTAGTTGTCAGATTTCTGTGTATCAGCATGGACTAATAATTTTTTTTCCCCCTAATACTGGTTTGTAAGTGTATGAAGTTTCCAGTAAATGCACTGTGTGGTGTGAAATTCCCTCCCTTTCTCCCTCCTCTTTTTTTATTGTTTTTAGGTTTTCTTGTGTGGCTTCCCCCCAAAAACAAATACGCTAATCTGTAATGTTTTTCCACAGAACACCAGATATTTAGTATTATGTACAACATGCTATGTACCTGAATGACAGATTAACTATATGTTAAGCAGTGTTAACAGTGACATCATTTATCAGTCAAAATAATTGACTCAAACCTTACATAGCATCTTTACAAGTCATTTTCCTTGCCACTTTACTTACAAAGTGGTAGCTGTTGCATGCCCATCATTCATGTTTCCATTAAAATTCAAGCATGTAGATTTATGTGGGCTTGGAAGAGGGTTTATTACAAGCACAGAGAAGCCTAAATAATCTTGTCCTCGTAGATGCAATGCGTGCTTGTAAAATGAAAGACTTAAGAAAAATGAGAAACTGTCACAGCTCAGTTAATTTTACCCCCTGTCATTTAAGCTAATAAACTGGTGTGGAACATACGGGTAAACTATTTTCTCTTGAAATACCATTTAGTAAATTAATTTTCATCTGGAACGATTATTGTGTGTTCATCAGTGGGAGGTTACACTGGAAAGGTATGTGTGGGGCTTTTTTCTGATTGGCATTGAAGATCTAGCTCTGGGAGGTGTGCCTGCAATGAAGAAACCCTCCTGTAACAGTGATGGAGTCTTTGCTTGCTGCTTTGTCAAGTAATTATTCATTGCTCCTCCTTTTTACTATGATGTCTCTTGCAGTGGCATGGCTTCTGTGGCCAAAAAAGCCCACAAAAATTCCTGTTAGTACCAGGATGGACCCAGGTTATGTAAATGCAAGATTTTGTTTTCTCGCTATACACTGGAGCTATTAATGTGCGTATGTTGGAGGAGATAGGCTGAATATAACCATTGATTCCTACTGTCTCGGGAAAACAAGAGATTTCTCATAAATAAGACTAATGATAATACTGTGGCTGACTAACTCCGTTTCTTGAACTGAACTGATTTTGGCATCTGGGTTAAAAAAATAAAAAAACAGATTCTTTCTGATTCCTGGCCATTCAATGAAAGAAACAATGTGAGAACTGTTTTAGCAAATTGAAAAGTGAAACTGTGCATACATGTAAACATGTGCATGCAGGTATATATCTTTTGGGCTTTTTTTAGTGTATATTATGTGTTTTATTGGATCCAAAAGAAAGGTTTAGTGCTTTTCAGGATTTATTTAGTTTTTATAATCAAATAAAACATTTGATTTTAATAGAAGCAAAAATTTGCATCTTAATAATATTAAAGCAAAAATGTTTAATTTTTAAGAGGAGTATTTCAAGTTTGAATTAATTGATTTTTTTTTAAATTTGAAATTAATATTTTATGTTGGCCTGCATGTGCAGAAAAAATTTAACTCTAAAAAGAATGCTTAAAAAAATCACCCACTCTGCTGATTCCAGATTTTATAGTAAGCCTCATGGTAGAGCAGCATCATTAATTCATTTTTATCTAGGGATATTGTCCATTTTGTGTCAAAAAATAGATACAAAGTACAAAAGTGAAAGTGTCATATTTGTAAATGTGAACATGTTGTTTTCCGTATGCAGGTCCAGATTTATTCCACTTAATTTTAGGCACTGACCTTAGATGCCTCGTCACCTTAGAGCCTTCTCCAGTTACATCCCAAGGTGCCTCCAGCGAGCAGTTCAAAACTGAGCCCCATGTATCACAGTCCTGCCCATAGCCCAGGGCTGCCGTGCCCTAACTTGGCATCTTGACATCTTGCCCAGCTTTAAGTTTTACTCTTGTAGGCACGTTGCACGTCTGATGCATTTTCTGGTCGCCTTCAATTTCTCCCGTCCTTCGGCATGAATTTCTGAAGCAAACCTGAGCAGCTTTAGTGCATGAGTGGGAAAGAAACCTCACCTTCAGGAACCCTAGAACCCTAGAAGAGCTGAAGAGTGTGGCTGGGCAAGTAAGATTATTGTGCCTTCAGAAAATATGGATAACGTATTTACAGCTCGATGTGCCTGTTAGCCAGAGCACACAATCTGAGGCTGAAAATGAAAACTGGCTCAACATGCGTTTAATAAAATTGAGTAACCAAGTACGTGGTTGGTTTTTCTGGCTGCTCTGACAGTTTGAGAAAATTCCTATTTGAGCTCTGCTCAGCCAGTTGTCTCTTGTGCCAGATTTTGGAAGGGCTGCACATGGTTACGCCTGCACGTGCTCTTCCCAGTGTGCAGCGAGAGTCACAGCTGCCATTTGGTGGCATTACTGGAAATGCAAAAAAAAAAAAAAACAAAAACAAACCCCAGCCTTTCAAATCCCATTTTAGATTAATTGGTACAAGACTGTAAATTTCTACACTGAAAGGGTTATCAAACCTTGGAACAGGCTGCCCAGGAAGTGGTGGAATCACCATCCCTGGAAGTATTTAAAAGATGTGTAGAGATAGTGCTGAGAGACGTGGTTTAGTGGTGGTTTTGTCAGTGTTAGGTTGATGGTTGCACTCAGTGATCTTAAAGGTCCCTTCCAACCTGGGCAATTCTATGATTCTATAATGGTCTAAAGGGTAACTTGCCTGGAAAGACAGGTATGGTTTGGCCAGTAAATTACAATTAATGTAAATAGAGATATGATAATAGTGAATATTTACACAGTCTCATTTGGGGTTGTGAAAAGCTGGAGGTCCAAATTGTTCACGAGAAGCCTTCTAGCTAGGGTTATGTTATTAAGGATAACACCCTAAAGATGTGTCCACGTATTCGTAAGTGTATTTAGTAATTTCTACGTAACCTATGCCTGCAAAATAGCATGTTTAGAGTATATTTAGATGCCGTGAATAGTGAAAAAAGACGTTTACAGTTTTTGAACAGCAGTGATTGAAACTACTGAATGAACAGATGCAATGTTACCCCTGTGCAGTTGGCTAAAATATCACTGGTGTAAATGGCAACATAGCCTGAAACAGAGGTTTTTCCTCATGTGATTTAAGATGCGGTTGTGCAGTTGGCTGGGCAGTTGTGCAGTTGGCTAAACATCACTGGTGCAGTTGGGTAAAACATCACTGGTGCAAATGTCAGCATAGCCTGAAACAGAGGTTTTTCCTCTTTTGTTTTATGGGGCTCATGCGGATGCTGCTGGTGGCCTTTTTGCAAGAATTGCCTTTCCTCTGGAGCCTTTGCTTTTTGTTTGTCCTGCGTAGTAATGTGTAAACGGTACAAACTCAGCCAGTGCCAGTGTCCCTTCTGCGTCCTTGGGCTGACTCCTCGCAAGCTGGCTTGTCTTCACTGATGCTGTGGCCAGACACCATGGAGGAGGACAGCTCAAAGGACAGTGTCATCTGAGAAGACAAGGGCAACACCAGATGTGTGTTTTCCAAGGCATGTAGACCCTTTCCTTCAAGACTTTCAGTTTCTAGGGATGAAAAGTTTGGAAGTACGCAGATTATTATTACTATTATTATTTTTTTAAGAAGCTGTTGCAGTCTTTGGTGACTTAGGTCTTTAACCTGAGTAGGCAGTATGTATTATTCTAGAAGGTGGGCTTGTAATCTGGGAATTTCAGACAGTCATCCAAAAGGTAGTGATGTTATCATTTATGCAGAGGTGCAGCTTTTTTGGTTGCAGCTTTAATGCTTTTTAGCTCATTGGAGTTCTCAAAACCAAAGCAAAACAAAAAAACCCGCCTCCTTCATTCAGTTTTATTGTAAAAAGGATGGCTGTGGCACATGGTTATACAAGAAGTGCTTATCACTCACCTTGTGAACAAAATCACAGGTCGACTGGAGAGCTGCATCCTCATGGCTTTCTCCTGTAGGTCATTTCACATGCTCAGCTCAAGATGCTGCTCACTGCCGTTCTGGGGACAGCCAGGGAAATCCCCGCGGCGGGCTGCCATGCAGGAACCAGTTCTGGAGGGCTTGGGGCTGCTTACGGATGTGGCACGGAAATGAGACTTGGAAAAGTTTTACCAAGGGTTGCAAAGTTTGGATGGGATGGACCACGCTGTCCCCCATCTCCTAAACCTGATTAGTGTGAGAAAAGAGCGTTGTATTGGGATTTTCTTTTTAATGCTGGCTATTCAGATTAGTAAAGGAAGCTAATGGTGATAGGAAATGTAGCGATATTAAATCACAGTAACAGCGTGGACACTTTATGATCTTCCATGGGTTGTCCAGGTAACTTGTTCTGGTGCACTCAGAAGTTGCAAAAAAGCTAAAATTTGTGGTGCTTTTGTATTCAATATGCAGTGGGAGCAAAATACCTGCTGTACTTGGCTGTTACGATGGGTGAATCAGGAAGATTTCTTTGAATTAGTGCAGAAGACTTGTGAAATTCCAGCCTCTGTCATCTCGGATTTTTCTTTGCTCTCAAAACCAATTGGGTATACAGTTTCTCTAAGCAGCTTTGGGGAAAAAAATCAGACAGTGTGTACTCAATTTATTACCTGCTTTTGAAGACCTAGTAGCTTTTGGAATCTGGATTCAGATGTATTGTCTGAATCAAAGCAACTGTGAAGAGATTGTCTCATTGAATTTGGACTCTTTCCATTTTAGGTATGAAGCTGCGTTTCATTTGCTTCTGGTAATACTGTATGTTTTAATAGGAATTTCAGATGTGAAGTATTGCAGTTTGTTAGACTGTAGAACAGGAGTTTGGGTGTGGATATGATATGAGTTGATAATTCATGATGCTGAAATGTCCTTCTAAAACTTTACCAGAGTAACTCTTAGAAGAGTGATTAACTCTTCCTACCAAAAACCCCAAACCCAGTCTTTACTCATCAGCAGTGCTCTTAGAATGGAAATCCTGTTTAGACCATTTATCCCCAATATCTGTAACATTAATTGAAGAAATGTAGCATAAATAAAAGACTAATTGAATACAATGTAAATTACATAGGTCAGAATATCATATCATTACAATTTTCTCTTATGTTTTCTTAATAGCATTTGAAATCCATATGCTTATGTGATGCTACTTATTTTGAGCGTATTTACCATCTTACTCGTTGACTGTTCACTCAGTAAGCTGCAGATTACTGGGCAGATTGACTGTGGAGCCATTCAGAAGAGATGTTTAAGAAGAAAACATACTTTTGTTTAAGAAGTTAAGAAATTCTCATTTCGATTCTGACCTGCAGTTTTCCTTTGTTTGATTGATGCACAACCTTGGGACTTCCCTTCCATTTCAAGATCATCTTTTCCCAATTCAGACTACAGTGCTGCTTCTGGTTTACCATTTACGGACTGTTTTATATGCATTTGAGATTTCTTCTTGGTAGAGAGAAGGGTGAGACAGCAAGGCAGGTTAAGCACTTTGAAAATCTCCTGTATGACATTGGGACTGTTTGGTGATACAGAAGTACTGGAGTAGTCTGTCAGCAAAATGCTGCTAGCACGGATGAAACTTTACTGGCAAAACTGGCAAAACCCCTAATAGGGTCAAACTGCTACCCAAATGAAAGTGCAGCCTTGTTGGTGTAATTGCAAACACACCAGGAGCTTCCTAAAGCCCCATTAGATCCAGCAGGGATTGCACCTATTTGTACCCCTGGCATCCAACAAGATGTCTGATGTAAACTTTCTCTCATTAAGAACCTCCCAGTGTAAATTTAAGTTCCTCACTGCTTCTTTCGTAGGGCTCCTCGATTTAAGGGGTTCCAGCAGCAAGACAGCCAGGAGCTTCTGCACTATCTGTTGGATGCAATGAGGATTGAAGAAACAAAGGTAACATCTTTGTATGTGTTTTTAAAGAACTTATTTGACTGTATGGTAAACTAGTCTTTGCTTCAATGTTCTTCATGTTCCCCATGTTTTAAAGACATACTTGATGGAGTAGCAGTGGCTCATTTGTTATCTTGGGAAAAATAATGACTTTTTTGAAAGAGGATTTAATTACGTTCATGTTTATATATTAAAACTGCTGATTGGAATAACAGTTTGAGTTTCAGAAAGAGTATGGTAAGTAGATCATGATAACTTTAGAAATCTGAATTGTTTGCCTTTATTAAAAAAATAAAAGGACAAACCCCAGACTTCTGGGTGGTCAAGAAAGTAGAAGTAGAACCTCTAACGTAGCTGACAGATTCCATTTTAGGGTAAACCTTTAGGACAGAAATTAGCAGCTCCTAGCTGTGGGCCTGCCCATACTTTTGTATGAAATCTATTTAAATTAAAAAATTAGGACAAAACCAAAATATTGAAAAGTTTCTTATATCTCTTGAAAGTGTGAAGAGCTACTTGTTTTATAAATAAGGTGCTGCTTTCCATTATTTAAAATCTACATCCAAGTATGCCAAGTATATAACCTGTTATATTAAAAATGTCCCTGTGTGGTTTTTCTTGTGGTTTTTCTCATTTTTTTTTTGCTTCGTTGTCTCTGGCTCCTGCATTGTTGAATACAAGGAAGTGTGCATTTGCTTGCTCAAACTATTTTGACCATATCAGATTTCATCTGCTGGACTTAATAATCTTGGACCCTTCTTTTCAGATAATATTTTGGTAAATGGTGTTTTATAAGTCTCATCAAAAGGAGGGCCTTAAATCTCATACTGATCAGCATATTTCCTCTTCCCTCTTACTTAGTAATGTGACGAATGTCGTGATCCTGAGCTGAATTATCTTGGAGATGGAACATAAAGCTGTGTCTGAGCCCAGTTCCTGGCACTAGAGTAGCGCTGAACAAATCCCCATCCTACCAGAATATCAATATATATGGGTCTTGGGAGCAGTACACTTGGTCATAAGCAGAACTGAACTACAGGGAGGAAGAGCTAAGCCTTGACTTTGTCATGCTTACAAAATTAGGTGTCAAACAGGGCACGCAACAGTAGCAGCCAACCTTAGTTAAAAAACATTTGTCATGCTTTTGCAGTGGAGGGAAACTTTATTTTGTTGTTTATTGATTTTAATGTAATAAAACTTGGAAACTATATTTGCTCCACAAGTGAGGATTCACCAAAAGCAGCATTATTGCGACGACTAAGCAGCTTCTCCAGTGTGTGATTGCACTTTCCCCTTAAGTCAATCCCCAGCTTCACCAGTGAATGTGCTATCATTATGATAACCTGCGTTTGTATTTGCCTTTTAAATAGTTTATTATTAGAGAGTGGTGACAGCTAGAGTAGCTACCACAAGAGAGTAATGGAAGATGGTGAGAATTTTAAGTGACCTTTTGGGCAATATTGCTGCTGCCCCCATCACTGGGCAGGGAGAGGTTGCTCCCATCCTGCCCTGCAATTACACACCTCTGCTGCCCTAATGGTGCATTATCGTAGAATCACAGACTGGTTTGGGTTGGAAGGGACCTTAAAGATCATCTAGTTCCAACCCCCTGCCATGGGCAGAGACACCTCCCACTAGACCAGGCTGCTCAAAGCCCCATCCAGCCTGGCCTTGAACACTTCCAGGGATGGGGCATCCACAGCTTTTCTGGGCAACCTGTTCCAGTGCCTCACCACCCTCACAGTAAAGAACTTCTTCCTGATATCTAATCTAAATCTACCCTCTTTCAGTTTAAAACTGTTACCCCTTGTCCTATCACTACGCTCCCTGATGAAGAGTCCCTCCCCATCTCTCCTGTAGGCCCCCTGCAGGTACTGGAAGGCTGCTTTAAGGTCCCCCCAGAGACTTCTCCAGGCTGAAGAACCCTAGCTCTGTGCCAACACGTCTTTATCACCTCGGGCTGCTCCACCACAGACAGTACTAGTAAAAACTCTGTCTTTTTTTTTTTTTTTTTTTTAACTTTATTTGATTATCCCGTGTTTCAGGTCTGTAGATGGCGTGACAAAGAGCGAACGTCAGGCCTGTGGTGACCCCGGCAGGAGCCCAGCAGCTGCCCGGTGTCCTCCCCACCACACCAGCTCCGGCTGGGGACAGCCTGCCTGCAGCAACCTGCCTGCCACCGCAGCCCTGTGGCGGGGGTTACAGCCACTAACCTTCCTTATTCACGCTGCTTTTAAACTTTACTCTTGGAAGAGGGAACAGCCACTGAAAGGGCAGCCGGCTTCTTTGCCATCCCCCTGCGAGAGAGCCGAACCTGGGGCCGTCCCTGCTTCCCTGTCCCTACCAGGATTAGGTTTTTTCAACCCCTAAGGGTTTTGATGACAAATATGTATCATACATAACATGGCACTAGTTATAGGAACTAACAAAAAATCACATTACACTTTTGCCTCCTCTCCGTGGTTTTGTATCTCATAAAAGGGCTTTCCAACACCAGCGTTGAACTTTTCCCTATCCCTGTTAAAAAAAGTTAGAAAGCGTGTATGTACACAAGTGGTTTTTTTTAGGATAAAAGCTTATCAATACTACAATGAAGATGACATAGCGTCTGCTATTTCCAGCAATGTGGGCCGGAGATGGTTTCACACCGGGGCCTGAAGTGGCTGAACCCTGCTGCTAATTGATTAATGTCTGCTGCCATTGTCCCCAGCGCCCTGCCCATTCAAAGACTATGTCTTTCTTTGACCTAAATAAATGGTTCAACGCGCTAATCCCAACAAAAGGGTTGCTTATGGCCCTAAACCCATTTATGGTGCTCGACTTCATGAATTACCTATTGATTAGTCCTTTTAGTATATGTGGGCTTTAAGATGAACAAAGCTGAACTCGGGGCAGCGGGAGTTAATTCACAAGCCAGGTCACATACTCATAAGGTGGGAGTATGACTTGGTCTGATGAGTGCCTGAACTGGAAACCGAACCTCCGACATAGCGTAATATATGGCTTGCAAGTGTTATTTGCTGCCTGCAAAAAAGAGTTATTTATGATTCTTTTCCTGTTAGGACACAGGGTTTGAGTTACTCACAGAAGGTTTGATATCCCTGTTTGTCTCTAGGATGGTGCTTTGCTCTAAGTGTGACTTCAGTGACACGTGTCACTGTAAATGTCATTTGCGCACCGATGTGAGGGACTTGTACACATTACTAGAGTTTGTGGCTTAGAAAGCTGGTACTTTTTTTTTTTTTTTTTCCCAGGAAAAAGGGAAGCACGGGACATGCAGGCTGCGGCATTCCTTGGCCGCGGACCTGACGCAGCCTCCGGCTTCCCAGCCTGGGGAGGCCTGGGCTGAGCCGCCTTTGTGCCAGCCGGTGTGGTTCTGCTGCCGGGGTTCACTTCTCGGGAACACGGCATCTCCGTATCCCCCGGGCAGCTGAGAAATAGCGGGGGGAGCACCCCCTGTTTGGAGATGCAGCTACAGCTCACCTGTATGACTTTTCTTCTTCCAAAAATGCCGGTTTTTAGGATTTTTTTTAAAGCAAGTGTTTGACGACGTTTATATGGATTCATAAAAAGTTTTATATCTCTCCTAAGGTTTTCTAACATGACTTTGAAATGCGCAGTGTTAGAAAGTATACAGAAGTAAGAAAAATACTGCCCAAACACAGGCATTGAAGTCTGGCTATTGAAAGATACTTGGCTCCCTTCAAGTATTTTGTATCCTAGCAATTAGTAAGAGTCCATTTTTCCTCAGCATTCCCCTCCCCAACAGTGGAAAAAATGGGAAGTGTTTGCTCACTGAAAATCTTATAGTTTCTTGATGCCCTCTCAAGTGCTCTACAATGGCTCCCTTTTTAAGGGGAGGAAATTTTTCAATGGTCACCTACTAAAGTTAACCTCATGTAGCTTTGACACCCTTAGTGAGTAACAACAGTAGTTTTAAAATATTAAATGATGCTTATTTTATGGAAGTAAGAGTAGATAAAATCTAATCATATATTAATAGTTTTCAGAATGTTTACACTTAAAATACTTGCTAAATGTTTTGTTTGTTTTTTAACTATAGCGTATACAAACTGGCATCTTAAAAGCATTTAATAATCCAACTACTAAAACGGCAGATGAAGAAACTAGAAGAAAAGTCAAAGGTATGCAACTCTTTATTGAATACTTTTAAAAATGCACAAGTTTTTAAATACCATCTTCTTCAAAACTGATTATTGCAAACAGCAATAACGAAGTACCGTAGTTACAAGACTTTTATTATGTATTATTCTAGTGCCACCTAGTGCGTATCTAAAGGATAAAGAGCTTAGTATGTGCTGACTTGCATCTTTGTATCCAGCATAAAGTCTTCCCCTATATTAATAATGCCTCTTGTAATGACAGGTAGAATTTAATTTTGTTTTCTGAAATATTTGCTGCATCTTCAGGTTTGTTGTATAGCCACAATCATTGTATCACTCAGAGAGGCCACTTTCCATAAATAAAACTGATTTCTGTTAGCTGACTGATACTGCGAGCACTCTAAATATGATTGATTGCAAAGCCAAGATAGGACGCTGTTTCCAAAACAGCTGGTTTTTAATTAATTTGTATGTGTGTGTTTATGCAGAAGTTCTAATTTGGGGGATTTTATTTTAATTAAAGTCTTAATAATGATTAAGCTGTTTTGAAAATCGCCCTTCCCAAATCTGCAGCAGTTAAGGCATAGCGATGTATTAGAACAGGCTTTGGTCTCATTTTTTAGTGTTTTATAGTTTCAAAAACCATTTAGAAAGGGTGACAACCTGTCTGCTACCCTAGTGTCTATATCAAGGCAATACGATATTAAGTATTCAAATGAAAACGGTGATTTTATTTAAAAGGCTGCTTCTTGAGAGATACAGTATTGTTATTCTGTTATGGTAGGTGGGGAAGGGAAGGATAAAAGGGAATCCTATCACTAAAATATTTTGAAGTGTTCAGATAATACAGTATACGATGTATTAGTTATTGTGTTCAAAACATTTTGAATGTGTTTAAAATTGTCCTTTCACAATAAATCTTAGAAAGAATTTTGTTGTACTTATAGTGTGGCATTGGATCTGTTATTTTTCACATTTAAAAAAGGCAATGTTTTTTCAGCATATGGAAGAGAGGGTGTGAAGATGAACTTCATAGATAGGATCTTTGTTGGTGAATTGACTAGCACTGTCATGTGTGAGGAATGTGAAAATGTAGGTATTCTGGAATTTGGTTTGATGTGGAATAGATCACATACTGGTTTGATTACGTTGTCTCGAAAGTATAAAATTGTATTGCCAATTTTATACTTGTTTGTTTGTTTGTAAAAGCAAGACTTTATTGAAAGTTTCTCATTTAAAATGATTTATTCCTTCTTTAAAGCATTATCCTCCGCAAACCTAAGAAGAGGGATCCTTTAAATTCAAAAAAGGATTCAAATACTGGGCTTGATTTTACATCTAACTTAAGGCTGGAGGTTCCAAATTCTATAATCATCCATTTAACACCGTGATTTTATTTGATATTTTTAAAACACCTGCCTATCTTAAAACACAAATCCTCCTGCCTGCTCTTCTGGGATATACCTGAAAATTGGGAATTACTTATTTTGAATTAGTATAAGTGGGGAAATGCTAAAATTACTTTTTTTTTACTTGAAGTGTTTTTGATAATTAACGTAATAACTCTAATGAACAGCATATTCCTTTCATAATTAATATTACTGACATTTCATCATAAATGCCTTCCATGATCCTTATAATTTTCTTTAATTTTGGAAGAGAAAAATCTTATTTGCATGACTTTTCTAATTGAATGTTACATTTGTGTTTGGGTTAAAACATTATATTTCATATTATAGAGATTAAGTTAATCAATCAGCCTGAATAATTAAGCACAGTCCTGCAGTGCCAGGTAAACTTCCCTCTGTGTGATGTGCAGGTTACACTTCAATGTGCTACTAGTGTCAATGAAGAACCTTGACTATATGCAAAATAGAGGTTGTATGTATTTTGTGTGTCTCATTTATTTTTGCTGGATTCTTATATTCCGCCTGCAGAGGACTTGGGAATTTGCTAGCTGTAGCCCTTTGAGGAAGAGTTAAGCATTTGCTTTCCTTTGGCTGCGTTGGCAAAGATATTTTTGACTAATGTTTGTTCATGCAAACTCACTCTTTAGAGGAACCCCTCTTTGAACATTGCTCGTCAGGCAGTCATTCTTGTTACAGTAGTTTTGATCTCGTTTATTGCTTTACTGGACCCTAAACCATGCCAGGTCCCTGCACAACAGGTAAAAATAAGGCCTACAGTCCATATCAAATATTGCAGGTGTAAGACAGGGTCACAGATGCAAGAGAAGGGCAACGATGACAGTAATTGAGGGCATGACTGTGTTCAGTAACTTCCATGTACAACATGATTTTTTAATTTTTTTTTAAGGCCTTGTTTTTCAGTTTTTCCAGAGGCAAGATAAGTCAGTTTTGGAAGGAATTTGGTAACGGCAAGGGAGAGAGCTTAAGGAATAGGCTTGGATGAGATGCTCTAGTCATAAAGGCACATGGGAAGTGCTGAGAGAGGATGTCTTTAGGTACGATTTGCCAGATATTTCCAGTCTCAACTTAGATTTTTTATGGCTTATAGATGGCAAAATAAAACTTCAGTGTAGAAAAGAAGGCTGGTTTTTTTTTTCAGTCTGCTTTTCCCCAGTAATTGGATTTATTTTAACAATTACTAGTGTATATTATGGCGTGAAAATTTCTAATAAAGCTTTTGGCTGTAACCAGGAAGCCTGACTTAATCTTTTCGGAGAGCGTCAGGTTAGAACCTGTTGTCTAACTGTCATTAACCAGTCCTTGCTGCTTAACAGTGTATGAGGTCAAACGCCTGTGCAGACGCATCCAGGGTCAGGAAACTCTACAAGTTAGCTTTCTGCAGAACAGTGCCATCTAGAAGGCCCACATACTTGAAAAGCTCAGAGAAGCAGCACCACACTTGCTTCTAGGTCCAGTTCATGCCCAGATGAATGGCTTTGCCCTTTATGTCTGTATGCCAAAATTTTCTGCAGTGTTAGAAAGAAAATCAGCGCTAACATAAAAAAGAAAAAAAGTTTCTGGAAGTTCTTCATTGTAGTTTGATACATCTTGTAACTAATTAGCTTTTTGTATAGTTTCTTATAACAATTTGATTTAAAAAAGGGAGCTATGTGCCAAACCCATATATTCCTCTTTGCATTTAATATGCATTTTCTCTTTTTTTCAAGATTTCAACAGTAAAAGAACCTTTCATTGATCTTTCACTTCCTATAATAGAGGAGAGGGTAAGAAACAGAATATGTACTAAATAACTATTGCTTCCAGTGGATTATTTTTACATACCTTTATGAAGATGTTTATGGATATACGCACAGTTTTGATTTCAAGCCTAAAAATGTATGCTTGTCCATAAATACGTGTACTGTCATACAGCTGTTCATTATATAATTTTATTTATATGTATAGACACACAATGTCATTAAGTCATTTTTAAATTAGTCCAAACTTGGAACAAATGACCATTGTAATTTACTGTATATGTAGGTCTCAGACTACCTTAATTTAGTAGTATTTTTAGTATATACTTATGTGAATAGAATGATTATAATTTTCTTTTTTTTAAAGTCCAGAAAGTTAGATTCTAGCCTATCGGTTTGCATCTAGAGAAGCTGAGTCATTGAGCTGAAGTGTACCTACGGGATGAGAGTGTAAAAATGGCTAGACTTTGAATATCTTTATTCTGGTGTTTTCAGCATTTCACAGAATGCCTCCAATAGCTGTGGAGGAACTGTGTTGCTTTGGAGACATATACTCTGCTTTTGCAGGACTTGGGGTTTTCACTGGAGAGTAGTGGGGGTGGGTTGGAGGTGGTTCTTCCCCGATCCTGCATATATTCATGTATATTTAAGGGACAGTATTTAATGTAATATTTAATCCCATATAAAATGTGCTTGTCTCCCAGCACCAGTTTTGCTCATAATAAATTCTTCTTCTCCGTTGCTGCATTGAGTGCTGATGTCTGTGGGAGTTAAAGCTTTAGGAGCATTTTGAGTATTTGGGCCCCTGTGCTTCCTGGCTCACACATGTAACACGGGAACTTCATGGGTTCTGTTTGAGAGAGAGAGAGATCTGCTGGCTTTCAGCAATCGCAGCACTTACTTGAGGACGTGCATTATTTTATGGTTGTCTCTTTCCTTTACAGTCTAGATACACTGCTGCCATTAATGTGATGGGGGCTGTGCAGCAGCTCGTTCATCACCTCTCAAGGTGGTAGGCTGCACAAGGGTCTGACATATGGGGAGCAATGTCCCCTTTGATAAATTCACATCTCGTACAGCTCTGCATGTGTTTATACAATACTAGAATAGATTATTTGGTATGTATTCTGTACAGGAATTCTGTATCATTCCTGTTTCTTGTGGCTCTCAGTTGATCCTTCAACGATGTTGACAGTGTGTTTATGATAAATAAAATTAGAAAGTGGTCTTATCCCGTAATTCAGGGGCCAGTTAATTGGATTTAGGTAGGTTACTATTTTCTAAAGCAAAGGAAAACCCCCCTCCTACATTCATCTTTTCTGTAGGTTGCAAAGGAATACAAAATTGGCATATTTCCTTTCCTAATTTCCTGTCTAATTTCTTAGGTTGCAAAACCTGTGCCTTTGGGAAGAACAGGTAAAGGTAAAAGCGTACAAGAGGCAGATCTTGGTCAGTATAACTGTTCTTCTATCACTACACTGAATAATCAACCCAAAATTGTCAAGAAACACACTTTAACAAAAGATAAGGTAAGAATTTAAACACTCGCACTAACCAGTCATCTTGAGTTTATTCTGAAATTTCTAGGGTTACAGGGGTGGGAATTTTGACATCTATCAATGGAGGTATTTTAGTATACATATAGCTGACGTAGACCTGTTTCAAAATATTTAGGTCATTATTAGAAGTGTGAGAAAGGACAGTCATTGGGAACCATGTAGTTATCAGGGTTATCAGGAGTTTTTTTAAAGGAAAAAAAAAAATCTGCAAGTTAGTTTCAATTCATGTTGCTTTTGGTTTTTTTGACTGCTTTGCTTTTGGTGCCCTCATAGTTTGTTCCTGGTTGCAATCACAACAACTGTTAAGTAATGCTGGCTCAGAGAGCAGGCAGGTCTGCGTTAGTGCTGTCCCAGGGATTAGCTGGTAGTGGGTAAAACAAAAACAGTACAGCCAGCAGAGACTCTGGGGTACCGAGATCACGGTTTCCATGATCCGCTTGGCCTTCAGCAGCCGGAGGGCTGGGGAGCTGGGTTCAGCCCCTCTCCAGTGCAGCCTCCTCGGCTGCATGGTAGCAGAAGGGTTCTGCAAACACGCCAGCCTAACAAAAGTGATTATTTGTATGTATTAGTGCTTAGAGATAAAAAGTAATATGTAGTAATTACTGTGCACATGTATTATTGTTAATGAAACGTGAGAAAGGCTCTCATTGTCATCATCGTCATATAATGTCATTATGTCATATACTGTCATAATTCTTTTTTTTAATAAGCCTTATCATCAATATAGGGTTATGTGGCCAATTACAATCTTAATAATAGAGTTAATACTGATACATAAAACACAATTACTGAAATGTTTTCAAAGTTAAGGAAACAAAATATAGTATGGATGCAATAAACTTGATTATACAGACTGAAGGAAGCAACAGCTCTGCTTTCAATAAAAATGGATAGAGTGACCTATGAATTATGTCTGTCTAACTGGGCAGGCTTTGTGATCCTCTTCTCCCCCTCCATCTTTTCAGACAAGTATTTATCATTATTTTAGTCTCTTTCTTTTAATTATTTCAGTGTAATATAGCTGTTCTGCAGTAAAACTTCTAATCCAAAACAAGCAGTTGTTGAATTCAGTCGGTGTTTGTTCATGTTCTGTGACTTCAGTTTATTTTCTAAGCTTGCTTGTGAAAATGGGGTTGTGTCCCGTGGGTGGTTTTGTAGGCAACGGAATACCTGAACGCTCCTTGTTTGGCTTTTCTCCTGAAATGGGGAGGTTCACAATTTTAATAATTTTATGACTGCTGTTTACATAGTACCCCTCAACACTAGCAGTAATTTCAGACAAGTTCCTCTCCGTCTCCTCTATGTATACAGCAAGCTTAACTGAGACAAGAAATGGTCCTAATGGAGAATAGTTTTGGGGGTTTCTAATAATTTTTGTTGGGTTTTTTTTACTTTTTTGATAAACTGTTCACTTGCTTACAAGTTTAAGGACTTGAGTTACAAAGTCACACGTTTAGTCTAGGTCTAAGAAAATATTCAGGAATATTTTTTGTCTTTCACGTAGACTTCATTTGGACTTAAGTTCTTGCTTAAAGTTTAAAAATGAGTATGTGCTTGAGGAGTCTTCATGAATTGAGTCTACGGTATATGTTTAAGGGATAGACTGAACTAAGTTCAGTGCCTGCAAGTAAGGCAGTTCCCTGTAGTGGCTTGCATTTTGGTACCCATGACCTGGAGTGGGATCCAAAACAAAACCAGTCCAGAAAACCTCTCTGCCAAATGAGAAGCTACATAAAGAGAGTCAGTACGAACTGCTAAACACAAAGCCATGTCTAAAGTTACATCCTTGCTGCAGCTTAGGCACAGGATCAGGTGTGCAGATGGCTATTTCCCTCCACTTAGGTTCCCTGTTACGGAAGCAACCCGTGAAAGTTAGTTTCTGTAGTTAGTTCTGTGAAAGCACTGATGTGAGCTTAACTCCTGCTGTATGTCATTTTGTTTGTTTAAAGATACTTTATTAATGCCAAGAAGCAGAAGATACAAGTGTGCAGAGCTCCTGGTGCTCAGAAGGCATTACGAGCCTTATTTTAGGAACGTGCCTAGACTATAGGTTATGAGATCTTGGCAATTTTAGATTTTTGTACCTGGTATCTGAGTGAGTCCTACTGAAGGGGTCTGTGACTGTTGGGGACCATAAAAACTCTCCTGAATCAGGTCCTAACACACTAAATACACCCGAAGAAAAAATAAAACAGAATAACCATATAAAATACTGATAGGAGCAGAGAATGAGACAGAGGTAGAAAAAGGACATGATAGAAACAAAGGAAAGGATGGAAAGAAGAAGGTGCAGACACTGACTGTTATAGCAGATAAGGACTAAAACTCAAACTGTTAAGGTGAATGAGAAGATTCCCACTGGCATCACTGTAATTTTTATCCAACTCAGATAAAGCAAAAGGGGAAGGAAAGTCGCTCGTTTCTTCTGGAAAAAAGCCAAACAAAAGAAAGAAGTAAAAGAATCATGCACATTTACAAATCACCTAAAATAATGGCAGCTTTGGGGTTTTTTTTTTAATCTATAGTAGTAGTTTTTTGTGGCAGCAAGGTTTTTTTTTTCTTCTTCCAATATTGATAAAATAAAAGAAAATCAACTTCAGATAATATACAAATTAGCAAACATACTACTAGGGATGTTTTATTTAATTCTAAACAAGTGCCTACAAGGCGAGTTGAATGTTCTCCTGGAGGAGCTAAGGCCTTCGATGGGAGGCTGAGGGACAAGCTTAAACTTGAGAACGTTTTAGAAGCTTAAGTTAGATTAAGAGAATACCACTTCAAATGTGCCATCCCCAGCTGCCACAAAGTGAATGTAATTAGGTGTGGGAAGTATTGATCTCACAGTCAGTATAATGCTCTTAGCTGGCTGGGGTGTAGGTTTCTGATCCTAAATTGGTTTAAGAAGATCTTAAGGAGAGATCAACTAGCTTAAACGTGAGAGATGAAGAATATAAAAATAATAGGTTTCATTTGCTTTCAATTTGTTATGTTTCAAAACCTATGTTAGACCACAGGTCTGTTTTCTGTTTCTCCCCATATTACTGAAATAATAATGCCATAATTTACAGAATCAATTGAACCAGGAGAGACGGCTTGCCAGAAAAGCCTCCTCTAATGAAGAAGAAAGAAGTCCCGTTATCATGCAGGAAAAAACCAAAAAGCTTGAGCTGGAAGGTAGCTCTGGCATCCTGTACTCCAAAGATATGACCGCTGACTCTGCCGTAAATGGAAGTCAGACAGATGGCAGCGAGAAGGAAGCCAGCCGCTCGGAAAGCAGCTTTGATGCAGACAGTGAAGCCTCAGAAAGCGAAAGTGCTTCCAAGCAAACAGGGTTCAGCCCGTCCAGCAACGTGTCTGGTTTGCACGTCAACCATGGAAATGCTAAAATGCCACCCAACAAACCAAGTGACGGTAACGATGAGATGATTTCCAGTGCCATATCCAAACTCAGCTTCTGCGATACTATAAATGAAGATAAAAAAATGAGCCGTGGGGATTCAGCATTAGGTTTATCGAATAATTCCGTGTTCTCAGTAGACAAATCCCCGCTGTCCCAAAATCCTCAAAACGCTTTTCAGACGCTTTCCCAAAGCTACATAACTAGCTCAAAGGAATGTTCTGTTCAGTCCTGCCTTTACCAGTTCACCTCTGTAGAGCTCCTAATGGGGAACAACAAGCTTTTATGTGAGAGCTGCACGGAAAGGAAACAGAAGTACCAGAAGAAAACCAACTCCACAGGTAAAGTGCTTGTATCTAGACACTACAAAATTGCCTCTCGAAACCTGCTGTTTCATTGCTCCAGCATGGGCCTCCCCCTTGTGGATAAAGAGAAAATATCTTCCCAGGTAGAACTTGCTCGTAACAACTTCAAAGTTCATCCTGCGAAGGCAACAAGACTAAATCTTATATTAGAACATAATCATAGATGTAACTTAGAATTTATTTTGCATCTTTATTTTATCCAAGATAAGTAATTTAACGATGACCACAAACTGAATGGGCTCATTGTTACTAATCTTTGCTGCTGTTTCTGTTCTTTGCAATCCCAGAACCTTTGAAATAAATGCTGTATTTTTCAGCTCTAGCAACTTAATGTACTTGGGGAAGTCATGTAATTAAGTAAGAGGGGCAAAAAAAGATGCTTGTAATGAAGAGGGGAAGAAAAACTTATGAAGATTTGTAAAAACGGAGATGAGGGAGAACTACCTTCTTGTGATGATGTTTTCCTCAATGTTTGTATAGCCCAAGCAGACCATTAGGGTTCACTGAGTAAGAAAAAAAATTTAAATATAATGAAAAATAAATTTCTAAAAAGGACCAGAGGATTTTTTTTTAATGTGTAGTAATTCAGAAAGATTTAAAAAAATTAAGCTCTTCTGATTATTTATAAATAAAATACAAAGGGAACTCTTACAGTAACAAAAAATTGCCTCTGCTGTGCGTTTATAGATATCTGGAGAGATACAAGTTAAGCATGGGTAAATTCAGAAAAATCAATCTAAAAAACCTATTTTATAATCATTCATTCATCATTATTGGTCTGAGAGTAAGTGCTATATAAATAATATTTTGGTTCCATGGGCACAGTGAAAAATGGAAAAGGAAAATCAGTTCATAATTAATCATTAATTTTTTCCTTCTAAAACAAAAGATTTAAGAAGTCACCTACTTGAAACGCTCCATTCCGCCTGAAATGAAATATTTACCCTTGGACATGTGTAAAACCAGTAAATTAATTAATTATTCAGAGAAGGAAACACTTTTACTGTAGAGCTAGCCACTGAGCTATTTTTGGTAGGAGTCCCAGATTCAGTTCCCTCTGTGGCACGGGGGGATCGGAGCCCACGTTCCCCAGTCCTGTGTGCTGAAGCCAGCAGATTATGAGGCATCCTGAAGTAGACGCCCCCCCTCAGGCCCTTCTCTTAAATAAGCACAAAGCATCTAGTCATTCAGAAAGAACTGAAGAATGTAAAATTAATCTCTTATCTTAGCCCTTAGGACATTAGCATAGATGAAGAGACCTGTGCCTTCCCTTTCTTGTTCCAGTGATGATCCATTTATTTTGGGTGAGGTGGTTTTAACAGGAAAGTTGGGTGCTATAGTAACAGACAATGTAGGTATCTCAGCGTGCAAGCTGACCTAGATAGCGTACACGCTTCCAACTTTTGATCTGATTTGCGCAGGACAGTTTAAATAATGCTCAGATTTGGCAGGTGATGTTTATTAAGAACAAGAAAAATGAGAACAAAAAATTTCTGTTGCTACACAAAATTTCCCTTGGATTTTATACAACATGTACAAATTAATTGCAACATAGATCTGTTCTATCAGATGTTTAAAAAATACTTAAATTCTGTGTCACTGCCCCACTTTACAAATTATTTTGATATTCATAAATACAGAAAAGAAAATGGACGGTGTCTACACAAATGCTCGGAAACAGCTGCTGATTTCTTCAGTTCCTGCTATTCTTATTCTCCATCTGAAAAGATTCCACCAGGTAAAAGGCCAAAACCCTCTTGTCTATTCCTCTGCCTCACCGGTGGACAAGCAATTCTTTTTAAGTGTCATTGTGCGTACCGATACTTGCTGTTCACGTGGAGAACTGGTAGAACCACTATTTGAAACGTGCTTATGTTTTGTTTTTTTTGACTGCCTGTTACCTTCAAGAGAGCGCATTTAGGCAGTATCCAGGGAAACCTCTTACGTGTCCATCATGCTTATGTGTAGCAGGTGCTGTATTGAAAACATAATAAAGAATGTTTAAATCAGTTACAATCTTATTCTTGCTTCTGGTTTCTTTTAATGGTATAGCAATGCACCTTAGCTTTAAAAATCTTCCTAGTAAAAGTAATTATTTGACAGTCTTTTTTTTTTTTTTTCTTTTCTTTTGAAGGCTGGTTTGAGTCTACGGAAAGTAAATAGGCATGTGGATTTCCCCCTGATTTTAGACTTAGCACCATTTTGTTCCGCATCTTGTAAGGTACCCCTTTCAAATAATTATTTTTATTGTACTTCAACGGTTGTTGTCCTGAGCACAAGTTAAACTGGATTGATGATGATGAAGGTGATGAGGATTGCTATTTCTTCCTTTCCTAGAGAAATTAGAGCGAATGTTTTCAAATAGTATCCCGAGATCAGAACTGTAACTAATTGACGTTCCGTTCATATCAAGAATGCCACAGATGTTAACTAGTACTAGTTAAGCTATGCTGCCCTGATGGTGTTAGTGTATCTAACAGCATTAAGGACAAGTATTGGTGCTTCCATGGTAACTAAATTAATTAATAGCCTCTCGAGTATTTTGAATAGATTTATTTCACCACTGGAAATGCTGTAGGTGTCTGTTTGCTTCTTTTAAAGTAATACTGTTGAAAGCTAGTTAAGATATCCGTAAAATTCATTGTGAAATAATTTCCCTTTGTTTTCTGTGTTTTGGGGAATGCAGAATGTTACGGATGGTGCAAGAGTGCTGTACAGCCTTTACGGAATAGTGGAGCACAGTGGGTCCATGAGAGGTGGTCATTATGCGGCGTATGTGAAAGTCAGGACACCCTCCAAGAAATTACTGGAGCATATTTCTACCACTAAAAGTGTTCTGGGTATGTACAAACAGAGCCTCCTTTCTCTGTGAGTAAAACCAAAAGCAGCCACGGGGTACAGCTCCTTATCCTTAAAGGCATTTATAGCAAATAACTGGTTTAGCTCAGAGTATTCTGTTATTTTTAGGGCCGCATAAATCAATTCTTTTTTTTCCTCTGTTATACCCAGTACATGACCTACTTCTGTATTAACCCCACATAGAGCTGAGCGGATAATGGAATTTTGGTTCAGTTATTAAACAGAATTGATGGAAAACTCTTCTCTCATTCCTAGTCAAAATAGTATGTCCAGATGAATAGTTGTGCCTGGTAAAATGTAATTATTTGGCATATTTGGTATTTACAATTGTTCTAGTACAAGAGACAAATCCATGACAATTTAAATTAAATTTTCCATATATTTGAGCATTTTACCTATTTTAGGATTGGAAATTTTTAAAAAATCTGGAATACTCTGGTTTAATGTGAACAGCAAGAAACTTTTTCATGAAGGATGCGAAGTTTGCTGTAGGGTTTCTGTTGGTATTTTGGGAACAGCACGCTAGTTATTATTAATATGTTTTGGATATGCAGAATGAAATAAGATTCTAGGATAGAATCTGTTAGTGAATGATTTGTGGAAGCAAGAACGTTGAGCTGTCCAAGTAAGATAAATATATTTACTGTTTCCCTTCATGGGAGGAGTGAGAACCAAGCACTATCCAGTCTGTGCTGTGTAGTATCCCTTTGCATTTGAAGCACGTTTCCCAGAAGGGACTATTTTTTGTATTATTTTTGAAATTGAAGTCTCCCTCACTTTTATGCTTCCCTTGCAATGACTGTTAGAACAGATGAGATCTTTTTGTGTTCTTCATTTCACTCTGATGAGCTTTGGAAATATGGGGGTTTTTCTATGTCAGAACTGGTTGTGTGCTAATATAACTTACTATTAGAAATCAGTAAGCTGTACTTGAAATGTCTTAGGCTTTTTGGAAAAAACATGAAAAAAGCACTGGCAGTGTACATTTGTAAGCATTGTCTTCCACCAGCTTCTCTTACAGTTCTCTTTAACATGTAAATTTCAAACTACAAATACTGGACTGCATCTAAGTCATAAGTTATTCTTGTGGGTTAGAAGCTTCTCTTGCTTTTTGAAATATCCACTGTATTTGTTTGACGATGACGTGAAAGACAAGAAACAACTTCTTTTGCTTTTGCATTTCAGGATTAAAAGAAGCCATGGGCGCATCAGGAGGACAGTGGGTGTATGTCAGTGATGCTCACGTTCAGATGGTTCCAGAGTCAAGAGTACTAAATGCACAAGCGTATCTACTTTTTTATGAAAGACTATTACTATAATTCTCAACAGCTTAATTTAAAAGATGGTAGTGGTTATTTAGTTTATCTTATTTAAAGCTGCAGTGGTAAGAGTACCTGTAAATATTGTGCCTTTATCTTGTAGAGAATTTATCATATGTTGACTCTGAAGTTCAGTCATGCTATTATAAGTATCTGGATGGTTCTTTTAAAGTATGCACTTTGCCAAACATTTAAAATTCCTGGATACATTAAAATACAGTACCGTTAGAATGTAAAATGATGTCCTATCCTCTTGAGGTCTATGGAAAGTTCGTTCTTTATTTTAATAAGCTCTCACCCATAGTTCTAGAACAGTTGAGAATAAAAATACTGATAGCGTTAAGTGCCTGGATTTGCTGGTGTACGGTAAGAATATGAAGTATTTCAACTTTTTGTGATCTAGTCCAGATCCTTCCCGTCACTGGGTTGGATGTCAGCTGTTAGACAAGAACCTGTCTAATCGTGTCACTTCCATGTAGTAATGCGAAAGCACAGTGCTTCCAGGATGGAGTAACAACAGCTGGCTCTGGGTGATGCCGCAGTGCGCTTCCCCGAGAGAGCGGGGAATAGATTGGGGAAAACGTGGCTTCTACAAAGTGACAGTGAATCCTCAGATACCCAGTACCCTGTTGGCTGTCTCCAACTGGCACCGGTATAGCAACGTACTCCTGTTTTAATATAAATGTATACTTGGTGTGCATATGTATATCCTCTGAGATACATACACACGTGTGTGTGTGTGTATATGTATATGCACACTATAAATCTATCAATATATATTGTCATTTTACCTACTAGGAAAGAGAATTGCAAATACTTCTGTATTTAGTAAATTTTCAACTTCATAATTATGACAATGTACAGTATATAAGCTTGTGTATGAGTATGTATGAGGTTTAAGTGTAACTGGGTAATTCTGTTACTTTTGGTTCTAAACATGAATTTGTTTATCTGTTCCTGAATACTTTTCTCACAGGAGTAATAAACTATAAATTATTTTTGCACTGTTTGTGTGAGTTGGACAGTAAATGATGACTTTTGCCCTGTCATAGATGTCTGGACTTCCTGGTGTCATCCGTGGAGGATACCACCTGTCCTAGTGGCAGAACTTGTTTCTGTATCTGTTTGACTGCACAGTTTTGAGTTACTTATGGTAATTTCTTATTTCCAACCCAGAGAGTAACAGATACATTTTAAGGTCAAAATCTGATGTCTGCTTTGAAGCTATGCAGTATTTAATTTATTTAATAAGCAGTTACTTAAATACGAATTACTTCCGTAACAGTTCCATCCTGTCCAACTTGCTGTTTGGTAGAGAAAAGACTTACGTTTATTTCTGCTTACTATTTTCATTTATGGAAATGTTTTTTGGTGAAAAAACATGCCGTCCCGACCGCTATCTCTACCACATGCTGTCATTCCTACTTGCTCGACTTTCCTATTCTCCTGTTCTATTTCAGACCTTCCTCCCACCTGCACTCACTCTTTTGCGTAAGAAAATAGCAAACCCTGCCGTAATTTTATTTGCTCAAACTGCTGAGGTGTATTTTTTAGCCACGTTACTTGTGCATACTTGTACAGGCACTAAGGATTGTTAGGCCAGGCAACTGGTTGTCACAACAGAGTGAGACCCTGGTCACACAGGATTTTATCTTCCAAAGGAGAACTCCTCTGTTTAGGTCAAAATTAGGCTGTGCGTTCTGGCCAATGCAATAATTTTTTGCCCCCCACAGATTAAAATTGTCTCAATTTTAAATAAATGAAATAAATAAATCAGTCAGCTTTAGCCATATGTATTCCAACTAAGCACATCTTAACCTGAGTCTACATGAAGAAAGAAAGAAAAAAAAAATCATGTTTAGACTTGCGTTGGTTAAAATACGTTAATTCTCTTTTACCTCCTTATCTTCCCATGCCTGTCATCCACCTCATACATCCTCCCCCTGTTTGTAAATAGATGGTTAAAACTCAGAATTAGTTCTGGGCAAGAGTCACAGCAAATACCAACCAGGTTTCACTTCTATGACGCAATCTTGCTAGGAGACCACAGATGGAGGGTGTTTGATCCACCTGAAAGCAGATGGACTGACTAGATGCGGCCCAAAGTTCCTAGTTTTGCTGACTTACATAGAACTACTAAACCTAAGTACCTGTATTAATCTCCTACTTTTTAGCCTAGAACTTCCTCCCTAGAGTACAAAACCAGGGGAAAAACAGAACAAGGTTCTTAACCTGTATTTTCTTAATTTTAATGCTATTTCCAGGAAACTCTTGAGGTGGTCTTTGCTTCTTTTTAACCAGAGCTCACATACTGTTTGGGCTGCTGAAATCTTCCCAAGTAAACTTACAGACCAGGATACCATGAAAGACGCTGGCAGAATTATTTCCTCATTAACAGCCAGGGAACATTTCCTTCCTTTTAAGGTATTTTATAGGACACGGAGAGAAAATGGCATGAAAAAAAGCTAATGCCTTTATCCAAGATAGCCTCACTCACGACCAATAGTGATGGCTTCCTGAGTTGAAGTGAAAAGCGGTGTTAGAGTAAGTTCAGAGCCAGGAACAGGTATGAAAATAATAGAGACGGAAACATGCTTTAAAAGTGAGGGCAACAGGTGAAGTTATGGCTTTAGAATGAAGAATTGATGACTAACACACAATGTCATACACAATTTTAGATGCAAGTCACACTTGGTGTGTCCTTCAAGACGTACGGTTGGGGTTTATTTGTGGCCAAATTTGGCTCCAAAACAAGTGATTGTACATAAATATGCATACTGAAGATGTGTTATACTTCCTTATCAGGAATTGCAAGAGAAAGTCAGAGCATTCCAGGAAAACGGGTGTACATCCTGTATTTGCTAAAATGTTAAATGTGGTTCTAGAGTCTAGGAACTCTTAGTTTCCTGATGTGTGCACGCTATGGAAAAGCTGTGGGTTTTCAGAATTTAACTGAAGGGCTCCAAAATTGAAGACTCTCCTTAAAATATCTTCTGTTACCAGAAAATATTTTCAGGCCTCCAGCACGTATTCTTCACAGAGCTACACCCTACCTTGTTGGTTTTGTGGTTTTTTTTTTGTTTTTGTTTTTGGTTTTTTTTTTTGTTTGGGGTTTTTTTTGGGGTGGGCGTTTTTTCTTTTTTCCAGAGAAACTTCAGATTTATTATACTAACTTACCTACACTGATACGTGTACAGACATCATGTTTGTATAAGCCTGTCCTCCTAAGAGAGGGCTACACATACTTAGTGGTGAAGGAAAAACAAACCAACCAACCCACCCCGAACTTCTCTGCCCAAAATGTACCCACTTTTTGTTTAGGAAATGAAAGACAATCTGCTAAACCTTCCTACCCTATTCCCATCTGCACCCTCTGTGTGTATCAATGAAGTGCTCTTGCTTACGGATTTCAAGTGGTAGCAGGTGAGAGTGGCTCGTGAATTCATTAAAAGGCTGAAATGTCTTAACTTCACCATGTGCTTCTCTTTGGACCTCTTTTTTATACTAACACAAACTGAATCATAAAGGGATATGAAATTAATGCATCTACATTCTCAACCCATTATAAAAATCTTACTTGAATGTATTAGTAATAAACTAAGATTTGGAAAGGAATAATTTCTCAAGGATAAACTTTAAGATTTATTAAAATGGGAACAAAGAAAGCATTTGAATGCAACTCATGTTAGCAAAAAATTAGCAAATCCAATTTTAATTAAGAAGTGGTAGCATACTTCACAAAACAGCTTCACAGCAGCCCTGACTAAACAAAAGTTTGATATTCCTCAGTTTTAATCAGCTGGAAACTTTTTTGCCGTGCCTTGTACACATATATGCATTTGTACAAAGATTTATACATTTACATGAAAGAGATGCCACTAATGTTCAGTCCATTTCAGTCTAATTATTTTAGAATAATTTTTGCTTCTGTATCTACTTAGTGTGTCTTAGGGTGTCATTTTGCCAGCAGTTTTAGCTGTTTGTACCTCTCCTGTTGATGTATAAATAAACTGCAGAAACAGTGGGAAAGTGATTGTTCAAAATGATTCAAAATCTATTTTTTGGTTAAACTGAGGTTATAAAATACGTTTTCAGACAGAAGTCTGTTAGTTCAAGTCAAAACAGTTCCTCTGCACAACATTATATGAAAAGTGAATTTATTTGTAATAATAGAACAATTGCAGTGCATTGTAACTACTTTAAGACTACTTGGTGTACATTCCATTTATAAAAAGTTATAAATAATTCTGTCTTCACTGATATTAGTAGAAAAACTATTTTTTAAGTGTCGAGAATGTTTCTTACATCTATTGCTCCTTCCAATATTTTTCTAGTACAAAGTATAAATGTGCAGTACTGCTTTTAAAAGAGAACAGAAAAGTATTTATTTTGAGTAGGTCTATGACTTCTTAACACTTATCTCATTCCTTTGCTAGGTTATTTTTTTGGGTTTGAGCTGTGTAACCTGGGGATCATTACAGCGAACTCTGTAAGGAAACCACGTCAGTAGCAGACATTCCCTATTTAGCCATTTCACAAAGCAGAGTTCTGACTCTGCTGTCATTTATGCATGGGAGTAATCCCTGGTATGTTCATATGTACTTGCACTTATACAAAAGACAATCCAAGTAATCAAAAAACCCCGTTGCTAAGCTTGAAATACATCAAGCATGTTAAAAGTTTTGTCTTGTTTTCATTCATTTACTTTTTTTCATTTGTTTGAACTAATAGTCTAACTCTACTCTGCATGTATTTAAATAACAGTATTTTTAGAATTTTACTACAGTACTGATACATTGTGCACTTTATTTGTAGATTTCTAATTCCAAATATTATTAAGTAAACAGGGCCTTAAACACAGACTGTATTTAAGAAACAAACAGAAGTCTGATCAGTTTTCCAGTCTATCCTAGGTGCTTTAACAAGTTTCTCAGAATAAAGCTGCCGTTTATCTTATGTTCATTTTGCCTTTACATCTGTGGTATATATTATTTGACAAATTTATAAATAAAACATTCAACCATTTGGAAAACTATATTGTTTAAATAGAAGCTGTATGTTGTACAATTGAGTTCGCAAAGCTTCCATTTTTTTTTCCCAACTAAAGAGAGAACATTTTTTCCTTTTGTCTTGTGTCACAACTTCACTGCACTTGGAAGAGCTCCCCAGAGATGAGTCCATATCCTTGAACACTGAAGCTACACCCCTTGTGTCCCCCTGCCTTACCATCCATGACATAGGTCATAGAGTAAGAGACAGAGTTTGTTCCCTTTAGAAGAACAGAGTTTTGTCATTCTCTGATAAGACCAGGACCAAAAGTGGGTCCCCCTCACATCCCCAGTTTCAGTAGTAGCTTAAAGCTTGCGCATCCATAAGGGCCACTCCAGGGTTCCAGCTGTGCATCAGTTGGCGCTGGACAGACTTAAAACTTCCAAAACACTTCTACCCATGGGAAGCATTCTTGGTCCAGCCATTGCGACACAAAAAGCCTACAACACTTCAGTTAACAGTAATATGTAGCATAAGCGGCACCAACAAATCTTAGAATGAAATCATTACGTGAAGTAAAGCGTAAGTTTCTTGAAGCTTTCAATTTTCCATAGATTTACAGAAGTTTATTCAGTTACTCTATGTGGGTATTAACGTGACTTTATCCAATGATCAGAGAGATTATGGATGTTTCAGGCATTTACAACAGATGACGTGAAAGGAAGGGATCGCAGCGGTAAGTAATGTGCTGGCTAATGAAAAATCTGTTCCGCAAAAAGCAATGCAACCACCAAGTCCTGGCCCACAGAATCAACCCCAGCGTCCATACAAGAAGAGCTGTTTACCAAGGATGATTTTGGTTTATCTTCACAAGTAAATATACAACGATAACTTCAAGGTAAATCTCATAGCTTAAAGGTTAATTTGGGTGTTCTGAATAAAACACTTCAAGAATTGCCCTGCTCCATGAATCCTCCGGAGATGCACAAGACTGCCCCAACTGACTTAGAACGCTGACACCCTGCAGCTACACGACGTGGAAGTTACTGATATATCCCCATGCGGCATCGCTGCCCGGAGTTACATTCACTTCACGAAGCACCTTTATATACGCCTTCATGTAGGCTCCACAGCGGAGCCTGCGATGGATCGCGCTCCCTGGCCAGCAGTTACCTGCGGGGGCCGGGGGACTGACGAGCTCCCCGCGGGTCTCCTCACACTAAGGCAGGCGGGCGCCGAGGGGACGCCCCTGGGGCGTCCTGCGGGGACAGGGTGATGTGGGCCGAAGGAGACCCCGCCCGTCCCCGGCAGCGGCTGCGGCTGCCATGGAAAGCGGCGAGCCACAGGAACTTATGTGGCTGCCCACAGTAAAGATGGCGGCGAGGGGGCGTTGCCCGCCGCCAGCCGCTTCCCGCCGAGGGAGGCGGGTGGAAGGGAGGCCCCGCCCGCCCGCCCTTAGCAAAGATGGCGGCGGGAGGCGTTCGCGTGTTGCAGGCAAGGGTCGCCACCGTGACGCGTTTTACTTCCGGGTGAGCGCCAGTAGGCGCCATATTGTCTTGTTCGTGAAGACGAGGAGCGAAAGAGGGGAGAACGCGGCCGCCGAGCGGTAGCAGCGGCGGTGCCGGCGGCGGGGGAGCGTGTAAGTAGCGGGGCAGGCTGCGCTCGCCAGCGCTCCCGGGGGCCGGCGGGTGTCGAGCGGACCCGATCTTCCCCTTCGCTCCTCCTCCTCCCCCAGCCGAGCCGGGCCGGGCCGGGAGGCGTTGGGGGCCGCCCGCCCACCGTGGCGGCAGCTCCGAGCCGGGCGTGAGGAGCCGGCGGCGGCGCCGGGCCGGCCCGGAGGAGCAGGGAAGAGGCGAGCCGCTCGGCCTGCCGGGCGGCCCGCTGCGCATGCGCGGCGGCGGCGAGGGGGTTGAGGGGCGGCCGGCGGGGGGGAGCCCCTGGGGACCCCCCGTCCCGCCCAGCGCGCATGCGCCGCCGCCGCCCCCTCCCCTTGGTCCCGCTGGGGGGTCCCCGGTGGCCACCGGGGACAGGGTTCCGTTAGCCGGCAGTGCGCATGCCCGCGGGGGGCGCGGCGGCGGCGGCGCCGCCTCTGCCGGGGGTGAAGCCGCCGTGGGTGCTGTGGGCTCCCGCCCGGGGGGGGGAGGGACCGGGAGAGGCCGGCCCCGGGAGGTGGCGAAGGAACCCCCCTGGATGGGCAGGGGAGGACGTCGACTTATTTAGGCGGTAATAACCTTGTTAGGAAAGCGACATGTGGGCCAGGGTTCGGCGGCCGGCGGTGTCAGCAGCCCGGCTCCGGCAGATGAAGCGTCTCTGTGGAATGTCTGTGCCGTTCCGTTGCGATTCTCACGAGTTCGTTCCACTGGAGGGCTCCGGAGAACTAAAATTAACAATATCATCACGCGCAGCAACGTTTGCAAGGCACCGCAGCCTGGTTCAGCGGCTTGGCGAATGCGCGATGTTCCTAAATCTATCCTTAAACAGACCACAGGATTGCAAGCCTTTTTGTATCAAGCACTGCTCCAGCCAGATTCCCAGTACTCTTTTTAGACAATCCCACACAATTCAGCGTTGAACTAAACTTGCTTGGGATGTGCTAGCCTTTACAATTTAAGATGGGGCCACAAAAATGCTCAGAGGGCTGGAGCACCTCTCCTATGAGGACAGGCTGAGAGAGTTGGGGTTGTTCAGCCTGGAGAGAGAAGGCTCTGGGGAGACCTTATAGTGGCCTTCCAGTACCTCAAGGGGGCCTACAGAAAAGATGGGGACAAACTTTTTAGTAGGGCCTGCTGTGATAGGACAAGGCACAATGGTTTTAAACTGAAAGAGGGCAGAATTACATTAGATACTCCAAAGAAATTATTTACTGTGAGGGTGGTGAGGCACTGGGCTAGGTTGCCCAGAGAAGTTGCGGATGCCCCATCGTTGGAAGTGTTCAAGATCAGGTTGGTCGGGGCTTTGAGCAACCTGATCTAGTGCAAGATGGCCCTCCTGTGGCAGGGAGGTTGAACTAGATGGCCTTTGAAGGTCCCTTCCAACCCAAAGCATTGGATGATTCTATGAGGTGCTATCCCAGCTGAAATTTACCAAGTTTCTGAAACAAATTACTGTACGGACTATTCGGCTACCTTAGTGGTTGTTCATTTCTTCTCTTACAGTCATACCTGTAAATGTTTGTACGCAAACAATTTGTATCTAAAGGTGTGGGATACAGATAGCAAGGGATGCTCTAAAGGATTTATTTTAAGGCAAAGGGTCAGCCGGCTTTTAGAGGTGAGGAATTCAAAGGTAGTCTTCAAAGCATATTCAAACATCATTTTACAAAGACAGGGTTACAAATAACAGTCCAGTCCAGCTGAATAGCTGTATTGTGTGTAGGAGTAAGAAACCCCTCTTGAATTCAAAAGTCAGGCCACGCTGAGAGGTGGTGCCTCTCGCGGAGGTGACTGATGCTGCGGCTGCCCCTGATTGTAGAGCACAGGAGGAACTGGGAGCCTCGGCTTTGTCCAGGGACAAGTCACTAGCATTACTGACAATTCAGTGACAAACCAGAAGACAAGCTACTGATTTTTAATTTGCCTGGGGCAGCAGCAAACCTTGTGTCATCTCTGCTATTACGCCATTATGAGACTTCCTGGATTGTCCCTGTTACAGGTGACATGCAAACTCCTGCTCTGAAACAATGGGCTCAGAGGTATCGCAGGGCTTAGGAGTCCACAAATTTAGCACAATTCCAGAAATTTTTAGTGGACAACTCACCATATAACCTGTAGTGGTAGAGAGGAGTCTTAACCATGTTTGATTTTCAGTTAGGTGCAGGATCATGCAAAGGTGTTATGGAGACAGGAATGTCCAATCATCTCCCTTCTTCCCATGACTGAGGTACATGATGATCATAAGTCTGCCTTTGGCAACAAATAATACTGTGGGTAGGTTTTATTAGATGTCCTTACTTTCATCACTAGCTGATATCTCTTCCTTAAGTGATAACTGTAGTTATCATTGAGGGTAATATCTGCTTATGAGCAGATAGGAATAGTTGTTTATTTAGTTATTGGTACTGTTCATTTTTTATACAGAGCATGTTCATCAAGGAGGAAGTTGCAACTGGACAGTGCACTTCAGGAAAAAAATAAGACTGTTTTACATTGCTAATTGAAAGTCTAGCATCATGTCTTCTAGTGGAATGATACATGCAAAAAATAACCAGATCAGACTTCCCTCCCCCTCCAAACCCAATAGAGTTTTGTCTCAGACCACTTAAGTTACTATGGTGTTTCTGTGATAGTGAATGTTTTAGCAGTGGTTTTGGTGCTTTATGATAAAGCATGTGTTTGTCCTTATGCCTTCAAAATACAAAAAAATATTAAATGATACCTGAGTTGCCAATATCTGGTCCTTTTGTTCTTTTAAAAGGGTTGGCTTCAGCTCAGTGGATATGTGGATTTAAGTTTACAATAACAGACCTTGGAAGGTACACTGCTTGAGTGACTCACTGAAGAAGTTTTCATAGTACTTTTTTTTTTTTAATTTGGCCTTTGTTCAGCCTACTTCATCTTGGTAGCACTGTAAATATTAGTCAGACATGCTGACGTGTGAACCAGATTCTGGAAAACTTTGTAGATACTGAACAAGCTGTTTTCTTCAGTTCTTTTTCTAGTTCTGTATTTTGGATCTTGGTCACGCATTTGGAAAACCTCCGTTCTTCAATGTAAGAAAGAATGGTTTGATGTTAAAAAATGCTCTTGGGAAGAGAAAAGATGTACAGTATCTGGGCATTAAATACCTGCAGCAACTTAGAGTGATGCCCTAGGGGATCTAGAGAGGTCTTTGGCCAACTAGAAGTGGGATGGGTGAAAAACTTAACTCATCCCATAAATGTTTAATTTTCTAATCAGCAGCTGAGTATAATATAGTAGTAAATATTTGTTTTCCCAAATAAAATGGCAGCTGGTGTGTTTTTGTCTGAGTGATGGTATGCATTTGTTCTGACTCTGAGTGAATGTGTGTATGCAGCCCTTCTGTAGTAACTCCTAGAGTTCTTCCTTCATGGGTGCGTAGGGTGCAGTGCTTTTTCATACTCCCAGATCTTTTCCGCTGCAGAGGTGTTCTGACTTACCTAGGTCTCCCGCATTAAGATCACCAGCTGATGATTCTTGTGGTACCCTTTCTGCATTAAATTTTACTTCTTGGTAGAGGGGCTCCTCCAGGTGTGCGAGGCCATTTTTCCTTTATCCTGTTTGCAACTGAATGGTTCCACAAAATTCATCATGGAAATTCACCATAAATTCACTGTGCTGAAGCTTCACAGAGTCAATATCAACTACCTTGAATGAAAGGAAAAGACCTTACATTAGAAAAAGGCGCTTGGACAAAAGATCAAGAGATCAGGCTGTTGATTTCAAGGACTTCTGCTGCCGAGACCTTTCCATTTTCCTTTAGGTCCATCTCCAGAGCCAAAGCCTATGTGGGACAGAGAAGCTCTGCCCGCAGAGTATGTGGTACTTTTGAGATGCTTCTCAAGGTGTGATGTGGATGACTCTCTGCAGTCCAGGAATTCCACAAAGAGCGTCAAACAGAGACTGATGCATCTTTGCTGTTTGTGTTGTCTTGAGCTTATGCAAAAGATTACCTAGCTAATGACACTGATTATTAATATTAATTTGTTCCAAAACTGGTACTTGCAGTTTATTATAAGCCAGGACTCCTGCCTCTTGAGGTCCTTCCCTTCAGCTACTCTGTAGACCTAAAGATAGTCAAATAGTTATGGCCGCAGTAGCACTTTGTCTGAGAGGAGATTGAATATCTGTTTTTTTTTTTTACCTAGATATCTGACTGATGAATGGAATATCAAGAAGAGTGTTGTCTTTAACCCTGGGGTCCAAAGACGAGCTGTGTAGGGGTTCTCAAAGTATGCACAGCAACCTGCGGTTTCAACTTCTTTGTTTATTTAGATAATGGACACTTCCTTGCTAAAATGCAGTACCTGTTTGGAAGGCCTGCAAGACAAGATCTTTAGTCACCAGAAGAACTTCTGCAGCTACATATTAGAGCTCAGATTGCAAGTAAAACTTGTCAGGCCATCTCACGTCACATACGGACCTGCTGTTCAGGGATGATGAGTAACATTAACAGAAAGGTGATGCAACAGCCTCTGTTCTGCATCAGAAAGCACCTGATTATTGGCTCTTGTTCTGTAGGCTCCAGAATCATTTGTTGGTAGTCTACCTGTCAACAGGGTTTTAAAAACAGGCTGGCAGATGGTTTCTTGGAGATCTGACCAAATGCTGGTTGATGTCTAACCTTGATCTCTTCAGCTCATGACACAGCAGAAGGTGCCTGCTGCTTTCCTTCTAGGGACAGCCTGAGTCCTAGGCTGTCTCCTGTTTTCTTAAGAGTTCAGGTAATCTTGCTTCTAACAAGTATCTTATCTAATGTCATCGTCCAAAGAATACTTGTTTTGCGCTGCCAAGATATTTCACTGTCGTGAATTTCCGGGGACAAGCCTTTCAGAATCTCCGGATCTCTTTTTCTGCAGAAGCTGTTGATGTGTAAGGTGATGTCGTGGTTTAACCCCTGCCAGCAACTAGGACCACGTAGCTGCTTGCTCACTCACTCTCCTGTCCCCCCAGGTAGGACAGGGAGGAAAGGAGGGGAATGAAAAAAACCCTCACCCCCTGATGATCGGTTGCCCACCCCGTCCCAAGCAGTGATGAAGCATCCTTGCCCCCAGCCAACCCCCATTTATATACTGACCCTCATGTCTGTGGTATGGAATATCCCCCTGGTCGGCTTCTCCTGTCTATCCTCCCTCTCAGCTTCTGTGGGAAGCTGAAAAAGTCTTTGACTTAATATTACCTAGCAACAACTAAAACAATATATTGTTATCAACATTCCTCAATATTCATCTTGTACCAAATCCAAAACACAACAGCTACTAGAAAGAAAATTAACTCTATCCTAGCTGAAACCGGGACAGATGTTCTGTGTAGTTTGGATGCTGTGTAACGTTCATAATGGGGAGAAGCATGTTGTCACAGTGGTGGTAGGTTCTTGGAAGGAGCAAGGAAGAGTCTGCTAGATGTACTCATCTGGCCAACTAGGTACGGTTAGTTGTCTTCCTGGTGCTTTTCTGGAACTGGACTAACTTTGTAAGTCTCTGTGCTTCTTGTCTTGGACGATCTGCAAGAATTGGACCTATTCAGATTATCCATTAGCTCTATTAAATTTTATTTAGGGGCAGGTCTTCCTTATCTTCCCAGTGAAAATTTCGTGATGTTTTTCAGTTCTGCGGCCAATCTTATAAAGCATGTAAGGAAGATAGGATGACAAGTGGGCTTTGTCTTTTGGGATTCACAGGACTGAGTGTTGCTTCCTAAGATTGCTCCTCTCCATTGTCGAGAGGTCTGAGCGTAGTTACCTCTGCACAAGCACCACTGAACTGGGTGACAGATTTTATGAACTTACACTGTGAAACTGCCGAGTTAGAGTTTTCAAGGAATCCGAGTGAGTTCGTTAGAGCTGAAGTTCTGTTGAACTAAAGAATGGGCCCATCTTTGATATCGGCGGGCAACTAACTATGGAGGCCTTCACCAAGTACTGTACCATTGGGAATCGTCAAGAAACCATGCTCTACTTGACAGGGTGGTATTTCTGTTGGTGTGAAAGCCTGTGATTTGCTTCAAGGTAACTGTGTTTTTGGGGGAGTCTCCCAGAGTTAAAGGTGAGCATATGAATTATCACTCAAAACTCTGGTTACTGGTAAGTAACTTCTAATTGTATACTTTTCAGTGTGTGTGGTGTGTCTGGACACATCATACAACCGTATTGAAAAATAGCTTATTTTGCAGACAAATAGGCAGGTTGAAGGAGATGTCTTTCTTCCTAAAAGAGCAGGTTAACACTGAGGTGTAATCTGTAGCTGAGATGCACATCACAATTGAGGAGAGGAATGGAAAGGTGCCTTTTAAAATATCTTTTACCTGTCTTAAACCTAGCTTTTTGTTGAGTAAAATACTAAAGTATAGTAGAGAGTTTCACACCAACTTTCAATTTTTCTGGGTGCTGTTGGCTCTCAGAGGTTGCTGTTTGCTGGGGATCAAGGTAAGTCCTATCTATGCCACTATGTCAGCTTTTATCGCCAACAGGGAAGCTTTCAGCAGCAGTCCTCTCAAAGGTGGCACGTTTTAGTACCAGTAATTTGCAATAATAAAACTTCAGCAGATTCTGCCCTTGGATAAAGTTCCAGTAGGTCCAGCTTTTGAATAGGAATCTCTCTTTTTTTTAAGCATACAACAGAATATATTCCAGAACACGTGTGCTCTTAAAAACTCTAGCAAAATTTTGAGTTATCACATTAACTTTTCATAATCTGTTAAGCACACGTAACTGAAAGTAAATGTGAACTGACAGAGTGTTTTTCCCCCATGTGATTGTGTTTCTGTGTAAAACAAAAAGAATCCTGAATTGGCTTCTGTTTCTTCATTGGTAAACAGATTTTTAATAGATTCAGGTTCCTGTTCTGTGATCCGACATCAGGGAACGGCTCTTGAAGCACCAATAAATGTTCTTTTGTTTATTTGTGTTTGGTAGAGAGAGAGAAAGCAGAAAGGCTATATCTGATTTAATCGGAGGGTAGAGCAGCTAAGTAAAAGAACCTTAACCCTCATCATCATAAAGGAGGGTATTATGTGCATTTTCCTTCACAAGTAGGTACCTGTAAAATGGATCCATTCTTTGAACCTGTTTGCTTTTCAAAACCTGTTTTACATGTAGTGACATTGGGACCAGAGTGTCTTAATGACGTCACAGTTGATGCACCCCTCTGCTAGTAAGTAACTGTCTTGCTAATGTTTGAATTTAGTAGATCTTAGCCAGTATTCATCTTCAGCCCCTTTCAGTGGAAAATAAAGCTTGTTTCACTGCTATTTGGGTACTCTGCTGTGTATTTGGCCTTGTGTCACTAGTGGGAAGTGGGCTTAGAGCTCTCCATTGTGTTAGGTGAAGCCTCTTTCTTTCAGGTGATGCTGATTTGGGAACTTGGTAAGAAATTAAAACTGGTTTATAATTTGTGTGGTAGTGTCCTCAGTTTTGGCAATGCAGGTTTTAATTAGGTGGGAGTGGACTGGATTCTCTTTTCTCCATTATTACTACTTGATGTGTCTCAGGAAAAGAATGTTTGCTTCTTGGCGCATAGGTTAGTACAAGAGGCTTCAGCTGTTTCAAGCCTTTAAGTTACTGATTTGGTGGGGGAGAGGCATTGTTTGTTCGTTTTGGGTTTGTTGGTTTTTTTTTCCCTTCCTCAGTATTTGGAGTGAATCCCCTGCAGTAAATCTAAAATTACTGTGAACAGGCTACGTTTTCTTTGCTGTGTTTTGTGAGTTCTTCAAGAAGTAGTTTGTGCCATTTCCAGTTCATGGCACTAAGGTTCAAAAGTGTTGTTTTGGTAACTCTCACATCTGCTTTGTTCGTTACCCTAAGACTTGCCTCGGTCTGCTTTTATTTTTGACGTCGTTAAAATAGCATCACTAGCAGAGGAAAAGATCAGCGATATCCGATGGGACAATATTGAGATTCTGTTGAAAAGTTCTCATGCACTCTTCTCAATGAAGTTTCACAAGCAGTATACAAAGTTACGTTACTTTTATGTAAAAAAGAGTAACATCAAATAGCCTACGTGCATGTAGTTAAATAGATGTGTCTGTATATAAGATTTATTTAGTTATCTTTTAGACTATGATAACTTAAAATGAAGAGCTAAAGCCAATTTGTTTGCCTCTGAAACTTAAAAGCAGATAAAACCATTAAACACTGCGGTGCTTAGCAAAACAATTTGTGAAGACAACAAATCACCTTTAAATGCCTGTGGCCTCCCTGTAGTGAGTGAGAAAATTTTACCTCAAATACCTTTTTCATGTTTACCTTACACTAGTTAGTGAAAACATGGAAAATGTGTAGGAAACCAAGTGAGGAGCAAAAAAGCAGGGAAGTCTGTTTCTCTGAAAGTGATGGTGTCCTGCTGGTTCAGGTCACCATGTAGATGGAGGCCTTAGAACAAACCTCTTCTGTTCACTGGCTCTGAATAGTGCATGTTTAAATACATCATTTACTTTTCAGTACTAAAATAATTTGAATACATGTGGTCTTTTCCTTTAGCCGGTATATCTTATGGTTAGTTTTATAAACGTTTTAAGATGCTAATTTTGTTCCTTCCATATCCAATTCCTGTTTCTGTCCAAAAAATAGCACAACAGAGATGAGTTGAAATAAATAGAAAAATAGAAATAGTTTTGGCCAATTTTCACATGCTACTTGAAAAAGGGCTTTTGCATATATAGTTGCATAAAGAAAGTGATGTAATTGCTTAAGTATTTTTTTAGTACATATTTCTGATTAGTAAAAAAGTTTTTTACGCTGAATTTGGTAAGAAATCTGTACTTGAAAGCCAGCATGTTTTACAGTTGTCAACCTCTGAAAATCAGCATTTCTTCGGGAAAACAGTGAAAGCACAAATGCAATACAGAATTAAAAGCTTTCAAATACAGTTCACAAACTAAAATTATCAGTTTCAAATGGCAGTAGTTTTCAAATTGGTCTGCTCTGGATGGCATAAATTGAATTAACCAAATGTTGAAGTTCTTCAGGGTTTTATGCAGTTGTTGCTGTCTTACCATACTGTTGTGCATCAAAACAGAAGTCAGCCCCATGTCTTGACCTCTTGCTTTCCACTTCCCCACCTGATTTCTCTTCCCAAAATAGCAATAATAAGGTGAAATAATCTGTCTGGGGAAAGCTGAAGACTCTGGGCAATATTATGTTGCAGAGCGGTGGAGAAGCAGCTACGTATGCTAACAACTAAAACCCCCAACTGGGTTTTTTTCGCTGGCCCCGAAGCCAGCTGGCTGTGAATGAAAGTCTCTGACCTTCTAAACCAGGATGGACGTGTCCCAACTGCTCGCTGGGTCCCAGGTCCGTGCTGACACCTGAAACGTGGTTGGGAGCAGCCCAGAGAAATCCTTGGTGGCCTAGGTCCGTGCTGGTCTGTAATGGGAAGATGGGGGAGTCCTTCGGCACCGCTTCCCTTAGCAGCACGGACTTGGGCTCGAGCTTGATAACTTGCAGAGAGGGAAGCCAGGAGAGGAATAAATGCTTCTGCTGGTGCATAAAGTCACTGCCTGTCTTCTGGATCTCTTGGTGACTTTTTCAGATTCCGGTTGATATAGCTGCAGAATAATTCATATCTCCCCCACAAAAAAAGTTGAATTAATTTCGTTGAGCACCTCCTAAAATAGTAAGGTAGTTGCTGTCTAAGGGGCAGGTTATACAGAGGAGATTTGGAGGAGTTTGTTACCTTAGACCTTCTTACGCTCCAAACTAGTGCTTCAGTTTGCCTGTAGTGAAAGAATAAAGAAAAGACTAGAATACTAAACATCCTTTTCAGTGCAGAATCCATAAGAAACAGGTAACCGAGAAGTGTTTTAACAGCTACAGAAGTTTATTACAAGCTAATTGTGTTAGCTGAATCATGTAAAAAAAAAAAATAAAAAATAATCCTGAATGTCCAAGATTTTAAGACAGATGTATAGCCAGTCCAATACAAAATAATTGTCATCTGATCCAATCAAGTACAAACTGTGTGTAGGAGGTTCCAATTCAGTTGAATTTGTAGAGGTGCTCTTAATATTGCTACACTTCCATAAGACAAGTTGACAATTTCTTTAACTGGTTGAAAAATGGATTTTTTTTAGCATTCAATTATATGCAAACCTGCCTCTTAGATTATTGGTGGAGCAACTTAATCTTCTAAGTCTTTATCACTAGTGTAATTTAACGGCTGGAAACAAAGGGAGCATCACGGTGAGGCTGTGCAGTGCTTCGAACCACAATTGTTAAAACCTTGGTTTAAGACGTAAACAAGTTTATTTTGACAATTGAAAGAATTTGGATTCTTGACGGAGAGATGAATTGAGGGGAGGAAGAAACAGTTAGTTACTTTTTTCTTACTTCAGGGTGAAAATAGTATGAGAAATTTCTTTTTCATACTTTGTGTATGAAATATGAGTACTTGGAGAGCTAGGAGTGGCAGGACCAGTTTAAATGTCGGATTACGTGCATGTTAGCTACTTTTTTACTCTCAACTGGTGAAAGAAAGTTGACTTCCTAGGTACAGATCAAAATGTTTTAAGAAACAAAACAAAACAACAAAAAAACCGCAAAAGAAGGCCATTGTCTTCACCTACTAAAATTTTGAATATCATAAAGACATTGTGGACAAGGAAAAAAATCAAATATTTAATTTGGCAAGAAAAGAGTACGAAAATAGAAAAGTAGGTTTTGCCAAATACTTCCCCCCGTTCCGAAAGTTGATGTGGTCTTGTTTAAAGCCCCCAAAAATGCATTTGCAGCTGAATTTTTCAGAGCCATACACATGTACTTTTTGCACTGGCTGGAAAGTAAGTGGTCTCAAAACAAAGGTGATCTACAGTTTTTCAAATTAAAAATAAAATTTGACAAAAGTATGTAAAACATGAGCTTGCATTCATCTCTGCCTAACCCAGCACCCCTCAATGTTATGTACAGCTTTTTTTTTTGTTGTTTTGCGTTTTTGTGGTGTGATGCTCTCTTCCTTGCAGTCATGCAGTTATTTGTAGGAATGTGTTAAGCACTAAGCACCAGATCCCTTTGCAAGCAGGATTCCCTCTTAATTGCTCTTCTTGGGTCAGCCGAAATCCAGCTCTGCCTGTGGGTCTTCATGTGTCCAGCTCAGTAGTCACGGCTGGGGTGATGTCCCTGGCTGGCCACCCGAGTGACACCGGCTGCTTTGAGCTAGTTTCCTCTGAAGCGGACGAGCTGTATTCATCTATTTTCTACCTCTCTCAGCTGCGAGCGTCATCTAGGTCTTGTGTGCTGCTCCTGTGACCTCAGGGAATGCTTGGTTTTGTTCCCCCCCCCCCCCCCCCCCTTGTTTCTTTTAAATTTGGAGTGTTTGAAACAGCCTACATGGGTGGTGAAATCGAGCATGAAATCAAGGATTGTGTGTTGAATGGCATGAGGAGATACTCATTGAGAATGGAAATCCTGTTGAGAAGTTGTTAACAGCCTGGGAAGGGCAGAGGGAGTCGCGCTTGGTGCAGTGTATTCTGTACTGGCGTTGGGAACAGTTCCTGGAGTGAAGTGTTCCCAAAGCCCAGGCTTTGTCTTCAGAAAAGCTGTTTAAAGTGGTGTAGGTGGCTGCTCTCTGGTCCTCCATGTGTAGCAGGTGAGGTGTAGACAGGTTAGGTGTACAAATGACTGTGAGGAACTGGTATGCCATTATAGGCATATCGACCTGGTAGACCTCTGTGCCTCATCCAGTTCTTGCATAGCTGGTCCTGGGGCTTCGCTTAAAGCAGGTTGTGGAGCTCCCATGCCATCAGGTCCTAGGGGCTGCCGCTGCCTGCTCGGTGAGGATGTACAATGTGACACCAAAAAATGTTTCTTGTGATTTTAGGGGATGATGTGGTAACTGTGCAGTTATGCAGTGATATTATTTTTTTTTCCTCAGATTTGAAGGTATCTATTACTTAGTAATTATAACGAGCCTGCACAATGCATAAAATGCATGTGGACACCGTCTTGTACTTGTGCAGTTCTCCAGCGCAATTGTTAACAATGCGTTTTACCATTCGGTGGCTTTCCTTTGTCTTGCTTAACAGCCTTGCATGACACTTGTATAGAAAAATACACGTCTTTTCCCTGAGAAACAGGCAAGGATGTAATTTAACTAATGTCTTTTATATTTTGACTTATTTTAAATTGCATTTATTGTCAGATGAGTTCTTATCTTACAAACTTGTCATATCTCTCCTTGAACGTCATTTTGTAGTTAATTTCTTCGTGAAAATACAGAGAAAGCGTACTAGGCTTCTGAAATCTTACAGTAATATTTTCAGATATTACTCTAAAGGATGAACCATTTCCTCCAGCTTAAAATATTAAGCCAGCATTGCTTCAGCTTGCTTTGCAAGGCTTAACTATATCTGCAGTTATGTAAGTTTCAGTTGTGTGATATTTCATGGGCATCTATTTAAACATACAACTATTATTTTTAGTTGAAATATAGACTATATAAAGACTTAAAAGATGTGGGATCAAGGTGGACAACCTTGGCAGCAATGGCCTTTGAACCAACAGCAGTGGATGCAGTCATTTCAGCACCAGCAAGATCCAAGTAAGTATAGAGAAAGCTTTGTGGATTAATTTTTTTTTTAATCTGTTGTCATTTGAATTTTTGAGTCTTTGTTACAGAGCATGACTGATAGTTGCTTTTTTGAACAACTAGAAAAAAATAGAAAACATACATCAATTCCGCATGTTTTGACATAGTTAATATTCAGTATGTAAAACACAGGCGAGCAACCTGAGTTATCCTGGACAAGCTATCAACATTTCACCGGCCATACAGATCAGCGTTCAGACCTCGTGTACTTTTACAAAATCTGTATCCCTATCAGTTCTTTAGCCAAGCCGAATCATTTATTTGAGAAAATCTGCTTTTTATCCGTTGCCTGTGTGGCAGAAGTACTAATGCAGATGTATACACAGGAAAAACTCTCACTGGAAGATTAGTATGATATTTGTTTTAGGTTACAGCCATGATGACCATGATCTCTTGTTTGGATTTTTTTCCCCACCACCAAAAAACCCACTATTTTAAACAGTAGAACATAATATACCTTAAATTGAGAGTTAGGTGACAATTCAAAGTATCAAGAGAAATACCGAAATGGATAGAGAGAGTGGAGGCGTGTATTTAATACTCGGGCAGAATGATCAGGCATACTGGTTTTACATTGCTTTCTGTCACTTCAATTTCTGTAACTTCACTAGAGAGATTTCCTCACTTGACAATTAACAGAAGACATCTGTCCTGTTCTGAGAGAGCAATTTATTTACTTACTGGTAGGAATGGTAGTAAAGAAAAAAAGGGGGGAGAGAACTCTAACATAAAATGGAATTACAGAAATCGGGGGTTATACAAAGAGTATACGTTGCAAAATGTGTTTTTCTAACTATGCATCTTTCTTACACGTGAATCTTTATGCAGTTAGAATTTAGGCTATATATATTTCTTTCTGGTATCAAAATCAGTTCACTTATGAAAAATTTGTATTACGACCACCCATTCACTGCTAATGTGAACCTAAAATAATTTGCCTTATGGCATTTTGAACATACACAGAGAAACTCTACTTCAGCAAGTATGTACACTTGACATTTGCAGGGTGTTTCACTGTACGCTGAGTAACTTGTAATGGTGCTCCTGGTACTTGCTGAAGGTAAACGTTGCCCGTTTCTCTTGAGCAATGGGACATGTAATTGAGAAGCACTGTTAAACTTCAGACATGTGAATACTAACCTTTTAAATTCCCTCTGTTTATTTTAGGCCAGATTGACTGGGCTGCATTAGCTCAAGCATGGATTGCTCAGCGAGAAGCCTCAGGGCAACAGAGTGTAGTGGAACAACAAGGAATGATGCCAAACGGACAGGATATTTCAGGAATAGAGTCTGGTCCAAACAACCATAATAATTTTCAGGGGGATCCCAACTTCAACAGAATGTGGCAGACAGGTTTGTTTTCCTTCCCATTCATTGCTTTTTTTCATGTAATGAAGTTTTGGTTTTGTCAGATGTCTTTGAGTGTGAATAGGCCCTGTCCCTCAGGTTTCAAGATGCAAAACTACCAGTAGCATCAGCTAATTAACCAAGTATTGCAGTTTCTGTCTTCCAGTCAGGTGTTCCACAAAATGGGTAACAGTACAGACACAAAGGTCTCATAACACTTCAGTAATTTCTGTATAAAATAAATAAATTGCTTTTATAATATACACATGCAAAAGATTTGTTCTGTCCCTGAATGTCGTAGAAAGATAAAGTGTGAATTGGCAGTTATATATTTATTTCCCTGGATTTTATTCTTACATCTTATGTGCTCTGTTGCGTATCCCACTGCACTAGGAGCAGCAGTGCTAAAGGCAACAAGACGCCTCAGAATTAAAGAGCATCTGTTGCTCTCTCCTGTAGCGTAATACCTGCTTCTGGCATGATCTTGAGATATAGAATGAGTTCACAATACAACTGGCAGATGCTGGCTTTAAGTGTCTTAAAATCTTGAAAAAGGAGATAAGCAAAATTCTGTGTGTAAAATATGTTTTTATTACATGTTTCATATGCTTAATATTTGCCCTTTTTGACTTATATATTTGATTGTCATCTGTGTAGTTTTTCAGTTATTGTAAGTCAAAGTTGGTTGAACGCTTCTGTTAGTATTGATTATTTTCAGTTCTCTATAACTTCCTCAAAACTTCAGTTTTGGCCAAAAATTCATTTTCCTTTTAAAACTTCATAAAATAACACTGTCAATAAGCATGGGGTAGAGATGGAGTATTTTCTGCTAAGAATTTTTCTGCAGTTGTTTTCTGAAGTTGTTTTCTGAAAGGTTTGTTATGTCACCACACTACAATGCAATTTGAAATGCGTGAGCAAGGTAGTCAAGTCAGCTTGTGTGCAGGCCTTCTGTTGTCTTGGTGAAAACTGCACTTCCTGCTTGATTCCGTTAATGATTGAAAGAATAACACCCCCAATTTTCACTGTGACTATTCAAACTTGTTTAAGTGCAATGTTTACCAAAAGTAGGCTTACAATGTCATTGGCGGTTCTTACATGTGCATAACAAAGGGTGGTCACCATCAGGTTTCACTTAAGTTTCACCCACCTGCCCTGGGCTATATGTTATTGTAGTCACATGTAAGGATTTTAACTTTACGATGTGGCAGTACATAGAGTGTATTCTAGCTGTATTTCTGTACTGTAAGTAGAAGTTTTCACAGAAATACTGTGTCATTATTGGACAACTTTGTTTTTCATATGATCCTGTGGTGGCAAGTTCTTCCTCCTGTGCTTTTGCATTTGTGAGGTGAAAAAGAATAGCATCTTAAGTGGTAGTTTTTGCAAATAGTCACAGAATGATAAAAGTGAGGAAGATGTTTCACTGATAATTGTAAATGTTTGGTGCTCAAGCTCACTCAGAAGATGCAGAACAGGAAAACATCTTGGATCTAGGAGTGAGAATAATGTAACACCTTTTGTTAACGGGAAACAATGTGCCAATGCATTTTTTGATTGTTGGGTATATGATTAAAAAAATACATCATTTTCGCAATTTTTTGGGACACTGGTAGAGACTGTGCTGATGCAGGTAGGACCCAGCTTCCCTTAATTTAGGCAATGTCATTCTTAATGTGTAAAAGCAGTCACAGCAGACAAACTAAATCATAGCATGCATGGCTAGCCAAGGTTCTCTTTGTGTATTTACTCTGTTTCTACAAAGCTTCATCTTTCTCCATATCCTTTCAAGTTTCTTTTTGGATCCAAAAGTCCTTTAGGCACTACTAATAAAAAAGCAAAATGGCAATCAGAAAGCCAACTGCATAACTTGCAGACAATTAATTTTGAAGGGATTCATGTTCCAGAAGTGAAAACAGCATCTGCTGCATGTGACTTGCAAGGTTTCAAGTCAGTTGGCTTGAACTGAACTGGGCATTTAAATAGTATCAAATGTTAACACATACATTTATGAACAATAGCTCTTGTAAGCTGCACTTAAAGGATAAAGGATTCTGTCCCGTAGAATACTTTAGGAGTATTGGCTTTGGAAAAGGATTTGATTAATCAGCTAAAAATGACCTACCAGGATGACAGTGAAAAAGAAAGGAGTGATACAATCTTTGAGTGAACAACGAAGTAGAAAAACCATGTTAACGCATTTTAGTTGCTACAGTAATGGATCCAGTTATGATGCAGATGGGAAGGACAGTAAAAATTAGAAAAATGGAAAGAATTATTCCAGGACTGGATGGAAGGTAGGAATTAACCTGAGAGGCTAGGTATTAGTTCTGTTACTGGTGAAAGTTCTGTCACAGTCTATATATATCTGTATTAGTGGACATAATTTTTAGACTGGCTTCTTAAGGACACAAAGCTTATGGCCACTTGAGCTATTAATTAATTCCTTAAACCCTTTCCACTCTGTTAGCCAATTTTAACTTACGTTTGAGGGCTTATGACTGTAGATTATGCTGGGACTTCTGCTGCGTATTAGAGAATCCAGGGAATCATCTGTTATCAAGACACAAGACTTTGGAAAGCGTGTTTCAGTCGTTCTGCTGCTCACAAAACCATTTGCTTTCCATAATGCATCTTCCAAGTCTACTATGCAAAGGAATAAGATAGCTCATTGCTTGGAAAGTTGAAGCAAGATAGAAATGGAGAAGTAGCAGTTCTTTAGCAGTTCACACAATTTGTAAGTGCTATGGTGGGCTCAATATCACTGGAAATTTATATGAACAAATTTACAGCATCTCTGTGCTAGTCCAGTTCTGCCCCCCCTCCCTGTTTTTGTTCAGCTAAAGCACAGCTGAACTAAACAGTTCGTACAGCTATTCGTATTTCCTTCATTTAGTTGAAGAAATTGTTGAGGTGGTATAATACAGTCTGTAGATTGATGAGTCTTCATAAGTTTTATCATCTGCATTGCGTTGAGGAACCTTGTGATAAATAGAAGAACACTGAGTGATCGGTGACTCGTATGAATCGTACTAACTTGGTATTGAATTGTATTCTCAATCCTAAACAGAATGGGGAATGCCTCACCAACCCCCTCACCCACCTCCAGATCAGCAGTGGATGGCTCCAAGCACAGGTCAAATGGAAATTGTTCCTCCATCTGAAGACAGCAACAGTCAGGACAGTGGGGAATTTGCTCCTGACAACAGGCATATATTTAACCAGAACAATCACAACTTTGGGGGACCTCCCGATAACTTTGCAATGGGGCCAGTGAACCAGTTTGACTATCAGGTGAAACATATTTGTTGCTTTAATATTGTAGACGCGCAGAGTCCCTTCCGTGGATGTGTTCCTCTAATATCATCTAGCGGCGACTTTCATTCTTCAGTTCTACAAACATCTACAGAATCTGTTATCTGCTAAGACGCATTTTTACCAAATACTTTACAGAAGAGACTTTAGAGTTTTCAGTTCTGTGCTGAGGCCAAAGGTTTTTTTTTCTATACTAGTAATGAGAAATGGCTGTTGTCTGCAATATTAAAATGAATCACTGTGTTCCAGTATATAAATTAACATTACGTAGTTTTGTATTTAAAAAAAAAAAGAGGGGAAAAAATTGTTCAGAAATATATACTTAAATACACTAGATAATGTACCATAGGGAACAGTCCTGTATTTGCAGGGAGATAGACTGGATGATCCATTGATCTTTCCATTTCTATCTACTGTGATTCTTTGAATAAACAATGGTATTTCTAAAAAAAACCACATCCAATTTTTTCTTCATTGTGGCATATAAGTTGCATAGCATAATAAATCTGTAGGTGGTTTTAGCACTAATAATAGCAGAGGGCATTGCACAAATCTTTAAACACAAAGAAAGTTTTGGATCTTTCCCCTATTTTCAGTACTTTTCTTCCAAAGCTCTTGATATAAATGACAGACTGTACCTGTTAAAACACCCACCTCCTGTTCATAAACCCAAGGGAATACAGGCAGAATGTGTTTCTATATTCTGGCCTATGTTATTATTAAATGCTCTTGTTCAGCAATATTAGGATATTATTATAATTATATAATTATATTATAATATTAGGAAGGAAGTGAACCAATGTTTTCAAATACACTAGGTTATTATAATTTCCTTTATTTACTGTTGTGGGACCAACTGTTAAAATTAGTTTTCTAAGTACTACAGAAAACTGTTTTGCAGTGAATAACAGGGATGCTTGGCCTGAAATTGTAGTGGAAGAGTGCTTCTACTACTAGTGACTAAATAAATAGTCAATAAAATATAATTTTAAAAAAAATAGATGCTATAATTTTCTTCCTAAACACTCTCCTCTTAAATAGTTTCATTGGGCATTTCTGGGCAGCAAATATTAAAACAAAACCCCCCTCATGTATGCCTCAAGACTTGTGACTTTTGGATTGTATACAGCTTGCTCAGAAGCCAGGGTCTGCACTAAACTTGCATATTTATGCATTTAATATTTTAATCAGCCATACTAATAACATCCGTGAATGATCACTGGAAAACGCACAGTGCAAAATTGTTTTGTAATGAAAACTCAAACTTTTAATTTTTGACTTACGTTGTAGTTACAAGGAAAGATTGCTATCATAGACTTTTAAACCTTAATTTTGTATACTGTTCATTTAACTGCATGCTCTGTTGATAAGCTGGGAAGGAACTGCTGGAGATAGATGGTGATTATAGGGCTTAATGTTTAGCACAATATGAAAGGAGATTGATTGAAGCCTTTTCAGCTTCATTAGTATCCCTGCTTAAATCTAAGTTGGCTCATTAAATATTTAAGGAAAACTTGTTTCTTGGGGACGACAGAAAAAGAGGTTGAGAGATCTCAGTAGCCTAGAAATCGTGGATTCCTACTTGCATGGATTTCTGTAGACCGACTTGCACACATGCTGTATTTAGTGTTACATGTAAAGAAAAATAAACTGCATTGCTCTTTCAGCATGGGGCTGCTTTTGGTCCACCTCAAGGTGGATTTCATCCACCTTATTGGCAGCCAGGACCACCAGGGCCGCCAGGTCCACCAGCACCTCCTGCACCTCCTCAAAATCGAAGGGAAAGACCCTCATTCAGAGACCGACAACGTTCACCTATTGCGATGCCTGTGAAGCAGGAGCCTCCACAGATTGGTACATGTTAACCACTCCTTAATGAAAAAACATAAAAGCTGTGTTTTGAAAAGAATCGCAAAATTTGAAGACTTTTCCATTTATTTTTTTTTTTTTAATAAAGTAAAAAAGGAGGGAAAGAAAAAGCTATGGTAAATGGGCATTTCTCCACAATCACATATGTGGCTTGTTTGGATTGGGGTGGAGGGTTTGCTGCTTTGCTCTTGTTATTTTTTTTTTGTTTGTTTGCTTTGGGGGGGAAGGTTTTTTTTATCTTACAAAACTGTAAACCTTGCTTATGTAGATGCTGTGAAGCGTAGAACTCTGCCTGCTTGGATTCGTGAGGGCCTCGAAAAGATGGAACGAGAAAAACAGAAAAAGTTGGAAAAAGAGAGGATGGAGCAGCAACGTTCACAGATGTCTAAAAAAGAAAAAAAGGAAAACGAGGAGGCTGAAGAAGTGGATGGTCCACGGTTACCTCAGAAAAGTAAATTTGTAAGTAGAAAGGTTTGCTTTTTGCTCAGGTTTGTATTTCCTGAAACATATCAACTTTTTGGAATCTTCCAAGCAGAGACTGTGTATTCCTGGTTATCTCTTTGTTTCTGTTCCTTGAAGTTAAGCTGCTGCTTTGTTGATATTTACTTGGTGTTTTGAAGTTGTTAATGTCTGAGAGGTAAAAGTATGTTATTTGATCTGCAGTAGCAAAGAAACAACGATGAAATTAGGCTTTTTTTCTTTTCTGTACTTTGGAAACATACATGGTCTTTGAAGGCTTGAATTCTAAATCAGCAGCTGAACAAATTCAGACACCTATTTTTGCTAAACTGAGCCCATTTAGGAAGCCTTGTGTTGCCTTCACTTCAGCAGGTATCTCGTTTGTTTGCAGTTCTGAGTACCTGTCTGGCAGTGAACTGACAACTGTGTATTTACTTATCTCGTGTGGGTAGAGAGATACCTGCATGTTTGTTAGGAGGAGAGAAAAGAACTAGAGTTTTATAACTGTAATACAGGTTTCAGTACAAAGTAAATCATGTTGACTACCATAAATAGAAACTAATGAGCTTGACATCTAAGTTTTTCCTGAAATGCATGCTGCTGTTCTTGTAGGACAGTGATGAGGAAGATGAAGATGCTGAAAATACAGAAGCTGTAAGCGTTGGGAAAATCAGCAGGAGTCCATCCCCAGCTCCTCAAGAGGAGCAAAGTGAACCAGAAATGACAGAAGAAGAAAAGGAATATCAAATGGTATTAATAATGTAGTCTATTTGCTCATATTTTTGGGGCATAGCAATGTAAAACACTTTTTATCTGCCTGATACTGTCAATACAGGTGTATCTGTTGAGTACTATATGAGTACTTATCATACAGTAAAGCAGGTTATATTTGCGTGTCTCTGTATAATGCTGTTTTTCTCATGTAGAGAGCGATATAGGTTATATAACGCATATTTAGCACAATAGCGTAAGAACGGAATGACTGTAATCTTTACATTGATTGTTACTAGTTCTGTGGTTTGGCTTAACTTGTCAAATTCCTCAAAACTTTCAGTGATTAAGTGCACCCGTCTGAAATCTATCGTTCAACCTCAGCTCCTGTGAAAGGGAATTTAAAAAACGTATTCTTGCAAGGAAGTGCTAGAAATCTAAGTCCTAGAGCAGCAAAAATTTCACTGTGTGTGCAGAAGCTTTGTACTTCGAAATCATAATTGTATGCTAATTGTACAACTGAAACGTTGTTAACAAAGGCCCTGAATTCCAAAATGTTTGATGAATGTACTTTTGTAAAGCACATGGCCAGACTGAGCAGCTGGGAGACGTAGCTACCAACATTTCAATTTTTGTAGGAAATATGTAGTAATAAAATCCTATATAAGTAACCTCTGATGATTTTTGCAGGATTGGGGTCTGTGAGGCAGCATACCAGACAGAAATGTACTCTTTATTTTTAAAAAAAATAAATGGGATCAGTCATTTCTGATTTGCATGTTCATTTGTTGTACCATCTTTGACATTAGGAATCAGTGCCCTGGATAGCTGTGTGTAATACGTGTGGATACAGTTCACAGTCAAAATACAGTTCTAAAAGTTTTGAAATCAGGTCAACTTTAAACAATTTCAGACTTAGGTTTTTAACTCATGTCTGTTGAAAGAAATCATTAAATAAAATGTGCATGAGAGTACTTTCATAGCTGTCAAAAGAAGTGACGCTCTATAGATACAAGTTGAATGCAGCGTTTATTCATGAGATTTTAGCCTTTAATTGTATATACAATTTTCTTCAGATGATGCTGACAAAAATGCTGCTGACAGAGATTCTCTTAGATGTCACAAATGAAGAAATTTATTACGTGGCCAAAGATGTTCACCGTAAAGCAACTAAAGGTGTGCCGGTTCTTTTTTTTTTTTCTTTTTGTTTTTTAGTTTCTTCTGTGAATATTCTATATTTGCATGTCTCTAGAACATTTAACCTCCATAGTTATTCCCCAAGAACAATTCCAATATAATGCATTCAACTTGGTAGAGTTCAAATCCAGTAATCATGTACTGTTGTCCTGTGCAGTGTATTGTGAGTTACTTCAGTTATTCCATTTCTTTCATACAATTCATTTATTTAGTTAAAATGGTACCTGTGTGTCAGTGCCTCTTGAGTTGTAGCTGTTTCTTAATGCTATCATCTTTATCTCAAGTTCTTAGCTGTTCAGAAGTGAAAAGAGACAAACTTTGAGTCCTCAATTAGTAATTCATTTGCTTTCAATATTAACATGTATTGTACTTACATAACAGATTTTTTTTTAACATAACTGAGTTAATCTAAATATGTAACTACTGAAACTTGAAAATGTTGTGCAGATGCTGTAACTTGGAAAGTGATTTATGAGTATATATTTGTTTTTTTTCTGTTCACTATTAATTTGCAGTTAAATTCTAAATCTTCGTGGTCAGAAAATCTAGAATTGGTTTTAAATGGATGATGCGTTTTTAATGTTTCTTCTCTCCCTCCAAAGAACAGCAATAGTAGTAGATTTAACAATACCATAGACTCATGACTATGAAATCGTGGCTATTTGTGTTAACATGTTGTTCCTGTTGTTGATGTGATACAAAGCTCCTGCAAAACAGCTGGCACAGTCCAGTGCACTGGCTTCCCTCACTGGACTCGGTAAGTATGTTCTTTATTTTTGAGAGGGCTTAAAGGGGGAGTTTCACTCTTACCTTGCGTTTCTAGAAATTGCATTTTGAAACTAGATTTTAATTGCCCAAGAGCATGGGTCACTTTCCAATAACTTTTTATTATTATCAGCACCTTTGTTTGTTCCACAGGTAAACCTACTGATAAAAGTGGGATGGTTTTTGGAGTAAAGGACTAGTCAGTGTGAGTTAGTGTATGAGAATCTTGCCCTGATTTTCAAAATGCGTAAAAACTTTAGATAGATCTGTTTTTCAAAGTATGATTGTTTCAGAAGCACACTGCGGTCTTCAGAGAGAGGAATACTGTTTTATATTTTTGGCCTGTTTTGATCCATCCAAACAAGAAGGGAAAGCTGATAAGAGTAATGTGGAAGTCTATAACTAAAAATACTATAATCTCTGGAATTATTATTTTATTGAAAGCTACATAAGCACAGAGGCTCCCATATCATGTATGACCAGAAACAACACAGAAAAAAAGAGATTGAAATTTCAGCTTGAGACACAACAGCAAAAAATCTTTCCCAACATGCTTTTTATCATCTAAAACATACTACGGCAGTGTCAGTCATCAGTTACGTGCTGCTTATGTGGATTTCTGATGAATTAGGTTGAATGTTGTCATCACAAGTATTCACATGTTTTAAAACTTAACTCAATCAAGATCCTAAGAACCTCAGACTGAAAGAAAGTAAAATATCTCCATGTCTGATGTTTAAATTGACTTTATCTTTCTTACCAGTCCAGTAGTTATTGGTATCTCTAGGGGAGAAGAAAGTCCATTTCTGTTTCATCTCCGTCCCTTTGACGTGCAGTGTTTTCTAAATCAAAATAAAAAAAAAATTGATATGGCATTCAGAATTTCTGTAGCCTTGGACTACGGAGGCGGCTGAAGTCATTTCAGAGATGTCTTCTGGGAAGGGTCCCAGGCATTTTCTGTCCGGTTGCTGATACAGAGGCAGGCACTGTTACGATCTCCGCAGGGAGCTTTTTTTCCCCTTCCATACAATGGGAAAAGTACCGTGATCACAGTGGTTGCTTGCCGAAAATAGACGAGCTGTTCCAGAAGGAGTAGAACCAGACAGTGAGCATCAATGCAGATATGGGGGCCTTGATTACACCAGTCAAACAACATTGGCACTTACCAGAATAAAGTGATTTCTTCAGAGAAGAGGAAGTGAAGGAAGGGCAATGTTACTCTCCTCTTTGCACCACAGAAATATTAAGAACAAAGCTTAATCTTTCCTCGTGATAGACTGGACTTTATGCACGCAGGTGGACTGGGTGGTTATGGATCAGGAGACAGCGAAGATGAGAGGAGTGACAGAGGCTCGGAGTCATCTGATACTGATGATGAGGAATTACGACACAGAATCAGGCAAAAACAGGAAGCATTTTGGAGAAAAGAGAGAGAACAGCAACTACTACTAGAAAAACAGCTGGAAGGTAAATCATGTAATGTCGTCTTACTATGCTGCTGTATATGGAGTTTACGGCTTAGCATATGTAAATTGGTGAGAGAGAAAATGCATTTTAAGCCAAATATAGAAATAATGTTCTTTTAATTAAAAAGTTTTGACAAAAAAAGATAGTTGAGCTACTTGATCAAAATGGGTTTACTGCTTTTCTTTCTAGTAAGAAAAAAATCCATGTAGTGTTTTCCCTGAACTATTCTACTTCAGCGTTAAAAGAGCAAACATGGTGCACATATATCTATATTCTGTAGATATTGTACTATGTAAATAATAGTATCACTTTATAAAAATGCATGTGTGTGTATATGTGTTTTTTTAAAAACTATTAGTATCTCTGTTGTGACTGGGGCATAAATGTCACCCTTCTGCACCGGACTGCAGTTTATATAAACTTGATTCCTTAAAGCTGTATGCTGTAAGTATATGAAGCACACTTCATGTCATCTGAAAAACCTGCTTTTCTGATACATAATCTTGTGCAGGGCACCTTTCAGAACCTGGAGCGGGAGGCTGCAGTTTCTTTGAACTCACTATTCCCAGTTGTAGTTGAGGGTTGTGTCCATATGCTGCGTCTCCATAATGGTGTTTTTATACCTACTACTGGGGCAAGATGTATTAAACCCGGTCAGTTCACGCTTAGCCTCTGAGAAGGTGACAGGCTTGATTTAAAAAAAAAAAAAAAAAAAAAAAAAATCTGTGATTGACTTCTGCTTCTCTATACAAGGTAACGTTTGTCCTTTTGTACCAGTAATGTAGATGAAAAGGGTATCATAGTTGTCATCTTGCACTGCTGAAGAGCAGTCTAGGTAACAGATGAATACAACGGTAAGAAGTCGTGATCTAAGTTCATAAGCTGGAGGAGAAAGAGAAGTGCTATTACAATAGCATACTTTTTTTCTTATTTTGAGAGGGATGATTTCTTCCTTTTTATTTTTAAGGGCCTAGAAATAAGACATACGTATCCCTTAATAAAAGTCTGAACTTTTAATATTTTAATTTTTCTTAATATTCCTGTCCTTCTGTAAGTGTTCTAAGATTTATGTGTAAAAGGATAGTCATATGGAGAGTGACTGAATGATGGCCTGTGACCTCTCTCTTCCAAGTACAAGAGGCCAGATGCCAGTTTAGGGACATCTCCATAGGACTATTTACTGAAATATAAATCTAGAGTAAACAAGCTGATTCTATACATCCGAAATACTGAAGAATACTAAATGCAGAATCTCATTTGTAGCAGTGTTTAGGAAAAGAGATTTCTAACATACAGTTACGGCATCCTCTAACATACACTGACTTCTGCCTGTATTACCAAATAAGCTGGGGACCAGATGGAATTGTCTTCTGGGTTAGATTTGACCATCATAGTATGGTTTGGGTTGGAAAGGACCTTTTGAAGATCATCTAGTCCAACCCCCCTGCCATGGGCAGTTGCCGTTTGGATCACAGTGGGTTTCTGGATGCAGTTTTATTCCCTAAATTAATTCAGGAACTGATGCCCCACATCAAAAGGCCATTTTTTGGCTACAAACGGTGTATGTCAGTTATTTTTTTCTGGGTTCAATTAAAAATGGGGAGGGGAGATAAACTTGGCCAGTGATGCAAAGGGTCCTAGGTTGAATAGAAATAAGTAAAACTCTTTTAAAGTTGGAAACCTCTGGAAAATGCTCTGAGAATCTGAATTTCTTTATTTTGCGATATGAAAATATTGGCCTGATATTCATTAAGTTACTTTCAAGAAATGTATTTTTAATTATTCTGTTGTGTTTTTACCATGCTTATAGTATTTGCTGACTACCAAGTTTACGTATAATCTCAACTGACCTTAACTTTTTGTTTTGTAAGAGCTTCACCATAGAATCATAGAGTTATAGAATGGTTTGGGTTGGAAGGGACCTTAAAGACCATCTAGTTCCAACCCCCCTGCTGTGGGCGGGGACACCTCCCACCAGACCAGGTTGCTTAAAGCCCCATCTGTCTGTATTAAATGCTGTGGTCTTAACTTTTAAGCTGAGTCTTGAGCAAAGAATTATCTGCAGGTCTCCTTTTTACACTGTTCCTCTCTTCCTTGGAATTCATTGGCTTGTTAAAAACAAGGACCAATGTAAATTGTTTATCCTAGTTAGCTTTTAGGACTAATTGAAGTTATCCTTGGAAAACACCATAAACCCAATATTTTCTTCCCAAAAACAAACTTGCATCACTACAGCAGAAGGTACTTTTTTGGGTCATTGGGCTGGCAAAGCATACAGCCAACGTTGTTCTGAGGTTGAGAGGCTACCCATGCACCATGTGGGAAATACAACTTCTTCAGACCAGCCAGAGATTACTCAATCCTGGATGAACAGGGCTGGAAGGAAGGCAGGAAGCACAGGCAGAGCTAGAGGAGTATTGTGGGAGGGAGAAGGACAGAATCAGGTGTGCCAAAAGGTTGCTGGAGGAAAAGGTATGTATACGTAGATGAATTTGGGAGTTCTGGCTCCACGGTATTCATTGGAGAACTTTGTTCTATTATTACCACTGAAACATGAAATGGCATCAAGCACTTCTAAAAGTGTCTGGGTTGTACACTTTTTCTAAACCAGGAGGGCAACTTTTCTAGAATTATAAAAAAAGAAAAGTTGTGCAGTAGGTAGTTGGTATGATGGCAGACAGCGTATTAATTATAAGTATTATGAAATGTGCTCAGAAATTTGGTTTTGCCAAAAGTAACAGTATGGAAATTATTACCTATTACTCCAAATTAATCGCGTTTTTCTTTTGTATACCTTTTTTTTTTTCCCAGAAGAAAAGCTACAAAATGAAAAAATTTCAAAGGAGATGAATGAATTTATCAACAAAGAACAAAACAGTAACTCGGCATCACAGGAGGCAAAAGAACTTGACGCAGACATGGTTCATGAAAAGAAAAGATCTCCAAACGCAATGGCACCTGATCTAGAACTCAAAAAAGAGGGTAAAGAGAGGACAGGAAGGAGTGGGTCAAGAAGCTCTAGCAGCGGTAGCACTAGCAGCAATAGCAGGAGCAGCAGCAGTAGCAGCAGCGTATCCAGTTCATCCTATAGCACTAGCTCAGGTAGTAGTCGCAGCTCTTCGCCTTCTTCCTCTCCTAAAAGGAAGAAGAGGCACAGTCGCAGTAGGACGCCTTCACATAAAGTTAGGCGCAGCAGAAGCAGGAGTTACTCCCACAGAAACAGGAGAGAGAGGAGTAGGAGCAGGGAGAAGATAAGGGAAAGGAGAAGGTCTAGTAGAAATCGCAGCGCTGAAAGAGGGGAGAGGCGAAGAAATCGGAGTCCTTCTCGAGAGAGAAGCTGGGATAGACGTAGAAGTAGTAGCCGCTCGAGAGACAGGCGAGCCAACCGTGCGAGCCGCAGCAGAAGCAGGGACAGACGTAAAACTGAAGACCAGCGTAGAAGCCCTGCTGGAAATAGGCACAAACATAAAAGTGAGGGTAAAGATCAAGAAAGGAAGAAGGAGCAGAGCGGAGGTGTAGACAAAGACAGAAAAAAGAACAGAGAAAGGGAGAGAGATCAGGAAAAAAGAAAAGATAAGCCCAAAAAAGAGGAAAAAGAAAGTAAGGCTGGCAATCATGACGACAGTAGATTAAAGAGAAAAAGAGACAGCGAAAGAACTTTCTCTCGCGGTGATTCAATATGTGTGAAAATAATAAGACAGGATTCCAGACAAGAAAGCAAAAAAATTTCTACCAAAGATAGCAAAAAACGGTCAGGCTCCGAATCTAGTGCAAGGAGTAGTTCTGAATCACCAGGAAGCAGTAAAGAAAAGAAGGCTAAGAAATCGAAACATATTCGGTCATGCTCCATGGAGAAATCTCAAAGGTCTGGTAAGAAGGCAAGCCGCAAACACAAGTCTAAATCACGATCAAGGTAGTATACTTTTTAAGTATTTTGTCTGACTTTTTTTTTTTTAATTATTTTTTGCTATTCGTCTTCATATGTACGGCATATGCACTTTTTTTTAAATAAAGTATGGTATTTATTAGATTTTTTTTGTCTTAGGCAAAAGTAATTTTGGAAAAATCTTTTAAAGCTATTAATTACTAAGCCTAAAGTGTGTGTGGGTTTGGGGGTCTTCTGTTTTTTTCAATTAACTTTTTCCCCCTTTTCCTTTATTTTTCAGATCAACAACTCCTCTTCGTCGTAAACGCTGAGGAAATTATGGCACCAGTGCTATGACGTTTAAAAATTCCATGAGTTATAAAAGGCTTGTCTCATTATAGAGGCACATTGTGGCTATGTAGGTGAAACCAGAATCCTTTTTTTATCTGTAAATAGGTGTATTTTTTCCAAATGCTGCTCAGAATTAAATACCTAATAGGATTTCTTTGTATTACATTTTTTCAAGAACGGTAGTGCTTATTAAGAATATAAAACATGCCATTCTCTTTCAGCTGTAATGTTCTTAAAATTACTATTGAATGTACTGTGATGTCAATAAAGCTCTTTAGTTCATTTTTTGTTTAAAATTCTTGCACCTGAATTTTGTGTTAAATTATAGAAAGTACTTTTTTTTTTTAAGAAAAGAAAAAGGCAGCTTTTTTTGGTATAACAAATTTTTAAAGTACTTGAAAAAGATTTTGACGTAAGACACTTGTCAAAGTATGTAATCCATGGACCTGATGAGATTTATCTATGGGGGGGGAGGGAGGGGTGGAAGAACAAAGAAAAGACATCATATTTTTTTCTTTAGATATGTGTAATAGATTTTTAATATCCTTTTGATTTGGACTAGCAAGTAATATATGCTGTGTGTGTAAAATATGGGTCGCTGTAATGCAAGCTATACTTAAACAGACTGAACCCCATTAGGAATATGTGCGACTTAACTGATCTTGTGTGACAGTGTTAAGCTCTGGAACTATATTCCTCACCCAGTTTTCAGAGAGAACTTTCTGGACGTTCAGGGATATTACAGGAACAAGACTCAGTATTTTAGATTTAGTTTTTTTATGGAATATATTTATAAACGGCAGTCAGTACACATTAGAAAACCAGTAACAGGTTAACTTCACACTTTGGCACAGGCATTAAATGTGTAGTAAACATTAAAGCTGGTTATTTTTGTTAGCGTTACGAGAATTGTGGTTCCTGCAAAGCTAATACGTTGATTAGACAGCAACGTAACTAAATTTTTGTTTTCAATGTCACCATAAAGTGAAAGAGGTCACTGCGCTTACCTCCTCCTTCAGGGAATGGACTATTGCTCGTAGTAATGAGAGTGTCAAATAATACTAGTTAAAAAAAAAAAAAAAACAAACCAAAACCCACACTAGGCCAGTGACTGTTACAAAGGAACATTAATTCAGGAAGAGACTGGAGATCCGTGCCTGGAAGGTCTGGTATGATACCAGCTGTGAAAAAGATAAAAGGCTTAACATCAAAGTAAGATCTCTTTGGCTGTATCTCCGAAGAAAAAAAACTTAGTAGCACAGGCAACTTGCAAAGCGTGTCTTCGTGAATGGATTAATCCATTTACTAAAATTAGAATTCAGCTATGTAGCATTTTTGCCAGTGTAATTTTTTTTTCCATAAATTAAATGCAGAAGTAAACTGCCTCAGTGCAAAGAATCACATTTTAACTATACATTTATTACGGAAGCTAACGGCTGGCGAATACATGCATGTTTATCAAAACACTGTTACAGAGAAATAATTAATCAGTTATAAGTAACATACCCCCCCCAATGAAGTCCTTTTACAGAGAGTAAGCGGTCATAAATAAGGCATAATTTGCAATGCGCTAATTTTACTTGCATTGGTACGGATATAAATAACAATGTATTGATCCAATCGCGGTACACTCTTGGCTCTCGGTAAAAGTGAGGATTTTTTGAAGAATAGGTAGCGTAACACTTCAGATGCCTTAGAAGGATATTTTGAGAGAGAAAGAAAGAAACTAGACTTAAGTTTAAGAAAAGCTATTGAGGAATACAGTTTCCATGATGCATTGAATTTGATTTTCAGTTCAGATTTTATATTCTCTGTCTAATAATAAAAAAAAGATTGTGTATGAAAAGCTTTATATACTCTGCCAACAACTGGAATTCTGTCACTTCCTGTACATATGAAAATTATTTTTTTGACACAAATGCACTTATATGGGTAGTGACTGTATGCCAATAAAAAGAGCATACGATCTCTGTATTTAACTGTTTCGGAAATCTTACTAAACAGCATACTCGGCACACCAGTAATTAAAAATACATCGGTACTATGTCAGCTTCACATACATTAGACTTCTTGGTGTTTTACTAAAACTTCCTTATGAATGTTTTTCAAGGGTGAAGGCTAAAATAACATCCCGTCTTTAATTTCGTACATCTGAAGTGATCTTAAATCAAAACATGTGCAAATATATACAAAAATGGGAATGTATCGCTTTGGAAAAGTCTAAATTGGGTTGTTGCTCTATTTTACATTTTTAAATAAACACTTGAAAACATTTCAGTACTTGCGCGCTGTAGGAGAGCGAGACATACAATCGTGAATGTGATGCAGCTACTCTGAGGCAGTTGCCTTGAAATTTTTTTTTTTTTTAATAAATAAGGGATGGTGTGGAATCAAGTGAAAAGTGGTTTGCGTGCAGATATTGTTTTGAAGATGAATACAACACAGCCCGCCTGAGCGTGTGCCCCACGGTACCTGCTACACCGTCTGAGAACAGGAGTCGGCTGCTGCCATGGTGAGGCCAGACAAGAGCAGTTGGGTGAAATATTCTAAATTTAAAGGCTGAGCAACTACACGCTTTTTGAAACGTGGCACGGTAACTGGCTTGGAAAAAAAAAATCTGTTATTGGTGTCTTTGAGGCCCTGTCTTGTGGGAGAAGTTAGAGTCTAGGCTGCTGCATTTAACTGCTGTTATCTGAGGATCTCTGTTTAATAATAGAAAAATGGAACAGCTACCTCTTGTTTAAAACCAGCCTAGCCTGTTAAGTAAAATACTTGCCAGTGTGCGTGTATTTAATTGCTTGTTACTAAAGTTTTTAAAATCGCAAATATAAAAGCAATGGCAATGTAAGGATTAGCTCTCTTTCTCCAGATTTTGCCTTTGCTTTGCTAAGTAAATAAGAAGTTACCAATTAATTTGCGTAAGTAATAATATGCAGAAGCGCACTTGGAAGGAAGGCTTAGTTTTGTGTGTGGAGGAGACTGTTTGTCTTGGCAGAAAGGACGACTTTGAGCTCTGAGGTGTTATTAACGACTCGTCAGTCCACTGCACCCTGAGCTTTGCTGGATGGAAAGCGAGTGAGCAGGGAAGTGGTGCCCGTACAGACTAAGCAGGTTTGCTCTGTATGTAATTGCTGCCAGGACAAGCTTCTTCGAGACCTTTCAGTTAGTTTGTTGTTTTTTTTTTTTTTTAAATAATCCAAACTGACTACTAGGTGAGTTATACTAGATTTGCAGGAGACCTGTAAATGGGCAGGTTTCAAGCAGCGGGGGTTGTAGCACCGAGCGAGGTCAGTTAATAAAACAGACTGGCGTTAGATAGAGGGAAGAGCGAGTCAAACCGCGACTGGCTTTGCGCAGGCTGTGCCTCTCATCTGCGGATGCCGGTGTCCCCACGGCTGGGCTGCCATCGTCTGCCCGGAGAGCACGGGAGCGCTGCCAGCGGCTGCTTCCATGGCTTACCCCGGCCTTGCTCCGCACCGCTCCCTCCCAGCCAGCTTTGGTTTTCATGGGACTTTCTCATGAGACCTGCAGCTCAATAAGGTGTCAGAAAATGATTCTTTTTCACAACTGGCTTAATTCTTTACCATTTAAGTCTGTTAAAAGCAGCTCACTGAGCTAGCCAAGGGGAATGAGGAGGGGAAGAAGAGCTCCTAGTGTCCGTTGGCTCTGAAGAGCCAGTGCTGCTCGCAGCTCTGCATGGATTCCAACCCCCTGACTGGGCAGCAGTGCCTCGGTGCGGGAGCGGGGAAGGCAGCAGCCCTGTCCCTCCTGGGCCGCTGCCCGAACTGTGCCGGCAAACCCTGAGATGGCACCAAACCAGCCAGGACGGTTCCTAAGAGGATACGCTCAGGAGTTTGTCTCCATCCCGGGGGGGCCAAAGGGCTTTGAGCCGCAGACGTGTCATGCGGGATGTTGGGTATCGCTTCTCCCCCTGTGCCTTCCCTCTCCCAGGGAGAGGAGTCTTGTAATTCGGGCCCTTCCATGCAAGTCCGGTGTGCTACTTGGCAATAAAAGAGACTGGAAGCTGAGAGCTAATAACTGTCATCTGAACAAGCCTCTGCTAAAGGAGTGTTTTCTTGTTCCACGAGACATGCAAGGATCAGGTCCACACGCAGGAGTGAGGGGGCGTAAATTTAAATAAAATCACTGTGTTAATTTTCAGCAGGGCTTCCAGGTGGAGCCCCAGTGGCATGTCCTATGACGCACCTGTGGGACAATGCAGGCTGTATCAGCGGTGTTGCAATGCAAAATGCATCAGGACACTGCGGTGCTTTCCTGTTGCAAAGGGAAAGTGAAATAAAGCCGGTTTTCTTGCTGCTTGTACCACATCTTCCTAAACTGGAATCTTAGTTTTTTTTTTTTTAAAAAAACAAGCTTGAGTAAGTGCTTGTAATGGTCTGTCCAGCATTTTGTTTTGCTTCCCTTATGTTTTATAAAATAAATATTCATAACATGTTAAAAATAATCATAGAATAGTTAGAGTTGGAAGGGACCTTAAAGATCATCTAGTTGCAACCCCCTGCCATGGGCAGGGACACCTCCCACTAGACCAGGCTGCTCAAAGCCCCATCCAGCCTGGCCTTGAACACTTCCAGGGATGGGGCATCCACAGCTTCTCTGGGCAACCTGTTCCAGTGCCTCACCACCCTCATAGTGAAAAATTTCGTTCTTATATCTAATCTAAATCTACCCTCTTTCAGTTAAAACTGTTACCCCTCATCCTATCGCTCCACTCCCTGATAAAGAGTCCCTCCCCATCTCTCCTGTAGGCCCCCTTTAGGTACTGGGTAGGCCGCTATGAAGTCTCCTCAGAGCTTTCTTTTCTCCAGGCTGAACAATCCCAGCTCTCTCAGCCTGTCCCCATAGCAGAGGTGCTCCAGCCCTCTGAGCATCTTCGTGGCCCTCCTCTGGACCCGCTCCAACAGGTCCATGTCCTTGTGCTGAGGGCCCCAGAGCTGGACGCAGTACTCCAGGTGGGGTCTCTCCCACCAGAGCGAAGTAAAGGGGCAGAATCACCTCCCTCGCCCTGCTGGCCACGCTGCTTTTGATGCAGCCCAGGATGCGGTTGCCTTTCAGGGCTGCGAGCGCACACAGCCGGCTCGTATAAATACCTACGAATACATTTTATGAAAGATTCTAAACGGCGGCGCTGCCCGGGGAGGAGCGGCCCCGCGGCCGGCAGCGCCTCGGCCCAGCCGCTGCCTGGAGCTGCCGCCGCTGGGAGACCCGGACGGGCACCGCGGCCACCAATCGCGCACCGAGGGCCGGGGCGGGCCCCATCGCCGGGCGGAACCAACCTTCCCGGCGCCCGCCCCGAGAGGCCGCCGGCGCCCTGTGGCCGCCGCACGCCCGGCGCTGGCAGCGGGGCGGAGCGGGACGACCGCAGCGGCGGCGGCGGCGATGTGGGGCGGCGGCGGCGGGGCGGCCCGCGCCCTCATCCGCGCCCTCGGGCGCCGGCGGGCGGCGAGCAGTGAGCAGGGGGCGGGCGCGGGTGGGGAGGGCCCCCGGGCTGGCGTGGTGCCCGCGGGCGGCGGGCCTGGCCGGCCCGGCGCGGTGCCCGCAGCTGAGGTGGCCTAACGGGGCGCTGTTTCGGCGGCCCCCTCGCAAGCAGGGCCCCAGCAAACCTCCCACCGGATCCGACCTTGGCGGTTGCTTCTGGTGGCGTCTCCCCGGCCCTGGGCTCGGTGGCCCGGCCGCGGCCTGACACCCCTCCGTCCCCGGCTCGGCTCGGCCACTGTTTTCCGGCGGCTGCGCCGGAGGAGGCCGAGGCAGCCGCAGGCCAGGCTCGGTGCTGGCGGGCTCCCCACAGAGCTGTGTCGAGGGAAGCGTTTTCTTTCCCCCGGCCACCTCCTTCGCAGCCCTTCTTCATCCCGGAGGGATCTGTAGGTCTCTCCATCGCACCCTGCGGCCTAAAATCACCTTCAGGGGGCCCCTGCTGTGGGGCAATGCGGCCTTGCTGTGGTTTGGGGGCTGTTGGTGACAGCGGGGCGGTGGGTGAGTGTCCCTCAGGCCTGGGGGAGCCTCACCGCACCTGGAGAACCCTGTTCAAGGCGGTGTCTCTGCACGGTCTGTGAGGTTTCCTTGTATTTCCTTACCAATTCATACAATACAAACTGAGCGTGCAGCTCTGTATTTCTTATTCCAATATGGAATTTCTTACTCCTTTTTCCAAACAGGAATCAGAGCCCAGTGTCGGTAATGATATCTGTGCGTATGCACAGCCTGTGGTCAGAGTAAACATTTTGGCGAAATTCTCACTAACTGAAACATTTCAGCTGCCTGGAAAGTTCCTTGTCATTCGGGCTCTGAAAAATGTCATCACACATAATTAGAGAAGTACTGGGGTGGTGAACTAGCATATGCTCTTTTATTTCGTCCCCATGCGCTCCCTAAGTAGGATAGTGAGCAAATGTGTAAAGATTTGCACAGTTAGTATTGTTGTTCTAGAGCGGTGGCATTGTTAAACTAGGGTTTTCTGCCTGTGAGCTCTCATAAAGCTGATGTTTTCCATTTGGTTGCTTTTCTTTTATTTATGCAGATGACCATGCTGATCTGTCTTTTCAGACAGGCATGAGAGGTGCCCTTCAGAGCTACAGCTGGAAAATACAGCTGAAATCCAGTGGTACTCTGCCTGTCTCTCCGACTGAAATAAAAAGCAATATGTAAGTATTGTATCTAAAATAATCCTGCGTGACAAGGACTATCATTTTCTATAACAATTTAATTTTACTTTGTGTTAGTGTTACATGAAGTGATATTTAAATCTCACAAATGTTTAAATGTTTGATGTGGCCTATTTTTGTTTTATTAATTACTAACTTAAAAAAATTACAGGTATGCAGCCATCTGTTTTGGGAGATACGTTATACATACAGTATATAAAATCTGTTTGTTATTAATCAAGTATAACTAGAACCTCTAAAGAAACATGAGTTTTGTTTTGGTTTTTTTTTTTTTCATTTTCTGATGCAGAATTTCTTTTCCCATATTTCGGCTGACATGAAATGTCGGTACTGGTTTCATGACATTCAGCTTTCATTATTTAGGCTCACCATGAAGAGACTTTTCAGCGCTTCACACTCATCAGTGGATTCAAAGGAGATGAAAAAATTCCAGCTCCTCGCACATAAGTGGTGGGATGAAGAAGGAGAATTCTCAGCCCTTCATTCTATGAATGATATTAGAGTGCCATTTATTAGGTATGGTTTTGAAGACAGATTTTTTTTTTTAATACGTACTGATTCTGCATAACCTCAGAAAATATTGTAAAAGAAAAACATTTACCAGTACTTAAGATAAATGTATATTGCATCTACTAAACCACCTTGTGTGTTTGCCCTTAATCACGTCCCCTTTCTTTCAGAGATACTCTGTTGAACATGAGTAGTAATTATCATTTGGGAAATCCACTTTCTGGAGTAAAGATTCTCGATGTTGGCTGTGGCGGTGGACTGCTAAGTGAGGTAAGGAGCAGTGTGCTCCAGTTTCTCTTGCTAAAAAGCATATAAAGTATGTGTATTGTTTTACTATTACACTGCTTAATTTCTAATCCTCCGAGGAGGAGCTTTTCTCTTCTATGATACGTTAGTTTCTGAATGTTTTGGAGCGGTTTACAGAAAAGGAGGGAGTTGGTAATGAGGAATTCTAAGATTGTGAGGTTCATCAGAAAAATAAGATTTCAAACACTGTAAAGAAAAGGAGAGGGGGAAAATTATGTAAAAGTCTTCAAGTATTCCTCTGCAGTCACAGTAGGACAACTTTTTTTTTTTCTTTTTTTACTTTGGAGCCTGGGCAAGAATACTTTAATCATGACAGTCCTCCCTACTAAAGAATTATTTTCTATTATAAAATTGTCCTTACACATTCACTTCTTTGAATTGCTTATCTTCCGTTTTTTATATTGGGGGTGGGGATTCTCGCCCTTGCTTTGATCTCACGGGGAAAGCATGGAATAATGTCAAACACCTGAGACATACCTCCTCTCTGTCAGGAGAGATTCTCCTGGTGCAGGGGCTGATGTTACTGCTGCTTCCTGGGGAGTCTGCTCAGACTTGGGACTGAGAAGGAACTATTTTTGGTGGAACCCTTTGGCCGCACAGGCTCTGAATGGTGCTGTATCCATTATCAATGGACTAGCGATGGTTTGCGAATTTAGGATTACAGATCTGGCTGAGTTACTCTGGGAACTTCATCAGCATCTGAAACGAGGTGTGACAAAGGGACCTGAATCTCCCCCCGTGTCTTCTTTTTTCTTTTATTCTGAGCAAAATCCTGTAGTGCTGTGAGAGTCTGCTCTCAAAACCGGTGTGCTGCATCATCTTCTCAGGCTGAACAACCGGAGAATTCCAGGTTGGAATAACATACATGTGGTCATGTTCTGCAGCCTGTTTCAGTTTCAAAAGAGGTGATGGCTGAGGTGTTAACCTGTGAGTAAGAAGACACTGGAGAAACTTGAGTGACAGCCAAGCCTGATGCTATCCTAGTAAACATCAGTGTTTAGTTCTCAGCGGTGAGAAAGTCCCAGAGATAATCATATATTAAGTAACCATTAAAAAGATACGAGGATTTACCATTACAGATGGATGTTGAAGAAAGTAGTGACGGTAATTAAATACGACATTGTTTTCCCCCCTTTAAGTACTGTGTTGATTTTCCCTCTTTGTTTTTCCTCTATCAGAGGGTAATAGTGGAGGAGATCTTTATTTGGTGTAACCAGATGGATTCAGAACAATTTATTCTAAAAGACAATTTAAACGTGTTTATTCCAGTGTATAATTTTCTGAGAAAATTAACACCATCTCCCCCAAATCCAAGGAATTTCTTGCTTTAACAAACATTTAAAATAAAACTACTGGATCAGAGCTCATCGTTTACTGTCATTTGTCTTATTCTCTGGTAATGTTTTATGGATCGTGTATGTACATTGCAAAGCTGCAGAAACCTTTAAGTAAATTGTTTTCATGCAGAGAATAAATTATCCTCTGTTTTATTAGCCTCTAGGTAGACTGGGAGCTTCAGTTACTGGAATTGATCCTCTGGAGGACAACATTAGAACAGCAGATCAGCACAAGTCATTTGATCCGGTCCTGGCCAAGAGAATACAGTACAAGTCCAGTTCACTGGAGGAGATTGTGGAAGAGTCTATGGAAACCTTTGATGTAATTGTAGCTTCTGAAGTAGTGGAGCATGTGGCTGACCTTGAAACGTTTATCAAGTGTTGCTCTCAGGTGTTAAAGGTAAGAGTTTTTGTTTTCATTATTGGGAATACTTATTCTCTTTTATCATCAAGGCTTTCATTTGAAGGCATGTGAAAACACCAAAACCTGCATTCGTTCCTCCACTTTGGAGTGCTTGAGATCCGAATTGTACTCCAGAGGTGCCTTCCATTCTCCTCCATCTTGCAAGTACACGTTCCCACCTTCTGTAACTAAAGTTAGAGGAAGTTTATTTCCCCAGCTCTGCCTTAGAGGAGTGTTAATGGCATTACCTAGCATTGCAGTTTTGCTTTGCATCGAGACCTTAAGAAATGTGGTTGCATCTGATTTCACTTAAGTGAGAGGAAACATTGTTGATGGATGGCTGTGGCTCAGACTGCATTGAAACTGGCTGTAATGATGTTTCTGACTCACAAGATTCTATTCCAGCTCTAGCATCACATCAGATGTGCTCCTGGATTGCTCTTAAAGGGTCATAGTTATGCTGGGAGATAATCGGGTGTTGTTTTATTCCTCTTGATATTATTTCATTTGTAAAGGATGGTAGGCCCAGTACACAAGCAGCAGCTTTCCTTTAATCTCTTGATTTATCTTTCTGGTCATCAGAAGGATTATAGATTATTTGAATGGAACACTTAACTAATTTTCAGCCTGCTGGGGACATACAAGTTATCCTTCATTTTTACCAAACAGTCTCTTAAGTACTTAGAATTCATTTCTGGCTTTGTTTTTTGACCTGTAATCATTAAAACAAGCATGGCATTCAGCAGAATCAGTATTGCAGTATTGCACATTTTACTTTGGTTTTAATTTAAAAAGGTGTTTCTTTTTACAGTAGGTAATTATACCTTAATATCTTATATTTATCTATTTCCTCAACAATGTTACATTATAAGTGACTTTGTTAGATATTTTTTTGGGCAACGAAATGGTTGTCAGACCATCCAAGACTTTGATTACGCTGACTCTTTGAGGACTACTGAGTCATACTGTTAGAACATTATATTCTTTATTGCATTTAAATGGTACAGTTGTAAATATCGATCCTGGGATGAAATTAGTTCTTACTCTTGTAGCATGTAGACTCGAAGATAGACAAATTATGTGTTTTAATGTGATGAAATTTACCATTTAAAAAAAAATCAAATATTCTTCTAATTGAACATTTTAATCTTTTAATTAGCCTGAAGGTTCTTTATTCATTACTACAATCAATAAAACGCAGCTGTCCTATGTCCTGGGAATTGTGGTTGCAGAAAAAATAACAGGCATTGTACCGGAAGGAACACACGAGTGGGAGAAGTTTGTTCCCCCCGAAGAGCTGGAGCACCTCCTGGAATCAAGTAAGTTCCAGGCCAGATGATGGGAATGTGGAGAGAGATCTAAATGTTCCCTGTAGAAATGGCAAGGGGAGAAGCTAGGTGAGGTGAGTGCTAGCAACAATACACAGCTTTTCCTGTGTGAGTTATCAGTCATATATTATGAGTATCATTTCTGGTTTAAAGACACTGCTGCATACTGGATTTTGCCTAAAATAAATAAGGTAATTGGAGTCCTAAGAATGCAGAGATTGCTCAAACAAAATCACTGTCACAGCTGCCTTCTGTTTGATCCCCTAACTGAAAATGCCAAGGTTCTCCATCCTGTTCTGGTGACAGAATGTACGCTCTGAAGTGATTCATACGCTGTGGGTCAGGTTTGAGAAAATAACTGCATTGGCACTCCAGAGCTGCGCTGCTGCCACTGCATTGTCTGTCATCTTTCCCTTGGGAGAAGGTGTTTTTATTCTTGATTGCTGCTCTGTGTTCTTTATTCATACTATGTTACTAAAAGATTTCTTCCAAAATGTAAAGATGAAACCTACCACAAATTCATGAGTCAGTTCTTGAGAAAATGTATGATACTAATTTGAAGAAATAATTAAATTGCCCTGGTATGATTGTTTTTAAAATAGACAAAGCACTGAGCTGGGAAGAGTACTACCCATTGCCCTCCTTCCCTGCCGATGTTTTAAAAGCCTCTCACAGAATATTTCACTTTGCTTTAGTTCACCTGTAAAGAAGCTGAAGTATGAGTTGAGCTATTCTCTTGGCAAGGTCTTCTCCTGGTGCTTTGAAGTGATGCCATAAGGAACATGACTAATACCGTGTTGTGGTTTAACCCCAGGTGGCAACTAGGACCACGCAGCCGTTCACTCATACCTCCCCACAGTAGGATAGGGAGAAGGGAGAAAGGAAAAAAAACCCCAACAAAAAAACCCCTTGTGGGTTGAGATGAAGACAGTTTAATAGAACAGTAATGGAAAAGAAAATATGAGTTACCAGTCATATATTATGAGTATCATTTCTGGTTTAAAGACACTACTGCTTACTGGATTTTGCATAAAATAAATAAACTAATTGGAGTCCTAAGAATCCAGAGATAACTCAAACAAAATAACTGTCACAGCTGCCTTCTGTTTGATCCCCTAAATGAAAATGCCAAGGTTCTCCATCCTGTTCTGGTGACAGAATGTACACTCTGAAGTGATTCATACGCTGTGGGTCAGGTTTGAGAAAATAACTGCATTGGCACTCCAGAGCTGTGCTGCTGCCACTGCGTTGTCTGTCAGCTTCATTACTCAATTATGGTAAAAGAATATACAAGATCAGTGATGCGATACAATTGCTCACCACCCAATGATCAGTTGCCCAGCCCGTCCCGAGCAGTGATTGCGGATCCCTGCGCCATGGCCCACCCCCATTTATACACCGAGCCTGATGTCTGTGGGATGGAATATTCCTTTGGCCAGCTTGTCCTGTCTCTGCTCCCTCTCAGCTTTTATGGGGAGCTGAAGTCCTTGACTTAATATAAGCATTACTTAGCAACGACTAAAACAATATGTGCTATCAGCATTATTCTCACATCTCAAATCCAAAACACAGCAACTACTAGGAAGAAAAAATTAACTCGTATCCCAGCTGAAACCAGGACATAGTGGTTCACATGCTGGTGGTTCTTTCTGTTCTCCCTTCAAAAGGAGAAGCAGGTGCAGTGGAGTGATTTGTTTTGATAGGGTGTGTGTTTTCCACCTTCCCTCATGCATCCTGCTGGGACACAGCAGAGCCACGCAGTGAACTGAGCGCTGCTCAGCAGGGAGTGCTAAATCACTCTTCACTTGCACTGAGCCCATGATGACATTCTTGTGCCTCTTTCTCATATTTTCCATTCCTAAGGGGAATCTGCAGAATCCTTTCAAAGACGTGCTCAGATTTTGATTTTGATATGTGTGATATCAATCTGAAGAATGTCTCCACCTGCAGAAAATGTTACCAGTCACCGAAATGTGGTGGTGTGAAGTCTGGGTTTCTAGCATCGGGCTTTGGCTCACCATAAAGCATGCTCATGGCGTGCAGCCTGGTACGGAGCTGTTGCTGCTACTGCTGGTAGCAGGACCCACTGTCACCAGTGATGCTTGTTGCCACTGCTTGTGGTGGTGTGTGACAGAGGCCAGCTTGTGAAGCTCTGCTCCCCAGCTCGGAGGAAGAAGACTTGTTCTAAAGGGTTTGATGTTGCAGTGACTTACAGTATTTCAGAACATCAGTTGCTTTATGGCTTCTTTCTTTTCTAGATGGCTTTTCAGTCAAGACTGTGAATGGGATGTTGTATAACCCCCTCTCGGGGTCGTGGAGCTGGATGGAAAGCACGAGCGTGAACTATGCGATGCACGCGGTGAAATCTGGGGCTCAGGGACAGTCCAGCCCCACAGACACCCTGTCAGAGATGGAAAGCGAACAGCCCTCAGCCACAGCTGGCACTACCGTGTGACAGTCTGAGATGGGTAGTGATGGACTGCCACCAGGAACAGAAAAGGTGGTTTTACCCAGATGGACATAATAAAACCTTTTTTAACAACAAGCTTACCGTTTGCATTAATAATGCTTATGCTATTTTTGGCCAAATATTTTAGGGCAGTCTCAGAAAAAAACAAGTGCCCATTATCTCAGGAATCATTTAAGATAGAAATGAGCAAAGCTTTTAAAGAGTAAGTATTCTTATAAAAAAGTAGTTTCGAATTGTTGGACAGGGAAATGCAAATTATTCTGTCAGTAGCTTGGAGGAAGCTCTTATATGTGATGGCATTTTCAGTCCTACTAGGAAAACTCAGATCTCCATAGAATAATAGCTTAAATGTAGAATGAGTTTAAAAACACAATAGTGTATAATAAATAACATGCCTTAGATATTTAAGTTACTGAACTGAGTCGGTTAAAACATACAAAACACTTTAAAAACCACAAACGCTTGTTTCTATATTATGCCTTCTCCCTGAGAGGAGGAAAAAAACCATAGAGAGCTGCAAACCTTTTCTGTCAGGTCATGCTATTTCTACAGTTGACGTGAGCTAACTGTGCAGGGGTGGAAGAAGAGTCTCCTAGACCAGAGTGCCTCAGCTGCCAGAAGTCTTTTCACCATAAAGGTACTTGTATCTGTGCCTGTTATTTCAGATTTCTCGCTCTCCCCCAATGAAGGGAAGTAAAGTTGCAGGTAAAATTTTACTGAGCAGCCAGAGCTTTATGCTAGAAAAACAATACGTTATCAGTCTGTCCTAGAATTGAAGTGCCATACCTGCTCACTCTTAAATCCTAGCGCCAGGTTAAGGAAAAGCATTGATCTGCAATGAAATAGGACTTTCTAAATAAAATGTCTTGTGTGTATCCATGGCTGTATCTCTTCCCTTTTCCTCTTCCTTTCAGCTTGTATACAGGTAGAGAGGTGGGCTGGCTGTGTTTTTTTTAACTTTAGTTTGCAGGGATTAAAATTAAGCTTTTTTCTTTCTTCTTTGTTTTGGGGGGGAGCGGTTCAGGGGCTGTGTGGATTTTTTTTGCTACCACTGCATTTTTTCTGCTGTAGAGGTTTGGTGGGCTAAATTATCGTATTACAGATCTGCATTCTTGCTGCTTTGCTGCACCTGCATGATGTCTTGGGATCCAATTTCATGATGGATCTGATGATGCACGGAAGAATATAGTTAATGTATAATGGAAATAATAGTAATTCGTATGTATTAAGACTGAAAAGGGTTGTCTAGTGTGACCATTTCCATGACAGTAAATTCTGCTTTATAATACCTCTTTAGGCTGTATCTTGGCTTTGGGAAGAAGATTCATCTTCGTGTAAAGAGTTGAGTGATGGAGAAGCCACTATGTCGATACATAAATTGTTCCAAAAGTTCATCAGTTGAAGTGGTCTAACCTCAGATCCCAGCCAGTGTTGTCGTAACATCTTAGGTTTTTAGGTTAAGGACCTCTCTGCTATCAGCTTTCTCTGTCTTATAAATGTAGCTGGTGTAGTTTCAAGTCAAGTCACCCCTTAATTTTAGGTAAGTGGACTCTACAGCTGCTTACTGCTGCGGTGTAAGTTCATATAAAATTTTGTGGTAAGCACCCTTTTTGAAGCATGATGGTGGAAATGGACTCAGCATTTCAGTAGCGGTCTCACTAATGCTGTCTGCAGGAGGGACGCTGTCATTCTGCTTCTGTCTGATCTTCTTTTGCTCAGGTGTCCGCTCCGTCGGTCACGCATGCAAAGCAGCGTGTAGTGTTGGGGAGAGGCGTGACACCGGGAAAAATGTGGAGCCAGAGCAGATAACCAGCAGGCTTTGTTCCTAGCAGCACGTTTAGGCACGTGGGTGAGTTCCCCATGCCAAGTAATTTACTTCAATCTAAGTTATTTATAGCTCTATGACTGACTCTTTCAAATTTTACCAACAGTGAATTGAAAGAAACAGTATCTGAAAAGCACTGAGACCTGGGCAGGTTCCTAGGGTAGACCACTAGAAACACCCCCTGAGGGGGAGCGGTCTCCCATTCACCTATTTCCTAAATCCAGATGTTTGTGTAACCAGCTGACCAGCTGTTATCCTGGCTTTCTCATCCTTTCCTTTCTTCCTGCTTGCTTGTTGCTTGCTTGTAGTTTTTCATTAAACTGTGAGCCGCCTGGGGAAGGAACTGATTGTTTTTTCACTGCTATTTCTATTGCACTTAGCACAAAAAAGCCTTTGATGCTGCTTGGGTTCTCTGTCCGGGCTCACGTACCAAATTAACAATGGCTGGCATTTAAGCAACAAGCACATGGACCTGGCTGACCATGGATACCCCTGTTTTTGACAAAAACCTTTTCGCAAGCACCTGACCTGCTGCTTCTACACGTGTATAGGAGCCCTGTCGACCCAGGAGAGTTTAGTGAGTGGTGCGGGGACTGCTTCAACAGGTCCTTGTACCCATGGCATGTCTCCAGATGTCCCTATGTGCTCCGTCCTCAGTCTCTAGCCCTGGAGCATCCTAACTATTCTGGCTGTATTTCATCCCTCTGGTTAAAACAACCTCTTTTAAAGCTGGAAAGTAAATGATTGCACTAGAGATAATTTTACTGATATAACAAACTGCAAGAATATCCTACACCTTGCTTTTTAGCTGGTTTTTGGTTTCTTTTTTTGTTTTTTATTCTTGCATTATTCATAAACGTGCATCTCTGGCACAGTGTAATCAAATTCAGTACTGTGCGCTGAATACATACTATATATTCATGCTGCAGAAACTTTTTTCTTAAAATCTGTGCATAGGAAACCAGTCGTGATTTCACTCTTCTCTCAGCCCGGTTGCTGTGGAGATTTAATAGGTGCTACTGAAATGGACAGAATTTAAGTCAAATAAATTTGCAAATCTTTGACTTCCCTGTTGCAACTTGTTCATGACTATGGAGCCATAGAGTGATGGTAGGTGGTAAAAAAAGTAATGTTATAGCACCAGGCACGCAGCTGGGACTAGTGGTGAGGCAAGAGGTGATTCTTGCCTTGGTATCGGGAAAAAGTCTTATTTGGGGCTTGCTCTTTTTCAGCCCCTGTGTTTATTTCTGGTTGTGGACCCTTGACTCTCCTATTCCCAGCCATTTGTTTCTGCAACACAACAAATCACAGCAAGGAGCTGATCTGGCCAAAAAAATCCAAGAGAGCAAACGATGGTGCTCTGGGTGGTCTCAGCTGTTCGGCTCTGCTGTGGCTTGTCCTGTGTCTCATCTCCCCCATTGCTCCACACAGTCCCAGTCCCAGCCCTTTGCTGAGACTGATGCTTGTCCAAGTTTTAAATCTTTTTTTTTTTCCTTTTTTTTTTTTTTTTTTTTTCCCCTTGAGGTGCTGGTGGTGGTTGTGCTGCTCAGGGAGCTGAGTTTTCCCACTGTCGAGGACTAGTGCCTGCCAGGAGGGAAGCGGTGTGAGGACACGGCCAGGGAGAAGGTGGGGCAGAACAGCCCCGTGAGGCTTTTACGTTGGCTCAACCTGTCTGGTGGAACAGCACTTTCAGATAATAATTGAAAAATTAATTTAACTCAAGCCCAATTTGAGTAGTCTGAGAGCCTCAGAGGAGATTTGCATTTAATTTCCTTTTAAAATAAAAACAGAACTTGAAGTTTCCATGATGTCCTGTTACACTGTCTCATTCCCCATTGTTCCCTGGAGGTCAAGTGACATTTCGTGGCCATTTTTGCGGGACTTTACATTTTCTTTACACGTGTTTCCACAAACAGCCGGTGTCAGGTTTGTAGGGAGTGGAATAAAGGAGGGAGAAAGTAGTGGGAAAGGAAATGTGTAGCGGCTGTGAGTGGAGATAAGAATAACGACTATCTTGTAAAAAGTTTTTCTGAAAATGGCTTCTAAAGTTCTTTCATTACATTGAAATCTCAGCTTTAATTAAAAAAAAAAACAAACCAGCTTATTTTCCATATGCTTCTAATAAATGCTTGAAAGTAATAATCACATACAGTCCAGAGGTTCAGAAGCCAAAAGGCACAGCTTCTGTAATTAGCCAGCCTGATGAAGCAGACTGGAGGAGAAAAAGTGAGACAGAACATTAATAATCGTGTGTGTTGATACCGTGGTTGCAGGGATGAGAGAAGCACCCAGGAGTACCTGGGATGGCGACAGCATTGAAATTGCAGAAGGAAGAAGAGCAATGCCTGGAAGATAAATGCAATTCCAATGGAGATGCCCACAGGTAGGAACAACTGTATCCTAAAACTGCAACACTGTTGACTTCAGTTGATATTTATTTAATAAAATTATTAATGTTAACTTGTTAAAGGGGAAAAATGTGGAAGCCCGAATGTGTAATTTCTCTTCCAAATCGCCTCCCCTTTGAAGTCCTGCAGGTGCTGGGCAGCAGCACCTCTCCCTTACTGCCTCTGCTGGGCTGGGGTGAGCCCGTGAGGGGGCAGTAACGCTATGGTGGGTACAATTATCCTTCAGGTAATTCAGAATTATCCTAAAGCAAATTTTGTCGTTTATTGGGCTCTGTGCTGTCTCAGAATAACTTTCTATTTTTCCAACTGGGGGTGAGTTTTGTTGCATTGTCTCCTGCTTCATGATGAATGATTGAAAAATAGTTCTTTAGGTAATGTGCTGTCTTGCCATCATAACCATGTATTTTTCCCAGCCCCTTCTTCAAGGGAAAGTAGAACACTGCTTTTATAACCCTTTCAAAATTAATTGATTCTGCTTAGACTGAACAGTACTATAAATCTGAATACCATATTTATATATATTTTAAATATATATATTTCTATATAAATATTGTACTATCACAAAAACATTTCCAGGTGATGTTTTTGTGATAAAAATCAGGCTGTATTTCCCCTGGTTCCTCCAGGTTATAGGACAAAGTTCCAATCATTTAATGTTTGTGCTAACAGTAGATTTTATTTGTACCGACACACATTCGATTTTATTGAAGCAATATAAAATGATGTCCCGTTTTATTCCAGCCAGAAGGGTTGTGATTTCACCTGGGATGTAAAGTCACCTGACCTGTCTTGACTTACACATGCATTAATTGCACAGCCACCTCTCAGTGCATTAGGGATTCAGGATATATACTTTGATCTGCATTTTATTGTGCTTTTATTCCCAAATGGAGTCACTCCAGAGATATAATCAATATTCACTTTTTCTAAAACATAAAATTGTTTTCTGCTTAAAAGGATTGTGAAGAGCATTAGTGTTCCATTAATAAATCTGAAACCTCTGTTGTGTCTTCATGAGATATGTTATCTTAAAAAAACCCCACAACCCTGAAACAACTTGGAGATCACACTGCTAATATTGCCGTGTACAGTAGTTGTATTATAAAAACTTGCAATAATAGAAGATTATTGAGCTGGGACTGTTTAGTTTGAGGAAGAGGAGGCTGAGGGGAGACCTCATCACTCTCTACAACTACTTGAAAGGACATTGTAGAGAGGTTGGTGCTGGTCTCTTCTCACAGGTAATTAGCGATAGAACAAGAGGGAACGGGTTAAAGCTGCAGCAGGGTAGGTTTAGGCTGGACATTAGGAAAAAATTCTTCACAGAAAGAGTGGTCAGACACTGGAATAGGCTGCCCAGGGAGGTGGTGGAGTCACCATCCCTGAATGTGTTTAAGACTTGTTTAGATGTGGTGTTAGGGGATATGGTGTAGGGGAGAACTTTGTAGAGTGGGGTTGATGGTTGGACTCGATGATCCCAAGGGTCTTTTCCAACCTAAATGATTCTATGATTCTAAGATATAGAAAAAATCTGGTGTTTATTTTCCTCAATTAGAATAAGCGTATACAACCTGAAGACATATAAAAAGGAAAGTAAAAGAAACGTACAATAAAGAGGAGACCTTAGAAGAATGTATCCAACTCGCATAAATAACTGTAAAAGTTAGCAGATTCACCCTGAACACCCTCTGATGAAGCATAGCCCCAGCATTGAAACTTGGGGTTTAATTCCCAGCTCTGCCTTCCTGCTGTCGGATGAGTGGCAGCTCAGTGCCTCGCCTCCCTTGATCCACCTTGAAGTTACACGTCACAGAACAAATGGGACCCAGCCACCTTGGGGGCTCTGCCCTGAGGGTCCCTGCCCCACTCCCCAGCTGTAACGGCGGAGAAGGTCCTGACCTGGACAGACACATCTACAGCCACCGCGCGCTGCCGGCCATGGCTGCAGGAACGGAGGCGTTGATAGCAGGCAAGTGGTTAAATACACATCAGTGTAGTTGTGCAGAAGGTTGTCGGACACAAAATGCAGTAGAAGATTACAAACACAGACCTTGGAAGGTAGTGATGTCTGCAGGCAAATGGGAATCCACAGGCAAGGAACGGGCAAGCGCAGCTGTGGCACCTGAGAAGGCTTCCAACAGGTTTTAAAATGTTTTGGATGCTCCTGTAACACAGAGCATTGTGTCTCTGCCATGCCCAGGGATGTTAAAAACCAGTGAACCCCAATGATGTTCTTTCTAAACAGAGCAGTACCAGATTTCCTTTGAATGTTAAAGAAGGGTGTCGCCTTGTTCATTAATCCTTTCCCCCTTCCAAGACCATCTAACTCTCTAAGAGCACAAAGCTTTTGAACACCAGGATAGTTCCCTAATCGCGGGCAAAGAATGCTGAGTTATTTGCATCATTCGAGGCAGTCTCAGGGTATGTGCCACCTCAGAAAGTGGCTTTGTTTACCAGAAAGTGCAAGGTAAACTCTGTGAAACTGCTGGAATTGCACTTAATCTGGACTTAGATATAGGTACTTCTGTATAGCACAGAAGAAGTAGTTTGGACCCTGGATGTTTTGCATTTCTTATGTATTTGTGCATTTGTATGTCATTAAAGTTATCGTTAACCCCTTTTCTAAATCCACATTGAAAATGCATCATGACCATTTTGCAGCTTTACATTGGCTATTTTTATCTGAACAACTAAAAAGATGTGCGTATGAAACTCAAGCTGCCCAGAGAGATCATTAATATTACAACAAAACCAATCCTGGCAGCAGTCAGTGATTATTTCAGAAGGATCTTGGAGAGCCTGCCGGCGATGAAAAAGCCTTTTTTCACCCTCTCATAAACTCGGCCCTCACCACAAAACCCTATTAAATTATTTCTTCTACAGACAAGGGCTCAGTGAGTTTGGGCTGTTTCAAAGAGAAGGAAAGCATTTCTGTACCACTGGAGGATGCCCTGCCAGCACACAGAGAGCCCTACCTGAGCTGTGATGTCACTTTGGCTGGGGACAACCTGTCACAGCACGTGGGGATGGTGAGGTGCTTTTGCTTCAGGCAGAGCAACCTGTAAAAACAACCTGTACCTATTAATGGAGCTGTTAAAAGCTCTTCTGCACTGACAAAACTCTGGCCACGTGGAAGAGAGAGAGGCAGCGAGGAGAAGCCATGGGTGATACCAGAGTGGGAGACAAGCAGAAAACATGTGTCCCTAATTCTCGAAGCCCCCGGGGAGATGTGGCAGTACAGGAAAGCAGAACTCAGGACAACACATTCAGCATATGCCCTGATTTTTAAAATGTTTATTTAGTTCTCAGGCAAAATACAGATGGGACAGCTTCTGCAGTGGGACTCTTCAAAGACCCATCACAAATGCTGGGCTCAGAGCGTGGTTTTGACATGTGCCACCAGCTCCGTGGGCAGCTGGCCACGCTAACTGCAGGCTTTTTTAAAGAGGAGGAAAGACATCACAGAAAAAAAAATAATGTAATGAGCAACAAGAGTTTTTATACCAACATACAGACTCCAGTAACACTAATGAGTTTATTAGTGCCTCCCTGCCCCCAAAGCAAACTGCAGACTTCAGAAGAAAAATTTGACTTGCTGAGTAACAAAGTAGGCTTAGATTTATGTTAACTGGAAAAATCTACTGATTTTATTCTATTATTCTCTCTTCCTTTAGGCAGCTGCACTAGAACAGATTACAGATAAAAGTGTACTTTAACGTATTAGATCTTGTTTTGCTCTGCATGATGTATCTGAGGGATGACTGTTCCAGACTGTGCCGCGCTCGGTGCATGTCTGCAGCCAGACAGGCATGTGGATGTATCCCTGTTAGCTCTTATTTTCCCTACTCACAAAAATGAAAAGTGGTAATTTAGCAACGATGCAGAGCTGGATTCCCACCCTCCCTGAGTGAGAGGGCGAGGTGGCCGTCAGTCCAGCGTGTGTCACCTGTGAGCTTCTTTGAGGCAAAGGGGGGAAAACCCAAACATACGCTAGGAACCAGTCCGAGACTGCAGCACCTGCGATGCACAGGAGCAGAAAATAATGCCCACTGCTGGATGAAGTGCTGCAGCTTGGGTTCCTGGGCACTACTGCTGTCTAATTAGCATCTCTAATACAAGTCATTAGTCACAGGCAACAATGTGCCCTGTGAGGCTGTGCTCCCTCCCTGGAGGAATGGACACTGCCTTCTCCAACAGCCAGGGAAAAGGCGGACTGAGGACATGCACTTTGTTGTTTTGCCTGCGGATAAGCTTGGCTACCAGACTGCCAGACCAAACGGATTCAGTACCTGCTGGCAGGAGACTCCAGCTACCAAGATGGACATGCACCTTTTAAGTGGTCGAGTCTGGTCAGTGCCATACAGGTCATAACCAACCTTTTAAAATCTGGTTTATGAGCAGGACAAGGCTCCCTGGTATCCAGATCCCCCCACAAGGCACATGGGATCTGCAGCTGGGGCATCACTGTGCGCTGGACCGCTGCCGCCTCTGGGCAACACCGCACCCAGAGCAGCAGTAACACAGCGTAAGGCCCTTGTCCATCAGGAGGGTGGCAATCTCCTTGCTGAACAAATGATAAACATCTGACTAAATAATAATCCTGGGGCAACCAGTTTGTCTTACTGTCTCCCTTGCATCTGTACAGCATCTTAATGCCAGCAAAGGCACAGGCAGGACTGCCAACACAAAGCACTGACTTCCAGAGCATAAATTGCACTAATACTTCCTTCCAAACACCAGGTTTGCCCACCCTGTTTGGGGCAGCTCTGGGAGATGATGGTTTACTCCCTCCATCCCACTCTCCTCTCCCTCAATAGTCTTCCCAGCTTGTGCTGGCCATTGATTCCAAACGCAGGTTTTAGGATAGCTCAGTTGCCCCTGCAAGTCAAGCAGTGGCAGCAGCTGGAATGCGGATGCCCAGGACCTTTCTTTGCCCTCGCAGAAGCTTAGATCCCATCTGTAACTGGATCTCTCGTATCTGTAACACAACAAGCAATTCCCTTGCAGTAGCAAAAGCTGAGACCAGTTACCAGGCTGTGACAGTCCAGATTTATTAGGCTGTCTGCCACTTGAAACAAATCTTCAGCCTGAGATTTGCAGGTGCTATAGCAGAGAAAAAGCACCTTCCTCCTTTGTCTCTTTGCTGCCCTGTTGTAAGAATTTGACAAAACCTCATGCTGCAAATCATCAGCTGTGGCAGGAAGCAGCTACTACTCTCACTTTGCACTCTTACTTCATTACCTGTGCATCATCTGTAGCGTGTAGAGTGGCCCAAAAGCGTGCTCAGCCCCCACCTCGCGAAGGATGAGGGAAAAGGAGCTCAACAGGTTTTGGAGGGAACAACCTGTTTGTGGAACGAGATTTACTGGGTCCCTGGGACCTCTCTGATCCCATTAATTCCTGAGAGCAGGGTGTCAGCACAGTATCAAACACATGGTATGTATCAAACGCGGCTCTTGCACTGTAGCCTGTGGTTACTGAACTCCCATAAACAACAAGTTAAAAATGAGGAATAAAACAAAATGCTGCAAGGAGCTACAGCAAGAAAGAGTCAGAGCACAGCACCCTTCCCGGTGAGTGCGGGCAGGAGGCACAGACCACTGCTCGATGTTGCCTAGCAAAACTAAACGCAGAACTGGCCACTGCTGGCACTTGGAGAACTTGGTACACGGATCTGAACTCCGCAGCTTCACTGAGGGCTCTCCTCTTCCTTGTCTTCCTCCTTTGTCTAACCTGTCCCATAACCTGAGTTAAAGCACCTGCAAAGCTCTGGTCATAGACCCCGTCTATCCCCTACCAGACACTGAAAATTGCTCCATTTGTGTGAAGAATCGGGTCACTTCTATTGCCCCTGATGGCATAATAAAGTGGGAGCTTTTTGGAGCAGCTTTTAATGAAGGACCACACCACAGCATTTAATGAAGGACTAAGTTATCTGGGCAGCAGTATTAATCAGAAAACAACGGGCACTGTTAGCATTTTAGGGTCAGTGTGATGTGGATGTTTGGCAGAATATAATGTCAATATAACAAATATAACACCATCACTGGGCACCCAGGGCCCCCAAGGCAGCAGGCGAAGGAGAAGGGGGGCCCTCGGCACCAGATAAATGAAGGATTTGCTCTAGGGACATTTTGCTTCCCTTCTCTGCATCTTTCTCCTTGTAGAGGTGTTCTCCTCAGTCACCTCATCCAGCAGTGAAATAACAGAAAGAAAATTACTGCTGGACGCTGGGTGTTAAGAGACATCCATGGCAGTCATGTTCAGCTGAAGTCAGAGAATCACAGAATCGCCTAGGTTGGAAGGCACCTTTCAGATCATCGAGTCCAACCACAAACCTAACTCTGACAAAAACCATCACTAAACCACGTCACTAAGCATTACGCCTGCCCATCTTTTAAATACCTCTAGGGATAACAATTCCACCACTTGCCTAGGCAGGCTATTCCAATGCTTGATAACCCTTTCGGTGTATAAATTTTTCCTAATATCCAATCTAAACCTCCTCTGGAGCAACTCGAGGCCATTTCCTCTTGTCCTATCACCTGTTACTTCGGGGAAGAGACCGACCCCCACCTCTCTACACCCTCCTTTCAGGTAGCTGTAGAGAGCGATGAGGTCTCCCCTCAGCCTCCTTTTCTCCAGGCTGAACAACCCCAGCTCCTTCAGCTGCTCCTCGTAAGACTTGTGCTCCAGACCCCTCACCAGCTTCGTTGCCTTTCTCTGGACACGTTCCAGAGTTTTCCCTGTAGTGAGGGGCCCAAAACTGAACACACTACTGGAGGTGGGGCCTCACCAGTGCATGATCACTTCCCTAGTCCTACTGGCCACACTGTTCCTGATACAGGCCAGGATGCTGTTGGCCTTCCCGGCCACCTGGGCACACTGCTGGCTCATATTCAGCCCTCTGTCTGCCAACACCCCCAGGTCCTTTTCTGCCAGGCAGCTCTCAAGCCGCTCTTCCCCAAGCTCTTCCCCAACAAGCATGGGGTTGTTGTGACCCAAATGCAGGACCCAGCACTTGGCCTTGTTGAACCTCAGACCATTGGCCTCGGCCCATCGATCCAGCCTGGCCAGATCCCTCCGCAAAGCCATCCTGCCCTCAGGCAGACCAACGCTCCCGCCCAACTTGGTGTCATCTGCAGACGTACTGAGGGTGCGCTTGATCCCCTCACCCAGATGGTTGATAAAGATATTGATAAGATATTGATAAAGATATTGATAGGAGAACCGGCCCCAATACCGCGCCCTTGGTCAGGCACCGGGGCGCACTGTGTCCCAAATACCGCATCAAACACCAGGCCGCCGTTCCTCCAGACGGGGCCGGGGCGGCGATGCTCGGGGCGGCAGCCCACAGACATTTTAGGGCCCGGCGGGGGGGGGACGGGGACGCGGACTCTTCCTCAAGGGCAGGCCCGGCCCCCCCTTTTCCCCATCCACCTCTCCTCCCCTCCCCGCCGCCTTGCGCAGCCGCGCAGCGAGGGCTGAGGGAGCCGCCGGAGCCGCCCGGCGCGGCGCGGCCCTCCCCGCCGCCGCGGCTGGGCAGGGCAGGGCGGGGGGCTCGGAGGGGGATGCGGGGCCCGGGCGCAGCATGCTGTGGGGGGTGGGCCTGGCGGCTCCCCGCTCCTGCGTGGCGGACCTGAGCCGCAACCGCAGCCTGTCGCTGGGGTGGTGCGGGGGGCCGGAGGAGCCGCCGCCCGCCTTCTATGGGGGGGGGGAGATCGTCGCCTTCCCGCTGGCGGGCGGGGGCGCGGGCGGCACCATGGCGGCGCTGGGCACTGACTCCTGGTGGAAGAAGACGCTGTACCTGACGGGCGGCGCCTTGCTGGCCGCCGCCGCCTACCTGCTCCATGAGCTGCTGGCCATACGGTGAGGGGGCGGCGGGGGCCCTGGGGAGGGCGGCGGTGCCGGGCGCTGCCCCCTGAGGAGAAGCGGTGAAGCGAAGGGCGCTCCGGCCGCGGGGCCGAGGCGGCGCTCACCTGAGGGGAGAGGGCGCTGAGGCCTGGTGGGGTGGTTTCTCCGCTTCACCGGGTTTTTTGCCATTTATCCCTTTTTTTTTTTTTTTTCCTCCCCCCTTCTCTTCCTTCTCGCCATCTGTGGATCCGAGGAATCAAAAACCTGCAGCACCCTCTTAAAGGAGGATGTTTGCGTTGCCTCGGCCAGGATGTCTCCTTTGTCTGTTTAATCTACTGATGTATCGTGCGCCTGTTCTTTTTTTTTTTTTTTCCTTAATTCTGTTTTCTTTTTGACAGGAAAGAGCAAGAGCTTGATTCAAAAGATGCTATCATACTGCATCAGTTCTCACGGCCTACCAATGGCGTTCCAAGCTTATCTCCCTTCTGCCTGAAAATGGAAACTTACTTAAGGATGGCGGATCTCCCCTACCAGGTACGTCTGTGCAGCTTTCCTTTACCGTGCAGTTTGCTATGATTTCGTAAAATGCCAAATAGGCATCCCCTCTGCCCTCCTCCCCAGTCTGTCTCACCCGGGGGATGTAAACACACACCTACAATGAGGCGGGTACCCCAGCACTTTTTTGTCTCTGCTTAAATTTGGTGTATAACCTTTAAGGATACAACTTGAATAAGATTGATCTGGAACAGCTCTGTATTTCACTGGCAAAGCTAAGTGAACGTCAGAAGTTACCTTACCTGGAAATGCTGAAGTGGGAGCGTGGTCTGGAGTTTATGTAATGCTAAATAACACCCCGAAACTAAAGTGTAACATTATGTGGTCTCTTAGAATTTCACCATGCTAAAGAGATCAAGATTAGACAGCTGCAGCTTCTTGTTTTCCTGGAGGGTTTCTCTCTGGAGCTCTCCTGGGAAGACATGCTTGCCTTTTGCTACACCTCCCATTGCCAGTGCTTCCCCTCCAGTGAAGGGAGACAGGATTGCTTTTAGAGGTCTTGATTGCCGCTTCTTAATTGTGGCTGGGTGCATCCCGGGACATCTTCCCGCAGGGGACGAAGCCCAAGCTACTCTGGTGAATGAAACCTGGGAGAGCAGAAATTTGAATGTAGCAGTCTTGCCTGTTAGCGGCAAGGTTTAGTTGTGACGCTGCGAATCTGGTGTGCGCCTTGTTGCGGTGTCGAAGCTCTTTGAAATGTGGGACAGGTTTCTTTTCTGTTTGTGTAAAGTATTGAGTGTATTTAAGATGGTACAACGGTGGTCACAAATGTAACAAGAATCTTAGGTAGAAGAAATGTCTCTTTTTATTTTTTTTTCTTCCTCTTTTTCCCTCCAAGTGATGTAACTTTGTCATCTTACTTTGTCTCAAGGAGACTGAGATGTGGGTAAGTTGCCCGCTTGCCCAACATGAGTTCAAGTCACTTTTAACTTCTGCAGACCAAGGTGTTAGGAAGAATGTTTTGTTTATGTCCAGTGTTTTACAGAGGAAAACCAACCATATTACAACTTTTTCTTTTTTTTACATGTTTGTGGTTGATATTCATTTGGCTTTGTATGTGATTAAACTCCTTTACATCGGAAGTGAAAGAACACCTAATTAGCACATTTTGCTTAAGTCTTTAAAAGCCTGAGTTTAATGTTCATTATCTTACGATTTAATGGTACTTGGATCAGATACTTCAGGGCATTAAAGTGGGAGATTTCCCACTGGATGTATTTTCTTCATTTAGGTTTACAGAACCTGCAAGATAACTGAAGTGTGAACACGTCATTGGAGCAGGAGGAATTAGTGCATGTTGCGTCTCCACCCAGAGTAATTTGGGTAGAAATTGCATGTTTGAGGGGAACACTATTCTGGTGAGATCTGTTTTCTTTTTAATGGCAGTTGATGCAGTTCAGAGGTTTGCAATGATCAGAGTGGCTCTGGTGGAGAGTAGTTAAAGCAAGCTGTGGTTATAAAATATGGTTGTGACAGGATATGGTCACTTTTAAAAGATAACACTGCGCATTTGTGTGATTCAAGATGGAATCGTTTAGACAGCTAATGCTGCGAAGAAGTGACTCACCCAGCTTTTTGGAGAGAGAGAGGTATTTCCAGGGGCGTTATATTCCCCTCTTTATCCTCTGTACTGATGGTCAGGATTGCTTTTTGGGGTTGCAGCTCTCTGTCCTTACTCACTAGCTGTGAGCACCTAAGCTGGCACAGGTCAGCGGAACCACCAAAACCAGCAGTCCTACCTTCAGCGGCTGGTGACTCCCTCTTGTCCCTTCTTGCACGTGTTTTTCTGTGGCAGACCAGGCTGGGACAGAGCTGGCTTAGCTGGAGCCATCAAGGTTTAGTTTATTTGGTTTTAGCCCAACTCAGTTCCCCACGTGCTCCGCATGCAGAGGAGGGGAGTGGGAACAGGTCCCGCAGATGCTGGGAATGCCAGGTTGACGCTTTAGCCGTGCTGGCTTATACGGATTTAAGGTGTTTTGGGGTTACCAACCCTATGTAGGGTTTTAGAGGTGAGTTTTGTGGAGCTAAGCTGAGGACCCAGCTTTTTTTCTGGAAGAGGCAGATTCTGTTTCTGTCCTTGTGTTAGGAGTAGGGCGCTGCGTTTGGCTCTGATAGGTGGAAAAAGGTGTAGATGCCACCATGGGATTAAGAGGGAGGGGAGCCAGCAGGCAATGCCGTTCTCAGCTGGAGTTATGAAGTCTTCTATACTTGGACTATCTGGAGACATTTATTTTGTTCCCTCGTGGCTGTGTTACCTGTAGGACACTGTAGGTGACAGAGGCATCCGATGGCCCCCCCCCCCCCCCCCCCCCCCCCCCAGCAGGCAGCGGGGTGGGTGTGTAGAGGGGGTATGGCTGGATTCAGGAGGAAACACCTCCCTTCCCTGTGTGCTGCTGGTGTCTGGGCTCGCCTCTGGAGAATTGCTGTGGTCATCACCTTCCTGGCGAGGGGATGCTTCAAAAGGAGGTAAAACGGGGTCAAGAAAAGGCATCAGAGGTGGTTAGGCTGCTTTTACTCTTTCAGTTCCTTGTGTTTATTGTAGGGCATCAGAGTATTGAATAACGTGCTGTGTGTTACACAACATGCTTTAATGGCATGTGAGAAGTGGAGTTGGGTGACACATTCCTACCTTACTCTCATCTGAATTTCTCTGAATGGATGTGCTCTTGTAATGTGTTTATGTTTTCCTGAAGCTGCCTTTCTAAGTGGGAATTCTCCATCCAAAATAATCTGGCAGCCCCACCCCAGCTAGGCTGTCATAGTACCCAGCTGTTTTTTTTTCTGATTTTTGATGCTTTTCTTGGTAAAACTTGCTTAGAAAGAGCCTATTCTGTGTGTTTGTGGAGATCTTTTGGGTGTTCTTTGATTCCCTCATAAATATGGAGAGCTGAGCATTTATGTAATCTGATAAGTAATTAGCACAGCAGAAACGTGCTGGTTTTGTGCTGGGTCTGTGGAGATGGTAGCCTCCTTGGGAAGAGACATGAGTAAAACTAAAAGCGTAAGCACCAGTAATTGAAAATGTGGAACCTAATTTTTTCTGGAGAGTACTATAAAATTACCCCAGAAGTGCCCTATGCCATTCTGTTTATAAAGTCCTCTATAAATGAGGTTCTGGGGAGCTTTTGTTACTGTTGCTTTGCAGTTCAGTTAAATGTACTATGAGGTATGAGGGGATATTTTGTTTGATTGTTCTTGTTTTTTTTTAATGATAATACCATAGCTGTTCCCTGCTTTGCAGCTGGAACAATTTTTAAGTGGAAAATTGATAAATATTTGATGGCAATTAGTAGCAGCCGTAAGGGTACTGAGGTTTCAAGCCCAAAATTACCCATTTGAGAACAGTGGATGCGAGAACAGTGGATGCAAGAACAGTATAACAGATTTGTCAAGAGGCTAAGGTTTTCTCAGGTCATTGAAAGATGTTTCCTATTTTGTTTGATAAAACTATGTAGTGAAACATGAAAATCCTGAGAAAGCTTTTCTAAGCTTACCTAAACTAACTTTCCTATAATAACTTTAGCTCTCATTTGTGTTTTTGAGAGCGTAATATTAATGCAGTACTAATGAGTTTTTATGCAGTGTATTCATATATATTATATATGTGCTTGAAGAAATGTGTAATTGAATAATAAGAACTTGCTTTCTTTCTGCGTTGCAGATGATATGGACTGCAGTAATTGCAATGTGTAATAAACACATCTTAGTCGAGTAGCTTTTGTAAAACATCAGTGTTTGTGCACAAGAAAGGAAATCTCATTCTGAAAGGGCTTAACAAAGATTAAATGCTCAGTGCCATATAGACACACTATGTAGTTCCAGAAAAAGTTTATGATTCTATAGTAAATTCATAATGAAAAAAATGTGGAAACCTATTAGTCTGTCTGAGTGCTGAAAGAGCCTTTTTGATGAAGGAAAGGTCTGGAATGTGGAAGGATGGGGCAGTGCTCTCCTTTCAGTTTCAGGTGTGCAGCAGCTTTAGAGTTTCTCCCATGGACCAGGGTAATAACCCCCACGTCACCCATACATGCAAGTGGGGTGGATTCAGTTGCTTTATTGACCCATGCAGTTGTTTGGGCAGAAATCCCAGAAAAGGCTACAGCCAGAAGGCATTGTTTTCCCAGCAGCATTGCCCGTTTCTTCTGTTTTCATGCACGAGGGAAGAGCCTTCGGGAATGGCTGAGTGTTTGTAGTGCTTTGCCCATCCGCGTTTTGAGCGCTAGCCAGGATGCTGTGCTCTCCGACTGAGCTGGAGGTGCGTTCTGGTGTACGCTCCTTGCTGCGGGAGGACCTTAACACATCTTTAATGGATTCAGGAAGGGTAAGTATTTGAAGTCCAGAACTACTAAACCTAAACCTCCAGCGATTAGGAGCCGGATCCAAAAATGCTTAGGGTGACTGACAGAGACTTGAGTACGGAGCCTGTTTATTATGAGCCTTTATGGTTTGGGTTTCTGAGCTGGGATTTTTCATTCACTAGATAACAGGCCACGAGGAAGTGAATCACAATAAAATAGAAAGTTCTGCCTTCAAGAGTAAGAGAGAATTGAAGTCAAACATCTGATCATGTTCTGGAAGCCAGCAATTCCTCTTGTGTTTGTCAGATTAGACATAAATTCTCTAATCTCTATGTTTCGCCTTCACCAACTGTATAATGGGGAAAATACATTGCTACTTGCATGTGAGTGCTATGCTGAGTGTACCAGCATCCAGCAATGCAGTAGTGTTGTACTGGTGCTAGACTCTTGGAGATCCAATTGTAACAAGTGTGTCTGTAAATGTATGAGATTTCTAAGTTATGAAGTTGCAGAAGCACACGTAAAGGCAGATTTTTACTCCTGCCCAGTGACGGAATGATGGACCTTTCATTCCACGCTTGTGATTGTGTGTGTTTTATCCTTGGAGGTAATGCAGCTATCTGAGATAGGCAGTGAATGAATCTGCATAGAGTACTTCTAACGTGAAAAGCGCTGCTCTGTGCAAGAGCCAAATTTAAGTGTCGGTCCTGTGATTAAAAACCACGACAAATAAGAAACCCAGTCTTCTGGGAGATCTGAGCATCTCCAACCCCTTAAATAACCTGGGTACTTAAATAATATTGCATCACGTGGCATCCAACATAAAAGCGTGTAACACCTTGCAGGACCTGGAAATAATTTTATCTGAATTACATAGGGTAAAGCTTTTGCTCTGATTGAACAGCTGTTACTAGTCTGGAATATTAATTAAAAAAAATAATGTTTGCCTTTTAAAAACACAGAAAAATATTTTAAAAGCTTTATTCTTATTGAAACAGAACCTGAAGGGCCTCATTTGTCTGTGTGTTTTTTGTTTACTTCCTTTTTTTTTCTTAGAACTATTTTGATGGAAAACTTTCCCCTCAAGGGAAAATGCCTTGGATTGAATACAATCACAAGAAAGTGTCTGGCACAGAGTTCATTATTGATTTTTTGGAAGAGAAACTTGGAGTGAATTTAAATAAACACCTCGGTCCGCATGAAAGAGCTGTTTCCAGAGCAGTGACAAAAATGGTGGAGGAGCACTTCTACTGGTAAGCTTGCATGGCAAGGCTGGCTGCGTTCTTGCGCTGTCAGATCTGCCCCTGCGCTCGTGCCTGGATGTGAATGCTTATTTTCTCTTGCAGAAAGCTTGGGTACCCAATTATTAATTTCACAACTGTCTTCACCCTAGAAAACTGCTGCTTCTTTCTGCATGTGCTAGTATGAGTCGGGGGTAATTCCCCTGAGAAGCTGTCATGCTGTGGAAGCACGGTGAGAAGTCAGGCCCTTCACCTGCAGCTTTGCAGAAGGGAGCAGCAGTGGGCTGTTTCTCTGTCATGTTTCACATGCTCTCCGTATAGAATCAGCCTTGTTAATAACGAGCAAATAATCAAGATGGCTGAATACATTCATGGTTTGGGGCTGCGCAGGGGAACAAATCCATCATTCATAGTGAATCCAGAATATTGTGTTATTATAGATACTAATTTTAATTATCTCTGTGTGTGATTACAATATGGATTATTGCCTTTCCTGTGACACAGGATACTCCTGTTAATATGTATTGTTGGCGACACTGCCAGTTGATAGGATACAGTCTTAGAGTATCCTGAGAAGCTGAAGTATGTGAATGAATGGAAAACATAACCTTGCTGGTACTTTATGCATTTTACTGATACCTTTGAAAATAATACCTGTGATTTCCCACCCCCACTTCACGTTTCAGTCCTTTTTAAGTGCCCTTTCCATCCTGAATTTGTAGAAGTAGCAGGTGGACATGGCATCTTGGATGCTGCTTTGGCTGCCTCAGCAGGCACAAGGCATTTTCCCAGTAGTTTGCTTGCTAGCATGCATTCAAGTCCTTACTGTACTAAGTCTTCCATTCATGTTGCACTTCTTCAAAACAATGTGTGATGTAAATTGGATGCGTTTACTTGCTTTTTCTTTCACCTTGTGATTGAAGATGAGCAGCAACGTGTACATATAGTTCTTCAAATAATTGTTAGTGTTTTCCTGGGAACAATTTTAGCATTCAGTAGGCAGATTCAAATGATGTGGTTTAGAAATGTAATGCCTGCCTTCCAAGAAGTGTGACCTTCACCAGTTATGCCTGTGTGCAGTCCATAGCCTCAAAAAATCTGACTCAGGTAGCCTGCAAATGTTGGTTATTTTGTGTGTTCATTTTTGCCCCCTCAATAATAAAAGCTGCCAAAGGGAAGATGAGACCTTTTAATCCCCTAATGTTCCATCTCCTTGCCTTAGTGTTGGTTGTTTTGCGGTCTATAGACTTAACTGCTTTAAACCTAAAACTAACAGCTGTTGTGTCTCAATTACAAATCGCACTTTCCTCTGTGAAGCTGTTGTCTGTCCATCCAGGCTCCCTCTGAGCTGACTTGGCACTTCTGGCTGTGATGTAAGGGGAGGGGGGCATGGGGGACAGGTATTACCAATTCAGGTGCTGACTCAGGGAGGTGGCATTGAAATGGGTGGACAAAGCTAGACCAAGTAAGAACAGAGATGGGCAAAGCTAGACCAAGTAAGAACAGAGACCTGCATGCCTGACTCTATATCCCTGTTGCCTTTCCTGTTTAGTCACACAGCTGAGTTTCCCTAAGGCATGTATATTTGCTGCTGTGTAGTAGAACATCCAGTCTTACTGTATGTCCCTGCTGTGTGGCTGTACCAGAGGCTTGCTACCTTGGTGAGGTTACACCATGCCAGTTCTCAGTACTAGGCAAAGCCTGAGCTGTGTGGCATCACAGTTGTACTGCTCTAAGTCCTGGATAACAACCTTGACCATCTCGTGTTTACACCAAAATAAAATCAGGCTTTAGCTGCGTAGGACCGCATTTCTTCCTGACAGCATTGCATCTGTAGTTGTGGGATCCCTTCACATTGGTCCTTGAACCTGCCCGCTTCCCACCAGAAGCTCAGGGTTTGTTCATGGTGTCCTCAAGTCTCACGGTGAGCAACTTGGGACAGTGATTGCCTTTCTGCAGAATAAGGTTTATAAAATCCAGCCTCCAAAGCAGTGATATAAAAAGTGATTTCATACCGTTTCATTGCCAGCAGCATGCAAAGTAGCTTCGTCATAAATAAGTAATACTGTAGTACATTTATCGAACAAAGAAGCAAAGTACATCCTGTGGTGTGCTGTCTCTGGATGGAGCTAATCCTGGTGGGTGCTCAGCATCTCCTCCTGAAATGTTTAGCTTTTGCTGAGGTAATTGCTCATCTTCACCAATTAGTGCCTCTTACAGGTGGGAATTGCTGCTCTGGCTGGAGCCGAGAGCAAAGCAGGGCTGTTGTGAACTTCAGCCTCTAGACACCCTGTCTCTGCCCCAGGCTGCGATACCTGGCAGGGGTCGGGCAGAAAGACAGCAAGCGAGTGAGCATGCCTATTTTTGTGCCGGGATTAGAGCATATCTCCAAGATGCACAAGACTGATTGGGAGCTGGCACTGGAGCTCCTGTCCCTGGGCAATGCCGTAACTATTAGGCTTTTGCTATGTTTAAATCAGCAAAAGAAAAAAAAAAACAAAAAGCCTGCTAACCTGAATGGGTGTTGGGCTGAGTCAGCAGGGAAGAGATGGGAGCGGACCGATTTTGTGGCTCTTGTCCGAGGCCCTGGACCCACTGCAGACCTCTGTTGTCTGCTGACGGCTTGCCCTGGGCTGCCTCCACTGCTTGCAGCGACCCGTGGGCCCTCAGAAACCACCGGGCCACCCACAGCCATCTTCAGGATGTGTTGAGTTTTTGGTGTATCTGCAGCACGTTCGTGGGACCAGACCTCTGTGGAAGATGGGCTGGAGGATGTCAGATTCTCACATCCTTTTGGCGTTGGCACGCTGGACTCGGCGGCATTGCCAGCATTCAAACCAGGTAGCTCCTGGTGCCTGGAGGGCTAGCAGGCACTGCGAGGTGCTTCCTGGCACGTTAATCTCAGGAGAAGGATCTCAGGCTGATGACATTAATGTGCTTAGTGAGAACCTAAAGCCTTGAATACGCAGCTTAACCAAACTAACCTGTTAGCTTGGTTTAGCTGTATTGTCAAACACAACCTTAGTGATCTGTAAGAGTGTGTGTGTATATACATATATACACACACATAAATATGCGTGTGTATATACATATATACACACACATGCATACATATTTAACTCACTTCTTGCTTTGTCTTTCAAAAAGACCATGTAAGCATCACGTATGTCACGAGTGCTTGAAGTACAGGAAAAGCATGGTATGAGAATACAAATGAATCTGACTTTGGTTGGCATTCAGACTTGCCATGTATTAAACATAAAATATGTTTATAATATAAATATGTTTAAATACATCAAGCCAATTACAAGAGCAATGTCGCTCCTGCTATTAACAATGGTGAGCCTTGAATGCCACTGGCAACTTAAAAGCCAGTTGCTTTTGGATGGTGCACAGCAGGTGGGGTTTCTACAGGAGGCTGTGGAATGAATTTATTATAATCCTTTTGTATATCAAGAAATTCCACTCTGCACAGGTTCAGACAGGCAAAATAACCCCCAGTTCACATCTGTGTGAACACCTCCCCCTTGCCTTGATGTTCAGACAGTTTGGGGATAATCAGGCGAAGTCGCTGTTGATGAGTCACTTTCTCCATCTGCTCTCCTGATTTATGTATTGAGGCCAAAGCTGCTCTTACATTTAGACTTCAGATTTGCTTCACCCCCACAGCATTGCTCTTTAACGCATTATTGTTTTATTTATATTCCAAGATTTGTACAGATGTGCTGGCACAAATGGGAATGTTAATGGTTCCCAAAACGCTCAGTTCAGGCCAATGTTTAAAATAATTACGTCATTCTATAAATACTAACTGTAGTTTAAGATGTGTAGTAATGCTGAAGTAGGTTATGTAGACTACCAGATTTCTGGCATTTTCTAACCTTCTGTAATGTTGATAATACTCTAGTAATGTAATTTAAGCAGAAGGATGAGGGGTGGGATTAAATGCAGAGGATAATGTTTTGATAGGAAGCACAGATTAATGAACCTTTGAATGGAATTATTTTAACAAAGTGCTTGTAAAAGCCAGTTTTAAAAGTGCTTTTAACTGACTCTGGATCTGAGCCTGCTTTTTTTTCTTTGCTTTTGCATGCTCAAACCTGTAAAATTTTAGGAGTAAGCTCTGTAGTTGTCTATTTAGCTGCCTTCATTGCCCATGTAAATTTGAGATTTGGGACATGTGACAGTTTTACTCATTCAGAGTGACAAGCAGATGTCTTAAGATAGTGCTTGACAGTTTAGCCTAAGCAGGATTACCTAAATCCTGTGCAGTTCTGCTCTCCCTGCCTTAGTCTCCTGATCGTTAAACGCTTCGTCTGATCTCTGCTTCTTCCAGACCCAAAGACCTTCTGCCCCAGAGCAAGCAAGTGAGCGCTAGGGAAATGTATTTTTGATTTAAAGTATAGGCTAATTAGCTTTGTGGGAAACCTTCTTCATCCTGTCTCATGAAATTAAAGCCATCCTGGACATGGTTGATCATTCTTGATGCAATGCCAGCTCGCTGGTGTGAACAATAGTGATGGTAAGTCCATAGGGCCCAGTTAGTCTTGTGTGACTGGGGTGACTTTTTAAAATGCTGCAGCAGAGTCTCCTCTTCTCTTTTTCTGTTTTGTTTTAGCTTCTTTTTTTTTGTTGTCCCTTTCTGTGGCCAGGCCTGTTGTCCTAAAGCAACTGAGTTGTGTTGCAGAGTTGCTGCGTGAAGCTGGTCAGGTCTGTGCTGGGGAAGGAGAGGTCTTTGCAGCGAGATGCACAGCAATCCTCTCGGAGAGCAGCTTTTTTTTTTTTTTTAGCTTATTCAAGTAATAAGTAATAACTTACAGATATAGATAGTATTTGTAATTATTTTCCAGCGTTTGCACCAAGACCAGTTTTTCTTCCTGTTCTGAGTTGTACCTGCCGACGGGACCTTTTCCTTTCCCAGGCCTGTGAAACATGACTACTGAAACGTTCTGCTCTATGGAGCACCCTTACGCTTTAAGCCCAGTCTGCTTTCCACCCTTCCTAAATCCTGTTTTACCTTTGCTCCTGGAGCAAGGCAGTCTTGCACCACATCTAGCCAAATACAGTGCTTCTGGCGTTTCACTAGCTGTTTATGCCTGTGCTTGCTGGCTTCGCTTTCCCCCTTTTTGTGCTGGTGCCTCTCGCTAAGTCTGGCTTTGTTTCAAACTCTGCTGTGCTGAAACCAGCCCAATGACTTGAGTTGATCCAGCCATTTTGAAAAACAAGGATTGTGCAGAACACCCCTGTTCGAAGAGTGGTACTGAAGTGTGTGAAACTTCAGCAGGATGCTTTTGTCACTTTAATACAGTGCAAGGGGTTGTGGAGAAACCTGTTGAGGATAAAAGCCATCAGAAACATAGCAGTGCGTTTGCAGCAAAACCTGCACGTGCCTCACTATTACTGATTTTAATGAAATCAGTTTGAGCAGAAGGCATTGTCCTGCAGTGGACAATTTTTAATGGAATTAAAATGCCTTTCACCTACTCTGTTGGGAGCATTCTAAATTTCAGCTGTTATGCCAAATATTCTTCTTTTACCTCATGTTATTAGTAATTCCAGTAAAGAATCTGTGGAAACTTAAAGTTTAGTACATTTTCATGGTGTAAACATAGTTGTTCCCTGATGGTACTGCAGAATTCAGCTTCTGTTCATGACATACATGGGTCTGATAAAACATACATTTAAAAAAAAATTCACAGGAGTTCTTCAGGAAATAGCGCTTCGGGTTTTTTTTTCTGTCTTGAATTAGGCGATCCATATCAGCACTAAGGAAATTATATGGAATTAGAAATATGTACAAAGATAAAACTGAAGTCGTATTCCAAACTAAAAAAAGTTGAGCTCTGATCATATTGGAAATGGGGAATTATTAAGTTTAATATTTAATGTAATTGTGTACATGAACTTGCAACTTTTGCTATTTCAGCTTTTTGATGTAGCTGCATTAGTTTGTTATGTGTCCATGGGCCTGTTTTCATACGATCTCAAATACATAAATCCACTTTTAGGTTTTTAATTTTGGAAATCGCTACAAACATATTGGAATATACGTATCAACTCCCAGTGTTTCTGAGAGCCTGTTGACTTCATGTATTTGTCATGTCTACTTTGAGGTGTCTTTAGCCCCTTTTTCCAACATCCCTTGAACTTGGTGACAAAAATCATGTGGTCTTTTTGGTTTCTTCGTAATGTGAGAAGATGTTAGATATTAAAAAAATTAATGTTTCTTTTTTCAGAAGTTTCTTGAGTAGTGACAGCAACAAATCAATTTTTTGTTTGCCTACAATATTAGTAAAGAACAAAAATTCACGTAGGGAACAAATTTCAGCTGGTAAGACAAGTTTTCATAAAAAGACCTTTCAAAGTAATATATCTGCCATTCGATAAACCTGAAATACAGCTCAAAATACAACAGAGTCCTTTGGAAAGGTGTCTCTCACAAAATCAACCTTTTGAAGAGAGGAAAAAATACAGGAGAAAACCAATCCAATAACCACCACCCCTTTGTTGTTTTTACATTTTATTTTTAAAAGATTGTGTCATTCTTAGTTTCTGAGGAGAGCAGAGATCTGAAAAATGACTGCTACAGTATTTATGTTGGGGCAAAGTTACTGCTTGGCTAAGTTTCAGCAGTATAGAAAGCGCGGAGAACAGGTTGGTGGGAAAGATTGATTTCTTTGTGGGCTGTTTTGTTGTTGTTTTCCCCAGGTCTGTGCAGTCAATCATCTTTAGCTAATAAATCCTTTTGGCAGTTTTGGCACTGCAGTTTTGTTACGCGAATTTAGCAGAATTCTGCAGCGTTTATTTTGTATTTCAATGTGAATGCCATTTTCTCTTGAATGAGTCATGATTTACTGAAAGAATGTGTGGGGCCATCTGCGTAAGGATTGCAAAGTCAGTTTTTTCTGCTGTCGCTCTTGAGTTGCATCAGGAAACTCTTTACTGTAAACTACCTCTCCACCAGGGCAGTGAGCGCTCAGCGTTAAGAAAGCTCGCTGCCTAACCTTTGTGTGAGCCTTTGCAAGGTGGTGATGGGCTGTCTGGGTATTTCACCACTGTAACTTTTTTTCGCATCCTTCTAGGACTTTGGCTTATTGCCAATGGGTGGAAAATCTTCACGAGACGCAAAAGATGGTTTCACTTTTTGGCCCCTTCAGTGACTTGCTGAAGTGGATCCTCTGCCATCTGACCAAAGGGATTGTGAAGCGGGAGATGTACGGCCACGGCATTGGCCGCTTCTCAGAGGAGGAGATGTACACGCTGATGGAGAAGGACATGCGGACTCTAGCAAGCCTCCTGGGTAACGTACAGCGAGTTCCACGCGTTATGTTTGATCACAGCCTGCTGTCCACAGGATGAAATTGATGGTGGCTGCTTCCTGGCAGCTTGATCCTGTACACAAATAATCTCATTTTGTCAGTAGGTAGAGTCTGCACTGCTGCTGTCACCCTTGCTCTGGCAGGGACAGTGTTTTTTTTCCCTGCTGTTTGTTACCAAATTCTGTCTCTAGAGGGCTAAGTGGCTTTCTTCTCTGCACACCTGATATGTGTGTCTAGAGGAGCAGAACGTGATGCCATTTTGGAAGAGCATTTTGCTATGTGAATTTAGGAAAACGTAGTGTTTAGTTCTGGAAATGAAACCTATTATTTATATTTTGGGGGGGGTGTCTCATTTTTTTTTTCATGGAACTTATGGCTGTTTGATAGATTGTCCATAGAATCATAGAATCGTGGGGTTTGAAGGGGCCTCTGGAGATCATCTAGTCCAACCCCCCTGCCAGACCAGGGTCACCTTAGAGCAGGTTGCACAGGAACGCGTCCAGGAGGGTTTTGAATGTCTCCAGAGACGGAGACTCCACCACCTAGGCAGTTACGAGGCTGCCACTTGGAAACACTTTGCAGGTGTTATTTTGATGAGCTAGACTTTGTTGTATTTGGTTGGTGTTAGCAGCTTTATTCAAAGCGGCTAGTATGAGATGGGTCTGTGTTGTCAAAATGGGTGGGTTTAGGCTTCTTGGTTGTCATGGGTGGATCCCATAGGGTTAGTCTTAAGGTTGACCTTAAGACTATTCCGGCTATTCCTTAGCTGGAACCACGTGAGCCTTATTTCTGTTGTGTAGCTCAGGCTGAAATCTGCACCGGAGCTGTCTACGCTGTGCTTCTTGACTCTTGTGCAAGGAACCAAGGGAGATGGTACCTGTGTGGCAGCTTTGTTCCCTGTTGTTATCGCTTTAAAGAGGTGGCTGAGAGGAGGGCAGGAAGGATGCCTCCCTGCCCTGTGCACCAGAGGGAGGACATATCTCACATCCTCTAAATAAATAGGTACGGAGTGGATGGAGTGAGCAAAGTGAGAAGAGCCCAGCAGAAGCTAGAAACTGAGTGCTTGCTCAGAAAGGGAAGGTAGATGCTTCTGGGCTTGCACGGTGTTTTGGAAAGGCAGATGTTTGTAGACCTATACTGTGTAGAGTTTTCTGTGACTTTGGTTTCTGAAGCAAACCTGCTGAATTGCTGGATTGGGATCAAGTAGAAAAAAGAGATGCGATGCATGGGCACACTTGACAAGGCAGGGATTTGTTGACAGCTTCTCTTGTGTCAATGCTTTCTCATGCTGCATTTGGTTTGTTAACAAAAAAAGTTACCTGTTCTGGTACCTCTTCAAAGAAAACCTAATTTTGGAGCTTAAGAGGTCCCTTTTCTTTCTGGGGGACAAAGGGAGGGAGTAGCTCATTTAGAAGAGGAGACCTGGGCACGTCTGCAGAGCTGTGGCCAGCTCCAGGTGCCCTCAGCTGTGGGACTACTGTTGCCATAGCTTTGAGGGTGGCACAGGATGGCTCCATGTACGTCACAGAGAGGAAGGGGGTTGGGACAGGTGATGGAGCAAGTTCAACCTGTGACTTGGGAGCTCGGCAGAGCCCCCTTGTTCTGTCTAGGCAGCACTGGCAGGCTGAAGGGAGCAGCAGTGGATGTGTCCATCCTAAAGTCATCCCTGTCTGCCAAGAACAGGCGTAACCTTCAAGAGAAAACTGAAGTGTGTTCCCAAGTACCTGTAAAAGTCTCTTGGTTTCCTTATTTGAAGTCTGCATCCTTCTGTCTCTGGAGTCTATGCTGACACTCAGATTTGTAAAGTATTTTTCATCTTCCCCTCTGAAATGGATGTCAAATTAGTCAGTGTGCAGTTATGTGAATCATTATACTTGCCCTTTTGATTATTGGTGCATTTGTCTACTTTTCTATAATTGCCTTGATTTTTCATTAATACCAGCATGGTGAGGTTTTCTCCATCCAGCTGTGTTTTTTTTTTTTTTTTTGTTGGGTCTGGTAACTGTGGCCTCCAAGTGGTATCCTGGGATTGGGGACAGGAGGTGGGATGAGGACTTCCAGCCTGACTGGAGACCCTCCTGTTTCACAGGGGGAAGGAGAAGGTGGTCAGTTAGTCTGTTGCCTGCACAACAATCTTCTCCTCCACGTATATGTGCCCGTGTATTTTCCCTTAAGAGGAGGCAGTTGGGATTTTGGCTGTTAATTAGAGGGCAATTTTAAGAGCTTAAAAAGGATGTCTATCATGCAGAATAGCTGCACATACCAAACTGTAGCTGTCAGTCATCAGGCATATCAGATTAATTGAATGCTCCCCATTTTTTAACAGAGCCATTCACATGGGAACAAGAATAACTTTTAAATTCCAAGAGCTGCTTCCAGAGAATGATAACTTGGCAGCTGTCAGGTCTTGTGACACTCATTTTGACATTCCCAGTCATATCTTGGGTGCTTTTTTTTTCTTTCTTTTTCATTTCTGAGAATCATTTTTCCTTTTTCCATGTACCTGTTTCCCTAGCAGACTCCTCCAGATCTCTTATAAATGTGGAAACTGGAAGGTGGAATCCTGTGATGGGTCATTTTGCCCTGTTGGTATCATCTTGATCTTTGTCCTGCAGTCTTTAAACCACGAATATAACTTCCTTGTGTTTTAGTAGTTTCCTACTGCATGGTAGTAGTGTAAGGAGGTGGAGGGAACTGGGCATATGAGCTAGCAATATATAAAAATATACGTAATTATTTAAAAGATGTAAGTGAGCGAGCAGTGCCGATAAATCTGTTGGTGCTCTCTCAGCTATCTGCCTGCTTCAGGCTTTTGGGTAAATGGGGATTTTTGAGCAGGGAGTTGCAGGGCAGCAGCTGCCTGAACTGGCTTTTGAAAAGCATTTGATGTTTTGTGGAGGGCAGGGGCACTCAGAGCTGAAACACAGAGGTGGGACTAACCCGAACGCAAGCCTCTGATGCTAATTGTAATGCCCTGCAGCAGCCTGCGTGGGCTATACGTGCTGCTGTGGAAGGCTGCAGGTCTCCTGTGGGCCCCGTGTATCGTAGATCTGTCTCTTGCCAGCGTTTCTCGACCCAGTGCTGAAGTAGCTGCTTTTTAATTCTCTGGTGCGTGCATTTGTAAATAGCGGAGCTGTGCACTGGCAAATCCCCAGGCAGTACAAATTTGATCCAAGTCTGGTGTGACCAGGTGATTGTGTTTCTGTTGGATTAGGCAGGGGATTATTAGCACTATGGCAGCCTTGATGTGACAGGCACTGTGTAATCTGGCATAAAACTAGACACTGAGACATGATACCTGGTCTGCCAGAAAGTCTTCTGGAAAAATGTTATACTGGGAAGTTTTGGGGACGGATTGGAACTGGTAGAAGGAAATGCGCATGGAGGCTGTGTTATGCAGTGCAGGGTGACCTAAAACCAGATTTACAGTATTGTGGAACCACAGCTCTGTTTCTTCCTCTTCCCCTCTGTTTCCACGCACCTGAGGGTGCAGGTGTTGTGTCTGGGGAGCCACTTGGCTTGCAAAAGAGTGGGATGGTTCAGCCCTCACTCACTGCCTGCCTTAGTTCTAGCAAGATGGAAATGGCAGTATTAACTTCCCAGCACAACATTGCTATGGATTGAATCTCAGACCTGGTTGTATGGTGCTAAATTCTAGTGTTGGCATATAACTGTGGTTTGGGGACCAATTTTTGAGCTGTGTTTGAGATCGATGAATGCTAGGTGTCACATAAATACTGAAAAGACACAACATTTACCCTGTACATAGTTTTCAAACAATAGATTGATGGAGCCATGAGAGAGCTGGGGAGAGTTAACTCCATGTTAAAATTACACCTGACAGGCTGGAGGAGCTTATTGTTACTGGTTATTCCTGAGCACTGCTTTGCTACACTATATAATACAGGGGGATGTCAGCGTTCGTTGTACCGTACTCTGGAATTTGATGCGTTTTATTGCTGGACAGGTTTTCTAAACTCACTCAATAACCCTAACATTTAATAACCTGCTGAATTACAGGCGGCTTATATTGGGCAGGGGAAGAATGTCCTGGGGAGATGGGATAACTGGATTTGGAGAATTCAATTACATACCACTTTCACAGAGTTTATAGCACTTTGGGCTAAGGCAGGGACTGTGCAACCATCATCTAACCTGATCTCTGAAATAGCGCATGTTTACCTGCGTGCCGTATGTACGGTCTTTGCTCCAAGTTTATACTGTATGGTTCTTTACAAATGGTGGCTTTGAAACATGATTTTCTTCCCTATCTTAGGTAGTTATCTATCTGTTTGTGCTGTGGTGGCCACTTAGCACCATCATGGCATTGGGATGCCCAGAGAGGTAAGCAGAGTAGCTGTGTGGAGTGGACACGTCCCTCCTCTGACCCAGGCCAGTCCCAAACAAGTTGTGTGCCTGATGTACCTCTGTTTGGTCTCTGCAAAGTAGAAACCAGTGTTTGGGTCGGGGACACTGCACTGGTGATGTGTGAGAGAAGATATTCGCTCCTCTCTGTGACTGTGTCCTCCTCCTGAAGATGCAGGTCACTTCTGAGCAGTTGCTGCCAGTCTGACTGCTGCATCAGTTTCAGCCTGAACAAATAGTGGGAGAGAGGAGCTTTGAAAATACTTCCTTTTTTCATGTGATCAAATGGGTAACCTGAAACTGGATTTGCATGCACGAGAGATACAGGGTGATCAGCTTCTTTTAGCAAGTGCATTCTTGATTTCAAACCATGGTTGAACGATTTTGGGTTTGCACCAAAGGAGAAAATCGTGCTTTCAGGCACCTGCTGCCTGCAGAGAAAATTCTAAATGCAGCAGAACTAGTGCAGTGTGTATGTGCTGCCAGCTGTGATGAGCGGGGGAGGTTTTTTGGCCAGTGGTGGCTCTGTAATTGGCCTGGTTATAGAAGTGGTGGGCAGAGGAGAAGGTGCAGTAGTGGATTTCACCTGCTGAACCCTAGCAACAGCTTTGAACCATATTCAACATTGAATCCCTATCTTTGAACCAGTGAACATTTTCAGCTAAGTGTGTTCAGTAAAAAAAAAATAAAAATGCTAAAGATGTAACCAGGGAATTTTTTTTTTTTTTTAACTGGGGAGAAGTGTCATCCAGGTGAGAAATGTTTGCTGTTGTGTTTACAGGTGACAAGAAGTACATTATGGGACCAACCGTTTCCACCGTTGATGCCACTGTCTTCGGGCATCTGGCACAGGCAATGTGGACACTCCCAGGGACTAGACCAGAGAGACTGATCAAAGGTAAGAAAGCTTAAGTTTTTCATGTCTGATGAAAAACTCCTGGTGACATTTGCCATGATTAAACTTGGAGCACCTTGTAAGGACTCAGCAGCATTTCAGCTATTTGAAGACTGCAGCAGCACTTCAGCTGCGTCGCAGGCTGTTCTTGCCTTTGATGTAGCATTTGTACCCTGTAATGTTATTTTCTCTTAAAATTCTTGTTTGTATTCTTTTTAATGTTCTACATGGTAATTGTTTCTATTCCTGTACTTGATCTTTTCCTTGTTTAACATAGCAGAGACTGAATGCCTCTAAAGAATGAATGCTGGGTAAAGTATGAGAAGACAGAAGCACGGCCATGAGCCAAATTCTGCTGAGCTGAGTAGTTGAATTGAACCGCAAGTGCTATTGTCCCACTGAAATTACAGCTTTTGCTGTTATTGATGATGTTGGTCAAGGAAAAAGTCCAGCCTGGCTTTGGAGTCACTGTGTTTTCGCATGAATTGGAAACATACCCCTCCCCTCCACACGTTTTTTTTCTCTTTTTCTTTTCTTGTGGGGTGGTATCGGCGTGGGAAGGTATCTTTGCATCCCTTTCCAAAATAAAACCAGGCAGTATGAAAAATGGGAAGAGCCAAGGAGGAAAAGGATGTGAAGTAGGTGTAAAAGGAATGAATCCGACCTGTAGATCTGCTCTGTGCAAGGGAGAGCTATTAAAGCAACAGTTAGGAGGCATAGACTCACTCATTATTAAAACATTGAGGAAAAAAATACTTGAGATGAGGACATAACTATTGTCTATACAGCTCTTCCCCTTATTGTCTGGGGAATCACACATACAATTCTGAAGGGTCCATGGCTTTCAAGAAGGCATACAATGTTTGAACTAGTTTGTGAAGGAAATAAATAGATGGTAATAGGTGCAAATACCCAAGCAGTATGGATGATTCTCTGTACCCATCCACCTTCTCATGCTATTGTGAGTGCAGGTTTCACAGACATTCTCTTTAATATGCTGTTATTTCTTTGTTCTTTGAAGTTTTTTGTAATTTCTTCTCTAAGCATACATGTATGTATAAACGTAAGGCATAAGATACTAAGGCTAGGAACATTAATGGTGAGCTGGAGACTGTATAAAAACTTTAGAATGTGAATTTATCTTGCAGACAACGCTGCCATCTGGTGGTGGAAAAGCTAAATTAACTGTATTTTAATAAGTGTATATATAGGATCGAATTCTGTCTTGAGAAACCAGGCTTCTGCAAAATAAGCCAGAATTTTACTATGAAAAACTTACAGTATTAATATCTTGTTTTGATTTATTTCTATAGAGGTTGAGTTTGGGATAGCTATTTTGCTACATGCATTTATGTTTGTTCCAGTGTAACCCTTCTTGTGTGTAGGTTAATAATGTGTGTTTTAAGTTAACTGAAAGTTAGAAACAGAGTCCCTAAGAGGAATGGTAGGATCTTGGAATTTTGAAACGTCTTTGGAAAGAACCTTCACAAATTGTTTCCAAACAGTGCTAATGTGTTTCTGCATCAGCAAGTGAGTTAAAGCATTATTGATTGGATGTATTTACTGGTGTTTCTTGTGCTGTGTTGCAGGTGAACTGATTAACCTTGCTATGTATTGTGAAAGAATAAGGAGGAAATTTTGGCCAGAATGGCACCATGATGATGATAACACTCTGTATGAATCTGAGGAAAGCAGCGAAGCAAGCAAGACTTACTCCCCTTTGCAGGACTTCAGTTTTTATTCAAGGACAGAAACATTTGATGAGGAAGGGAACAGTATTTCTCAAACCCCTGACACAGATTACACTGGACACTCCCTCTTTGACTCGGATGTGGACATGGATGACTACAGAGATCATGAACAATGCAAGTGATGCGTACAAGCATCTCCCATTTTGCAGACAAGCTGTTTCTTGGGATTAGTGTGATTTACTTTCTCCTCCAGGTCAGGAAGAGGTTTATACCACTTTGGAAGAGACCATTGTGCTTGACTCAGCTGTCATGTGCTACCCGGACTATTTCAACCTTAGTTTATTTTGTGTAACTTTTCAGGTGGAACCAAGGTGAACAGTTATTTAAAACACACATGGGTAAACTGGAGGTCCAGAGGGCAACAGGACCTTTCAGTCTACATTTTTGTTTGCATTCAAAACCAGATCCTGCAACCAGGTGGGACAGACCTCCAGGAAGTGGAGCATTTGTCAGAGCTGTTTTGTGTTGATATCTTATCTTTACAGGAATGGGTCAAGGACAAAAATGGAAGAGGCATGATTGGCACACCTTTCTCCCAGGGAAGAAAATGATTGATGCTGTATTGATTTGGCAGAGTTGGTTTTTTTTTTTTTTGGGGGGGTGTGTGTGTGATTTTATTTGATAGCTACCCGTGCTCCGGGTGCACACGCTACTACAGTGTTTGCAGGAAGGAACTGCTCACGGTTCAAGGAAGGCAGGAGGAAAAAAATATTCCTACAAAAAGGAGCTTTTTAGTGTTTCTTGTTCTTTGTAAAAGGTGGAAATCGCTGCTCCAGAATATTTTTATTCAGAAAGGAAATGTGAGTTTTAATGAATAACCTCCCAAACACTCATCTGGAATGTGTGTTGGCCCGATCCAGATTTCTTCTGTGTTTTCGAATTAGTATTATGTTTTTACTTCCTGCCACTGGCTGCTGTCTGCTATTGATACGCAAGGCTAAAGAATTGGGATGTGTTACTAGAAGTCTGGTGTGCTTCAGACGTGGGTGCCCTGTGTTCTTTGCCAACAGACACGTCAAACCCATGAAGCTTGCAAAGCGATTTGGGGTGTTTCTAGTTATGGGATGCTGTGTAAATGCAAGATGTTGGGCCAGGCAATGAAATGCTTTAGAGCTGCTTAGGAAGGTGCTTCAGAGGGTGCTGGGCACTGTGCTGGGTCGCAGTGCACAATCCCTGAAGCCGGCACACGGGAGGCAGTTGAGATAGGGCAGCTGCCTTAGCACTGCTGTCTGTGGGGATTTCCAGGTGCTGAAAGCATGACCAGAATTGATTTTTAAGGTGCCTTTGCTAGCACATCTGTAAATGTGGAACCCCAAATGCAGAATGATTGCACAGGTGCTGACATGCTTCGTGTTCGTGTCTCCGTAAATGCAGGTTAGGTGAGAATGAATCCATTGGATTTACTTACCTGTTTGAAGGTAAGCAGTGTTGCTTGGCCATGACTAGTTGGTTTTAAGTAGAGATAAAGCATATAGAACTCATAGACGGCTGTGGTTATTTGTAAACGTGTACAAAATCGGATGTTCACCTGCAGACTTTGGTAGTGGCCCATTTAAAAATATTTTAATTATGACTTTCTCTATAAGTTAAATGAATCGGGATCTCGCAGCAAAATTTTTATCCTGTGTTGGTTGTGCAATATGTTCTGGGAGGAGACAGGGCAGGCAACTGCTTTAGAGTGTTAATTGTTGGTAGTCCTAATAGTTTGGAGCTTGAAATAACTCCAGCTTTCAAGGAGTACCTCTCTTTCTTGGATCGTGGAGTGTCTCCTGCAGAGGAAAGTGCGTGCTCTGGGGAAACGCTGAGCGAGCCATGGCTCTGAAAGCAGGGGGACACGTGTCTGCCATGAGTTCCTGGGTCTCTTCATGCATGGGAGCCAGCACAGCGAGAGCTGACAAGTTTGGTGTGGTCTGAGATGGGTGTGAATTTGCACCTGTTTCCTCAAGTCCCCAGGCATGTCCTTGGAGCCATGTTCCAGTCAATGATCTCCACTGTTGTGGGCAAGTATTGTTTGCTAAGTGAACCAAAACTGAGGAGGAAGAAGGCATCATCCACTTACTTGGGACTCTTCTCAGGAAACCAAGCATAGGAATAGGACACAAGAAGATAAGTCTTGGGCTTGAAAGCACAGAGGTGATGGCCTGAAGTGCCTGTGAAACTTAATAGCCAAGTCCGGGCAAATGCTACCTACAAAGATGTAGGTATTGATATTCTGGATAAAAGGCATCCATGTCAAAAAGTTCCTCTTTAAAAACGCTTGTGTGTTGGGAATTCTTGTGGAGGTGTTCTCATTCATTTACCTGTGTGTGTTTGAAGGCTGTGCTTTCTCCGTCTTTTGAACGTTGGGAGGGTGTGCTTGCAGGTATGGAGGCTCCTGCTGACAGCAGATGAGTCCCAGCCATAAGTCACAGTTATTAGAAGACCAGCCTGAGTTCAGCAGACACCGTCACCTTTATAATTTCAGTGGGCTGACAGATTTATTTGTGGCAGCGGCCCTTGCGACATCCCGAAATGTGGGTTAACCAGAAGTCGATGATGTCGTTTTACCTTCCCGCTTGTGTACAGCCAGATTGGGATTTTGCATGGCTGGGCACGGGGATGGGAGACATCAATGCAGTGGACAGCCGGTGTAGCGCCACAGCCCCATTCTCCCGCCGGCACCCGGAGCTGCTGGCATGGCAGGTAGAGCCGGTGCTGCCACACCACAGCATGGGTACCTGTGCTGAGGATGGGGGTGCCTGCCGGGGCCACGGTTACATTCACACCCAGCATTTTTTGCTTTTGTTTTGAATAGATCGGCGTGCCTCAGCGGAGGCTGAACTTCACCCTGACCAGCCAGGTAACGGGCTTTGCCCCTGCGGAAGGTGAAGAGGAAAGGATCAGAAGGGGTTGCAGAAGGGGAAGCAGCTTTTTGCTGTCGGCTGAGGCTTTCCAGGGTGTTAATCAGTGAGGTGAATGTATTTTGCAGCTCGTCACATGCCTGCCTTTTCTGAGGACTACTCAGGTTAGTTTAGAGAAGTTGGTTGGGAGAAGTTAGTTGGCTTTCTTCTCATGACAGGTACTCTTGATAAAGTCTGCGTTTCTGTGTTTGACTGTGTTTCAAACTACAGGTGAAACTAGGAAACGGCATCTCTTTAGGAATTTATAGGTCTAGTATTTTGTCCAGGTTTGATAGGCAGTCCTTGGGTTTATTTATCCCTTCCAGAAACAAATACTGACTGTTAGACCTGTTTAAAAGGATTTAATCCAAACTTCTTTCTTTTGGAAGCTGGTCTTACTAAAGTGTTGTGGGGAAGGGCAGAAATGTTTAAAAAAAAAAAAAAAAGCTTTTTTAACATCTGTGAAAAAGTGTTAATTCATTTTGGTTTGCATTGGGAAAGAGAAGATGAGTTTTCTTCAAAAAAAAACAGAACAGATTTTATTTTTTTTTTGACTTGCCAAAATTCTGCTAGAAGAGCAATATTTTCTTAGTCCTGCAGTGTTTTGGTTGATTGGCTTTTTTTTTTTTTCACCCTCTTTGATAATTTCTATTTTTTTATCTTAGTGCTAAGGGGCCATACGGACGTGAAATAGTTGGAGAGCATCTTTAGTTCCTCTTGGGTTTTTTGCAGTTGGTTGGTTGGTTTTTTTCTTCCCTCATTGATCAGAATTGCAAGCAAATCCATTGTAGGGATGCCAGAGGTCCTGGGTGCGCTGCTGCTGAGGGTCAGGGACATCAGGTGTCCTGCAGCAGTGAAACCTGGAACAGCCACAGGGTGCCGAATGCCCGATGGCTCAGCTGGGCTTGCCACTTCAAGCTGGAGGGTGAAGGATGCCATGATGTCATGTCTGAGGTGACATGGACCACATAAGCTTTTTCCCTGGCTGGGGCTCCCATCACTGTGGCCAGACACTCATTGTGGGGTGATGTTAGGAAAGATTCAGGGACCCTTGTCATGAGTCAGGTGTCCTTGAGGTCTCTGAGAGCATCACAGCTGCCAGCGCCAAACCTGGGCTGGTTTCAGGTAGATGGTGGTACGTGGTCCTGGCAGGAGGAAAGCTAGCTCGGGGCTCCTCTGTGCTGGCTGTCCCCTCCCGAAATAGGGCAGGGGGGCCTTGGATGGTAAGGGAGGGAGGCAGTGGGTGGGAGAGGAGAGGGTGGGATGCAGGAAGGGTGCGAAGTGGCAGATTGCCGCAGGAGGACTTGGACTGAACCTGTGGCCTGGCTAATGGCAATTCCAGTGACTGCATGGGAGCCCTCCCTGCTCATGAGCTGGAGCACAACCCCTCATCCCAGCGAGGAGACAGTGTGGTGGTTCTTGGTTATTTTACCTTAAATACCACTAAAGGTTGAGTGCTGCCTTTGTTTCCGTTGTGCTGCTTTAAGAGAATGGATAATTGGTCTGCTCCTCGTTTGGCAAATGGGAGTTTAAAGCAAGCCCTGCATTTCCAGAAGAGTTAGATTTGAAGCAGTCTGTTGTTTTTTCATGCGAATTGCAGTGTTTGACTATGTCGCACTCTGTCATGTCAGAAGGGATTTGTTTACCCCTGTTGGACTCATTGGCTCTGTCAGCAGAGCTCACTGTTACCGAGTGGGAGAAACAGACGCCGGGATGTATAGGTCCTACAGAAATCCTACAAATGTGGTGCTTGATTTAAAAACCAAACCCAACCCGATGTTTCAGATCTGGAGGACTGTTCCCATCCAATTATAACGCTGCAAGTCACACGTTTTGATCTTTAAAACCTTGGCAATGTCCCTCCAGATCTATATTCTCTTTGAAAAATATTGCCTGAAATATTTCTGCAGTAACAGTTCAGGCACAAATTTCCTTTTGTCAGTGATGTCTGCTCAAGTAATCATGACAGTTTCATACTGTTTTCATCGAAAGGGCTGTATCTGTCAGATACTAAGCCTTACAAAATATTGCCTGCTGGAAGAGTGTGTTGTGTGCAGATTTATGCAGGGCAGCTCACCAAGTGAAATTTCTGTGGCAGGGGATGAATTCAAGTGCGTCTTGTCCTTAGATGTTTGAATAAGAATTCAAATCTGTTTTCTGTCAAGTAGCTATTTAGCCTAGCCCCCACCCCCAAATACTGCAAAATTATGAATTAGGCACATGATCAAAATAAAGCAAATTATGCTCTCTAAATGCAGAATTATGTTGGATGGCCCAGTATCTGGCATATGGAAATGGGGAGAGAGAGAGAGATACATATATAGCGTAGGTGTGAGTTGTGCCATACATGTCAGTGGCTGTGATCTGGAGGAGCACCCAAGTAATAGTGTCTAATCCCATGGACCAAGAGGACTAGAGGTACCTTTGAGTGACCGCAGTGGTTTTCAGCAGGTATCCGTGTGTGCTGTGCTGTGCTTCGGGTACTCGTGAGTGCTGGGTAGCCAACGCACGGACTCCTTTTGGTAGCTGTGGCTCCGGTGAGGCTGCCAGCGTGCTGTCATCCCATGCCCACGCTGCAGAGCCGTCCGTGTCCCAGTGACAAAGGGCGAGGGCAGGGATCTGCTCGGATCTGACTCCTTTGCAGGGCACTGCAGTGATCACAGCTTCGATCTTACTGGCGAATGTGGGTCATTGTGTCCAGCTGGTGCCCTGTCAAGGGAAGGTATTCCCTGTACCGCGTGGGTTGCTGGTGGGAGGGGGGATTTAATTTTCAGGCCAGTGACCACAGTCTTGACAGCTTTGACTTATTGCAGAGAGGTGTTGCAGCATGAATCGGCTCTGTCTCAGCAGTTTTGGGCAGTCCTCTCTTTGGTGGCCATCGGGGAGGGCTTCTCTGGCATTCCTTCCTTATGGAAGTACCCTAATGTGAAGTAGTTCTCAGCCAGGCTTTCTGCAGCTCCCTGAGGAGTTTGGAAAAGAAATGGGATGTCTGTGTACAGCACAGGGACCTCCATCGATGGAAACCTTCAGTGTGTCACTGCAGTGCTAAACTGTTAGCACCACGTCCTGGTTGCCCCACTTGCAGATTTTTGTTTTAAGGCCAGAGGAGATCGTTATGGGCATTTAGTCTGACACGTGCATAAAAAGGATTGTAGGTTTTCATCTAATAATTTCCACATTCAGCTCAACAAACTAAAGCTGAAACAGAGCATATGCTTCCAAAAGGCATTCAACTTCTACGGAGCAAATAAAACCCTGCCCCCTTTGAAGTCACTGACAAAAGTGCCATTTGCCTCAGCAGGGACAGAGTTTCCAACCGAGCTTCCAGGTGACCCAGAATTTACCACTTCTCTTATTCTAATTATCCTCACCTAAAAATTTGCCTTGTTTGTGGCAGTAAGGTAAACAAGATGTTACTCTTGGTTTTTTAAACTCTCTAAACAAAAACAAGAAAGTGCATTTTTAAGCTTCACTGGTCGTGATGATATTCTCACTGGGCACTATGTTTGTGTGTGTTCTTCCCTCACTTCTTAGTTTGTTCTTACAGCTCATCTTTCCTTGAATGTACAGGTTTTTATTTTTCAGGATACTTGAAGAATGCAAGTTCCAAAGTTTTAACCATTGGGGTGTGCAATCCAGCAAGAATATAGTACATGTGGATGGATACAGGGAGAGGGATTTATCCAGCTAGCTGCGGTGTACAAGGTTTAATTAACAAAATGAAGCAACACGTTGCTAAATGAGGACTTTAATGCTGTAGCTGCATTATGTTGTTTGGTATGAACTTACATGAGACATACGTTATTTTAGCACTGTTATTACTACTAGTTTATAAAGCCATATTTAAAATTGTACACTTAATTGTAACATAACTTTAAATTGTGCACTGTGTTGATCCATGTATATATATATATGAAAATCTGTATATTTTGTCTTTATGCCGTATGTCATTGTTGTGTAAATTACAACTAATGGATCTAAAATACTTTTCCGGTTCACGTCCTTATTCTGAACGTCTCTCTGCTTTCTGTAGAGCTGTGAGCTAATGGTGGTCTCTTAAGTGTGAGGGCGGGGAGTGCGTGAAGCTTTAATGGCCGCTGAGTTAAACCTTCATCTCCTCAGGTAAATACTTCAGCCACCAGCATTATTTGTATGGGGTCACTCTGTCACTGGTCGTCTCTCCCCTCGACGCTGTGGGAAGGACCTCGGGGGCCAGAACAGGAGGAGGGGACTGCACTTAAACTTGGGCATGAGGAGGGGTCCCTGCTTCCCTCTGTCTCTATTTTGTGGATACTGCCACCAGCATGAAAATAAATAATCCTGAGAAGGGAACTGTGTCAGAGGAGTGCATAAGCTTTAAGGTCTTTGCCCAAAGCGCTGTGCTATTTCATTGTACGATAATATTCTGGAAATTTTTCAGCAGGTGTGAGTCCTGAGCCAGACTGGGCACGCTGCCCCGGTGGCAGCACAGGGACTGCGTGACACGAGACGTGGCCTTGCTGGAAGAAATATGGGGCAACAGCTTGAGGGTGATTAAGGTGCACCACTGTATGCAGGTGCCTTCAGACCTCGCAGGGGCTTGACATCAAATCCGGCTTTGTAAGTGATGACATGAGTGTTGCAGGTGTGCTTCACCTACCTGAACATTAAGAAAAAAAAGAGGATTCAGACCCAACCTTTTAGTACCAATCTTAATAAATTTTTAGCTCCTTTCATTGCCTTAAAGTTTTATGGCCTGTGAGGTTGATGTTTATAGACTCTTTCTTCATGAAGGCTAGAAATCTCAATGTATTTAATACACACAGAGGTCAGAAGCATGTACCTAGGTTGTAACACAGGACTCGAAACATTAAATATTGCAAGCTCAGAAGAGCTGGCAGCCAAAACTGAGAGGCCTGTCAAGGTCAGGTCTCTCTCTGTTCCAGTGAACTTCTGTCTTGGTGAAATACTCACAGATTCTCGTTTGTCCCCCAGTCCCAAAACCTTTACATTATGGCACGTGAAAAATATTCTAGACGTGACACAGTGGTTCTGGGACACGCAGCTGCTTCCTGCAGCCGTGCTGGCAGGAATTTGGTCAATCATAGTAACTGGTGATAAGCTTCATCTTTACTTCACAGAGCACTTCTGAAAAGCTGAGGGTACCCGTGTGTCCTGTGGGAGGAGATGGGGGCAGGTGACCTGAGAGTGCCCCAGGGGCATTGGACTAGATGACTTTTAAAGGTCCCTTCAAACCCAAACTGTTCTGTGGTTCTATTATTCCTCCTTTTCCAGTGAAATTGTTAATAGCAGCTGATTAGAAGTCTCTATGCCAGCTCTGGCCCCACTCAGGTGTCTGTTGCCAGGCTGGGGTTCAGTTGCCCAAGGTAGGTGCCCAGTATCTCCTGAGATGCCCTGGGAGACCTGGGGCACCTGTGCAGAGCTGGCTGGCAGGACCCATGGAAGACCTGAGGGCAGGAGCAGTAGCTGGAGGCCAGGCAGGCTAAAATGATGGCTAAACACATGTCCAGGCAACAGAATCCCACCCTGGATAACCACTTTAAGGGGAAAATGAAAGAAAGTGATGATGGTGGTGTTGTAACTAATATTCAACGTTTAATCATGGTAGAGCCCAAATAATCTGACCAGCATAAACCCTTCAGAGGCTCAGACTGCCTACCATGAGGTTTACAATCCCAGAAAAAAAGTGATGCAACAAAAGTGTGAAGAGAAAGGCAGTCTCTTGTTTCAATACTTGGCTGGGGATTTGGCCGTGTACATTTGATTTTATATTAAGACCTCGCTGGGCATCTCTAGGTGTCCGTGGAGATCTACTCCGAGTGGTCCATGCAGCCTCGGGGCTCCTCAGCGCAGCAGAAGTGCCTGCCCTTGGGTGAGCTGACCTGCTCCTGCTGTGCTGGCAATGGTGGAAGCCGAACATTTAGCTCATGAGTGTACCCTACAGTCAGACATCAAAATTAACACCTCTTAATCTCAGGCTGAATCCCACCCTAAAACATCTGTGGTTTTGCTTGGAAGCCCAGCCATCACCTCTATTTTCATGCTTTTTCTGGGAAATAACATTGCAGAGAGGAGAAGTTCAAGGCAACTTCAGGCTGTAAAGTTGAGCACTCCGGGGTTAGGAAATACCAGAGTTCAATTGCCCCGGTAGTTTTAATGCCACCTCTTTTTGCATAAGTATTGAGTCGCAGATGTCATTTCTTTCAGTCTCTTGCTATTTATTTATTTTTTTTCCTTAAGACCTCTTCCTCATCTGGTGCAGGGGGTAGAAACTAGTGAATTAATGATGAGCTGGTGGTGATTTCATTTGAAGTGTGACCCCCTCAAGCCTTATTTACTGTGCAGGATTCAAGCCCTACAATGGCAACATTAATGATTAATTTCCTCGTGAGCTTCTCTGTGGCAGTCATTACCATGGTTTCTGGGTGCTTCAGAAATACTAACAAATTTATTTTCACAACGTCCCTGTTGAGATGCAGTAATAGACAAGACTAGAAAGATAAGAGTCGCCAAGGGCCTGGAAACTAAGGGCAAGAAACTGGAATTTGATATAGGAAGAGCCAGTGGATGGACCCAAAGAAAGGGAAAATAAAAACAAGCAGTAGGTGTCAAAGATGTTCTTAGCAGACGCACTTAATGCAGGTTAGAGGGTCTTGGAGAAGTGCTGATTACTCTAGGATGGAAGTTGAGGGTCTAAAATAGAGCCTTGTTTGTCAAAACAGGAAGGAAATGATTTAAAGGAGAAAAGTGATATAGAAATAATAAGATCTGGGGAGAGGAGGCATAGGTTGTCAGCAGGCGGAGGACCTTTTTTCCTTCGTTCTCCTAAAAATCTGGGGTGGCTGGGGGTATGCTACTCTTACAGACATCAGCGAAAGGAGCTTTGTTTTCTCTGCCCAGACATGGCAGCTGTAAGCTTGGGCCACACTCGGCTGTCGTTTCGAAGGCAGCATTTGGGAGCCACCTGAAGCACAGTTGTTATCTAATAAGAAGCTTTGATTTGTTGCCTACATCTCTGCATAGAGAAATTGCCGTCCTTTCCCGTTCCCCGATTCGCTCTTACAAAGAAAACCGTAATTATTTCCGTGTGCAAACTTCGCTGCATGCTAACGCGGCCCTTGTCATCTCGGCTTCTCGGCGCCCCTTTTAACCTGTGAATGCAGCACTGCGGGAACAGCCAGCGGAGGAGGGAGAGGCGGTCGATTGCTCCCAGGAAGATCCAAAGGAAGGCAGAGCAACGTGCTCGCTGTCGCTTGGGAGAGCCGGAGCTGAGCACGAGAAAAGTTTTCCCCCTACGCCAGCCTTTCTCTACGCCCAGGCCTATTTTTGGTCCCGTCACCAAAGATCGTCAGTGATTCATCATCACACAACGATGAAGTAAAGCGTCACTGTGAAAGCAGATGGCTCCCAAACATGTGCATCTTTTACTCTGGAAAAAGCAGAGGGTGAAGTTTGTGCCTCCTTTCTCCTGAGTTGTTGGGCAAGTTGTGAGCAGCCGGTGCTTTTCCTCTTACAGCTCCGGAAAACTTGGCTGTAATATTTCAGTGGTAAAGTACCATTACACTTTTTAAAGGTGGGACCAGCCTTCCAGTACCTAAACCGGGCCTACAGGAAAGATGGGGAGGGACTCTTTATCAGGGAGTGTAGTGATAGGACGACAGGTAACGGTTTCAAACTGAAGGAGGGTAGATTTAGGTTAGATATTAGGAAGAAATTCTTTACTGTGAGGGTGGTGAGGCACTGGAACAGATTGCCCAGAGGCACTGTGGATGCCCCATCCCTGGAAGTGTTCAAGGCCAGGCTGGATGGGGCTTTGAGCAGCCTGGTCTGGTGGGAGGTGTCCCTGCCCATGGCAGGGGGTTGGAACTAGATGATCTTTAAGGTCCCTTCCGACCCAACACATTTTATGATTCTATGACTGTAGCTATTCTGCGCTCTGAGGCTTGGTGCCACTGGAATAGTAAATATTCTCCCAGCTACCTTCTGAAAGCCAATGCCAGCCCTGCTCTTCCCATTAAAATAATTCAAAAGGTTATATTTACATTAATGTGTATGTCCTAACGAATGGGAGCTGGGAAGTGCCTGGATTTCGCTGTAGCTCATAACCAGCTACCAAACCCCTGCAGAATTACCAAGGGGTTGTAAAAGTTTGAGGATTATATGTAGACTTTTTAGCTGTTATAACTATCGTTAGTTTGTTTATTTGCTTTCTGCTACGAGGCCAAAAGCAAATCTTAACCAAAGAGGGGGAGAAAAGTGACTAAATCTGATACGCTGTTTATATAATAAACAAATTATATAACGGATAATTCTGGAACCCGCTCGGGGAATGAGAGTGCATAAGAATCTTTTTAAAGCCTGCTTAATGAAATGGTTCCCAATATCAAATCCCTTAGACAAACCGTTAAAGAAGTCTTCAGTCTTTTATTGAAAGCCGTGAAAATATTAGTACTTTTACAATGAGCCTAAAAATACGACAAACAAGAACGAATGGTATGATTGCTAGCTAATCTCTCCATGGTTCTGGAGCTGGCTAACAAGACGGATAAAAGTCAAGGACTTAGTAATGATTTGCTTTGTCTCTTATGTATTTTTTTTTAATCTGTAGATAGATTTCGGAGAGCTTTGGAAACATGCACCGCCTGAGCCAGACAGCATCAGGAAAATGCCAGGAAGGGCCGTGCATGTGATATGTGCTGGCAAATAGCCACGGCTAGTGGGGAAAAAAGAGCAAACGTTTAAAAAAAAAAATGGAGCAAACCAGAAGCCAACGGTAGGAGGAGGATACAGCAAACGAGCAATCATTTTACGAACGCGAACCCAATGCTTGTTGTGTGAAGTTCTAAAATCCTACCTCGAAGAATTTTAAAGCTTCACGGGGAGGGAGAGGGATGAGATCCGCGGGCAGGTGTCTCCGTCGTCCTTAACACTATGGTACCTGACAGTAGAGATCTCGCGGCCGCAGCGGGCAGGTTCCCGTTCACAAAGTCGTTGCGATGATGGTTCAATCCATCTCTTAAAGTAGCTGATGCTGGCAAAGAGGCCAGGTAGATTTTGTGATACACTTTTACCAGTCTAAAACCAGGCTCCTAGGCGTCTTGAAGGCTTCAGAATGGCTTCTATCAGTTTATCTTAAAATTCAGCGTTTTCCGTGCTAATAAAGTGAGAAGCTTCTGGATTTGCTGCTGTTGTCTGAGGTTTCTTTTAGCAGCAAGAGGAAACATTAGTAAATTCTGTGACAACTTTTATTTCCACAAGCATGAGTGCATACTTGTCTCATTGAATTTTAAGTCAGGAAGAGGTTCGTTCATCATCTAAATTAAACAGTTTCTCAGCTCTACAGACAATCTGGTATTCGACTGTGTTTTGGTGGCTGAGGAGATGGGAAGAGGGAGAAGGGACTGGGGTGAGGAAGGAAATGATAAATAAAATACTTTTAACATTCAGGCAAACATGTTTATAAAATCATCATTTGTACAGCCCTGATTGCAAACATTGGTGATTAAATTTCTTGGATACCAAAACATGGCTGGAATGACCCGGGGGAAGCGGAAGTCGTATATTTCGGCTTGGGTGCTTCCCTGCTGGGTGCTGCTCTCTGGGGCGGCTTTCCTGTACGCACCCTGCCACTCCGCAAGGCAAAAACCCAGTCGTCCTGCAGCACCTCTGCTGACAAATCTTATTAAGCTTTCCTGTTTCCATCCAGATTCAAGACAGAAGGATGCTTCCAAGTAAAACTGCATTTAGGGAATGGGGCTTGAGGCAGCCCTGGCCCAGGCAGCAGCCTCACACCTTGCCCCTTACCTGATTCCCTGCTGCTGGGAGGCGCCAGGGCCAGTTATTAATTGCACATCCCCAAACTTCTGTGCTGGGGTTAAAATGACAGCTTAGGCGTCAATCACGCTGATTTTGATCTGGTACAACAACGCCCCGAATAAGGAAAGGCCCGACAAAGTCCCTGTTTAGCTGTTTTTTCATTCTCGCTCTGCATGTAATCTCCGTCAAACAGAAGTGCCGTTTTTAACTGTAATCTAAGCCTATTTGCCTCGCTACCGGAGTCGAGGGTAGCTCATGTCACCAGGCCACTGCAAACATAAGCAAACGAAGCTTTGTTAGGTAAGTAAATATGTTTTCTCTTTGACATGTGAATGAAATGAAATAGATATGAGTGATTGACTGACACCGGAGGTGTCAGACCCCTCGGATGCCCCCCTCCTGCCCTAGTGTAGTCAGCATTTTGTTCCATCCGCATTCGAAAGATCATTAGTTTTTGTTTATCCAGAACTCTAAATGAGAGAACGATGTTTGTAATTTAAAGTGCTGATCCTTCCTCTCCTTTAACCTCCCCATCCTAAGCAGGGTATAGTCAGCCAGTTCAACATTCAAGCCAAGGGAATTGTGCCACGAGCTTTCAGCGACACAATTACATCATCTGACGCAGGTGTACTGGGTTTCTAAAACATCTAGTGCTCCCCGCTTGGTACTTCAGCTCTTAGCAGCCATATATATATCTGGGGAAGCAGAAACAAATCTGGAGTATTGTGTCCACCTTTGGAGTCCTCAGTACAGGAAGGACATGGACCTGTTGGAGTGAGTCCAGAGGAGGGCCACAAAGATGATGAGAGGGCTGGAGCACGTCTCCTGTGAAGACACCCAAGAGAGTTGGGGTTGTTCAACCTGGAGAAGAGAAGGCTCTGAGGAGACCTTATAGCGGCCTTCCAGTACTTAAAGGGGGCCTACAGGAGAGATGGGCAGGGACTCTTTTTGAGGGAATGTAGCGACAGGACGACGGGTAATGGTTTCAAACTGAAAGAGGTTAGATTTAGGTTAGATATTAGGAAGAAATTCGTTACTGTGAGGGTGGTGAGGCACTGGAACAGGTTGCCCAGGGATGTTGTGGATGCCCCATCCCTGGAAGTGCTCAAGGCCGGGCTGGATGGGGCTTTGAGCAGCCTGGTCTGGTGGGAGGTGTCCCTGCCCATGGCAGGGGGTTGGAACCAGGTGATATTTAAGGTCCCTTCCAACTGTAATCATTCTATGATTCTGTGATGAATCAGCCACTTCACATTCAGCAAAACATCTTTGTGGAGGACTGTATTTGGGCTTCTACCTTATTTATCTTCAGTTTGCTTCTGCAGTTCAGCCTCCTCCTGATTGTTCTGACGGGTCTCCAGCAGAGCTGCCTGCTCCTGCATCCCATGCTCCCAATGATGGGCACCCTCCTGTTCCTGCAGTCTGCTACCTCACTAGGAGAGGATCCAGCAACGAGTGTTTCGACCATAAATATTCCTATTTTCTCTCCTGGGGAAAATTGAAAGAGACTCTGAAGAGATCTTCTGGAAGAAGCTGCAAGAAAGACCTTGACATCTTTCTTCGAGGGGCTGCCACATGGCACTTGTTGGTTTTAGTTATGTATTTTTATTAGAAGAGAGACATGACGTGTCTCATCCAATCTTGCTGTATTCACACATCAGGGAAATGTAGATATTTCTGTTGTTTGTGCCTCTTTCTTCTCCTTTTGCAGAATCCTCATTGATGATTGATTGCTGTCAGCTGCAGGGAAGGTCCCTGTCACGTCCTGAGTCATTCCTCTGCAGACACCTCTTCTGTGCTTGCCTTGATGGATACCTGGTGGTAGTGCAGTATTGCTGGCGTGCTCGGATGACTCTTGGATCCCCCCGTGGTGACAAATCCGCCTCCTTAGTTTCTCTTGTTTGTAGTTCCAGTCCAAATGAACATTTTTCTGGAGATGCTATCTTGTTCTGAAACTCATGCCCCCAGGCTTTGCTGTGTGTCACCAACTCAGCCATCTCTTCTGTGTTCTGGTGGAGAGAAAAGCAGGGCCCTTCCTTCTTCCTCCGTGTCGGCTACTTACTGTGGAGCCGTATTTAAACAGGAGGACTCGTATGTCCTTCAAAATTCCCTCTCTGTCCGCTTGCTTAGGGGTTTCGTCACGACAACTTTCACAGCAGCAGCTTCCTTGAGTTAACCAGGCCATGTGTCCGCGCTGCTGGGTGTGTGGTGGGCAGGATGGCCATGGTGGGTTTGGGCAGCAGGGGACATCCCTCTACCGGCTTCCCCTGTTGCTGCACGGGCCACCCTGCCTATGCGGGGACATCCACGACAGAGAAACTGTCCCTTAATTATCACGTCTGCGCTGACACAGCTCCAGTCGGCAACCTGTCCTTCATCTGACCTTCAGCGCTCGCCTCTACGGTGACAGTACATTTTCCCATTATTTTCATAGAAAAAAGGCGCACCTGTGCGGTGTTGGCAGCGTGGCAGTAATTTAGCAATCTGTAGATTACTGATTGGCGAAAGTGGGAAGCAGCTCATGCAAACAGCAGAAATTCTCAAAAAAAATGTAGCCAATTTTTTGATTTAAGATTGTCGAACACCTCTTAAAGCTCGACCGTGTATGCGTTGACACCGCACGCCAAAAATGCTGCTGGATCAAAAGCCACAGAATAATGCTTCCAACGCACTCGACAATCCCAATCCTGCCCCTTTGGTGACGGCACGGGAAAATGAGTAAGACTTTGTAATCCTATCTGCGCCCGATCCAGGAATTTTTCAGGGACTCTTGTGTTACATTAAGGAAAAATGCAGGTTAATCGCAGTTATTATGGCAAAAGATTTTACTGAATTTGACACAAGAACTCACTATTACATTTTTCTAAAAATTGTGGAGAAGCATTAATACGTTATACTTTCCTGTGGTTTTTAAATTGTACGTGTAACATACCTTCTGGGGTTTTTTTTGATTAATATTCTACCACTGTTGTTAAAGTTAGAAACAATCTTTCGGCCAACAGCCAAGCATTAAGTGCTGGGGAAAGACAACATAAAGACAATCTACTAATTTGGCGAATGTATTTGAATGGGCTCAAAGATGAGGCCCTTCCCTGCTGCCAAGTGCTTTGGAGGTGCTTTACACACAGCCACGGGAGGGCAGTGGATGACTTGGATATGCGCTTTCCTTCTAGTTTTTATCTGTTTTTGAATCGTTTCGTTTCCCTTCCACCGAGCCCCTATCTTGTCAAGAAATAAAAATTTGACGCCGACGCGAGAAAAGGGATTTGATTTTCATTTCCCTCTGCGGGTTTGGCACATTTTCTTCGTCTTCTTGTTAGTTCAGCTTATCATCAATGTGTGGAAAGCGTGTGATACCATCCCCGGTACCGCGCGCAGGGCACGAGGGGAGCCGGGAGGAACGCGTTTGTACAACTCCCGTGTTTACGCAACTTTCAAGGTCAGGACATCCTTCCACGAAAAAAACGTAACAGAGAGCTCACAAACAGTCTAATGGCTATCTGCGGTGCTAAGTTGTCCTAGATGCACTCCGAATTCTTCCTTCTTCATTGAAAGACCCTGACCCGTGTTCAGCCCAGGTTTCAGCCAACCAGCAGTTTAATAACAAAACCATGCCCCTCGAGCCTCCTGGGGCATAGAGATTTGCCTCTGGGCTGGTGTATCTTTTTGCCACTGTGATATTCAGCCCGCTCCAGCCTAAGATAGCAAAGGGTAAAAGTTGTAATTGTTGTAATTTGGTAAAAACAAATGAAAAAAGGTCTCCTCATGACCAGTGTTTGTGCCCAGCGGGTCTCCGTGAAGGACAAAAGGCAACGTAAAATGTCAGGACAAGCTCTCCAGGCTGACCCCGTACCCCGATCAAAGGTATGGAGGTTGGCAAACACGCAGCGTCAGAGGAAGTCCAGCCTAGCAGTAAGCAGAAACAGCCACATACCGGCTGGACAAGCACTCCGTGGAGACCAAATACGAGTTGTATGTACAGTTCACAGCAGAAGTGATGTTTGGAACATTTGGAAGCGGGTTACGGAGAACAAAGGCTGTTTCTGTGGCACACCGAGTGCGGGGAGGAGAGGAGAGCATCCGCAGCCTGCCAAGGCGGCATGAAATATATGCCTGTATCTCAATATGCCAGAAGCTTCTGGGCTCTATTCCCAGAACTCCCACTGGCGTGTATGACCTTGTGCTAGTCACCCACGCTTGCCATGCCTCAGTTTCCCTATCGCAAAGTGGGGACAAAAGTACCTCCAAAAGGCTGTCAAGGAGCTGCTTTTTTAACTTTTGGATGCGAGGGAGAGGGTGTCTATTTGTATTTGAGTAGTACCAGCTCTCAAGAATTTTGGAGCTTTTTGACATTTGCAGTAGAGTAGCCAGTCTTTGTGTTGAGGCATTGCAGAAGAAGAGGCAGCAGAGGCAAAACTCGCATTTCACTAAGTACAAGCTCCCTCAGCTAATTATAGAAGAGCATATCCTAGCAGCTGACAAGGTAGGAGCTCTGCAACTTGTGCCAAAGTAGTTTTGACTCCATGTAAGAGGCAGCATGTAGGTATAGCGGCCAGATGCAGAGCAGTAGGTTACTGACCCACCATTTCAGTTGCCAGGTTGGCTGGTCACCAGTTCCCGATGCAAAGTTCAGCGTGCCCACGCCGACAGGAGAGGACGCTCAGATGGCACTGGAAAAGCAAAAGGAGCCTGACCCTTAACCGTAAAGGGCAGATGAGAAACCACGGGGCGACTGATGAAAATCTCTATTTGGCCAGCCCGACGCTTGCTGGGTCAGACTCCACATGCCCGCTGTGAATGAATTGGACTCGCTGTGTAGGTACATATGTGATTTGTCTCTCAGTGGGTTTACATGGATTTACAGATCTGGCTTATTTTGCATGGGACTACGCCCTCCTAGATCTGTCGCTGGCTGGCCTTGGGTTGCAACATGTTTCTTTCAGGCTTGGATTACAGTACATCCAAAATTGCACGTAAACTTCAAGAAGCGGGATTTCTCCGTACTTGCACTGCTTGCGCTGTTCACCTCCACCAAACTGAGCCTCCAGGCTGGTACCCGACAGTGGCGTGTGTGCACACCCCCAGGTCCAGCCCACCAGTAACCGATTTTTGGGGGAGGCAGGGAGAGCATTTCTGTTATTAGGTTCACGTTCCCTTTTCAGCTGGTTTCCTCAGTATTGAGGGCAATAAGTTCGTTGACAGGAACATCTCGAAAGGATTGGCTTGAAAGCTGCCCGGCAGAAAAGGACCTGGGGATGTTGGTGGACAGCTGGCTGAATATGAGCCAGCAGTGTGCCCAGGTGGCCAAGAAGGCCAACAGCATCCTGGCCTGTATCAGGAGTAGTGTGGTGAGCTGGACAAGGGAAGTGATCATCCCCCTGTACTCGGCACTGGTGAGGCCCCACCTCGAGTACTGCATTCAGTTTTGGGCCCCCCACTACAAGAAGGACATTGAGGCATTGGAGTGTGTCCAGAGAAGGGCTACAAAGCTGGTGAGGGGTCTGGAGGACAAACCTTCTGAGGAATGACTGAGGGAACTGGGGTTGTTTAGCTTGGAGAAGAGGAGGCTGAGGGGAGACCTTATCACCCTCTACAACTACCTGAAAGGAGGTTGTAGAGAGATGGAGGCTGACCTCTTCTCCCTGGTGACAAGTGATAGGACAAGAGGAAACGGGTTCAAGTTATGTCAGGGGAGGTTTAGATTGGATATTAGGAAACATTTTTTCACTGAAAGGGTTATTAAACATTGGAATAGGCTGCCCAGGGAGGTGGTGGATTCACCATCCCTGGAGGTGTTTAAAAAAAGGGTAGATGTAGTGCTTAGGGACATGGTTTAGAAGTGTTTTTTGTCAGGGTAGGTTAATGGTTGGACTTGATGATCTTAAAGGTCTCTTCCAACCTCAGCAATTCTATGATTCTATGATTCTGTGATCTCCCGATAAAGTAGGTTCTAAATGACTTTTGTAACGCAACAGGAAGGAATCGAGAAACCGTACCTGCAGAGATGCTTGTTCGTCTTACCTTCTGTGAACAGTGAACGCAGTATGGGGATAGTGACCATTTCAACTCTTTCAAATATTGACTATTTCATACTGTCAGCTGTTTCCTTGTGACCTACCTACCAATAAGTAGGCATTTCCATTTGTTTGTTTGTTTTTTTTTTTTTTTTAATATTTTAAAAATTCTTTTAATTTCTGGAGCTTTCTCCAGCATATTAACAACCAATTCCAAAAACTCATCTCCTTGCTGTGAGGTCTTGGTGGCCCTCTTGGCCTCCATGTTCCCTATTTATAAAGTAGGAGCAACACTCTTCCATTATTTCCTCTACTGAGGAAAAGTCCACTGGAGACTGTGAATTTCCCGTGTTCTGAGATAAAGAGGAACATAGGAGCGTCTACGGTAGATATTTTTTAAGTTTTCATGTTGAATGCTGTTATCTTGGGAGCAATGGGTAAGGACATAGAGAAACGGTGCTGTGTAGAAAAACCTGCCGTGGTGCGTAAAGGTCCCACCCAGAACATACCAACAGAGTTCCCATTGAAGGAGCACTGACGTTTCTCCCATCAGAAACATTTTTTGCCACACGGAAAAGGAATTATTGCCTGTGGATGGTAGGCCTGTGTCAAGTGAAGGTGGAGGTAAGTACTACATAGAAATGTCAAGCTGTTTCCAGAGCAGGATGTTGACTTTAAGTCCCAACCCATAATGACTTTTAACCTTTTTCTATTTGAGTATTACCTGCAAGTCATTCAATTCCACACCAGATCTTCTCAACTGAGTTAGGACAGTCACTTAGGCTGTGGGACATGATACTTCAAATTCCTCCTCTGATTCAAACCTCATCCAAACTCAAGTGTTTTTCCCTGGGCTGCTGTGTGTTCTGTAGTGATGTGTTCCCGGTTTCTGAGTTTCCCAGCTGTTCTGCTTTGCAAAAGTGCTCTGTAGGTCCACAAACACGTATGAGGCAGGGATGTACCCTCCACAGTCCCCCACAACAGCTGTAGGTTCAGGAGGAGGACAAAGAAAATGCACTGCAGATTGGCATTCAGACTCACTCGTCCTCCCAAAACAGCATCCCCCCTTGCCGTTCTCTGAGAGACAATGAGGGCCAAGAGGGACCACTGGGGATTTAGGGCACTACTCCGAACAGTGGAGGGTTTCAGTTCAGCTTTCTGCTCTCACAGAAGCACAGCCATACCCATATCAACGTACCCAAACCTCCATCAGTGCCTTCAGCACCAGGGCACAAAAGTCCTCCCCTCACGGGAGATAATATTTCTCAATGACTTCCCCCTGGTGATCTAGTCTTTACCAAAAATGACCCCAGCTACAGTCTAAATTCACCAGAAATGCTGAAAAAATATTGATCTGGGTCAACCTGAAGGAACATTGTCTCCTGAGAGCTGTTTCTTTTGCCTGCAGAGCTGAAAGCCAAATGCTTCTCCCAGGCTACGCGGTGGAAGTGGGTGGTGAAAGGGGAGAGAGGGACACGGGGGTACCAAGATGAGCTAGTCTGCACTAAAAAAAGTTTTGAGACAAGTCTGTTTTTGTTGCTGTTGTTATTTTTAAGCCATTAAATAAACAAGAAATATTAATGACACCAGTAATCCCTCCTGGACATATGCCTGGTCATTAACTTCTCTTATTTTCCTAACCAAAGGCAACAGCATCACATTGTGTTGATGTTTTTTCAAGAAAATATCACTAGCAAATAATCCTCTTAAGGAAGTGCAAGTGGCTGGAGGCAGTGCTTGGGGCTAAAAAACGCTAAGTGGACTCAAACCGAAACAACCGCTCCCCTCCACGCTACTTGGCTGCTGGGCCGCTGTCAGAATACTAATACAAAGAGGTTTGGGTAGCGAGGAACTGGCTCACAAAACAAAAGATTTTGACCCCTTCTGATTGAAAACAAGCAATGTTTGATCAGTGAACACTGTCATATCTTATAAAAGGTGGAGGATAAATCGGGTAGCAGATAATTATAGTGTCAAAACAGTAGATCAAGTCCATTCCTGCTGCATGCCAGTGGAATCCTGATACGTTTGACCAAATTTATTCAGTATTTTTACCTGCTACGTCAGCCCTGGTTCAACTTCCAACAAAGGTGGTGCTAGCTCGCTTCCAGTGGGCCTTCAAAAGTTTTTTGAGGTGTTCCCAAACCTAATTGCTCTACATAAGCCCAATTTTAACGGAGCAAATTTATAAGGCCAATGAAAGCTATGTCCTTTGCAGCCTCTTTGTCTCCGCATCTGAAGAGGGTTCTGAGGTCTATCCTTGTGCAGAAAGAGGCCCTGCTGACTACTATGACTTCCCGAACAGTCACAGATGCACCTCAAGAGCCTGATGATAAGCTTACAGGTGAAAGTTGCAGAGGAAGAGTAGAAGGGGTAAGACTTTCTGTTATCTTGTGTTGATATTCATCACCAAGACCATTTCAAGGGAAGATTGCATTTCACCTTCTTGTTTTTAAACAGTCTTGTTTATGCTCCCCCATACTTAAGTGCCACTCTTTGCTGATGCCGGGTCAGAGCTTCAGGCAGAGTTCTTCGTTTCTGGTGCTGGGGGTTCTCTTAAATTCTCATTTAGATATTTGGACAGCCTCAGGTTCCTCTGGGCTGTTTGCTCAGATGTGATATCTAAAAGCTGCCCTCATTACCTGTTCTTTTCCGGTAAATTCTAAGTTGAAAAATATCCTCATCCTCTCGACCTTCTGATGCTGCTCTGTCAGATTAATTTCTTACTGTGTAGTCAGTCCTGGGGCTGATTCACTGCACCCCTTAATTTTGGTTCTTTTAAACCTTGGTGAGCTCCATGTTTGTACGGCCCCGTCTGAAAATGCTGCCTTAGTTTTACTTTTTTTAAATTTGCTTATCAAACTGCACCCTTCCTCAAATGCTCTCCACTCCTCAGGAAGATGGTAATGTGCTACATCGAATTCTAGGAAAGGGACAAAGACCTCTGTAAGTGTAGTTTAAGAGCGCTTACAACTTTTGTCTAGTGATCTTTATGAGCCTGTTTGCCATTGTTTTCACTCTAATGGAACTCAGTGAACCTTGTTTTCCACTTTTTCCAGTGCAGGGGAGTGACGTTCTCTAGGAAGTCTGTAAACTTACTTGTTCAATTAGCCCATCCTCAATCCATGGGGTTATTGGGGCCGGGAAACCTGCTGAGAGCCCGGAGTGCAGCCGGGAGGGTGTGCAGGAGACACGGCAGGACCGGGTGGTAGAAGAGACTATTGCCTGCAGGGCCTCTACAGCGTGTCTTCTGCACAGGTTGGGAAGTGAATAGTGCCCAAGACAGAAAGCTGCGGTAAGAAAAGGGACAGCACCATGGTTTAGCTGGCCAACACCATCCTGGAGAACTGGATTTCAGCCCAGAATGAGTTTTTTGATGATACTGAACAATTAATTTAAATGACCATCCATTCACAAGTAGCCGCACCTGTGTGGTCCCTTCTTAAGGCTGTCCGGCCTGAGTCACTCAGGCCCTGGTTCTCAGAGCACCAGAACACACAGCAATAAACAGAGTACGTGGAGATTGACCCAAACACAGTGTCTGCTACAAAAATTCTGGCTATCCAACAAGACAGGCATCACGGGTGCTTATTCATCTTGCCTAACTGTAAACAACTAATGCTTAATCAGGAATGAGGTTGCTTCTATATAATCAGAGGGGGAAAAGGTTCCTCCAGAAGGCAATACTCCACCGAAGACAAGACACTGCACACGCAGACAATCCCAACTCCCATAAACTATTAGGTTTATGGAGTGTGCTCAGAAAAAGTATTGCGTGGACTATTTGATTGTGTGTGAGTGCATGAAATCCAGCTGTCAAACCAGCTGATGGGATACCTTGCATATCTACAGTTAACCTCATCTAGTACATGAGTGTGGAACGGTCATTGGAGGGTGTGTAGCTACGTTGATGTAAGAGGTTGACAGAAAAGGTTGGGGGCTACAATAGTAAATTATAAGGAGAAAACAGCAATTCCAGTACCCAATATCTTGGGTATTGAAAGAAAGATAAAAACCAGTGGTAATGTAATTAAGGATCGTGTTGTAAAACACGTGCACAAGACAACTTCAGGGTCACATTCATTTTGTCATAGAATGGTTGTCATAGAATGGTTTGGGTTGGAAGGGACCTCAAAGATCACCTAATTCCAACCACCCTGCCATTGGCAGGGATACAATTGTAATTTCCTAACTTCTGAACATTTACATTATTTTCTCATTTATTAATATAACAATAATATAAAAGGCATGGTCTGAGGTGCTTAGATGCTGGTGGATATCCCCTGCTCTCTTTTTATGCTGCTGAGGCAATGGCTTTTGGCCTCTGCTAGTGGTCAGGATAACATTTTAGAAAGTGTTTTCTGGGCTAGGCAGAATGGTGACGCTGGAGCGGATGTTCTGGAGGACCTCCTGGACTAAATACTTCTTGCCCAGCCAGCTGTGACTGTGGACCCACTGGGCCTCTGCAAGAGGAAGGCAGCTGCTGGTGTAGAGCCTTGGTCCGGCAGATGAAGTCTGACAGCAAGAGAAGCCCAGTGGCAACAAACTGATGGGGCTGTGGTGTTGTATTTTTGAAGTTGAAGTGGATTTCTTTCTTTATTTTGTTTTCTGGGTTTTTTTTTTTTTCTTATTTCTTGTCATTATCATAAGAGTTCACATCCCATCCAACTCTTTCACCTGTGCTCGGTCTATACACAGTCTCTACCAGAGCAGGATTTGAGCTGGACTTTTCAGCCTGTGCATGGCCAATAGTAAAGCTGGTGGCGCTGCCTATGAGAATTATGAGCTTATTTCCCTGGTCCAATCACAGAGAGATAAACCAGTCCTTATATATTATGAGGCAATTATATGAGCTAATGATCGAGTTTTCCTACTCAAATTGTAATAGCTATGCTTTTTATTTCCAGCCAGAACAAATCTCACACAGACTCTGGCCAAGCCAATAATGATTGCCAGTTCCCGTTATACTTTTAAAAGTTGAATAATATATGTAGCACTTGCAGTGTTTTAGTGGCACTTAACGTAGTCAAAGAGCTGAACAAGCAGTATTTGCAGTTCACAGTCATTTCTGTCAAGCAGGTGTTCACCACTGCCATTCCCACCAGCGTTCCTGCAAGGAAACTAAGGTTTGGGGAGAGAGAGGGGTGAGTTTTTAGCTCAAGCACACCCATGCAGCTCTGTTTTTCATACTGGAGTGAGAGGACGTCTGTCTGCACCCAGTCATGTAAGTGTGCCTCTCATGGATGCTCATGTTTCCCTTTCTCCTCTTCAGTGTGGGTTTAATGGGGAAAATCTTGCAGTTAGGGTTTGGTTTGTTTTTTTTGTTTTTTTTTTTTTTCTGTCTGCATGTAATTTTGATTCTTTGCGGTGAATGCAGGTACATGAGCTCTTAGCCTGAGCCTTCCTGTGATTTACGGCAGAAGGCAGAACTATGTTTGTGCTGGAGTCTTCCTAGTGAAAAAGGCAGGTGGCCAAGCTCATCTCTGGAGAAGCTACTGCTGAGGTTTGGGCCACTGCAATGCCAGAGGCTGCAGGTTCCTGCTGTGCTCGGCGACTCTTTGGGTCCATTGTATGGTGTCTACCCAGGGTCACTATGTGCTGGGGTCACAACGTTTTCCTTCTCTGTCTTCTGGAAAGGGAAAATGACATTAAACAAAAGGACAACTGGGTGAAGTACATCCAACCTAATTTAGCTGTCTTAAAGTTAGATGTCTAAATCAAAGCTAGTTCCCTTATGACACTGGAATTAAATCATGAAGGCTCCCTTTGGACTCCGATGTACAGAACAGGTATCCCGAGAGAACTTTTCGTCACATCCTCAGACAGACACTTACAACAGGTGCCAATGAATCGCCTCTGGAGACTTCTGTTTCCTCCCATTGATAATTAAAAAACCACAAAACAACAAAGTCAGGCTCTGCCATCTTTTCAGCCCTGAAAGTCAGGGCAGATGGATCCTTTTGTCAGTGTGCTAGGTTCCCACATTTCATTCCCTCTTTCAAAGTCTTGGTCTTTCCTTGTTTAATAATTATATCCTGTCTTCTGACACTGTCCAGGCTGCACTTTTCCTGTCACGGGGACGGGTCAGTGGTAGTATTTTATTGTTAAGATCTTTGGGGCCAAACATAATTGCACGTTTTTCTCTTGTATGTCTGTCGTTATAATCAATTTACACTTTGGAAGAGCCAGGCTTAGGACATGCCATTAGAAATAACTTAATGCATTGACTTTGGTATCTATGGTTAAAAAAAAAAAAAAGAAAAAAATTTCTTCCACTTACTGCAGAAGATTTGCCATATTCAGTCCTACTTATGTCAGCAGGTCATGCTTCTCTCTCTCTCTTTCCCTTTCTCCTTTGGTAGGAACGTTAGAATTTATTCTGTATCGCTTTACTTTAGCCTTAAAACAAGCGAAACCAGACTTAAAACTTATTTTTGGACCTTTTGTTTACAGAAAGCAAAACGAGTGACATAATGAACTACTATTTTTAAGTATGTTGTACTGGGAGAAGGATGGCAAAAAGAGGTTCTCAGCAGCCCTGGTACCAGGATGTGTATAATCAAACTTCACTGACCCAGGGTGTAAACATTTCCTTGTTTGAATGTAAATTTTCATGATATACAGGGTGAGAAACCAGCAACCCTTTTTTATAGCAAGAAAGAATAGAGGAGGGTGGACATGTCAGCTCAGGCATAGAGCGGAGCTCAGGCGGGAAGTGCAGGGATCCTGCTGAAAAACTAAGACCAGTGGGAAAAAAGCTCAGAGACCTGAGCGAAGAGCTTATGCCAAAACCTGGGCTGTTGAGAGTCAGGTTTTGAAAAGAGCATTTAAAAAATAAAATAAACTAATTAATAGATTGTAACACGGACAGTGAAGGTTTCTGTTCTTAGTGAATACAAGGTAGCTTAAATTATCCCATCTAATACAGTTGGAAGGAATGATTTAAGCTACTCATAAATACTGTTGGGATCTCAGTTCAGCGTAACTAAGAAAATAATTGGGGTAGCCCAAGAGCTCGGTGAAAGTGGCTGATCAATACGCAGCTAGAGGTGAAAGGACGGAAAGGCTGGCCGTGTTAAAAATGGGGCTGAGTACTGAGCGTGTGACAGTCGCACCTGACATGTCATGAAGACACAAATCATAAAGTATGACATCATCCAGAATTCTGGTCTAAGTTCTGCTTCTTTTGTCTCAAAAAGACGTGTGAAGCAGAAGCTTCCATCTCGGTAGCAGAGGTGGTTGTAAAAATAGAAGGTGCTTCCATCCGAGTTACAGTCGGAATGACTAAGACGGGTTAGTTCGGAAAGAAGATAAGGAAGTGGGAACATACCAGCAGAATATAAAATACTGAAAATGGAGAAAGTAAATAGATTGCATATTCTTTCTGGTAATGACAGATGAAATGAATATCTAAACTAAAAACCACTATTACTATTTAAAATCTAAAGAAATGCTTTTTTAACACAATGCAAAATAAACTCGTGAAGCTCGTGATGGCTCGGTATCATGGAGTTCCAGGTTGGCAGGATTAAAAGCAGATTAGACATTTACTATTAGAGCAATTACCAATAACTAAGAAGTCTACAGTCACATCAGATAGAATGAAAAATGCAAAAGGAATATAAACCTTTTCCCTCAGTGAACAGAGAAGCCCTTCAAGAGACAGGGGTTAAGCAGACACTTCCTCCAAGAGCAGGTTTCTCCTTAATTATCTAAATGAAGACTTCTTGCATCTTTCTTCAAGGCACCTGTCCCTGGACATGACCAAACTTTGGTTATTTGTCTACTCTATTTTTATGATGGAGTTTAGGGGAAATGTGATCAAAACTGGTATTCAGGACCAAAATAGATACAAGAATTACATAAAAGGTAGATTGCTTGTAAGTCTGGTCAGAAACCAACTTATTTAGGGGACAGAGAGGAAGAGTTTGATGAAGTACACAGCTAAGAAAATCTAAGAGAGGAAAAGAAGAGAAGAGGAAACATGATGCTGGAAAAAAAAAAAAAAACACAACCAAAAATGGGAAGAGAACTCATTTTCTGGGCAGAGTGTGGGCTGCAAGAGGTGCAGAGCTGGGACTGAGGAAACTTTCCTCTTGATTCCTGCCCTGCTCAGGAAACAGGGCACTGTGTACACGCCTGTAAATGAAAAGGATCCAAAGAGGTAGCTGACTGCATGATCAATTTTAGCTTCTCCTAATTGCCAGAATGTAGGCTAATTGATCTGGACAAAGAAGTAACTTCTGCTCTGTTCTGCTCTATCCTATTCTTTCTGTTCTATCACAATAACACCAACTTCAGTGTGTCTATGCTAAGCTCTTCCTAAGCTACATTAATCGGTGCCTATTTTAATTTTCTTTTTTTTAAAAAGAAATTTTTTTGTTCTTCCTAAGGCAGAGAACGGTGGAGGCGTCTTTCGCAGGGTCTTTCAGATTTTTTAAAAGGTACCTTGCTGATGGTGTTAAAGATGACGAGGAGGGTAAAACATGCTCTGTATACGGAGCAGGGGAGAATTAGCAATGGTTCATCACTCCTGTGAGAGTTCACTCGGCTGCCACAGACTGGCCCATGAGAATATTTCTGGAGAGATGAACTTTATCTAATAATCAAAAGTCTGCTGACCTGCTCTCGTGTCGCAATTCCTATAGCATGAAAAATTGCACCCTCTTGTATAATTGGCAACATTAAGAGTGCTAAGTGAAATAATTAGGAAGGAATCCGATTTCACGAGCGCACCATGCTCTTACTTTGAGGATTTTATTCGTACCTCTTCCCCTCTCCTGGATAGTCACCACTCGGCTGCGCTTCTGCCGGGAGACGTGGACAAGCATCTGCCTCGGCAGCTCCTGCCAGCCCAAGGCTGGCAGGGTGTCAGCAGAGCCCCCAGGATAACGCATGGCATCTTCAGCGTATCTGGCCTTCGGCGTTCCAGCAAAGATCCGAGTCTGTGGCACGGAGTTTTGCACCAGGTGCCTCTGGTGCCTGGAACTGGCGTTTTCCAAGGGCTGGAGATAGCAGCGCGCTCCCAGGCACCGAGGAAAAGAATCATTTGGCAATGGCAAGGTCCCTGTTCCACAAATTAATGAAGATTGATCCTCCCCTCCCAGATCTCTCAAAAAGGCGACGGTAACGCATTTACCATTGGAAGCCATTGGAAGTTGCCTGAGTGTAAGGACATAGCTTTGCGGTGGGTCACGTAGAGCTGGTGGGAGCATGCCATCTTTGCTGGGTCAGTCTGAAACCGAAAGAGAAAAATCCCTGACCATCTGGCAGGATGCAGCTGGCACCTGGGGTAGTTTAAGATCTTTTTGCTGGTTGCAGGGCAAGGGAGAGCTCGTCACAGAGCAGTGCACACAGTTCCCAGACAACCCCAGGGAAAAACTCCAGCGGTGTGTTCCAGCTTCTACCGGGACTGATCCGTGCGGATAACATGTTTGACAACTATCCGCTGCCTTAAAAAAAAAAAAAAGAAAAAGAGGAGAAGAAAACCCACAGAAAGAGAGGAAATATGAACTGCTGAGAGGTAACTTGGAATTAGGCGAGTGTGAAATGTAGTGTGACACTTCTTAGGTCACAGGTTGGGGTGGAAATCTCACATATTGAATCATACGATGGCCGCAGTCACATGAGCTGCGTCACGCAAGAGCTGTGTGACTAAACATGCGGGATGGCAGGCTGGGGGAGCAGGATCCTGCAGGAGATGCACTCCTCAGGCCCCGCGCTGGTGCCACATCACCCCGGCCCCGCTGTGTGACTGGTGGTGAGGGGTGTCACATGGATCGGGGACCGGGAGAGGTGGTGGTTCAGCACCGGCACCGCCACTGGGAAGGTGTTGCAGCAAAGCGGGAGTAAGGGGACACCAGCTGAATAGGTTTCACAGGACATGTCTGGCACCCCTTCCGCTAGGAAAAATAACGGGAGAAAATCTTGAAAGTAGTACAATCCAACCATAATCTGGGGAGACACATGGGGGGCAAAATGAAGAGCTGGGGAATTTCTGGAGAAATACCAGAAATGGTAGTCAAACCAACCCCTTGAGAAAGCAGAAGATAAGGAGATATAAGGGTGGTCGAAGACCAGGTGACCTTCTCAAGATAGTGCATCACCATGGGTTTGTGATCTTTGCTACTTTACAGCTGATCTCTGACTATCTGGTGCATTTGGGAGAGGCCAGGGGAATGAATAACACTGGACAGTTGTCCTCAGGTCCAGTTCTGGTTTATCTTCTCCAGCATACTGACTTTTCTTTTGTGTGGGTCTCCAAAACACATGTACACCTCTCATCCATAGTATCCATAACCCCCACAGCCCCATTTCTCAGCACAGCCCCCATGTTATACTGGAGTTTACCTCCCCAGCTCATTCAGCCTCAAATGTTGACGTGTACCAGTTGTTCCCCTGGTGCCTCATCGTGTTCCAGCATTAGCCTGGGGGTTGCTTTCACAGGCTTTGTGAAAGAGGTGTGAAGATAGGGTGGGCAGTGAGAACGGACAAACAAATGTGGCAGAACAGGTCCAAAACAGGGTCTAATGTTGCAGGTCTTTGCAGGCTGTTAAGCTGCAGCTATCTCTAGTCCATACCCCTCTTCAGAGCATCTACCGGGAAAATACTGCAAACCAGCTCCCAGCTGCTCTTCCTTACGCCAACTATTCCTGCAACCCACTCCAAATACAGATGTCTTTTTCCCTTGTGATCGTTAATTTCCATACATCAACATAAACAATAATAAAGATTAAGGGGGAAAAAAAAAAGTTTCTAGTCAGCTAAAATATAATGGGAGGGGGAATTAATATAAAGAGGAGGTTCCAAGGCATGAAGGCATCAGGCTGCCTACTGGGAATGGAGGAAATAAACACGGCTACAGATGAAGATTTATAGGGACATTTCTAAATGTGCTTGGCTGAAGCTGTTTCAGAAAGAGAACGGATCCAGTCTCTTAAGCTAGGCTTTAAACTGGATTCTCCCTGCCTTAGCACTCTTTTATTTTGGCAATTATAACATTTGTGTTTATCCGCACTTCTCAAACTTCACGTAATCTGAAGAGTTTGCAGTATCACGTAGTATGGCTGACTCAGACGCTGGAAACAGCTTATGTAGCGAGATAATGTAGAGAGATATTTAGCATTTTTGTCGCATTCTTTCCAAAATGTCACATAAACAAATAGTTTCTGTATTATTATTGTTTCTACCAGGAGGAATTGATGCGATACCATTGTGCTCTACATCTTTTTTGATTTTGTCATTTTTATATGGAATAGAGAGACCAGAACGGCGGGAGCCACATAATACCAAATGATGACTTAACACATATTTAAACCAGCCCTCTGCTTTTCACACCGTAATAATATAGACTAATTGCTATTTCTAGTAGTAGCAGACAATGCTGATTAATACACAGTGAGCTCATACTCAATTGATTTTGATTCTCTTTAACCGATGATAAACTCATGTGTAACTCGTCATTAAAAATCAGAGGCGTGCTGGACATTCAAAACATCGCGATTTTGCCAATCTTTGAGCCTACGGTGGGGCTACCTTGCCTTACGATCTAATGGAGATGCATGCCACTTCTGCATAGCCTGCTCCGACTGCACAGAGGAACTCACTCTGCCTGGAGCCGTTAGGTGGGTTGGAGGATTCCAGCTCAATGGTGCACAAAGGACTCATCAAGTAGGATCGCAGAATGAAGAAACTGCTGCTTGGTGGAAGGGACTGGCCAAAAACTTTCCTTCCAACCAGTTTTCTTCAAATGGGAAATTGGTAATTTGATGGAAAAAAAGTCATTTTTCTTGAAATTGTTGCTTTTGAAATAAAAACTATAAACTGCTTTTCTTTTGGCAGACAATTGGAAAAAAATATGGTTTCTAGATTCTCAGCAGAATTTCAAAATTCTGGAACAAAAGCTCCCAGTGTCTAATCAGCTCCCCATATGCCTGTCCCTCCTGGCTCCTGGAACAGCTCCACAGGAGGTCAAGCGGCACAGCTTAGGAAAGGTCATGTTTTGCAGATGCCCTCTTTCATCTGGATGTAAGATGCAAAGTCTGACATGTTGTGCCGTCAAAACTTCCGTATCACTTTTTCTTTTTTTTTTTTTTTTTTTTTTTTTGCCATGTCACACTTACGCCTCGGTCAAATGCTGCCTGCTTAAGTTATTAGCATTGTAAACTCTTATTAAGTTCGGCATGCACTTCATATGTCATTGGCCTCCAGCTGTTGGTGCTAGCGTAGGAGAAGGCGACTTGACCCAAGGTGGAGAGGAGGAGCGTTACGGGGAGACCCTTGGAGCGAGACAGCCTGGGAAGCCGCCCAAGGGCACGCATGTGTAAAGAGCGGCTGTGAAAGGTAGGAGTTGCACACAGAGCCGTGCCCTATCACTCAGATTAGTAATTTCCTTATCGTTTCACACTTTTCTACAATATCAGCCGAGGCAGCAGTTGACGTGGTAGTGTAAGCTAGCCATTAATGCATTAGCTGCTGTGTGACACCGGCACTTTCTGAGCAAAACCAGACAGCGCGGTGGGCGAAGCGCTAACAGCCAGCCCAAGCAGTGCGCCTCGTGCTGATAATTCAAGGGAGGGACGCATTTCACTTTCGAAAAATAGTGCTGAGGACAGGCCATTTCTCCAAAGGGAAAGGAGTAGCCTCAATGGTAGCAGAGTAGCCAAGACTTTTTAATGTGGAAGAGATGTCCCTTTGACGCAGCTGGAAGTCATTACAGACTATGGAAAAGAAATTTTGATGGAGGGAATTTACGTCGAAAAACCCAGAAAACACAGCTCCAAAGGATGTCATGACAGACAGAAAATAAATGCATCCCAGGAGGTAATGAGAGAATTTGGGCTCAGCAGAAGAGCCAGGAGATGATAAATGGGTTTGGTCAAGGCATGGTGGCAAATCTGTGTTTGTAGCAGAGGGAAAAAGGGGCAGGGGAGAGAAAGCAGATAAGGAAAAAGTAGGCAGGACAATAGTAAAGCAATACAATGCCCTATCACTCCAAGTTTCCCCTGAGCCGTGAGCTGGAGAAATTGTTCTTTTCTGTTGCCATTAGCACTGTTGCACACATTTCAGGAGCAAAATGAGTGCTGGAGATCTCCCCGGAGCTGGTCTCTTTGCGGTAGAGGATGGCCCTTTGTCTAGAGTTCAGCTGCTTGGTGAGGTACTTTGGGGGATTTTCAGGAGCACGGCCCAGAGTCCATAGGGAACAGAAGGGGGGAGCATTTCTGCCACTAGTCAGACACTGTGACTTTGCAGTGGTGGAACCTATAGCAGATGGGGAAAGAGACAGGTCTTGTGTTCTTCCTAACACTAAATCAAACCCATAGGTGACATACTAAGGGTGCTTTAGCACTAGCTTCTTTTCCTTCTCTTTCAGTTTGGCAAACTGTATGTTTCAGAGTATTTTTACAGCTTTGGTAGTAACAGCATAGTCATAATGGAGTAACCAGGAGGCAGAAAGTGGCTATTATGGGGAAACTTTAAAATAATTTATTTTCAAAGAGAACAGAAGGCCAGTGAATGCATGCTGTGTGTCACACGCATTAAAGTAAAACGTAAAAGGCTTGCACCTGAAAGACTCAGACAGCATTTCTTGTATTGCACATGTACACATACACATCATAGAATGGTTTATGTTGGAAGGGACCTTAAAGATCACCTAGGTCCAACCCTCCTGACATGGGCAGGGACACCTCCGGGTTGTCAACCTTTGACGGGGTTGCTCAAAGCCCCATCCAGCCTGGCCTTGAACACTTCCAGGGACGGGGCATCCACAGCTTCTCTGGCCAACCTGTGCCAATGTCTCACCACCCTCATAGTGAAAAATTTCTTCCCGATATCTAATCTAAATCTACCCTCTTCCCACTTGAAGCCATTACCCCTTGTCCTATCACTACATGCTCTTGTAAGAATTCCCTCTCCAACTTTCTTGCAGGCCCCCTTTAGATATTGGAAGGCTGCTATAAGATCTCCTCGGAGCCTTCTCTTCTCCAGGCTGAACAACCCCAACTCTCTCAGCCTGTCCTCATAGCAGAGGTGCTCCAGCCCTCTGAGCATCTTTGTGGCCCTCCGCTGGACACACTCCAACAGGTCCATGTCCTTCCTGTGCTTGTGACTCCAAAGCTGGACACAGCACTCCATGTAGAGTCTCACCAGAGAGGAGCAAAGGGGCAGAATTGCCTCCCTGTGCCCAGGTATTTATATGAATATGCATTTATGTAACACACATGCATATATGCTTAAGCACATGGAATTTCTTTTTAGGATTATTATCTGTATGAAAAAAACATAATCACGCCGACAGCATCCTCTAAATGAAATCTGTTAAAAACAGAGATAGATGAAGATCTGAAGTGCCCAAATGCCAGAACAACCTGGGAATGCTGCCGTCGCCTGCAATCCACACCAGACCTTGCTTTGTGGAGGAGAGGCTGTCCCCAGCCTCCAGCAGAGGCTGAAGGAGGACTGCCCAGCTCCCAGGCCCTGGAGAGGGGGGACAGGGCAGCATCTGGGTTTTGCCCCCCCCTGCTTCATTGCTAATTGTGTGAACTGCAGAGTTTTGAACCCAACTGAGCTGTGTTTCAGGTTACACAATGCAGCAGAATGGGATGCGATTGAAAAGACTACAGATAAAATCAAATGCGAGGGAAGGATGAGAACACGGTCCTTTCTTCTAGCCATGACTATTTTGTTGTGACTGTTATCTAACCCTGTAATTAGAACGGCATTCAGAAAATGCGAACAAAGTTGGTATTCTTTTCATAACCCCCAAATCTTTGCATTGCTGCATGAAACTTTTGGCTTCAGCTTTTCCCTGTTCATTAACCATGCCAAAATTTTTAATCTAACACCACTGTTAAAGAGTGGCAGGCTTCCAGGGAAATATATCAGCCAGGCTTATTAATTTCATGCCAAGTGCTGGAGGCGTGAATGTAGAGAACGCTGTTTGACTTTGGATAATAGGAATCAGGCAGCTTAAAGGCAGGGGATAAAGATCAGGAGCCCTGTGTCTCAAGAGGAGGAGCAGGTGCAGGCTGCAAGCAAGGCCTTCAGGCCCAAAGGGGCAGCCAATGCTTAAAACAATCTGCGGCGCCTCTTTTTTTTTTTTTTTTTTCCTTCCTCCACTTTTTTTTTTTTTTTTTTTTTTTTAATTTGGCATGTGCCTCTCACAGCTTAACAGACCGCTGCTCCACAAAGAGTGGTAAACAGAGAAAGGGAAATTAAAAAGGGAAGTCCCATGATAGACAAAAACAAATTAGGGCAAACAAATTACACAGAGTCAACAAATAAACAAGGGAACATCTGTGAATATATTTCTTGGATTTTCTGATTCTGAAAGCAACCTGAGAAACAGTGGAGGGATGTATAAAATTTAATCGGGGAGCCAAGCCTCTCCTCCTCTCCCCCCGCCTCTCCTTCCCTGGGAAGGTTGAGTTGCAGCAGGGGATACCTGCAGCTTCGCTGGGGACCCCGCCGGCAGGGCACATCTCATATAGCCTCCCTGCTCCCCATCCCCGTCCTGGTCCCGCTGTTCCCACTGATGCCAGCCCTGCAGGCTCCCCTGGGACCACTGGCGGTGGCCAAGGAACCCTCCGATGGCAGTGGGATGGGACGAGGCTGCGGCCACACCAGGTCACGGGGGCTTCCCTTTCCCTGCTGCTCCCCCCGATGCTACGGCTGGGTCTGGGTTGCACAGGGGAGTCAATATTTTGTCCTCCAGCTCTTTGATATATCACTTGTTATATCTATCTATCTATATATATTTATGTATACATTTAAATACAAATATAGATATAAGTCTATATATAGTACATACCTATATTTTTTTTATGAATAGATATATAGAGAGATTCATAGGTACAGAGGCATAGACACTGTTCCTAAAGATTTTGGTATTTCTCTTCCGGGAGGTATTGCTGGGATGCCTCGGGATCTGAGATAATATAATTACAAACCTGAAATCGGGTAGAAATTCTCAGACAAGTTCTTCAGAAATGAAGCTGGTCAATCAAAAAAAGCCCCCAAACAGCTGTATTTACTTTTTACGCATACACTATCAGAAAATGACATTTAGTTACTGTTGGCTGGGGGGATGCATAAAAAAGAAAATGGAGGACACTTGAATTTAGCAAATCGATTGTTTATTTCGGCTTCTAGAAATGTATGTGTTTTGTTGTTGTTTTTTCTTTTTTTCTTTAGGAACGTTCACAGAAAGGGTCTGAAATCAGAGAAATCCTTGCAAGGGGCATTCATCTGAGAGTCCACCCGAAAGCAGAAAACATGTATTTCATTTCTCTCCGGACCCTCACGTGGCTCTGAATAATTGTGTTTCCCCCTCTCTTATATCTATTACACTAAAAGATGCTTTCAAAGGAAATGATTATGTTGACAAGCACCCAGAAGAGATACATTAGTAGTGTTCCAGTTTTCTGTGCAGCCCTTAATTTACCCCCTGCATAACAAGCTTTAGTCATTGCGTTGCATAATATTTTTCCCACGGGTCTGTGGCCTTATTCTGTACATGGAAGGGGCAATACTTACTTAACAGGCAACTATTCAGCACTTTGTTTTTGACTTATTCTGTGTGTGGTCTCCGCCTGCTATTCAAGCTCAGCTCTGCAGGCAGAAGTTGTTCATTTTCTTGAGGTTTTGCCGCATTGTCCACCACTGGGGTTTTGCGGTGCTTCAGGAACCTTGTTTTGTTTTCACGGCTCTCCAGGCAGGGTGGTGATGGTGACAGCACTGTTGTCTTACGTATGAGGAGCAGAGGCAAGGAAGAGTTGCAAATAGATTTATTTCAGGTGGTCAGTTTGAAAGGCATGGCACCTGGGCTTTACTTTCCCAAACTGCTTGTGTTTACGTCTAAGCATATACCTATAATGTAATGCACTGTTACTGCTGACACATCTTTTCTTGCGAATCTCTCCCCACCACTCTGCTAGTTTCTGATCCCCAGCTCCTTGCTCTGTTTGGCCCAGCTTTTCTTTCAGCTCGTTTTCCCCTCTTGGTCTTGGCACATCGCTGTGTGGCTATTGCTCTAGCCTTATTTTTCTCCCTAACTCTTGGTCCCTCTTTGACTCCCTGACACCATTCCCCCTCTCCAGGGTTTTTGATAGGTGCAGCTTTTTCTCCTTTGTCCTTGAAGTATTACACATGGACATCACAGAAAGCACAGGAAAAACAAGTCTCATCTTGCTATAGGCCCCAGCTACAATGTTGAAGGAAGACCCCCGTGTAGTCCCATAGTCCCATGCAGCATCATGCCCCAAACAGAGCAAATTCATCCAAAGGCAAGAGTCATTCCAGTCTAATAAGCCATAGCAGCAGCTTTGGACATTGACAGCTGGATGGGTATCTCCCAATCATCAGTTTCACTTTTGATGTAATTACCATCAATTAAAGAGGTCCAGCTTAGCAACCACAAGTATCTCCAGTGAAAATGAAGAACTTTTCTATTTCTGGTAATTGTAGGGATGGAATTACACTTATATTAATTGATCAGCAGTCCTCTGGGCATTTGGCGGCATCCAAAACTGTCCTGACTATAACAACAAACGAAATAAATAAATTCAGGACTAGCCAGAAGCAGAAAGTAGAAAGCACGGGGCATGGATAGAGGATAGTTCCTGCCTTACAGATTGACACTGGAACTTTCTCCATAGATTTGGACGCTTAGCTGCTCAACTTTCAAGAGCAATTTTTAAATGCAAAATCTGGGAGAGAAGTTAGAATTCGGCTTGCTCCGAGTAAAACGCATTTATCTGAAAGGAAAATCACATTTTTGAAATGCACTTTCTGCCTCACAGCTTTCATGTGGCTCGGTATGCAGATCAAACTGAGTAGGTGCTGGATAAACATGATCCGTAAAGGTTCATATCAGACCGATGCACACCAGACTGGTGGCTTCCAGTGTTATCCAGGCTGGTTATACCATGCAGAGAGAGGAAAGGAGATCAGGCAGTGAACACTGTCGCTTGCTTTCTCTGTGATCCGGCTGGCTTGGCCGGGTGCTGTAACAGAAACGCTGAAAAAGTTGAAGAAACTTTTCTTGTCTAAGACGTGCTAAGGAAGGCAGCTGGAGGAGGAGGAGAAGTTACAAGGGAATCTGTGCGTACCAGCATACTCTGGGCACTTACATTTTCGCACATTCCGGAAAACAAGAATGAGAAGTTTCATTAGGAAGAAGAATAAGAGTCATCCAGAAGCTTAGTGTAGGCTTTCAACGGAAAGTTTTAAATGGCAGGGGTTTGTACTAAGAGTGTTAGTCATTATAAAACGTGGCTAGGCTGCCTTAATTTTTCTTGTCATCCTTCCATCTGATTGCAGACAAACTTAGCCCAGAAGCTTAATGAGTTTTGCTGGTTGGCCTACCCAAGTCTAAATGGGGGACAGGAATCCAGGGGGAATTTGTCTTTGCGGAGTTTTGTACTTTGCCCAGTTGGTGTCTATTTCCTTGGGATTGTCACAAGATCCTGCTGTGTCTCAGGGGAGCGTGGTGAGATGTCTAATGCCATCAAGACACCCAGACAAGGCATGTTCCCAGTGCCTGGTGCATACTGGGACATTGATTAATGCAAACTGGCTGAGGGTTCATCCTCATGGATGGGCTTTGGGAAACGTGTGGGCTGGGCAATCCTTTCGTATGGAAAGCACATGTCCGGTCTCTGCCAAGAAGGCTCTTCATCAAACAATGAAGACACATTTTGCAATTTCCATTTACTCCCAGTCACTGGAGGCAACTATAATGCCCATCTGTATCTCCTTATGTGGTTACGACAGTTTCCTCTTCAAAATAGGTCTTGTCACGTTCATCCATATATTGGTTGTTTACTGGTTATGGTTTTCTTTGCCTAGACTTCATCAATGCAGAATATAAATTCCCTCTCCCATCCGCTATAGGAAACACATTTCCTTTGCAAGGGCCACTACAACTCTAATTTAGATGAACCACCACTGTAGCACTTGATAAGACAAAATTCTGCTTTTAATACCTTTTTTCTGTTAACTTTTTTTGCAGCACCAGATTGTGTACGTACCTTCAAAATTCAGATCTGGGTCCTGCTTATTTTCTTCTGAGAACCACAGGGTTCACCTGAGGCGTCTTTGCAAAGTGATGTAAGACATGAATGATTAAGCAGGAGGTACCGTGTCTCTGTTACAACCTCAGGAGCCTGCCAGAGTCTGTAAGTACTGAGCACACGCGTGCACCTGATTTCAGGAGATGTCTAACAACTGTATGTTTTTGGCTTTCAAACAAAAGGGTTAATTGCACTAAATCCACATTTAAAGCATATTACCTACCTTCTAAGACTGAAAAATTTGACCATAACCAGCTAGTCTGAAACTTCAGACCTTGAAATTTAAATGCTTTAGCGCTATCTGCATGACACTTGTTTCAGTATCTTTCTTTTCTCTCCACCCTCAAAAGTATTTGAACATATTTTGTTCAAATTTCATCTCTTTCCCTTAATTTCTGGGCAATTTAAGGAACTTCAAAAGTTAACACCTGTTACAAGCAAGTCCCACATTTCCCAGGGAGGACTTTGACTTGAGTCACCTCTGGTCTTACAAGTCTATCAAGCCCTGTGGTGCCAGTTTGCTCACAAGGAGCGTAAAGCCTCCAGTGGTACTAAGGGACACGGCAAAAATTCACGAGTCTTTCTCTCTGGATACCTATGAAAACTCTCCTGCAAGCATACAGCAGTGTACTGGGAGGCAGAAAAGTAATTTCGCACATCCCTCTACTCCAAAATCTGCTTTTCCAAAGCATAGCTCTGGAATGAATGCCACCTGCATCGGCTTGTGTCTCCTCATGGTCATACCTCAGCTGTCTACGTGGCACTGCTTAGCTCTCCAGCTTCTCTTGTCCTCTCTGGGCATCAGAGGCAGGAGGCTGTGGGAGGAAATGGAAGGACAGCAACAGAGATCCTGGGGGTGAGGCCTTCAGGGGGGAGGTAAGTCCCATTGCAGGAGAGGGACTCAGCCTTGGGATGGAGCCGGACGGCTATCAGGATCCAGTGGAGAGTTTCATGTTGTAGCTAATGGCTTGTGGATGACATGAGGTTGGCTCACTGGGTGTAAAGGCAGCTGTAGCTCTGCACAGAGTTTTCATGATGCATTTTAAGAGGACTTCAGCCTGAGGAACAGAGGTGTTTTGTAGCAGATCATGGCTTGTTCCACCTCTTTCCTTTCTTGATCTTATTGCTGGTGCAGGATTTTTTTTGATGGCCATTTGCTAAAATTCTTATTTGATATTTATCATCGCATCCAATCAGTGGGATTTGCTAAAAGTGTAAGTGCCACATAGATGTATATGTACTATATAGGTAGGTAGATAGGCACGTTATATCAGCTCCTGTATGTATACAGTGGTTGTAGTGGACTTGCACCTTACTTGGTTATTTGAACGATGTGGGCTCACAAGCTCCTTAGGTTGCTATACAGCCAAAGGTTTCCCACACTTCCTTACCTCTCCATCAGCAAGGCTACTGGGGGAGTAAGGAGTTACTCTCAGTGAGGAAAGGGATTGGATCTGGCTCTTAGCCACTCATGTTGGCAGCAAACACCACTTCAAATGTTGATCAGGACAGGAGGCAAGGATTCGGTATTCTCTGAACAGCTTGGTCTAATGGTACTCCCTCATTCCTCTGCCTTCACCTTTATTTTCAGTAACACGTGCTCACAAGGGGTAGTACTTATGGGTACTCTGTGTATGTGGTGGAAGTAAACTTTGAGGATTTGCACGTCCTGTAAATAACTTTTCTGAAAACAGGTCTTTCTTTGTTTAACCACGGTGGTGCTTGCTTGCAGGACCGCAGCACTGACCTGAATCGTGTGAGGGCTGGCAGTGGCGCCTATCTCTCTGCATTGCGGTGGATAACTTAGCTTCTTGTCTTTTCACAATATAATGCAACTGAAACAGAACACTTGGTATTTTAGATACCTTGAAAGCATCAGAGCGCAGATGAGCCTTTGCTGGCATTCAAAAATCCCATTACTGGCAAATGCTGGTCAACCCAACATCACGTTTGGAAACCTTGAAGGCAGAAGGCCAATGAGAGGAGACTGCTACTTCCCAGCTCTGTAGTCAACCCACAGCTTGGAATTTCTCCATCTAACACATCTGCTGTTCAATTAAACAGGAGGCCAAATCCTCTGCAAGATCCACAAAGAGCAGAAACCTACTCCTTAAAAAAAAAAAAGAAAAAAAAAGGGTGCCTTTTATGAGCTGCTTTCAGAAAGACTAGAAAGCATCTTGACAATTCATTAAAGAAGAATAAATTGTATCAGAAAGTGGCATTGATGGCAGTCCACCCGATTCCTAAGTGTTAAAAAAAATAACTGCGACAAAAGATTATTCTTAAATTAAATGGGTGGGGAAAATGATTGTGTAAGGTGAAATGACACATAACTGGGGCTAATAAGGCCTGAATCGTTCTGGTTTGATTCATTAAGCCCCTGAACTGAATGTCAGTGTGCTTTTTTTCTATACTTGGTGTTAAATTCCAGTATGAAGTATAGTCTTTTCAAGAAAGGTGTCTTACCTGGAAATTACTGTACAAATCTAGGCTGGCGGGCGGATGTTTTTGTGAATCAGACCCTGAGCTAAATATCAGACTTCGGTAAAACTTAAGCCATATGGACAAAGACATTTTCTTTGATTCATAGTTTGATTAGTTTAAGAAGAAAGATTAAAGCAGGGATGAATGGCTGTGTTAATGAAAGCTGATAGGTCTTGGAATGGGCTCAGTTACAATGTTGATCTCAGTGTCTCAAAAATGTAATGTCATTATCCAGGATTAGAGATTATAATGGAGAAAAAGTTTCTTTGTGTACATAAATTTATTCCCAAACTCTCTTGATTATTAAATTACACTAAACACTTCAATACGACTACGTATAACGTAGTATGAGACAGAGAAATTAATAAAACAAACAAGCAAACCTTCTTTGAATTAATTGCAATATTTTTTCCTCTTTCAGCCCATTCTCACCCCATAAAGTGTGGGCTGATTTAAAAGATTTTATCAGAAGTGATTCTGGGCTGCAAGTAAAGGTTCGTAGGCTCCAGGTGATTTCTCTCTGCCTGCAAGCTTCATAACTTGAAACTATTTTCTTGATGTCTCTGACTGCTTCCATGGAACTACAAGGCCGGAGGAACCTCCGTGACCATCTCGTGTGACCTCCCTAAGGACACAAGCCAGGCTCCCCTCAGGCCTCTGCGCCCAGGCAGCTCCTACACCTTTAAAAACCTGACCAGTCCTGAAATGAAAGCTTTGAGGGATCCACAAAAATTCATCCCGTGATTCTTTCAGGTGTTAATAATGCTCCTTTTAAAACTTCTGTTTCCACTTTTTTCTCTAGCTTTGGCTTTTAACTCCTGGATGTCCTTTTCTGCTGAATCAAAAAGTCACGCAGCATCAGACATCACTTCCTCACGAAGGTGCCTGCTTACAATAGTCAATCACTTCTTAGGTCTTTTTTTGGTTTAAGTAATATAACTAAGATTCTGGAGTCTTTTACTATGAGACAGATTTTCCAAACTTTTACTACAACTTGGGTTTTTTCCCAGTGTTTCTAATTTCCACTTGCCTGGGAGCCTCCGCTTTCATGACCCCCATCTTCCTGGCTTTGCAGCTTCATGAGGCAGTGCTGCCAGGGACCTGGAAGCTCAAGGCAGGTGAACGGCTGAAAACCACTGATCTAACCATAATTGATTTTCTTTCGAGAGCAGCTAGGCAACACCCTAGTGGAAGAAACAGGCAAAAATCCAGACGCACTATGTACCTCATTCACTGCATACGTGTTCCAGCTGCGGAGGTGGGAACACAGAGCCTGCCAAACTGGCCAGACCTGGTTCACAACAGGCATCGTTTTGAAAGCTCAAGCTGGGTTAAATAAAAAGTGGGGAGAAACATCTAGAGGTATTTCAGGTCTCTCATTAAGTTAGTCCTATGGAAGATTCTTTAGATGCATCACTACTCAAGAGTTTAATACCCAAAGCGGAATTCTGCTGCATTTGAGGAAGTTTATTTTGTATTATGTTACCTGTTCCTGCAAGGGTTATGCAACGTGAGCGCCATTAAAACATCAAAGACAGAGTCATCTTCCTTTTGAGAATATTCCCATTCTGTTTCTTCTGTTCTTCTTCTTGCTTCAAGGATCACTACAGTTAAAAAATTAAAGTCTGGATCTTTTTTCATTACAGGAGAGTTTGTAAATTCCAGCTAGGCATTTTTCAATTTGCATTTGTCATCCTTTAAGCCAATTTTCAGTGCTGCAAAACAACTTTAAATATTGTTTGAAGCCCTCCATTGAACTCTTCTTAACATGACTAACATAACCCTTCTGTAGTCTTTTACTTCGGTCTGGCCGGTGTTTGTTACCATCACAGAAGGCCAAAAAAGGGGGAAGACTGTAACTTTGTTTCTATGCACAAAAATATAATGAAACTCCTTAAATGATATTACTTGGAAATGTTTTCAACCCTCCAAAATTTTAGGTTATTAAAAAAAAAAAAAAAAGTGAGTCCAACAAACAGAAGTTGGAAGGAGTGAGATGAAAGAGCGCAAATTCACAAATTTCCCTGTCTTCCATACCTCTGCAGCGATTAAACAGAAAACCCTTTAGCAACCAAGTTACATTTTCACTTTAAAAAATCTTCAGCAAAATATAACCTTGCAGCTGTAAACATATGTCTGAATAATTATTCTGGCTTTATATCAAAAAACCCACCTCTGCCAGAGCAGACAGATTTTAATTTAGCATTCCCCCCAGAGCTCTGGAGGGCAAGGTGGATGATTGAGAGGGCAAGGTGACTTGGCTTCAAGGGCTATCTTTATTTGCATGAATGAGTAACCGTAAAGCACAGAAAATATCTTTAAGTAAATTCCGCCTGTCACTGACAGTGATCTAAATGGAATTATAGTTGCATGAAACTCTCTTTTGCTAATATATATACATTTTTTTTCTGAGAAGCATCTCCCCCCACCCATTTTGAAATAATGCAAAAAAAGACGTGAGAACAAAAGAAGCATTATCAAAGAGCAACCAGGGAACATGATTAAATACAGCGAAAAACCTTTCAAACAAATGGAATTTTTCCACTTCTAAACCATGCTGGATGGAAGGCGTCGCACCCACAAGCCTTCCGTTTAAACCCCCAACAGCTACTGCAGAGCCCATGGCAGCCAAATCTTCTCTGTAGTGGCCTGCTGGTGTGGCTCAAAGGCACCCTGCAGAGGCCCCACCCCAGGTGAGTGCTTAATTAAGCCTATTTTTAAGACTGGGATTTTAAGTTGATGAGCTTTCTTTGCACAGGAATTAGAGCTGGGACTGTTCAACCTGAATGAAAGACAGGATGTAAAGAAGGGAGGGTGTAAAGAAGCCAGGCTCTTTTCAGTGGTTCCCAGTGGCAGGAGCAGGGGCAATGGACACAAACTGAAACACAGGAGGGTCCCTCTGAACATCAGGAAACTTTTTTTTTACCGTGGGGGTGACTGAGCACTGGCATAGGCTTTCCTGGAAAAAAAAAGAATCTGTAAATCTGGCCTCCTGAAAGACAGAGTGCAGGAGAGTGCTCATTACAGCAAGCAAACCCAAATCCTGTTGACTCAAGTCCTCTGTTTGGACTACTGAACTACCCCCATGTCATACCTCCTAGGCTATAAGGCTGGCTGCGATATTTAAAAAAAGCCCAAACATTGAGCCACATTGTTCTGAAATAGATTGCTATACCCTTCTGCAGCTTCTCTGAGTGGTTATCCTGCTACAGCTCCATAGCCATTCCTGTAAGTTCTGTCTCAGCCAGAAAAATCCATGTGTAACAAGTGCGGTAGCGCCATCACACTGATTTATTACTGTTTGTTTATCACCTACTCCAATACGCTTCCAGTTTTTGGGGGAGAAACACTTGCACTGGAAAGTTTTGCCAGTGAGCAGATCTCCACGGTGTGACGTCCTTTGATGCATGATTAATTTAGGGTTGAGATCTTCCTCTCTCTCTCTAGGCATCATTTGCTGAGAACTTACTGAGTAGCATGTGACAGTTTGGCCATTTTGGGTCTGAAAGTTGCAAAAAGGGAGGTTTTGCAATAATCCTGAATATGACCAACACGTGGGAGCTAATGCAATGTGCCCCACTGCAGCTGAGGGGGACACCTGATGCAAAGACACCCTCACCTTGGCTTGCTGCCTCCTTAGTGAAGTTTACTGGCTTCCTGCAATTGCTTTTGGAGGAGGAGGAAGAGCCTGACGATTCAGGATGTTCTCCAAGCCCTTCCCAGCTTCTCCGGTGAAGCTGCCAAGCACAAGTTTGACATCCACAGTGCCACCACTTTTCGCAGGAAACGCGGAAGTCAGCTAGAAGGGCGGCAGGCCGGCAAGAGTAGAGAAGCTACCCGGTATTTAGAGCCAGATATGATTATGATAATTATTAAAGGCCAATTCCCAGAAAAAATATGCATAGTTAGCATTTATCACCACATGGAATAGTAAGACTAGGATCTACATGTACAAATAGATACAAATAGCTATAACCTTGTAGGTATTTTGCAGTGAGATTTGCTAGCCTGGTGGTCTCGCTTTGACTGGAATAGCTTTTTTTTTGCATGACAGTTCCTAGCTTCTTTTTGTTTGGTCTGCTGTATTTAATAGCTCCCTAATTCCACTAGATTAATAAAAGAAAGATGTATTTAAAATCTAAAATAATTCATATTCAAAGCCACTGCATTTTCACAATTTTGCCGCGCTCTGTCACGGTTTAGGGTCATTTCAATGTTATTCTTCTCAGCTCTATGAAATGTCACTCACAATGGGAGAACACTGGGGAATACTGCTAAGGACTTGTCTACATGGGGAAATTTACTGGCAGAATGATGCTGGTATAATATGAAAGTGGTATTTCATTGGCATTCACCATGTCACTACTGATCCGGGATATCTAAATGACATGGTAACTTTGAAAAATCTCTATTTGATTATGTTAAGGAAAGCAATTGCATTTTTCTTTTGTGCGTGCCTCTTAAAATAAAAATGATTTTTACAAGGTGTTTACTGAGTTAAGTGGAAGTGCAGCAAGCAAAGTTAATTATGAAAGATACAAGATTCTGAAAATATACTACCGGCAAGACGAAGACCAGAAAAAGCATCAGTCCAGTCTTCAACGGTGAGGAAAATCTAACAAGGAGGAAGCTAAGAAGGGCAAAGTTTTTGGTATTTCTTTGTATTTCATGAAGGATTAAATCATAGAATCATAAAATCATAGAATGGTTTGGGTTGGAAGGCACCTTAAAGATCATCTCATTCCAACCCCCCTGCCCTGGGCAGGGACACCTCCCACTAGACCAGGCTGCTCAAAGCCCCATCCAGCCTGGCCTTGAACACTTCCAGGGATGGGGCATCCACGACTTCCCTGGGCAACCTCTTCCAGTGCCTCACCACCCCCACAGTAAAGGATGAGACAGCTAAAACAATTAATACTAGTAACTAACACCTAAGCAGTCTGGCTAGAATTAGAAAGAAATGTATATGAAGACTGAGACATTTCGAATCAGCCAGACATGTCAGGGCTGAATTTGGATAGCTTGGGAACTGCTTGAAGGAGCTGGAGAATTAGCAGAGCTTTGGGAAGGGGGTGTGCAGCTTCAGAAGCATGGGTGATGGCAGCTCAGGGGTCTATTTTCTCTTAAAAAGAGAAGAGGGGATCTCAAAAAGAGAAGAAGGAAGGAATCAGACTCATTTTAACTTAATTCTTGGACATACATGCCAATGGATCATGACAAAATTTGTGACCATCTGGACGAAACAAAGCAATGCAACAGTCAGTAATGGCTTTGTTAAGAATAAAACACATCAAGCCAAGGTAACTGACTTAGGGGCAACAAACCTTATGGATGAAAGAAGAATGATATCATACAATGGTTTGGGTTGGAAGGCACCTTAAAGCCCATCTAGTTCCAACCCCTCTGCCCTGGGCAGGGACACCTCCCACTAGACCAGGCTGCTCAAAGCCCCATCCAGCCTGGCCTTGAACACTTCCAGGGATGGGGCATCCACAGCTTCTCTGGGCAACCTGTTCCAGTGCCTCACCACCCTCACAGTAAAGAATTTCTTCCTAATATCTAATCTAAATCTACCCTCTTTCAGTTTGAAACCATTACCTGTCGTCCTGTCGCTACACTCCCTGATAGAGTCCCTCCACATCTTTTGTGTAGGCCCCCTTTAGGTACTGGAAGACTGCTGTAAAGTCTTGCTGGAGCCTTCTCTTCTCCAGGCTGAACAGCCCCAGCTCTCTCAGCCTGTCCTCACAGCAGAGGTGCTCCAGCCCTCTGAGCATCTTCATGGCCCTCCGCTGGGGCACAGAGGAGGGCATGTCCTCTATATGCCAGATAGGTCTTGATTCCTAGTACATTTTTATACTGTCTTACATGATAGTCTTGTGAGCAAATTTGGAAAATGTGGCCTATGGTCAGGATGGGTGGATGGCTAGCTGGAAAACTGGCCAAAGAACATCAAGGAACCCTTCCCTGCCAGACTGCAGGGCTGCACTGAGTGCCCCTCCTCTGTCGTTTGGACACTCTCAGGCAGATTTAAATACCAAACTGGGAAACGCTTCAAGTGCGTTGGTGGGCAGGACTAGCATTCACAATTATATTGAAAATTTGAGGAATTTTTCTGCAAAAAATGGGGTAGATTTCGATAAATGCAAGCTCCTACACTTTGGTAGCGTAACTGACTGCAGAAATGCAAGAAACGGAATAGATGTCTAGGGAGCAGTTCGGCAGCAGAAAAGTTGGAGATTGGAATGATGAATGTATGTCCACAGCATTACATAAGAGTAATTAAAGCTATGTATTAGACGTTAGTATGCAGATATTCAAATAGTATGGTGCTCGGCACTGGAGACCGGTGTTAAGTAGCATATATTCAAGAGAGAGGAGGGTCCAGGGAAGGGCGGCAGGAACTGCCACCAGCAAACATGACCTTTGAAGGAAAAATATCAGGGTTAGCTTGGTTTCATCTGAAGAAGAAGAAGCAAAAAGTGAGGCCATAGGCCAGTTTTAACACACAGGAAACACAAATGGAAAGTATTTAAATGTTGTGGGTGTCCCTTGGAGATCAGATGAGAAGTCATGAGGATGTAGGCTACGTACTGGGAAGAAGAATTTTCTGCCCACAAGACCGGCTGAGCACTGGGAGAGGGTCAATGACAAGGAATCAGGGGTGGGCTCCGAGACCTCCAGAGCGATTTTCTTCCATTCACATTATGATACATCAATGTGCTGAGGGTAATAAAGCATCACTGCCTTGCCTGCCTTCTGATCATGTCAAAGTTCAATTTCTACATGAAACAGGAATTACCTCAAGTGTCTTCTGCAAATTTTGTCCACTTCCACTCTAAAAATTAAATTCCTGAATTTTATTATTATTTTTTTAATTTTTATGCTCTACTCATTTGAGTAGCATGCCAAAACAAGAATTGAGTCGAGTTGTAAAGTTTTAACAGAAATCATTAGTTTTTGCTACTTAGCTGGGATTGGAAGTTCTTCTGCTAGATCAAACTGTCTTCTGTGTGTGTATTTCAATAAACTGGTTTGAAACTGTTTTATTACTCCCGAAAATAGCTTAATTAAGTATTTCTAGGTTAACAGAAGAAAATTGGAAGTACCTGTTCTGAAGTCACACATCATGTTTATTGTATTAAGCTAGTCTCTTTAATTTGTGCTTTTATGTGACATTTTCAAATGTCAATTTGCGATTAAGATAATATAATAATTTAAATATGCATTCATGCTCTGACCATGTAAATTTGTAATACAGTAAGTAAATATTTGCATTGGAATGAAATTCAAATAAACACAAAGCAAAATTTTTACATTCTAAATTATATTCTTACACCAAAATGCTGATTTTTTTTTTAAAGGAAATTTCACTGAACGGGCTATGATTTCACCTGCAGTTATTTGCAGTCAAAACAACCTTTTACTAAGCCATAAATTTTCTGACCACTTCTGCTTCTAGTCGAGATGAGTCATATGTATCAAGATTTAGCCTTTTGTACCTTTTAATAACAAAACTTGCATTTTAATCATATCCTTTGTATTTTTGCATTGATTAACAGGATATATACTGTACTTAGTAAGCATTAAATGACTGTTTCCATTTATTTTGTAGCTTCCCAGAATAGCTGAAGAACCCATTTGTACATACTGACTTTTTTTACTTTTTTTTTATTTTAATGTTCATACTGATTGATAAACTTATTTTTAAAACACAGGCTGTTCACAGTTTCATAAAGGAAATGCTATATTAAATTAGGCTGTTTGTGTATTTTTTCCATCTGAGTGTATATGTGTACGTATACATTTGCAAATACTCAGGAAAAGACACCTCTTTTTAGCAGTTCTGTCTGAAATAGCAAAAACTGAAGAAAAAAGGTTCTGAGGGGAGCAGAAGATGGTCCCTGAACCCTGTAGTTAAATCTGAATAGTATCCCAGTACCTTGTCTGCGGTGGAAAGGGCTTCCTGAAAAAGAAAATATGTTCAGCATTCAGTAAGAATATATTTTCTCGCAGTACCAGGTCTTGCTGCTTGGGTTTGCCATGGAAATTAAGAGCTGAGATGGTGACGGGATCTGATAGAGGGAGAGAAGGCAGCCTCCCTGGGTGCCTGGGAAAGCCCTAGGAAAATACCTTTCTTTTTCGCTCAGACAATTTGGGTGTCCCCACATCACCCGTCCTGAATGAGGAAGAGTAAAGCAGAGCCAGGAGCACCACTTCATTGCAGCTGGTTTCTGAATTAATTTACAAGGAAACCTGTCAATTGCTTGCAAGAAGTGTTAGCGCGTTTAATACTAATTAATTCCACTAAGGACCTTTTCCAGGACTCCTTACACAGGCCACCTCCCTGCTGACTTGATCTGCAGGCTCAAGACCAGGGTATGGACGGAGTAGCACTGTTTTTTCTGTGGTCTCTCAGTGAAATGTCAGTGAAGTTTAATAAAACTATTGCAAGCAAGAAGTTAAATCTGCAGTTACGGTACCCAGAATAAATTGTTTCGAAATCAGACCTGTCTGAGTAACTTCAAGAGGACTGGGCTTCTTAAACAGACAAAAAATATCCAATATTCTGCTACTTTAGCAGTTTAGGGCTCTGCTCAAAGGCATGGCAAACAATCCTTACCAGGAGACCTCTCAGGACCTCTGACTTTCTATTCCATTTAAGTCCTTCAGTGGAAACCCTTAGGGCATACATTTTGCGCTCTCTCAATCGTCGTCTCCCAGGAACGACATTATGTAGACGATGCCCTGAACTATGTTAGCAGCAGCAGTATGCAAAAATGATGTGATTCAGCTTGTTTGGGCGAGGAAAGATACTGCAAAGTTACTGAGCAGTGTCGTTATAGGGTGATAACTCAGTGGAATTGAAGCATTTAATCCATGAAGGATAATTAATAGCACCACTGGATACTGATTCTTGTTTTTCTCGTAGTTCCAGGTGGATTATACTTTGAAGGGCAGCAGGCATTCAAACAATGTGGATTAGCATTACACATCACTAAAATCTAAGCCTTAGGTATGATGGACTGGGAAAAACCTCCTAAGTAAACTTAATCATTGTTGTTGCTCTTATTAATGCTTGGAGCTAGATCTGTATTTAAACATCCCAAACTTTAACATGAATTTTGACTTAAGCAACCATTTACATTCTCACCTTGTAGTCTGTCTTATATTTGGCCAATTCAAGGAAGTAATATAATGCACACCTTATATATATCATATGGTTTAACTTTTTTTACGATGAACACTGTACATAAGTATTTGCAAAGCTTTTTCCGAAGGTTTAAACAATGAATGAAGAATAACAATTGTTTCCTTTTTTTTTTTTTTAATTCTAAAAAGGTTTCTAAAAAAACCCCAGCTGGCCAAAATCACACTTTTTCTTTAAATGCTATTCCATGTATCACAGAGGCAATTGCAGTGTTTCAGTGCTAAGAGTTGTTGTCCAGAAGAGAACTTCAAGGTCTTGCAAGGGTGATGGACATCAAAGCCCTGCAAAGTCTGGAGGTGAGATCTGTGACTTGATCTTCACCTTTTATAAGGTATCACGATGGAATCATGGAATAATTCAGGTTGAAAGTGACCTCGGGAGGTCATTTAGTCCAGACCCCTGGAAAAAAAACCCATGGAAAGATACTAGATAACAACCTGTCTTCAAGGAAATGTAAGATTGAGGCCCTATGCCCCATACTTTGTTACCTATGATATCAGATTATTGTCAGCAACCTGACTGAGGGTTTTTGGCAAGTGGGTGATTCACCACTGAGATCTCCAGGCTCACTGTAAATACTAATGGGGTGCTGAGCAACCACTGTAACTTTTTAATTGCTAGCGCCACGAGTCAGATTGAGGGCTGCTTTTCAGGTGGCAAAAGACCCCTTTGAACTGCACAAATCCCCTGTGTAGGGGTCATCCTTACGCTTCCTTTGAAAAGGCTCCTGACATCCATTGTGCTGGCTTGGGGTCCTGGCGCTTTGCCTTGCTCCTTGCTCAGCATCTGTGTTGTCCCTGCGTTGGAGAAGTTGAAAAGCCTTTCCCAGCCCTGCCTTGTATTTCATTTGTATGTATATAGAGCACTTCACGGTCTTCTCCAGAGGTGGACATTAGTATCTGGGAATGTGGAGATGGGATATTTTGTGATTTCTACCAGGTATCACCCCCCTTATGCATCCAAAGACCACACTGCTCTCTTCTGCAATGCCACTGCTGTGAAAGCATCTGTAGAGGCGCCTGTCTTCAGCAACTCTAAGTCCTTTTCCGAGGCCCCGTGGTCCCAGGCAGAGCCTGTTCTCCGATCCCCAACGCATTACCTGCATTACACGGCATTCAGCTGTCTTAAAAGACACGTTGCTGGCTTGCGACCGTCCAGCCTGTGACAGTAAGCTGCGCTCCTTGTTTACTGCTCCACCAATCTTAGTCTCATGGCTGAGTTTTACAAGATTTCATTTTACCATCTGAGTTGCTGATAAAAACTGAAATGGGCTCCTGCCTGCGAGCCCTCTCTTGTAGCCGTGACCCTCCTTCGTATTTCCCCGCAAACACCAGCCTTTAAGCCCTGTTATTAAGACCTGATACCTGCTCTGCTTGTCGTGGGCTCTTTCTAAAGGAGTTCAAGGCGCAACTTTAAAGCAAAGGCAAAGCAAAGCTCTTTAGATTCTGAACCACAAATAGCAAGTAGCCCAAAGTTACAGAAACAAATATTTTTTAAGCTGCAGAACTGGAAATGTCTCTCTGTTGTGTTCACCTGTGCTCAGTGTTCTGCTTGGCTCCTTTTATGTCTGGTAGTATCCCTAAAGCTGTACAGTAAATTCCTTTTAATGATGGCTTGAAATGTTTGATATCTTCTGATGTTTTATGAGAAACACCCAGACCAGAATACAAGTCTTGGCAGGTTAAAAAAAAAAAAAAAAAAAAAAAAAAGAAAAGAAAAAGACACAGCTTTTAAGTTCTTAAGTTTGTTGTTTTTTTTTTTTTTTTTTTTTCAGATTGCTGTGGAAACATTTCTCTTAGAGATGCGCATTGTGGCTTTAAGGTTTTGAAACCACAGCATCTAGCTTCAAGGGACTCTTGATGTCGCCAGAGCATCCTCATCACTGTCTAAGCCATTTGTTCTGGTCTCCCTGTAACGCCGAGGAGACAGAAATACAGAGCATTTTTGCTTCCATGGGAGGATATATGCTTACTGGGTTTGGTGTCTGTGGTGCAAGAGTGCCTTGCAGGGACTGGTTAGGTTTCATCTGCCGGCGTGTATCCTGGGGGAGGCAGAGAACACCTCCCAGGCTCTCTTCACTGGTGGGACGGGAGTACTCTGATTTTCAACTGGGCATTAACTGTGGGATGTGAGAGACACTCCTCCGTGGAGAAACAGTCCAAGATTTGATGAAAATAAAACCGCAGATATTACAGAGCGCATCCCCCTGGACGAGATGCAGGATCCCCCCGTCTATAGCCTGCATCACCCGAGCCACAGCATCTCGTGGCAGGAATTAGGCTTAATTAGAGATTTAGGGCCCATCCCTACGGCCTCTGCAGCCATCTTAGCTGGGCATCTCCCAGTCTCTCTGTGTTCCTCCTCACAGCGAACTCAGGGATGGCAGCAGGGCCCTCTGGTTATCCCAGCTGTGCGGCAGGGACGGAACCGTGTGTGGGGCTGAGGGCTCTCCCCATGCCCATGTGCCGCAGGGTCCCATTCCAGCTCCTGCCACACTATGGGGGCCAGGAGGACCCATGGACCAAAGGGGTCCTGGCTTGTAGGCAGAGTGCTTTGTACTCTTGGGTTAGCACCGTGGTATTACTTAAATTCAGCATTGCCCATTGCTTTCTTTAATGATTATTTCACTGGGGGAAATGTTTCCTTTTGTCCTTTACCGTGTTATTTTGCTGCATTTTTCAGAGCATCCCTACCCCTTTTGGAGCACACTTGCTCCTGAGGGTGGACTGAGCCTCCTTTGAAGCAACACTGAGGTGCTGGAGTGTGTCCAGAGACGGGCAACGAAGCTGGTGAGGGGTCTGGAGCACAAGTCTTATGAGGAGCGGCTGAGGGAGCTGGGGTTGTTCAGCCTGGAGAAAAGGAGGCTGAGGGGAGACCTCATCGCTCTCTACAGCTACACCTACAGGAGGGTGTAGCGAGGTGGGGGTCAGTCTCTTCTCCCAAGTAACAGGTGATACGACAAGAGGAAACGGCCTCAAGCTGTGTGAGGGGAGGTTTAGGCTGGATGTTAGGAAAAACTTTTGCACTGCAAGGGTTATTAAGCACTGGAACAGGCTGCCCAGGGAAGTGGTTGAGTCACCATCCCTGGAAGTATTTAAAAGATGGGTAGACACAGTGCTTAGAGATATGGTTTAGTGATGGTTTTTGTCAGAGTTAGGTTGATGGTTGGACTCGACGATCTGAAAGGCCCCTTCCAACCTAGGTGATTCTATGATTCTATGATTTTTTGCCTGACTCTTCTACCTGCCCCCTGCACTTGCTACCTGCACTCAAGAACAAGCCATGTGCTCCTGTGCCCCTACAGCTACCAAAAAAATTGTGGACCCGTGGGTTTGGCTGAACAGGATCTGCCGTACAGTAAGGAAGAACAAAACCCCTCAAAACCCAGCAGCTTTCCCCGGATCCCTGCTTGTCAGAGGAGGGATGGAGTCAAGCGTGATGCTCGCGTGCTGGCTGGGAGGTGTGTGTTCTCCAAAGGAGCTGAACCCTGCGACTTTGCCCCGCGCGGACGGATGTGTGTGCAGTCATCCTGTAAACCAAACAACTTGTGCTCCGATAACACAGAGCTAACGCGATTTATGGGGTTTCAGCGACGAGCTGTGTTTGGTCTAAAATGTAAATTCGGAAAATGGGGAGGGGGGAAATACATACATACATACATACATATATATATATATGTACATACATATGTATTTTTTTTGGCTTGCACTCTTGCTTATCTCAAGCCAGTTAAAAAAAAAAATTAAAAAAATCCCCAAGTTTCTATTGGACTTTGGATGAAGCAGAGACAGCATATTTTCCCTGTCTCTCCTGAAGCATCACACCCCACTTTGGGAACTTCATTTATATGCACATCATATGCAATCTGACTGACTCCTACTGTACCTTTGAACAGATCCAATCAGATACCCATATGCATGTAAATGAGGCTCCCAGAGCTGCGCTCTCCATGCCGAGGAAGAGGAGTTAAAGAGCAGCCTCTTCTTGAAACTTGTTACGGTGACAATCTCATCCTGCAAAACACAATAAAGCCTTCCCCATCCCCCCCCAGCCCCGCTCCCCAGCCCTTCGCTTTTCTCTCCGCCGCACACGTCAGGAGAATGCCCTGTAACTCACTTTTCCAGGCTGAGGTAATTTATTTAAACATGGATTATTTGAAAAAAAAAAAAAAATAAATGGGAAGGGATACAGGGTTTGATTTTAATCCCTGCTAACACAGAGGAAAGAATGCTCGTGTCACAACTCAGTGAGTGTAAAAATTAAAAAAGGCTGAGACTATTGTTTGAAAACAGGCAAAATAATTAAAATTATTATGGAATAATCACATATCACACAACAACCTCCCACTCTTCTGAGCAACAATCCAAAACAGCTCCTCCAAAGCAGGCCCAGGGGCAGAGGTTCTGTATATCATTCAAAGACCATCTGTCATTCAATTCCTGTAGCCCCTTTCCACTATTCTAAGGGCAGGCTGAAATTTAGTCCTGGCATTTCTTTTTCCATTTGCTAACAAACAGCAGTGATGGCAGATAAATATGGCAAACAATAGGTGTTTGTAATGAACTGGAAAGGGATATGGATTTTTGGAACCAGCACCAAGAAGTTCCCGGTCCCGCGTGATGCTCTGGGGACCCCCAAAGCCTGGTTCTGCCATGTGGCTGCACAGACAGACATCTGCAGGCTGCGTTAGGCTTTCAAGAATTCAGCCAACCTGCTAAGGGGCTGATTTAAATAAGATCAAATTTTTTTTTAATTTAAAAAAAAATACAACAGAAAGACTGAAAGCTAATTCCATTCCAGGGTAGGATAAAGAAGGACACAAAAGGATCACAGATATACAGAACAAGCGGTGTGGAAAGCACCCTGTTCTAACAGTAATCTTTATTTTTATTCTCTGCTTTTCTTAACTCATTCAGCATTTCCTATTGATTCTCATAGGAAAAAGCAGCGATGGATCCCGCTTTCATGCCGCTCTATGGGAACTCATGCCTGTTAAATGCTGTTTAAGCCAATGCTCATTTTATCTTTATTTATTGTTTGGAGACTAAAAATGAAGTGTGATTGTGTGGAGCTGAAGCCGAACGACAGAATTACTGCTGCACACACCTCAAATCAATACCATTTCTTTTCACAAATTAACTCTCTGGGAAGTGCTCAGTTGCTGGGATTGGAGCAATGCTAAAATGCTGCTGGAGAGCAAGGAGGACACAGGGACATTGTGCCCAGCCCACGCCTGCTGGCTCTAGCCTCCCCTTACCTCCGTCCTACCTCTGAGTAGCCACCTGGGCAACAGGAATGCCTGGGGTGACCCAATCCCTCCTCAGGTGCAGCAAAAGGAGATAGAGGGAGAAATAAGGAAAGGAGGGAAACTGGGCTGCTTGAGGTTCATGAGATGTGAGGACACCCTTCAGCACTCATCCTAGCAGCAAGGAGTCCTGGTTTTCCTGGGTTGGTTGGTTGGTTGGTTGGTTTGTGAGGAAGCCATGCAAAGGGCTGTGTGGTCCTTGTTTGAGGACGCAGACACTGAAATTAAGGCGGGCCATAACACAAAGGGGTTTTGGACTTGTCTGGTTACCCAAGGCACCATGTCTGGAAAAAGTCCACTTCCCTCTGAAGGGAGTTACCAGGTAATCTGTAATACATCCCATCAAACTGGGACATGGTAGCCTGTATCCCCATCATCTCGATGCTTGGCTGTAGCATCCCACCCTATCTAGGAATGAAATGGCACTCCTGTAGAAACATGAGTGGCACAAAGTGCTGTAGCCCACGGCAGGGCTTCCCAGGGCACAGGCAAAGCTGGGTGTGCTGGGTGGACGGGTGGAGGAGGAGAAGGCAGCACTCTGGCCAGTCCAGCTGGTCTCCTGCACCACTGCCCACCCCCAGAATGGGACCTGAGGAAAGGGATGCCCAACCCAAGTCCCGGTGCTCCCCAGCACTGTTGCCACCTACCACGCCACAGAAAGGAAAGGCCAAGTGAGGACTTGGCTGTTAGCCGCTTCCACTGGTTGCCCTTTCTGCCTGTGCCTGGGCTGGTCCAGCCGTACCCATCACCCAGTGAGCCCTCCAGCAGGGCTCAGCCACCAGCTCTGGCTCTGCCTTAACCCCAGATAGAAGTCAAGGGCCAGCCCCATCTGTCTGCCCTAGCTGGGGTGGACGAAAAAGGCATGCAAATGCAGGAGTTTTTGCCATTATTGCCTTTTTGCAATAATTTTCATGTACATGTACAGCGCCACAAATGAGCCAAGCTTTCTTCTCACACTGGGAATGGTGAGCGTGACTCCTTTCATACTGCCTCTGTTTTCAGAAGTTGGGAAGTCTCAGATGCAATTGGAAAGGGTAGAGGGAGGGCATATATTTACCCAGATACAATCTGGGTCCAGTATAAAACTAGACCAGAGTTTCCAGTTTTAATATAGACCCTACGCAAGCCTCTTAATAGCTCTCTTATGGCATCTCTAACTATAAAGTATGGATAATTCTTAACAACAGGTGTGCTATCAGGATTAATTAATTAATGTAATGTAATTAATGAGATCTTGAAAGCAAGGTGACATGAAATGCAAACTAGCACTACAGCAATCAGTCACTTTTTCCAGGTTGATTGTCTTTGCTAGAAATAAAATGCCCCTCTAGAAGAGCTTGTAGCTGCTTGTTTTGAAGTGGAAAATGATAAGCAGCATGTGTGAAACAATATGCTCTTAATATTGCACTTTGTTGAGAACTGATGACTTTGTTCGATGGCTTGCAGACAACTGAGAGAGGATCCTGACCTCCAGAACCCCCAGAGCTTTCTATATTGCTTTTTTAAAGCTTTTGCCCAGGCCAAGTAAAAGCAAAGACTCAATGTTTGTCAGAGCTGAGACATAAGGGGGATACAACTGACTGGAAAAGAAATTTTTTAAAGCTGAATTTTACTGAATGTTTCACTTATCTATAGATGCCTTAGGAACTCTCTCTTAGACAAGTTAGACAATGAGATCCTGAGAGAAGTCTTTTCTCCGAAGGATATGAAGTTGTACTTCTGTCAAGAAGAAGAGCTATATGCTGGGGGAAAAGCTTTTGGCACCATAAGAAAAGGTCATGTTAGGCGTTTGGATTAGAAGTCATGACTGGAACCATGGAGGCTGTTGAAGGCAAGACTTAGATGGTGGGGCTCCAGATGAACCTATGCTCAATGTGGAGCAACATGGAGCCACGTGCCAGTGGCACTGTCAGACAGACGTTTAATCACTCCCCATACAGCAGGGTTTCCTAATCGTAATTTCACAAAAATGTCTGGGTGTGACTGTGTCTTCTCAGCAAAAGGAGGAGGGGCCACCCACAACGAAAGAAGAGGACTGGTCTGTCACTGCAACTACCCACCAGTGACTCCTGAGACCTGGCTGGTTTTCAAGTACAAAAACGCTTGTAGATACCTGGTTGTAGACAGCAGTGCATTTGGGCGTTTTGGTACCGGGCATGGTATAAGCAGAGCGATAAACCAACTTGTTTTTCCTAAGCTTTTACATTGCTTTAGGAGAATAACAATGAGTTATTGCTGCTTACCTATGCTAAATGAGCCAGAGATGAAACTTCAGGCTTCCTCCCCGGTCCCCTGGGCCATCTAGATACCTCATGATCATTTTCAAAGGGTATAATTTACATGAGATTTTTTTTCCTGCCTTGTGAGCCATAAATTTATAGGGAGCCCCTCTGAAAGACTTACTGCTTTTGTGAGGCCTCAGACGAAGTCAATCAAGCCAACTAGTATAAAAGCCAAACTCCCAATTAATTCCATCCCTGAGGACCATGTTGTTTGCTGTTAGATTGCAAGGTCTATGGGGCACGGGCTATCTCTTTCCCAGGTGGAGCAGGCTTGAGTTGGATGGGGGCAGTTTTCCGTCCACGGCTTGAGTGGCGTGCGTGCCCTCTAAGGAGGTGAACATCGCTCTTGGTGGTGCGAGCGTGCCATGCAAACCCTTCGCAAACAATAAATAAATAGCTAAGGGGTTCGTTTCCTTTCCTCCTCACTTGGTACCCTCTCTACTCGCTACATTCAATCATTTTTGGAAGCTGCATAATAAACGAAAGTTGTACATTTCGGTGTTCCCAGACCAGATTAGAGAGGATTAAGCATCAAGGGGTGGCAGCTGGTCAGTTTACTGAACATTTTTAATGTGGAAATGTTTCTAAATGAAAAAAAAGAAAGGTGGGAGATGGTAGCAAACTCAGACTCTTGCATCTGCTCCCCGGGAAGCCTGCGCTTCCATGGGGAGGGGGTGAAGGGCAGGGAGGAGGGAGGATGGGGCAAAGTCCCAGGGCCGGTGGAGGAAGGAGGCCAGGCTGAGGCATTCACAGCAGAGCTAAAAGCAGGGTAGTTTATGTCAGGAGGCCCTGGTAGATGCCAGGGCTGTCAAAATATTGGCTCTGGGTCCCATGCTTGCAGGCGGCAACGCGGCAGTGGCAGGGCATCCTCGCTGCCAGGACGGGATGCTCAGCCTCCGAGCCCACCCGCTCCCCGACCTCTTGTTGGAGCCCGGCCACAAGAGTGTCAATTAGTGCTAATTGTGAGGGGTTTCGTTTGTCATGTGGCCACCTGTCCACCAGGAGCCAGGCTGAGACCCCCCGGCAGACCCTAATGAGCAGCTGTCAGCCCCCAGCCACGCTCGCGCTCTCCTGCCCAGGGCTGCGTCTGAACATGCCTCAAGGTGAAGGCGTACGGACCCCGTTCCTGGGAAAAATCTGTGTCATCCCCGTCATGTCTTAAGTGTAACCTATATTTTAAGGGAATATAAACGCATCTTTTTTTTTTTTTTTTTTTTTTTGGCTAATTAAATTACACCCACCTCTGTAATTCCAAGATGCGTATTAAAGAGTGTAATTAAATGAAAGCTCAAGTCACTAATTAGAACAATTCTTGAAGGGATACGTTCTCCCAGTGACACCTGTGTAACCTCTATATGTGAATGGTACGCATCTTGGCATTGCAAAATATGCAGTAACCCTTGTGCAAGATTTTTGTATAACAAAAAAAAAAAAAAAAGGAAGAAAATTTCTGAGGTCAATCTGATTTCACCGCTGTGCTCTTTGCTGAAAGGCTTCGTTTGACACTGTATCTTCTAAACCATCCCAGCAGGGACACAGCCATTGATGTGTGGATTGAGGGTTAATGTCGGTGTGGGAAACCTTGATATAAAATCCTACAATGTGCCGAGGAGGACCGAGGGGATGGATTTAGCGCTGCAGCCCTAGGTATGGTAATTCCCGGCCCTCCTTGTCTGCCCCTCACTCATGTGAGGCTCTACTGCCTTTATATCACCTCCTGGTTCCGCAAACATCCTTTAAATTGTTTTAAAAAACAGTCCTATAATCAAAATGTCTCTGCGTTTGTGTGTGTGTGTGCATATATAAGCCAGGTTCCCTGAATGCCCTGTGTAAAGCTCCTGTTTCAGAGAAGAGCTGCAGCAAGTGGCTGTGGCTCAGGGGCTGGCAGTAACATGCGGAGGTTTTCTATAATTGCTAACCCGGAGGGCATCCAAAACGCCTAAGTAGCGGTTCCCAAGTTCTTCTTAAAATTCCTACGCCGTGGTTCCCAAGTTCTTCTTCACAGCCATTAAGCGTGAGGAGCTGCGCTGGTGGACACGACTCCTTTTGCCCTGCTTTCATGTTTCATGTTGCTTCTGGTGCACTTGGGGAGCTGAACGTACACGGAGCTGGTCTGTAGTTCCCTCATGAAATTTTAGGGCATGTCTGATAACGCTGTTCCAGAAATGAGAAGGAAATCTTTTAACAGTCAAATGAGGTAGAAATATCTGTGGATGAGGGTGGACCAGACACCGACCCGACAGTCCCAGACACCAGGAATCGATCACCTTGGCAGAGGTGGCGATCACACACTGTGAAACTCTGTTTGCAGACAGGGGATATTGGCTGCATTCGTTATGCGGGGCAGCCATCTCATTGGGACCACGTTCAGAGGGAAAAAAAAAAAAAAAAAGCATCTCTCTGCCTTTGCTTTCTTCCAACAGCATGCCAAGAATAGCTCTGCAGGGACTGAGCAGGGGAAAGCTGATTACACCTTTTGATTGATGGCGTCTTACACGTTTAGAGAGATTTCATGCAGGAGCCTGATTTACTTGCACATCAGTTCTAGAAGCGGGACAAGAGCAAAGCCCTGGACTCAAACACCTCAAGCTTTTAGGAAATTCAGAAGGGGATCTGAATTTTCACCTATAAATTGCCCTGTACCAATTCTTCCTTCAACCGTGAATCTGCTCCCTGCTTCTATTTCTTGCTCCCTAAGGCCACCTTCTTAGCAAACTCTCTCCAGGGTAATTCAGGATGCTGAAGCCATTGATCACGGCGTAAATCTCACCAGGCTGAGGATGCTCCTGCCCCGTGCGGTGAGCGCTGCTCGGGCTGCGGCTGTGCCCTCTGCTTGGCGCGGGGTTGCCCTGGACGGAGAAGCAAGCTTCATCCACGGATGGTCTCTCTTAGCTGCAGGAGCACACAGTGAACATTAACGAGTGGGCTGGGGCTGCAATCATTTTCTGGATTTGTTATTTATAAAGGTTCCAATGTCCTTGCCTTTACTGTAAGACACCAGGAGATGCCACAACATTGAGACAGTCTGTAACAGCAGAGAGCCCAGGACAGTCCTTAAAATAGATGGACAGTTGCATACAAACACACAAATTCACATGTAGAATTATAAATTTGAGTATGTAGGTTAAAAATATTGGAGTGAAGACAGCTGCATCATTTACAGGTATACTTTATATCTAATTATTGAAATTAACCCTCTTATACTTAATGATTACTGTAATGAGCTGACCAAACCACTTTTTTTTGGTCTAGAGTGGGCGTGGAGCTGAGTATTGAAATGGGTGCACAAAATGATGTCTAAAAAATAATGGTAAAGAGTCATAAACCAAAAGGTTAAAATGGGTAGTGTTTGCAGTCTCAACCATCACAGTTGCTACCTTCGTCCAGCACGGTAAATGCAAGACTTAGCAGTATTGACAGTAAGACTTCTGCAGTGATGTGTAGAGCTGGACGCCAGTGCTTTTACAACATACTCCCCACGTGAATACAATGAGGGTAGATTGCAAAACCTTTATCTCCGAATGCTGTAAGGCTGGTGAGGTAGCTTATCGACTCACCGTATATTTTCTGTCCTTTTACTGCGGTGGCTTTTTTCACTCTCCTTGCCAAATTTGTAAAAGCATCAGTCCCCCACTGTCTTCCTTGTCCCAGCTATCTGCACTTTTTGGTGTTTGTTGGCACCTTGCTACTCTAAAATATGGGGGAAGAGACCATCCTTTTAAGTATACCTAGCTTTTTAGAAGCAAAAACTACTGGGATTTTTTAAAGAGAACAGTTTTATACCAGTTTTTCAAATGAAATGTATTGAATTTAGTGACCTACTTTTCTCCAAAGTTACTGAGCATCCGCGTTTGAAGCTGATGGAAACCATGGTTGCTCAGAGACCTCAGATAAGCAGCCAAAACGTAACGTGGGCTGAAATTCTTCTAGTCTTATTATGGGGATGCTAACTTATTCCCAAATTCAAATCTCTGTGAGCTAAAGTGAAGTCGGAGAAAGAAACTGTTTGATTCAGTTTAGGTGAGAACTTGGAAGGCTGGTAGAAAAGCTACCTCCAGTAAGACGGGAGATAATCAGAGCCTGGGTAAAGATTTCACTCTTCTGAGGTTACTGACAGCCCACTACTGAAAGAAAAATATGTAAAGGAAAATATGTCTAGAAATCCAAACCCTCCATCTACACTATTGTATCAGCAATACGGCCCTAACCCAAGTGGCTGGGAAGTCCAGGCATGGGCTGAGACACAGCTGCTCCCTGGGCTACAAAAGAGAGTTCCTGCCCTGGACTGTGACATATAGAAAAACGGTCAGGAGACACACAGGTGCAGATAGACACAGGACTGCAGGACCAGCAATACCAGTCATCAAGAAAAACAGTGGTGCCAGGAAAGGTGAAGGAAATCAGGTTTTGTTGTGCTACTTTTGAAGTGGAGATGAAAGAATGAAAACAAAACCCTCTGTGCCAGACCATACAGAGTTGCCCTTTCACCTCCTGCACCACCATCCTCAGAAACCAAGTAGATCTGGGTAGGATTGAGAGAGGATTACAGGTCATTTGTCTATCGATGTCACTTGTAGGACACCGAAGGACAATGCTGAGAAGGAACAAGGAGACAGCTATGGACAAAGACTTTGGGAAATTTGGACAGTGGGAGGAGCAGTAGGAGGATGGAGGAGGAAGACGAGACACCAAACTCAGGGGATATTGACTGTAGTCATAACAGTAGGACACAGACTCTCTGAAACTCTTGGGAGGAAAGAAACGGGGATTGGTTACATCAAAGGAGCTGGATAGATCAAAGAGGATGAGAATAAAGAAGGGATCTTGTAAATGTAGCTGTTGCAAAAATACTTGAGGTGTGGGAGTAATTTATTGTGGCCAGCAGGTTGAGGGAGATGATTCTCCCCCTCTGCTCCGCTCTACTCTGCTCTCATGAGACCCCACCTGGAGTACTATGTCCAGCTCTGGGGCCCTCAACATAAGAAGGACATGGATCTGTTCAAGCAGGTCCAGAGGAGGGCCACAAAGATGATCAGAGGGCTGGCTGGCACACCTCTCCTATGAAAACACCTGACAGAGTTGGGGTTGCTCTGCCTGGAGAAGAGAAGGCTCTGGGGAGACCTTATAGCAGCTTTCCAGTATCTGCAGGGGGCCTACAGGAAAGATGGGGAGGGACTGTTTACAAGAGCATGTAGTGATAGGACAAGGGGTAATGGCTTCAAACTGAAAGAGGGGAGATTTAGATTAGACCTGACAAAGAAATTCTTTACTGTGAGGGTGGTGAGGCACTGGAACAGGTTGCCCAGCGACGTTGTGGCTGCCCTGTCCCTGGAAGTGTTCAAGGCCAGGTTGGATGGGGCTTTGAGCAGCCTGGTCTAGTGGGAGGTGTCCCTGCCCAGGGCAGGGGAGTTGGAATGAGATGATCTTTAAGGTCCCTTCCAACCCAACACGTTCTATGATTCTATGATTGCACTCCTCTACACTGTAAAGTGGTCCTTTTCCAAATCCATGTGCTTTCACATGACTTACATATCCTTTAGCTTCTCTTTTGTGAGCAAAATCTTGCACAGATAGATAGTTTTTTCAAGCAAGATGGGCCCAATTTCTCCCATGCCCACACTATGCAGATGTCACTGAAATCAGTGAGAAGTGAAGGCATTTGTCCAAAGGCAGACTAGGGCTTCCAGCTCAGGAGTATGGAGGTCCTGTTTGGGCTTCTTTGTTTGAAAGCCAAGCTCAAGCAGCTCCCTTTTGTCTTCTCTTTTTCCATTTTTCCTTCCTTGGGTTCATGCACTGCTTTTGAAATGGAACTGTGGAAAATTTTTAAACATTTGATATGGCATCAAGGGAAGAATAGCTCTGTTAATGGAAAAAGGAGTGAGAAAAAAGAATTTTTTTTTTCTGGACTGAAAATATCATAAAAGCCTAGCCCTGGTGCGATGCACTGTTATTCAGCATGTTTTCTGCTGTGAGATGACAAGTGTGGGGTGGGGGGTGAGGATGGAGTTTCAGCTAATTCCATGAAACTATGCTGATTATCTGAGGTGTCAGATGTATATGTGTCAAGGAGCATTTGAGTCTTCGCTTCTTGTCAGATCATTTTTTAAATCAGGGTGCCTGGGGCCCTTCTCATCAGCAAAAACAGGATATAAGCCTTTCCCCCTTGAAGATGATTATCAGTTTTAGAAGAAGTACATTTGTATACTTTCAGAAGTCTGCTTGAAATGTAACCAGGCAACTCATTTGGGGAAGGAGACAAATGTCAGCCCAAACTCAAGGCTGAACTGCAATGCAGGCTTTATAAATTCTGCCTTTGAAAGTAAAGACAGTGGGTCAGCTTTTGGGGCCAGGGAAGCTGGTACAAACTGGATTCACTGCTTACATTTACAGTACACAAAAGGTAGCAGATTTAACTCTGCTGCCTGGGAAAAGCAGAAGTTAAAGTAATAGGTGGTCCCTTTTAGCTGTTTCCTTGCAGGTTTCTGCGGGCTGCATTTTGGGTAGATTATACTTTCCTGTCTCTTGTATGTGTGACTTAGAGGCTCTCTAGTTTCAGATGGCCAAATTGTGGAGGGCATAAACTCCACGTGAGTTTAAAAGTCCGATTCTTAACAGTGCCGAGGCCCTGGTATATACTTCTGATGCCCACATTAGGCACGGTTACAAGGACAGTGTTTCTTGCCGTGCCCTCTTTAATAAAGACTCCTTTTGCAGATGGGCTTCTCCACCAGCTCAGACAGGTCTGAGACCCCTCTGCAAATGCTCAGCCCTGTGCAGAGGGTGGGAATGCCCATGCTGCCGTTTGGAAACTTTATGGAGTCATTTCCCGTAGGTAAATAACAACGCACAAGTCCGAGATGTTGCATGCAGGGACTGGTGGCTCATGCTATCTGCAAAGAGCCTTTTATCCTTGCTTCGACTCACCTGTGAATTTGCCCCAAAGGTGACTCTTGAAAGTTCTTCTTTTCCTTCTTAAAAATCTTCTGCGTGATGAAGTAATATTTCAGACTCTTCTCCAGCTGCCTGGAGCCAATTTCTTCAAGTTAATAAAATCTAACCAGAAATAGGCAGCTTTGAAACACCGAGGCTGCAGCGTCTCGTTACTAATGCCTGTCCATCGGCTGTGCTTATGTCCCCCGCCAACACAGCCCACATGGGCTTGGGGGAGAGTGGGGCATTGCTCTGCTGCTGATAAACCAAGGCACCGCCTTCAAACCTTGTCCCAGCGAGGGTACAGGGCACTGCTGCTGCTCTTAAGAACAGAGGGTTGTTGTTTTGGTTATGTCCCTTCCTACCCCCGTCCGGGGGTGTTTGGATGCAGCTTCTGTCACAGCCACCGCTCATCCCCGTATCTTCGAGGAGGTCTGACCTTGGAGGAGGATGCGTTGGAAGGAGGAGGCAAATCTGTGCGGGAAGCCCCAAAGGCAGACCTGTTCCCCTGCCCTCTTAGGGACCGTGCTGCCCACACGCTGCCCACGCGCTGCCCACGCATGGTTAGGAAGGAACAGAAGGGTAAAGAGTCTTCTCCTATGGTCTGGGTCCTCCCATGCTGCAGAAGTTTGTCGTGGCTTTTTTTATATGGCAGCTACTTTTCCTCTGACTCGTCCTGCCTCGTCAGTAGGTCTTTGTATGGAAAACTGTCAGCTTTTCTTTTAAATGCTTTTGAGTATTGAAGATCACCCCCGTTCTAAGGTTTTTTGCTTGTTAGAGTAACTGCACGTTCTTACTTACATTTTCTCTCCCTCAAGGTCTCCTATTTACAGACAATCTGTCTCTGGAATGATTCAGGATGCTGAAGCGGTTGATCAGTGTATAAATCTTCACAGGCTTCACAGTAGATGCGGTAAACATGTATGAGTCTGAAACCGCATTGTCCTGGCACCACAGATTATTCCTTATTAAAAAATCAGTGTTTAGAAAACATTAGACCTTTTCATTTGGGAACTGGAGGAAAACACCAAAACTGGTTGTTCAAAATACGACGTTTTCTGAATTTATTGTTCGCGCCGCTTGCCACACTGATGGGCTTGGAGATGGATATCTTTTGTATCTCCCCGGAACAGGCACTAAACCAGCGATGAAATTTTGAAATTGTCCACAGCAACACAAGCCTCCAGGCTGCTCTGCGAGGGTGGAACCAGACCAGGACAAACAGCCACACCGCGGAGGGCCGGCAGCGATCGCAGCCCGTCCTGAGGTGGCGGAGCAGGGAAGAACAAAAGGAGAGGGCTGTGTCTGGCAGAGGCCGTACACGTCCTCTGTTAAAATGAAGAGGTACTGACATTGCTGACTTATTTTACGATGGTTATTGAAAGGACACCTAGACCTACCTTTGAATCTGTGACGCAGAGGTAATAATCTCTTTTTACTCCAGGTGGCCACAGAAAAATAATCTCATTGAATAATTGGTCAAATAGAGAAAACGCAGATCCCGTGGTATGAAAGAAAACAACTATGGAAATGTTTCACATGGCCACATACCCCTTAGCACTAATTTCTTCCATTTAACTCTGCCAGGGTCATTCATAAAAATGTCCCTTTGTGACACCTCCGTTGGGTAATAAGCCCTGAGATGACTCCACAGTCTTTCTTTTAGAGGAGTGGGAGTAAAATCTCTGTCCACTAAAGGGAAAATACAATGATCAGCGGTGGGCAAAAGCAACACGGATGACTGATGCTTTGTGTGCGCGCCCTAAGCACCATTTAAATGGTGTAAATAATCTTTGCGGGTTCATTTGGCAGCGGGAAAGCAGAGGAAAACGCAACGTTAACCATTTACAAGAGCTGGCTGAAAACAGTTTATGCTGACGCTGAAAATAATATGACTGCTTTAAAGGCAGAATTTACCTGTTTAGTAAATGGAAGGTAGCAGTCAGTTTGGACTTCTCAAGTGAATTTCTTGAAGTACAATCTATGTATTTATTATTGCTAACAACTTCAAGATGGTGCCGATCACTTAAGTGATCCATCAAGTGTTAAAAAATGGAAATTTCTTCTTCAGACCCAAATGTTGTGCTATACTAATGCAGACGTCTCAGCTTTTATTAATTTAAAAAGAGAAAGATCAAAAAAAAAAAAAAAGGGCCAATAGACAGGGTTTTCAGATATCATACCTTTCAGGAAAGATGGAAAATAGGAATCTTAAAGACTCAAGAGAAGTTAAACAAAGGGGATCCAAAAATCCTTGTTTACAAAAATATTTTCATTTTTTAATATCCGTCCTATTGGCAAAATTGGCATTTTTTAATATCCATAATGTTGGTAAAATTTGCATTCTTTAACTTCCACTGTATTGGCAAAACAGTTTTCCTGACTGCAGTTTGGAGGAGGAAACCCCACAGAACACCTTGGTACAAGGAGGGTGGCACTGCAGCAGTGGGTGCCATCGTTCGTCCCCTGCACTGTCCCTCGTTGTAGCTGCTGGGCTGCCCTGTGGGAAACCTGGGCACTTTGGGGTACAGTGTGTCCCCCTGCCAGCCAACGCAGCGGGGTTCCTGCCCGTGGGGACCAGGAAAGTGGGGACGGTGATGGAGAACAAGTGCATATCCCAGCTCCTCGGGTGCAGACCTGGAAAACAAGGCATTCCCATGCCCAGTGATGTTGATGAAGTCACATTGACATAATCTTCCAGCCCAATACTGTATGGTCATTTATTCCAATACAGCAGCATTTTTATTTTGGATAAAACTTTATCTGTGCTGGCTGCCGTTACAAGAAAATGAGGAAAATGCCTTTCTAAGTGGAGGATGAAGCAGATGCACAGAACACGAGTGAACCAGGTAGGAACATTGCAACAGCTCCCAAGTGAAATCCCACCTCCGCTGCAGTCGGTGCAAAACTCTCAGTGGGACACTGGGGCTTGGATTTCCCTCGGTGCTTTCCCTTCACCTGCGGGAAAAGCCAACGTGGCAGCAGCATCGCAGGGCGCCGCGCTGCCGCAGTGAATCATAGCATGAGCTGGTTCCGATACCCCTTCCGATACTGTAATATATTTATAATTTAAATTATAGGCTTTGGGGAACAAGTACTGTGTTTTTTCATACAGCATTCAATATGCTAATGCGTTCAATAAAGAACAGGTACATTCACAGAAATAAATGCCTCCTTGTTTCAGATATGTTTTGTCCTCAGGTTAGAGATACATTATCAATATGATTTTTTTTTTTTGGCACAATGAATTGTTTTTATAGAGCAATAAAAACGCTGCTGTGGACCCACTTCATGCTAACACCTGAAACCCACATACGCGTTGGACATTGGTTCTGATTAATTTTCTTGGGTCCCTGCCCATCAGCCGTTTTCTGTCTATCTGGTCAGCACTAGTGACTCCATCCCTGCTTAGTTATCTCCCAGACGCGATGAAGACACTGGGATGTAGAGGTGAGAAAAATCTCAACGGCAGTAAAGCAATGATGGAGAAACTTAAACTCCAAACTTCTGTCAGCCAGACCTACTCAGCCACAGAAAATATCTCAGGAAATTCTTGGTGATCCAGTACACAGGCAAACTTAGAAAGCCTCCCGGAGAACACAGCCTTTTCTTCTGGGAAATTACAGCTTCTTTATCTGCCCAAGGAATCAAGGGAGATATGGGATGGCAAAATGTTCATATTGCAATGTGATGGTTTGAGACAAGCGATGCTGCTCACCATAATGAAATGTCAGTGTTACATTTATACCCATAGAAATTTGTGTGTGTGTGTCTGGGGCGGGGGCGAGGGGGAAAGAGAGCATGCGAAATGTAAAAATACAATTAATTTCAATAACTTCCACAGGTATGTGCCTAGGTGACGTATATACTCTCAGACAACAAGGAATATGCTGTGGATTAGAATGATATGTAAGTTCCTGGGCTTTTGCTCTGACTTTGCATGTGCCCCCAGCCCCGGCAGCAGCACGTATCTCCTCACCTTCCACAGAGCTCAGTCAGGCTCTGCCCCGTCTCTCCTCAGCACAGGCAGGCTCGCAGCAAAGGTGCTTATTTTCCACGTCATTCCACCTGTGGTTCTTGCTTTCTCTTTCCCCTGCATGACTATCCGCTACCTTCCCTCTTCTTGCCACCTTCCTTCTCTTCTGTCCCTCCCGCAGCCCACGCTCCATCTCAAATTTCTCTCTCACCTCTCTATGGCTCTGCTTACATTGGCCAAAACCGTCATCCCTCCTCAGTGGTGCGGAAGAACTGGCACCCCTGTGCATCAGGTAACCTCGAGCAGCTTTTCCTCCCACTTCTTCAAACCATTCCTCATTGGGAATAACTCACCACTGCTACCTTCATCTACTCCTTTTGCACTAATCTACATGGATTTTGGATGAACGAGCTGTCCATGTGTGAAGTGGTCATTTCACTTGTTCAGCAGGGAAGTCCTCCTTCTCCCTCACCTTCCCCCACTGGTTCCTCACCAGTTATTCTCCAGTTTAAATTGTAAGCCCACCAGGGCAGGCAGCTTTGGCCCTGGAGCGTCTCTGGAGTACTACGGCACACCTCTCCGACCACTTAGAAATTACCAACGACGCTATTTGTCTCCACGCTTCTAGATGTTGCCCTAGCCCTGTAAAAATAGATGCTTCCAAAATATATGAAATTAAAGCAGCCTCATGGGAAAGAAAGCCCAGTGCACCTCAGGTGGGGAGCCCCCCCCGTTGATGCCCAATTTGTGCATTAGAAGGCGATAAGCAGGGAGATGCGGCGCGGAGCCACGCCTGTCTCCTGGTGCTTTTGTTGTTGTTGTCGCATCATGGTGGAGAATATCCAGTCTTGCCGGTAAGTTAAGGAACAATCTCTTCCTATTATGCCAGCTCGAATACTAAACCGGCTTACAGTCACGCATCTGCATGATCCTAACCTTCCCTCATTACAAACACAGTAGGCATTTCCTTGCACCACGCTAGCTTTGCATGGGGCCTATGTTTTTATCCAGCAAAATCACATGTTGTTACCTCCGAATGTACAGTGGAAGCAGCATGAGTAATGGAACCTTTAATCCTCATTTTTCAAAATTAGATTATAGTTTTACCCTCACTTTCTCTTAGTTTTTAAATCCCTCCCAACGCTGAACATCGAAGACGCTGCTCTCCCTCTAATCATATTCTCCGGCAGCTCCAGTCATGGCTGGCTAGAAGGGGCTGCCTATGCAGATCCAGACCCCAGGAGACCGCCTGGGTCACCTTCAGTCACCTTCCTTGTGTCCCTTGAAGAATTAGTTTAATCGAAACAGATAAAGTAAATGCCATATAACGTAAAATTAAATTAAAACCTATATGCAACAACAAAGATAGTATTAAGACATATCCATCATGCCTCTCTATCTCTGCACTTGCAGATAAACAGAGAGATTTATAAGGCGGGAACTATTTCGGTGCTAAACCAGAGGCTGGCAATATTGAATTAAGCTGCACATATTTGTCAAAGGCTTTTCCGAGAGTTGTAAGGTCTGCACAATGTGGTCTCTCCTACCTCCTGCCACGCTCTGGAGTGAAACATTACGCAGCATAACACAGTCAGTGGATCCTGCCTTAAGGTACAGGGCAAAATCATTGTGTGATCTACTCAGCTGCCTCATGCCCCAATTCCATGGTTTTAGTCGGCATATACGCTCAGCAGTACTGCCACGTAGTATTCTCGAGGATCGCTCAGTAAATTCCATTTAATTGCTGTAAAGTGATTATTCTGCAAACTGCAGTCTGCTAGGAAGAACTAAATATCCTTGCACAATCATGGCAGAGTAGTTAAAGTTGCAATTAGCTACTATTATTAGGTCCCCTGTAACTCGGGGGAACTTCCTTTGGCCTGAAAATTGTGACATCTATGCTTATAGGAACAGAGAAGACAGCTGAAAACTTTGAATACTCTGTGCCAAACTAGTGTTGAATTAAATGCAAACAAAAGTCACCTGATTGAAGCACCTTCACTAACAGGAATGTTAAGTTGTCATGCATTCATTATTGTTATTTAAACTGCAATACCTAAGCCGCGGTATGGATCTGCAGCAAAGACCTGCGGATGCCTTTATGCTAATCACTTTGAAAACACTGAATAAAATGATGGTCCTTGCCCTGAGTACCTTATTTCACAAATAAATGTAAGTATTTATAAGCTACAACAAATTTTTAGAGGAAGGTAAATACAGTATATGTCAAACAATCTCTCTCCCATATATGTATATGATGTACATATGTACATGGTAGCGCAGTGGGCTTTCTCTAAACTATTTTACCTCCATCCTGTTCATCTCCTGGCACCTACAGCAGAATGCTCTGGTGCCACCTGCAAGGACGGTGTGGGTCAGCAGGCCCTGGCGTGGAAGTCAGGCCACCGAGCGGTGCCTTGTGCTTGCCCTGGGTGCGAATCCCCGGCCTCTCCGACCCATTTCCAACATAAACCAATGTGTCCAGAGACCAACCATCGCTTGCCAGTGTTGCGCTGGGAAACCAAAACTACCTTCAGGTTGGAATGGCTTCTCCACCTGTAAAGGGCAACTTGTGCCCGTCAGATGCTGTCAGTGCCATACTCCTCCCCATCCATTAACTCCGAGGAGAGCTGTGTCCCTCACGGCCACTTCAGTATGTCAGGCCCTCCCTAGCAAAACGTGCTGACGTCTGACGGGTTTGAATTTTGCAAACTGCACCTCATGTTCAAAGCCTGTGTTAGCGTGCCCGCAAGTCCTCCTGGGCATTTTGGGGTGTTTGAGTGCTTCGTGGTGGCTGCCAGAGCCTCGGCAGTGGCTGCTGGCCAGGATCCTAGCCTGCCAGAGACTTTTCTCCTTTTTTTCCCCCTCTACACTCTTAGCCACTTCGTGAAATTTTCACCCCCGGCCCCCTTCCCGTATCCCTACCCTGCTTCAACCGCCTCCGCAGGGCTTATCCCCTCCCAAAACAGGTAGGGCAGTGAAGGCTGCCCCGTGGGCAGCAAGGACATGTTTTCCCTCCCGTGGGAGCACGACTGAACTGTTGGGTCACAGCAAAACTCTGGAGCCTGCCTGCAGCCGTGGGCTGCTCTGCATCCTCAGCCTCCCGAGCAGAGAGGACTGTAAAAAAAGACGTTTTCTCCACGAGTTCATAGTTCATCCTGGTTTTCACCCAGGATCACCCATGGATCCCTTCAGTGGGATTTGTAAGCTGAGCTCTAATTAACTTAAAAAGCGAATGAAATAGAAAAAAAAAAAAAAAAGGAAACTTGCAGGGTTTGAATGAGGAGGCCTCATGAAAGCAAATTGTATATTTAATTTGCTCTATCAGACAATAAGAAGATCAAATGATTTAAACAGTTGATGTGTTGTGAAAACACATCCTGTCACAGCTGGGAGGTGGATGGAGTCCTAATCACTCATTTCCCCTCAGTGTCGTCCCTCCTCTCTGTTTGCTGTGATGCTGCCAAGTTTGGTGTTTAACGTGCTGGTAATGCTTCTCTCAATATATTTCAAGACAGATTTTTCAGAGAAAAAGTCCTATTGTATTTTCAATAATAAATATGTGAGATAATGCCATCCTTGTACACTAGTTTTGTCTTTTGCATCGTCCCCTTGGTATGTCACCAGTAGGTTTTGTTTACAGCTTCAATTTTTCACTCATACCCTGCTTTTCTCCCCCTTCCCTTTCTCTTTCCTCCCATTCTTTCTGCTTCTTGCCATCTTTTCTTTCCTGTTTGAATCCAGAATCCCGGGAAGTTCAGTGAGTGTGTCCTGCTTGGTATTATTCATGCAGGTGTCTAACATGACTCTTTTAAACATGCTGCGAGGAATCGAGTTCACTCTTGGGCAAAGGTTTCTGAGGAAGGTGACTTTATTACTCAGGTGCGCTCTGCAGAATACAGATAAACTTCAGTGCTCCCCTCTAACCCTCTATTCCTCTTCCAGTACTCCCAGCACAGAGAGTTATCTTCATTAACAAGTTGAAATCGCTACGTACTTGCAGCATCAGTGGTCAACGAGTGCACGTGTTCCTCGGTCCGTGAGATGAGCTAAGTGGATAAGTTACTTTCCCCGGTCAAAAACATCCTCTTTCCTTAATGGAACAGCTTAATTATTCCTTCTTTCTCCTGGTCCTGGGGGACAGATTATGGAAGACAGATGGGCGCAGAAGTGTGCATACATTAGCGGGTGAGGCTGGATGCAGCGGTTCCGCGGATGCGGGGGCCGACAGCTGCCTGGTCGCATCCAGACACCTGGGAAATTGCCGGAGCCTACCCCACGTGTGTGGAGTGCTGGCGTCCCCGTGTCCTTCTGACGCCTTCAGCTGGGGGCCTGCGATGTCACATACATGTGCACAGGAAATCCTGCACAGCCTCATGGACTTGGCTGTTGCATCATGTGTTGCATCTGACCTGTGCAAAGGTGCAAACAGACATGACTTTAAAAAGCCATCTCTTTGCATCAACGTCACGTTCTCCCTTCCCTATTGCTTTACCACAGCCTTTTAAAATCGATGTTATTGTCGTCTCTTTTGCTGCCACGATTTTCCCTCCTTCCTGCAAACCCTCTGAAGCCGCTTGTCTGGAAGGCGAGGTTGGCTGCTGGTGGCAGGGAAGCTGCCATCAGCCTCTGCAGAGGCCAGCCTAGGAGGAGAAACTTGAAGGCTTCTTTCAGCTTTTGCAGGTGGGTTTTGGGCTGTGCTGAGTGAAGAAACATGAGATTAATGTTTCATGTTTAGCGGGAAATCCAGAGCGAAGATAGCTATAGACTGATCCTTGTTGCAACAAGCAGGATGTCTGCCATTCTAGTCCCAACACTAATATGACATCTATCCTTCAAGTCTGGCAGGTCATTAAGGTGGAGATTTTAAAACTCTCAGATGACTTAGGAACAGAAATTATATTAGCTCTGTGGTTTATGTTTCTTAGTCAGTTTGCCACTATTGAAAATTTGCCAAATTTTGCAAAACACCTCCTTGGATGCCTCACTTGGGCAACGGTGATAACAATCACTTGTGTGCAACTGGTACAGGGCTTGAGTGACGTGACTCACACGAATCATCCCCACACTGTGCTTGTGACCAGAGACAATCTCTTCAAAGGCTTGTAACTAACTTCAAATATTCATCTGTCTTGAGGGGGACTCAGCTATCTGAGCCTAATGGCTTCGTTGCTTATGCTGTAAGATTGTTTCTGTTGATCTCTATACAAGTGAAACTGTATGTTGAAAGTGCAACTGTTGTACATATAATTGGGACATTAAGCACATCAATTGCATTGGTGAGGGGGTCCCAAAATGGTTTTCCAGGTTGCGTCTCAGGAGCCCACTGGCTCATCGCTGAGCGATGTCTCCTAAGAAATGTGCTTTGTGTGACGTGACAGAGTGACACGATAAATTCTCGAGTGGGAAACTCCTTGGGGCAGAGGGGCCATGCTCCTCTTGTGTCTCAGTGCACCATGAAAAACCAGTTTCCTGGGCTGTGACTAGGACTGTGACAAAAAGCCACCAAAAGAGCAAATACTCTAAGAGTTTCCTTAGCTCAGCCAGTAGCTGTGCTCGCCAACCAGTGAGCAAAGCTAAATACAGATTGCTAGCCCTCCTTTTATTTTTTTTTTTTTTTTGTTGAGAGGACCCCGTGATGAGTGGTTTCATTAATCCTCCCACAGAGCTAGTTAGAAAACTTTGAAATAAAGTCAGCTGCTGGAAACCCTGTCTGGAGTCTGCATACCCTCATTTGCATTTTGATTTCTGTGATTTAACTGAAGGCACAGGTTGTCCCTGCCAAATATCCCTTGCCTACCGAGGGATATACAAGGTAGAACTGCCCAAAGCAGCCTGACTTATGAGGACTGCCACGGCAACACAACCAATGCATCCCTAAACATTTAGTAATAAAAAATCTGTTGTTCTTTAGTCGCCAGGATTTAACAAGCCTAATCCCTAGGAGAGGTGATAAAAATTCATTAATCTAATTAAATACTTCTTATTGCCAAAGTGACTTTGTAGAGTAGCTTTGCTGAAGGATAAGTGCAAAGTAAAATGGAGTCCCAGCAGAGAAACAAACGTTAGACTTCAGCAAGCTGGTACACGCTTCATTAAACTCATAATTATCCTTTGGTTCTAAGTAGCTGATAATATTTAATGAGTATCCAAGATAATTTAAAGAAAATGTTTACTAATGAGGAACAAACAGTGCTATGGAAAACTGATATCTGGGGTACCATAGCCATGTATCTTACCTGTATCTTGTGTATTTGCTTTTGTACAAGTGATTTAAATGTTCTTTTTAAACTGTTTTACTACAGGCTGGTGTTGCTGGTTTCGGTGAGATCCCCGGTGAAGTACGAGGCATCCTCGGAGAAGAGGATGTGCTGCGGAGCAGGTCGCGTTGCAGGGGACCACAGGCAAAATAAATGCGAGGGGCCTGAGCACAGAGAAGGGAGCAAGGCGAGAAGGTCAGGGTCGCCCAGTGATGCCAAGGGGCTCATTGCAGCCAGGACTTCCCTGGACATTAATTTCTGCCTTCTAAATTAGGAGACAGCCTAATTTTTGGCTGCTTGTGGGCAGGTTTGTGTGGGCAGGGTGAGCACGCCGCAGTCTGTGCAGTTTTTATCATCAACTTTAATAGGAAAATAATTTGACTCCTGACAGCCTACACATCATCTGTGTCAGGTGAAGTGGGATAGCAGGCCAAGCACTGGCCGATTGCTTTCCTTCAATATTCCTTTAAAGGGATTGGCTTCTTCTTCTCTAGGGATATGTATCTTCCAGCTCAGAATACTCTATTTTGGAGATACAGTGTGCGTTTTCTTTGCCTTTGCATCACACAAAGCTACAGCTCTGCATCTTTCTAGTGCAGATAAATAAAGAAGTGCGATCCTTACTTGAGAGATGGCAGGGAGGAAAATGCATTGTCTTGCGCCGAAGCTAAGGCAGTGAGATGTGGGAAATGAATGGGTGATGAGAAGGGGATCAGAGTTGGAGGGCGAGCTGTGCCCTGACCCTCCGTCCAGCTCTCGTCAGCGCTTTGCTCCTGCTCTCCGTGGCTGCCTCGCCGACCCGGCAGCCCCGGCAAGGCTCCCCCTCGCCCGCTGGCCCCCACTCCTGTCTGCAAACGTGCTGCTTCATGAGGTCTATTGTGTCCGCACCCCCACAGCAGAGTGCCCAGAATGAGCTGCAGTGACTCAAATCAGCATCGTCACACCACAGTGCTATTTATTTCGTATGTAGCAGCCATATGTAGATGCCAGCATAAAAAGAAACAACCTGTATTGCCCTTGCCTTGCTTGCGGTTTGCCACCCCCTTGGCGATGTGAACTGGCCCAATTTATATCACCGGTAGGTCATTTCTAGGAGCTGGGATTACTTTTCCTAACACTGTGTCTCTCCTTGTCTGATCGCTTTTCTGAGGTTGCCCCACTGAAGGGACACAGCCCTGCCTTAAGGTAGGGATGGTTGTGCCCAGTTTGATCAGGACCAGACTTCTAAGCCTTAATCGTGGGGTTTTCGGGTGAATATCGGCCACTGAGCTCTCTAAAGTCATCACACGCTTTCCTGCGGTGTGTGGTGGACTCCGATAGCAGCCAGCACTTTGAAACCAGATAGCAAACAGCAGAGCAGAAGCACACATAAATATAAAATTAATGTAGGTATTTCTCACTTTCATCATAGCAGGAAAACAGCCTCTGCTCCAAAATGCCGGCATATAGCCTTGTGTCCTGACGGCGTACGTATATTATTGCAGGTATTCTGGTGCTGGAATGAAAGGAAACGGGGGCTGTGTGGATTAGCAGACCACATGCATGTGCCTATTTTATGGCCGTGATTATCTTTGTAAGGTGCTTAAATGCTGCAAGTGTAGCATCCTATAAACGGGTAGACAGATTAGATTAGATCTGCAGTTCTCAGCAAGGGTGTTTATACCTGCTTGGCTCACTTGGAGGCTGAGTTTCTCTTTAAATGCAGTATTGCTAGCTGTTTCTTATGCCCTTTATCAATTGGGTTTCCAACCAGCAGCCTCATAGGGCTTGATGTTGTATCTTTGATCTCAGATAGATTTCTGTATATAAAATCATATTTCACACCAGCTTCGCAAGCTGTTATGTTAATTCATTGGCCGTCTACTATCCTGGCTACTATAAATGCTATAAATACAGTATAAGGAATGAGTAACACCTATCCATGCACCCAGTTCTGCTGCTGAAGTAAAATCCAGGGCAAACGTCTCATGCGGGGGAAGGGCAGGATTTTGTTCCAGATATGTGCGTATCAGATTTTCAATTTTTGCCTGGTGGAAATAGGATTTCAGACGGGTTGAGAAATAGCTTGTGCTTGGACCATAATGGCTGTGCTGCTGCTATACCACAGTGCTTTGCTGCAGCCGGGACACTTGTTTGGATGCATTGGCAGAGTGCCTGGAGATAGCTTTTTGTTGAGTTTGTTGGGTCTGGAAGCAGGAATTGGGTAAGATTAGTCTTTTTGCAATATTCGTAAACCTTGCAACCAGTCACTGGCTTTAAAGCAGGAAAAATGTCATTCTAAGAGCTGCCTTTCCTGTATTTGACGGCGGCGTTGCAGATGTGGCTCCTATTCTGCTGCAAGAAAGGTGCCAACCTGGTGAGCGGTCATCGGTCTATCAAAAATAAACTGTCTGTTCAACACTTGGAGAATACAGGCGTGGGAATGAGAATGGTTTACCTACCTCCTCTTGGAGACAGGGAAAGAGTCGTGAAACTGTCCTAGCCATATAAAAGTTGGTTCCTCTCAAAATCCAAAGCACTCTTCCTATTTACCATCTTACAGCCGAACAGATATGTTGATGTGTTTACAAGTACCGTGAAGGATAGAGTGAAGTATAACAGTGATGTGAGCTTCAGAGCTCAGTGTAATATAACGTTACCCATGTGAAATGCAATTATTCCAGCTCTTGTTTTTAAATAGTTGTTTTTCTCAGTGTGAAAGCTAAATCACGTAACATAACAATGCTATTCATAAAGATGCGAGTTTTCTGTTCCCAGCAAATTTCCTTTGATTTTGAAGGGGAAATCATATGTAACCAAACCTTTTCTGAAAATCTACAAGGATTGCACGAAGCAAGAGCCAAAAATCCCCTCCAGCAAGCTAGCCCAAGGGAGCGAGACTTGTCTTCTTGTTTCATGTGGACATGTGAGGTGAGGGGGAGCACAGTTTGAGAGCTTTTTTCTCTTTCCACCAAAGGTGTCATTGGTTTTAGTGAGGGAGTACTGTGTATATAACATTAAAATTAGGCTGTGATTATAGGTTTAGGGCCTCATCCTGACTATTCTTCTTAACCAAAGGCGTTTCAGTGAGGTTACTCCTGAGGATCACAACTCTTGGCTTTAAGTATCTAAAAAGACAGGAATATTGACCTGTCCCATTGGAAGCTGCAGCCTGGTGAAGGGCTGCTCCCGGGTGGCTGCTCCTGGAGGGACTCAGGGTGTCCTCTGCCCACAGCCTGTCCTGCTGCCACCAGCCAGGCTGGAGGCACAGGAGGGGTCTGATACCCACCTCCCCTCACATAGCAAAGCAGCAGTAAAGATAACTGAAGAAAAGGAGTTTGTGGAAATACAGATAAACGCAGAAACAAAAGAATTTCAGGATTTTTTTTCTATGCTGACATAAAAAAAAAAAAAAGTACAGCAGGGTTTCAACTCTTCCAGCCTAAAATATTGCACCCAAAATTGGAATTGCACTCAAAAAACTGGAATTTGATTACAGTAATAGAAACACAAGGAAAAAATAGCAGAGTGTTAAGAAAAAGTAGAAACTTCAACTGAGGAATAGATCCCTCTTATTACCTTGTAAATTAATTCTCATGCATTCTTCACTGTTCGGTATATAACATTTGACTCCCACAATTGAGATTTAATTATAAAACTACCAAAGTTTCAAAGGTAACCTCTAAAAGCAGCCATTGTTTCAGTAGGACAGGCTGAAGGGAAAGAATTTCTCCTCAATAATTGATGAACAGCACATATTAAGTATCCAATGTACACCAGGTAATTGTACTGAGATACTAGGTTTTCACACTAGGTAAACAAATAACTATAATGGAAACCCAACTGATTAATGGTTAGTTAAGAGCACCCGTGAGCGGTGGGCTTCAGTTCCAAAACCCGAGCTTTTTTCGGGCAGAAAAGAGCTGCTGTGTCTTACAAGTGCCCAGAAGGTCGCAAGGTTTGCTGAGATGCGAACTAGAAGCCTACAGAAAGGGACACCACCGAAGGGCAGAGGAAAAGATAGAAGATGCTGATGCACGAGATGTCCTCACGCTATCAAAGGATTGAGAAACAGGGTGGGTGATAGTTTGTGTGTTAAACAGGGTGGACAACTTGATTTCAGAGCCCCATCTCTGAAAAGTTTGAGCATCAAGGAACACGCACTGGTTATGGCCAGTGGACAAGGACAGAGAAGAGTAACAGTTCATGGGAAAGGGTAAAGTTCATCCACTTGGTAGTCTTTGTGTAGCATAAGAACTAGATTTACAGATATAAAATTTATTTGAATGTCTGGTTTTCCCTCCTCTGTTTTCCCCCAGCTCTGTAAATATCTCTCTTTCCATTCAAACTTCTATTCCATTGGCTGGGGGAATGAGGAAGGGGCAATGCACCAAATGCTGGACCGTGTTCAGGAGTCCAAAAGCTGTTCTCAGCCCTGCCACCAGCTCCCTGAGCAAGCTTGGGCACATCAGATGGCAAACCAGCCTCCCTGCCTGCAGCCTGGGGCCAGCCCTTCTGCACGGCGTCCTGGGATCTGCTGGTGAGTGGCACCACATCAGCCCTGGATTTATTCCATCCGTTATTAATGACGACCCTAAAGGATGGAAAGGAAGCTGTCTCTCCTTCTTTTGTGGGTCACTGACACACTGGTGAACTCAGTTTGTTTTCCAGCATCAGATGTCTGCGGCCAAAGCCCTGCTTGGTGTCCTCTCCCTGGCCGCGTTGCAGGGCAGAGGGGGGCTGGAGGGACTGGGGTGGAAGCAGGGAGCTTCCATGTCTTGGGTGCGAGTCCTTCCCTCAATGGATGCCTGGTGGATAGCGGTTGACCTACTTGCTTGTAGGTGCAGGGATTACTGCCAGAGCAGACCTGAAGGCTCTGTGATGCCGATTGTGCATTTCATACGGGAAGAGTATTTGCATCACTCAAAGAACTGAGTCAAACCAACCAACAGCAGGGGCGCATTCATTTTTGCATGTAAGTCTTCATAGCCATTATGTCATGGGTACAGCACAGCACTCTCTCGAATTGTTTGCAATTCAGCATTTAAAATGATACGGTGTTATAAGTTAAGCAATTATCAAGACCTCAATTCCAAGACACAGAGGTTCCAGGTTATAGGTCTCATGAGTTTTATTTACTTTAATTCATGTCAGCTCATTATCAACCTCATCAGGGAGCGCAGACTTAAAAGTAAGCCTGGATCAGTCATTATTCTAGGTACACACATGTGGATTAAGGGTCTTTTCATCTATATAGTTTGGGAAAAGGGGGTGGAAGTCTATATTGTTTCACTTTCCATTATTCAAATTTGCAAAATAATTTTTAAATGAGTAAGGGAGGCCATGGAGATCACTAATAACATCTCTTGTATCAGAAGTAATTTGGTTTGTAACTCTCTATGATCAAATCAAATAATCCTTTTATACCTGACCAAAATTACTTTGTAGAGTTCATGTGCTATTGCTAATAATTATCACCACAGTGTGTCTTTGAACCATTAGGCATTATGTTATACACATTTTTATGATAAGGGTGTTAGAACCAGAGATCTGATGCCTCTTTATGATGGATTCCCTGAAATGCAAGTACTTTTCAGCTGGCTCACGAATAAGATGGACAAAAGCAGCCATCCGCTATTGAAATCTCTTACAAACTACAAGTCAGTTTCCATGTCCAGAAAGACGTCGTGGTACCTCCAAGACCCCAACCTCCTCCTGCTTTGCATGTCCATTTGGTTTGACTTCGTTCTATTGACTTCTCTGGATAAAGGCAATAACCACCTCTAAAAATCAGATTAGTTGGTATTTAATTGACCATTATTGTTTTCATTTTGATACATGTTGTCTCAAAGTAAGAATGCAGAATTTCTACGTTGCTGTGGGAAAATGTGATCTTAAGGTTTAGCCCTTTTTTTTGGTAAAACTGTAGGCAAACTTCTTAATCTTTACAAAGTTATTTCTCTGTCCCCAGGGATTTCTTGCTGCACTAAATCTTGCAGCTATGTTTCTCATTTGGGGCATCATTCTGCACAGGTGGAGAAATATGATTCTAGTTTCTTCTAGAAAGCTTTACTTTATTCAGATTTCAACATAAAACATAGTAAGTGTTGGTGTGCTAGTCAAAATTTCATAATTTATTGGCCCTGTGCTAATGAATATCGAGGTGAAGACTCTTCACTTCCCCTGCTATTTGCAGGTTGATCCACATCCTACAAAATAGAAACTATTTTGTAATTTTAACCACTGTATTCATTTCAGTGCAAGACTGACATCCCTGTATGTGTTTATGAGATGCATCTTTCACCTCGTATGTTTTCGATAGGGACCCTGTTCTGGGGTGCTCCCAGGATTTTGCAGGCCTCCGATGGTGGCTGAGCAAACCTCACAGGATGGAGCCCTGAATTCTCGGTGCCAGGTGCCAACCGCCAGGATATTTAAGCCTTATGCTTGTTATAACAACGTAGGGCAAACAAGAGAAGCCATTATGCTGTACCTTAAAAAAGGTTTCAAACTTCTTTCCAGGGGCAGGGAGTCACAGAGTTTGAGGGGCTGCCTGAGCCCGGCTCCTGCCAGCTTCACCTTTTGAGCTAAAGAGGCAAAGTGTCCTACTTAAAAGCAGGTGTAAAAAATGAGGCGGGTTGGGAGAGATTTCTCAGATAATCTGGAGTCGGGCCATTCAGGCCTTAGCAGATTGTAACAGATATCTTGATTTTCACCGGGAAGTAACTGGGCGGCCAGCACAAAGTAATGAAAGGCTTTATTACCATACGGTACCTTAGAAAGCGCCTCCATTGTACAGTGACAAAGAACTAAAAAGTTTTGAATACGGTCAGCCTAAAAAAGGAGAAAAAAAAAGAAAATAAAACTTTGTCAAAAGCCTTAAGACACCAGGAAGAAAAGGCACAGGCTGGTGCATCAGGGGTGGTCCCTTTGCCGGGCAGAGGCCATGGCTCTGAGGAGCCCACCGAGGGGGTACCGGTCTGTCCTCCAGCTCCGTATTCATCCCAAAGTGCAATTTCAGTCTGTGCTAAGTTGTATCTCTGCTGCTTTACCCTGTTTGTGTCAGAGCAGTAGCAGGGCAGGCAAGGAGGGAATAACAGCTCCTGTAAAGGCTGCAGAGTCCTGTTACGTGAGAGAGCCTCAGCATCAGCGCCTGGTGATTGTTTTCCCTCACTTTTGGTGGAAAAGTATGTCAAGGGATGTCAAGGTAAATTCCTCTCCTCCTCGCTTTCCTCCCCTCCCCCCCCCCCAGTTCTCCTCCTTCAAGTCTGCCTTTGTGTCATCTCTTCAAAGTACACTACCTGTAAAATATTGATTCACAGCAGGCTGAGCTGCCAGGTTTAGATTTCTTTTTCACTGGCAGCGATAATAAACTACTACAGACAGTGCAGGCTCAGTACCAGCCTCATCATTGCACCACAAGCACATCGGTCTGTCTTATGCGTGACTCAACATAATGAAACAAGGACCCAGAGGTATCTCAAAAGGAAGAGGGAACTGAGAAGCAGCCATGAGGGACATCAAAGGAGCCTAAGGAGGCTGTAAGTTGAGAATGTAGCAAGCGCCACCCTAAACAGCAGTAACAGCAGCTCTGTTTATTCAAAATAACTTGTCAGAAAAACACAATACAATAAAACAACTGGTGCCACCTGAGACTAGAAAGCTAGAATAAACAAACTCTCTACTTCCTCTGTTCAGCTTAAAAACAGGAACACCACCCACTCTTCGCTATCTTCATAGTCTTTATCTTGTTGAAAAAAGAAGTGTCAGGAATGATTACAGGAGGGTAGAAAGACCCTCAATAGCTTATGGCAGTGCTATGAAAATTGTGCCTGGTGGGAACGGTAGCTCGACATACACGGTGTATGAAATGTATTCCAGCTTGATCAGAGGCAAGGCTTTCTTGACTTATGAGCTATAAAAAGAGTAAGGCAGAGGTCTTCAAGTAAGCCAGGGTCCCATGCTGGCATGTCCCCCTTTGGTGTGCGCTCACTGGTGTGCTCGAAGACTAAAGTAGTAAAGCCAGACAAAGGACAGATGTAAAATGTTCTTTGTAAACAGTGAGAGTTTAGGGATATGCTAAAAAAAAAACCAAACCCAACAAAAACCAGAGCAGGATATTCTTTTCCTTAGGCTAGTACACCTGCTGTATTACTATTTTGCCAAATACATGTATCTCTCTATACATTTGTTTATATTTGTATTTTCTGTCGACTGTGACTACTTTCATTCTAAAGAGTTCTCAGGTAGAAGCAAATGGGAAAATGTCACATGAGCTCTTCTGGTTTTTGCTGTCACTTGCCTCAGATTTAAGAGTTTGGGGGAAGGGAGAGCAAACAAGCAATGTCAATAAATCGATAGGGGGAAGCGATGGCTCTGGCTTTGCGTTCATGTTTTACTGAAGCTTTCGGAAAGTGATGGAGGCTGCCTTGGCATCCGGCGATGAAGTTATGAATGGCTGTCGTGCCCCACAGATTTCACCACTGGGATCCTATGCCTCCGATGGGGCCAGAATGGATCTTTGAGTCCAGAAATGACAGTCCTGCAAGTTGCCATCTGCTCCCCTGAACTTTCAGGGTCACTATCCCTTGGGAACCCCCTTCCAGCACAGGACACAGATAAACCAAGGAGTCACTGATGCAATGTGGCCAGTAGGTTGGAAATTTGGCGGTGTCCAAACAGATGCTAACACCTGAGGGGCTTTGGAAAGCTCTGAGAGGAGGGATATCGCCCAGCCTTAGATATCCTCAGATGTCTGTGTCCAAGCCAGCTACCCCAAGCTGGGCTGAAGAAGAGGAAGAGGCACTTCCAGGGTGCAATGTTTAGCTGGCATCCGAGGGAGGTACCTAAAAGGTGTCACATGCACTGTAAAAGCCTGGCTTGGTATGAAGTACTCAGAAATTACAATTTGTGTGCCCAAAATAATGAAGTTGGCTTGAGAATGTTGAGATTTTAAAAATAGCATGTTTAAGGGGCTTATTTACTTTGAATTATTTTGCAACTTTAAAGTGCTCTGAGCTCACGCTTCCAGCTTCTCTCCATGACTATAAGCCCTGGAAAGGCCCTTATCACTAGCAAAGGTGGGTTTGCCATGGACATCTCGGATCCCTCTGCCACCTCTGCTGCAGTCGCAACTCCCTCGTGTCTCTCTCGTGGCGTCACCTAGTCATGTTACCACTGCTCTTCCTCATGTCCCGCAGCTCCCGGCTCTGCCCCGGGACCCTCCACGTCAGGTCAGTCATGGGCTGCTGGCGCCTGGGGCTGGCCATGGTGGCCCCAGCCAGCAGTGGGTATGTGTGCACCCAGCGGGCAACCAAGGCCATGCAACATCTGACTGTGGAGCCCCAGCTGTGCGTGGCAGCCATTTGTGTCCCTCTTCGTTATCCAGCCACCAATTTTTTTGCAGAGCTTGTAGGAATACTGTATCGCTGCAAAATCTCTCTTCTCTGGCCAATGGGATCAGAAGTTACTAAGAAACAGCAGGTATGTAAACACCATCTCCTTATGAACTGGGGCTCATCCCAAAGACAAACCCACTTGGGTCCTGGGTAAACATTCTTCCCAGGATTCGGATCTCAACGATAAAAATAAAGTCAAGAGGTGGAGATGCTGCAAGTTATAATTCCTGCCTGGCTTTGACTGGTACCGCTATGGATTTGGTGTTCGATGGAAATAATTTAGTGCCAGATTTTGTCACTGTCACTGCTGCTGAGCAGTGCAATAGAGCCTCTGCCCTGCCTGCCTCAGCAGGTGTTTCTTGCTGCATCCACAGACCATTACTCATGGGCGCAGCTTGTCTCAGGGAGGAAGGGAGGATTGCTGCTGCGGGAAACCATCCTTGCAGGGAGCCGAGGTGCCTCCACCAGCAGCGCGGGAACGGCTCGGCGTGAGCGGGTGCCAGCATTGGTCCTCCTGCCCGTTTGCATGGTGGTGTAGCAGGGTTTGGCTCACTGATGGACCTCCCACCCAGGTCAGCCTGGACTGTTGTCACTGCCTAATTGGGGACAAGGGGACAGAAATGGATCCTGCTGGGTCCAGGACCCCCCTCACGCAGAAATATAGCAGCGTGAAAAGAGCACGACTTTAACATGAATGTGCTCATGAAGCTGCAGCAGAGAAAGCGAGGCTAGAGATCGTGTGTTTGTAGCTGTCTTATTTTGACCACATTTTGGTTGAAACCGACCCCTGGGCTGAGGGGTGGCCCATCACCTGGGTGTCTGTTCCCATTTCTAACCAGGTCCCCTGGGGAATAGTTGTGTGCAGGTCTTGCATCCACCCTGGGCCCAGCAATTCCACCCAGCGTGCTCTCAAAGGCACAGACTAGGTGGGGTGAAGAGAAGACATCCCTCCATCACCTCCCCAATCTCTCTGTTACATGCTGTGCAGAAGGCTGACAGCAGCTAAAGCCACCACGTGCAGATTTATTTCCCGGCATCACTTGAACAGAATATGAGGAAGGCAGCAGCTGTCTTCTGAGGGATGGTCTCCCTGTTTTTGGTGTGCCCTCCTTTGTATCACGGGCCAGAAACTTGGGTCTTCATTTTGTGTCTTCTCCAGTGGTTGAGCGCGCTGCTGGCAGTCAGGAAAGGAGGCCGGCGTGGAGCGGCACAAGATGGTGCTGCTGACAGTCCTCTGTAAACTGAAGTGGAGAGCTGGATGCAAACATTTCCCTCGCCGTCGCTTTCAGACACAATGCGGTGCTTTGCCACCAGCGGGGGTTTTGCAGAGAGCTTTCTTGGGGGTGATCACGTCAGTGCTCCCGGCTGCCTTCCACGCGGGGTGGGTGGGAAAGGGCAGCGCAAGCGCGGCTCCCTCCCTCAGGCGGACAAGACGAGGGTCAGGGAAACAGTGGCGAGCTCCTTCCTCACGCAGCGAGGCAGGTGATGGAGGAGGAGGCAGGAGAGGTGTCCCTGGGTGGCCTCGTAGCGTACTTGCTCATGCCTCACCTCTTGAGACTGCCCCTGAAGCAAGGATTTTTGTTCTGCCTGTGCCTCAGCCACCAGGAAGATCCTTGAGATTCAAGAGAAGTTGGTAAACAACTGGAGATCTGATAGCTTATTTTTAACCCTTTGACTCTACCATTCGCTTCTCGTGGATGCGCCCGGGCCCTGCCGAATGGGAGCGGGGATCCGGTGGCAGGGCGAGTGACTGGGGGGGGCAGCCACGTGTCACATCTCCCCCCGGAGAGGGATAATCACGCCTCTCGAGCGCGGGTGGCATTGAACATTCGTGGCGTTTTCCTTTTGCCTTTGTCACAAGATTTCAAGTTGCTCTAAAAGGGAAAAAAATAAATACTTGAGAAGCCTGGCAAGATAAAACCATTGAGCCGGAGTGACGCATTTAAAATGGAGATGTTCCCTGTCTAATTTCAGGCAACGTCAAAGGCATGGTGACCTCTGCCTGTGGAGGACGGCTGCTGCTTCCCTGCTTCCCCGGCAGGGAACAACCCGTTCCCACCCCACAGCCTACACAGACTCATTTCTCCCCTTCATCCCCGCTCTCCCATCTCCACTTCCACAGAGACAAAGCTTAGCGGGCTATGGTTCTCTCTCATTGAAAATACCCAAAACTGCAAAAGAAGAAGAAAAAGGCTCCAGCATTTTTCATAGAATCATAGAATTGCCTAGGTTGTAAGGGACCTTTCAGATCATCTAGTCCAACCATCAACCTAACTCTGACAAAAACCATCACTAAACCATATCTCTAAGCACGTCTTTTAAATACCTCCAGGGATGGTGACTCAACCACTTCCCTTGGCAGCCTGTTCCAATGCTTAATAACCCTTTCAGTGTAAAAATTTTTCCTAATATCCAATCTAAACCTCCTCTGGTGCAACTTGAGGCCATTTCCTCTTGTCCTATCTCCTGTTACTTGGGAGAAGAGACCGACCCCCCACCTCGCTACAACCTTCTTTCAGGTAGCTGTAGAGAGCGATAAGGTCTCCCTTCAGCCTCCTTTTCTCCAGTTCTCTCAGCCGCTCCTCATAAGACTTGTGCTCCAGACCGCTCACCAGCTTTGTTGCCCTTCTCTGGATTTTTGGTAGAGGATGCCTGACCATTTGTCTTTACCTTCCTGTAAGACAGCACAGCATCTTGGAGGGATGCTCCCTGGTCTGCACTTCGCTGCCTGATATTCAGGAATCTCCTCTTACTACTTTTCTGGCTGGGGTCCCTGGGGGAGAAACTGCATGGACTTCTGGTGAGGATGCTAAGCATGGGTTTAGAAATCCCATTGCTTTGATTCAGTGAGTGTGAATACAAGAAGGAAAGGTAAATGCACGCACATAAAGGAGGGATGTTTGTCAAATATAAAAGCTGATAGGAAAAAAGGATCAAGAAAACCTCTACATATAATCATAGAATCATAGAATCGTCTAGGTTGGAAGGGACCTTTAAGATCATTGAATCCAACCATTAACCTAACACTGCTAAAACCACCACTAAATCATGTTCCTAAGCACTACATCTACCCATCTTTTAAATACCTCCAGTACTGTGTCTCAAAACTGCACTTCTACAGCAGCGTAAGATGCTGGAACACACTGTGAAGAAACAAACCGAAAATTTTTCTGAACAGGTCTGGAATGTTGTCATGCTGTTGCCATGCGAGTCTGGGAGCAGGATGTGGCCCAAAGTGCATTTCTGGCAGGATTTTACCCTATGTGAAAGGTTGGACCTGCAGAAGGAGTAGATGGGGGCACCAAGGACATACTTGGTGCATCTTCTCCCCTGAGTACCTGTTACCTGGGGACCTCTTCTGCTGTTTTCCGGAGGGAGCCCCCTGGGAGGAAGACACTGCCCTTCCTTAGGACAGTAAATCTGACTCCGCCTGCACCATTCAACTCCTACTATTTCATATGAAACATGGTTTTGTGGGTTTTTTTTCAGGCTAAAAATCACCTATATCAATAGTAACTTGTGCCTTGTAATCCCTAGCATCTTAAAATATTAGCAGACAAAGCACCACGTGCTTTTCCATCTGAGCCTCAAAAATGCTGCGATAAGAAAGTGTAATTCAGTAAAATGCCCCAAACCCCACACCCATCAGTTGTGGCACTAACACAACGTGTGACTTTTTACTTTAATTTTGAGGGGGGAAATGGGAACAAGCCCTTCTAAAAAGAAAGACTGAATAGCTCATAAATTAGCTGTGTTTCTCTTCACGGGGTGTCCGCAGACTGATCAGGACTGTAATAAAGCCACGAAGCACAGGGATGGCTGGTAAGGGAATGATCTTCGTGTCTTGACAACATGAGACGGAGCACATTTACAAAATGTTCATGCCCCTGACGTGGCCGGTGGGCCACTTGTAGCCTGTTGCTGTGATTTCTTCAAGTTCCATTGATCAGGACTAGATGATGTGTTTCACCAAATCGTCGTTTGCACTCTATTTCTTTTCATTTATTCTATGGCTCCATCGGTACTCGCTTGCTTGCAGCTGGGCACAATACTCACGTGGTGCTGCTTCCGTCTGCCGGCAGGACTTTTCATGCAATACGGCTATCGCTGCAAACACTGGCTGAAAGCAAATGTTAGAAACAAAGTGTTTCTGCCTAAAATTACGGTGGCCTTGGTGGGTGTGACTGGAATTTATTTTCTGTGAGCATTTAGCCAAGCACAGCTCAATGAATGAAGTGGAGTGACAGACCTGCCACCTGCAAATTCACTTTGTAATCTGAGGTTTAATCCAAATTTTTGTGTGATATTTTCCTGGCTGTAGTTGCGATGAGGAACAAAAAAATGCTGTTGGCTTGAGATGTGAGAATCCAGCTCCTGGGCATGTCCAGCCCTCCCTTGCACATCGCCCAGGTGCTGGTGAGCACCAAAGGCTGAAGACATCGCAGTGCCCCATGGTAGCCACGGGGCCATCTGATGGTGAGGATCATGCAAGGGAACAGGAGACCAGCTCCTGCAGTCGCTGAATCTCCTCCGAAGAAGTAAAATCTCTCCAAAGAAATGTAAATAGACACCTTGGCTTTTCCAGTTTCAGCCGAAGTCCTTGGTCTAACAACACAACAACTAGGATCCAGGGCAAGAAGAGTGAGAGGGACTTTTAGTTCCAGGACCGCGGGGAAAGTCCCAACCTGGTCGCGGCAGTAGGAATCCAGTGCAAATATGCTTGACCTGCAATCACTTTTTGCAGATGAAAAAAAATAGTTTTGCAGATTATTTTTTGTACCTTGCTTTCTTTTCTTAAGAATTTGCGGTTTTGTCCTAGACAGAATAGTGTGCATAATCTTTCCCCCTTAATTACCCGTTCACAGCAGATACTGAGCCTGTCTGATAAATTTAGACTTGATTCAACTTCATATTTTAAAATCTTTTGTGTTTTTCTGTGCAGGCCTCATGACTGCTGTCTTTTAAATCCATTCTTGGTTTCATGCTATAGACATCAAAATTTTGCTTGTGATTTAATTCAGAGTCTCTGTTCCTTGTTCTCCGCAGTTATTAAAAGCTCAGCCATTCACCAGAGGTTTGTCTTTTGTGCAGTTTTTTGGTGGCAGCTTCCTTTCTCTCAGAGGGAAGAGTCTCAATGAAGAGCTGGGCTTTAAGAATTAATGTGATGGCTCTTTGCAGAAAGCATTCCAGAAAGCTCTTTTGATTTCCTGTTTCCATATGAGGGTTTTTAAGGGATTTTTTTTGGGAAATCCTCTATTTTTGTTGAAATAGGATTGACAACACACTTGGCAGTGTTGTCCTGGTTTTAGGGAAAAGTTAATCCTGACCATTAGAAGCAGGACCTCTTGTCACATGTATTTTTACTGTTTTCTGTTTCTTGGGTGGTAATTGTTCCTCATACTCTTTTCTTGCATGGTAACAAGAAAGAAACAGCACCCAGGCAATTTCTTCTTAAATCCTTCACATCACTTCTTCTTTTTCCCCATTTTGTTGACTCGACCACAGCTTGTCCAAAGGAAATTTGCAGAGGTGTAATGTTTTTTTCCCATAACTATCATCCTTCCTCAGCCTTTTCCAATGTGCTTCTCATACCATTGATATTAGAGATGGATGATAACGCCGTGCGTTGCACCGAGAGCTTTAGCATCCTCTGTGCAGAACTGCTGCCGATAGTACTAACACAAAGCTAACGGGCAAAGAGAAGTAACTAAAAACATGAACAAATGCTAGGGAGGAGCATACGAGAGGCGGAAAATTAGAAAGTCAAAAGCATGAAATGCCATTTTAGGACAACAACTCTGTGAAATAAGCAGTGGAAAGATGACCCTTACAGTTGCATGATAATAACTACCAAAATCCAGCAACTTGTAACACTTGTCTTACCTTTGGCAGTGAAAATAGATTGTCAGCTTTATTTTTTGGCTAGAGATAGGTTATCTTTTTATTTTCTTGATGGGCTTATCTACGTAGGAGTTTTCCCCTGTGCTGCCAGTATAATTAGACTGCTACAGTTCCACTTTTCTATCAGAAATAATCTTCCTGCAATAAGGACTTTTTATTGTTTACATTAAGCAGACATAAACGGAACTGGACCAAAAAGGCACTTATGGTGGGCTCTGAGCAAGAAGCGGGGAAGTGATGCTCACAGCAGTGTAGGTCGCACCTCACCCTGACTTCCCCATGCGCTCCTGCCCTTGGATTCAGACACCAAGTTATGGAGCTGAAACGCCTATTTTGCAGATGTCCGAAGGGAAAGGGCTTCAGCTCCAGCAGTCACAGCGCTGCAGTGAGTCGCTTCACACGTGGGACTGGGCACTTTAGGATAATTTGCTGAAGACCAGAACTATCCATGGGGCCTCCTGTAGCCAATGCTCAGGTCTGACTTTTGAACTTCCTAACAGTGGATGTCCCAGTGGCTTGTATTCTTTAAAGGGACACTCTTAGAGAAAAGCTGAGGAAATAATTTCCGTCATTCCATGGGAAATGTACTAAGTAAGTACCACTGTTTTAATCACCTGTTATAGAGAATCCTAGGTCTTCCAAAAAAATCCAAGGGAAATAAAATCTTATTGGCAGGTATTAAGAATGCTTGATGGCTGGGCAATTAAACCTCTTTTTGATGAAAGTTAAAAAAAAATAAAAAGACTGCAGTCGGGGCAGAAACGAAACTTGATGTTACTAAACTCTGTGTTTCCTCAGGCAATTTTACAATTCGATGTATCAGGGAAAACTGTAATCCACCGCAGTGCTTGCATTAACCTAACATCCTCACAGCCGACGAACGCATGCAATGAATGCCAATAACCAGAATTAAGGTTACCTTGGCTGTCAAATGGAAATTGTCTTTAAACATATGGAAAATGGCATAGAAGCATAAAAAAAACACAGCCTGGACAGTTTGTAAGAGAACATAAAGCATATGCATGGGAGACCTTGGGCCTGACCGGCTCCCACACGACATCAGTGAAGGTTTTGCCAGAAAGCGTAGGAGAGAGAGAAACTGATGCCTGGGGAGCCGGGCTGCCCAGCCCGCACGGGCACGGCTGGTGGGGGAATGCAATTCGACTTATACCTGCAACTGGTCTCTGCACAGTTGCGACCTGATGCTGCTTTCAAGGGCTTCCAACGTTACGTTTCCGGCTTCGTAGGGAAGAGGCTACTGACGCTGAGCTCATTTTGGGACTGGGACGTTTCCTTACACTCGTCTAGGTGATGGTGACCGCCAAGTTGCTGCTAGCCCCAGGGTGTGGGTGGGATGAGGTAGTTTCAGTGGTGACCCAGAGGGGAAGGGTGCCCGGCACGGGGGCAAGACGCCATCAGGCAGCCGGGCAGTGGCTGTTGCTCCTGTGCCCCTGCTATCCCGGGAGGGTGGGGGCTCTCCTGCCTTGCATGGGGCAAACTCCACTTTTGCCCTGGGAGGGAGCAGAGAGGTTGAACTCTTGCTGATTTCAGCCTCCTCTCTCACGCTACCCTCACTACAGCCCAGGAATTAGAGTGGAGCAGGATCCCCTCCTCCTTCTCCCCAAAATACTCATGTTTTCATATGCACAACCTGCCAGCAACACACAGCACTCCCACTGTCTGGACATCCTGCTGCATTCAGATGAAGATGCCCCACTCTGGTCTCCACTCTCCCTGGAAATGAGCAACACTTCCAGCTGTTTCCCAGTGGAGAGGATGGAATGACTGGTAGCGGAGGTCGGGGACAGGAGGAACTGGGGACATTTCAGCTCACGGGCTGGAGGAGTCGCTGCACTGCAGGAGCAGAGTCAGAGCTGGCATGGGCACCGTCCCCAGGCTGGCACAGTGCTTGGAGGGCAGTCTGAGCACTTCCCTCCTGGCTTCCAAAGGGAAGGACACAAATGCACAGGCTGTTCTGAGCGTTTTCAGCATTTAAGAGCTGATTAACTATCCTTCGCTGGGAACTGGTGAATGAGCAAGGGCAGCCAGTCAATGGGTTACGCTAAAATACATTTGGACTCCTTATTGTATCCTGTGGGTGCTCGCAAATCATGGCCAACCTGCTATTGCCTCAGATTTTTTTTTCCTGTTAAATGCAATTTGAGTGGTAATTGGCAGCAGTCAGAATTTTCTCATTGTTGGTGTTACTGCATGTGTGAGACACACTCGGAAGGAGACGCAGAACCTGAATAGTTTTCAAATAGAAGCACCAAGACCTTTTGGGTTTTGTGTTTCCTTTGCCATTTAATTGATAGTTAGCCATATCCCTAAGAAGGTGGCAAGCCCATGGCTAGGCGTTGACCTGTTTTTCTGTAACTTGTTAACCCTAGCATTGACCCATTAAGATTACTCCACAAACCTCACCGTATGAAATAGCACAGCAAAACTGCTACTTGCTGAAAATACTGTAGACAGGGCTCTGCTCCCAGGTAGTGGGAATACTCTAGGCTTGCACCAGTGAGAAAAATTTGGTCACAACATTCACAGGGAAATGCACATAATTTGAAACTGTACCAAACATTAAACAAAGCAGAAACATGGGTACTGTGCATCTGCAATACTAAATATTCAGCTGTTAAGGTTTTTTACTCCTCATGCAGTTGTAAGGCAACAGAAAGTAAGCCACTGAAGTTGTTCTAAGCTGAGGGAGGGCACATGTCCCTGGGACCTCTAACCCACAAGATATCTTCGTGGTAAACAGAAGTCACACATAATTAATAGTTAAAAGAATCAAAATCAATCTCTTTAACAACTGGTGATTATTCAAAATGTTCTACGTTATGTGCAGGAAGGATGGATGGATGGATGGATGGATGGATGGATGGATGGATGGATGGATGGATGGATGGATGGGTGGATGTATGTATGTATGTATGGATGGATGGATAAACCAGAACTTTACTGGTATATTGTTATTTCACTTGTTGGCATTTAGGCCAATGCTTTTTTAAACATGTTTCTGAATTTAGTGTAATACAGTGATGATCACTCCTCAGAGACAATGTTGGCCACTAGCATGACCAAGGCAGTGAAGAAGATCGCATTGCTATGTAATAGGAACTATGCTTAGCTATTGTTCTCCTGAAATAACTGTTGATACAATCCATCATGGACATTTCAACAGCTGGAATAACTGACATTGTCAGAAAGTGTGATGCTGTGGTTAACTCCTAAATGGAGACAAGTATAGGACGTGGAAAATGGGGTGGGAGGCATGAAAAATCATTGCGGCAGGGCATCATACCAGTTCTTTTCTTAATCTTCTTGCTAGGCATCCATCCTGGTCACTGCCAAGGGACAGTACAGAGAGCCCAAGGGTCCTTTGATCTGCAGCAGAAGAGCAGCTCCTACTTGTATGAAATGTATCTGCCTCAGCTACTGTGCCATTTAAAGGCTATAATTTGTGCAGTTGATGAATGCACAGGCTTCCATGCTCAGCTGGTGCATACCAGCCTGGTGAAGTTCTTGCTGCCTTTCCTTGGCAGGTGGAGTCATAGAATCATAGAATCATAGAATGGTTTGGGTTGGAAGGGACCTTAAAGATCATCTAGTTCCAATGCCCCTGCCATGAACAGGGACACCTCCCACTAGAGCAGGTTGCTCAAAACCCCATCCAGCCTGGTCTTGAGGCCCCACTGTTCGTCCCAGCGCAGCCTGCCCTCCTTCCTGAGGGCAGCACACACCTTGCCACACATTGCGCCTTGCTAGGATTGCTCGCACTCTCCAGTCTCTCTTTGTACATTCCTGAGGAATAAGGACAATGGTTACCACTAAAACAGAAATCCAGAAGAGTTAGAACCAGGCAGATGAAATACTTTGAAAGCAAGGATATGTCTTATTCCTTTGCGTAAAGGTAGACGGCACAAAAAACCTTTCACTATTGTCAGTACAGTTTCTTTCTGCCAGTGCTGATTATGGATTATAAAAATATATCTGTCCACATACCTCTTTCAGTAAAGTAGCTTACCTTCAGAAATGAAAATAACCATTAAACTCATTGGCTACACGCCGGCTGGCTCCCAAAGTGAAGTGGAGGTTTACATTACTTTCTCTAACCCTGTTTGTCTATTTTTATGTACCTGTTAAGTCGGTGCCGTGCAGGGACCGGTGTTTTGTTGCGGTTGGGTTTTCTGAGACCCCAGCCTTTACTAGGTGTCTGCAGTGAAGAGTTGGGTGCTGTGCATGTGTGCAGGGGTTCCCTGAAGAGGGCTCCTATTTTCCATGAGCAACAGAGGCCAAGATGGCTATTTGCGATAGAGTGGTCTCTGATACCCAACTGAGTATTTTTGGCAATTGTATTAAACTGTAGCCACAGGAAAGTGATAAATGGGGCTTGGTCCTTCCCATGAACTTCCATTGCCCAACCACAGTGATTTTTATAAGGTGATTTAGCAACAAAGTGTTAGATTTCTAAACCCCCTAAGCAATTTCCTAAAAGGCTTTACCACAAGCTGCCAAATGTCTAATCCTTTCGTATGGATTATAATTAGCTATTGTTTGTCCAGCGCTTTGGATATGTAACATGCAAAACATGGTTGTAAAGCCTTCATTTTCTAGTGGGAGCTGGGGACCCCTGCCCTGGAGGCGGCAGAGATGCTGCTGGTGGGGCTTGCTGCCTGCTCCCGTCCAGCACCGTGGCATCCCACCACTTTGAGGTGCTGGTGGTGGGAGAGGATGAAAGCCATCTATGGCTCCAGCTGATCCAGAAGAGCGCTTTAGAGTCTTCCTCTTTCTTCCCACCATTTAAGCGTAATGTTCTCCCTTCTGCCTCAGCCACATGCAGTGTCTTTCTGGTATATTGATATAAAAGCCTTAAACTTTAGTGCTATTGACTGTAGATTTTAGAGAACTGTCAGAAAATTATTTAAAAGGAAATCTCTAAAAATAATAGCATGCTGTCTATGCCTAAGTGAGCAGTGGCAGCATGATGGGTATTTCTTTTTTAAATGCATTGAAGCAGAATGTTGTCTTGGTGGATCTATGAAGACCATGAAAGTCATCTGATGGAACAGCTCTGGGTTGTCCAGACACTTTTTATGAAACAGCCATAGAGGAAACATTTTGCGTGTTTCTGAGATTTAAAAGGGAATGGAATGCTAGTGGAGCTGACGGCTGATGGCAGCGGTCACAAACTTCATCCCGGTTCACCCTCCTTGGCTGTGTCTGAATCAGCAGGCAGCATTGCTTGGTAGGAGCAGGTATGTCAAGTGACTCAGCTGGTGCCCAAACCTTCCGTTCACCCTGGGCATGTTTGGTTTTACTTGCTCTGGTGCTGTGGAGTGAATGCCCATGGCGCTGGAGAATGTGAAGTGTATTGACCAAGCGCACCTCCCGTGGAGCAAACCCGCTCTGGCCACGTGTTGTGGTGGGAGCCAGAGCTCTGTGCATGGGGGCGGTGGGGAGGCTTATGCTGAAACCACCCTCCGGTTCTGAGTGGAGAGACTGATACAGGCTCATCCTTCTGCTGCCAAATCCGTGATACAGGTGCGCTGCCACCAGTGGTATTTGTCTGTAGACCCATCCCCCTGGATCTGTCCTCCCCAGGAGGAGCCTTTGCCCCTGGGATGCCTTTTCAATGACACAAAGGCTGTCTAGGGCTTGGTGTATCTCTGCCTTCTCTTCTGGAAACACAAATAACTAAACCCTTACTAACAAAGAAGAGTGGAATTTAACACCACAGCACCAGAGCCTATCAGTACGGGATTGTTACCAGAAATATTGCAGCAAATGTGATTAGCAAAGGAGATAGGAGGTTATTAATTCGAAAGTGTTGTGATTACTTGTCAGTCTTAAAAGAGTCATTTTCATAAGACTGACATGGAGTAGATTGAATGAATTCTCCTTCTAATAATGTATTGATCTTTTGTAACTTCAGATTCCCCCAAATTCACCGTTGCTTGTAAAGCTGTAAGCATTACATCAGAAATTATCCATGTGATTATGTCATTTGATTAGAAGTCTGCCAAACAGACACTTGTTTTAAACTGTTTAGGATAGTGTAATAATAATAATAATAATAATAATAATAATAATAATAATAATAATAATAATAATTAGCTGTGATTATGTAATGCTGCAAAAGGAGGGGAAATGAAAGCCTTTTGCTCAGAGGTTCACAGTACAATGTGGGAACAATTACCTTTAAGACTTCGCATTTCTCAGCAGAGTACACATTTAAAAATTTGAAGCCAATGGCCTTGGCGAACCTTTATGCATCGCTTGTGAACATGAGGCCCCTTTTATAACGTGCTGCTGGTGAGGGCAGTGCGGCTGTGTCCCACCCCAGTCTCTTGGGAATTGATGGCAGTTGTCTCCTAATGAGAAAGGCACTGAAACTCAGCACCAATGTCACGGTGGAGTCCCCGCTGAGAAAATGACACCAACGGAGAAAAAAGTTCCTCTTTTGGTAAGGTGCATGAATATAAAGAGACTTATAATTGGGTTTCCTTAAAGACTTGGAGAACTAACACTCTTACAACTCTTCACATTGAAAGGAAGTTCTTTTAAATTCTATTAGTTCTCCAGCCTACATTTTTTAGAAAAGTAAGATGTACGGCTTCTGAAGAAAACCAGGAACAATGAGGTGAGCGGTATTTGCATTCACAAGTTATTCTGTGGTGGCACGTTGTCATCTTTTGTTGAAATATCACAACTTTCAAAAAGACTCCTTTGAAGCTAAAGAATTATATTTAATCTTGTTTTCTAAAAAGTTACACTGAATGCACACTTTGAAATGACAACGTGAGATCTGACTGCCCTTTAGCATTGGTCTGTCACCTAAGGTGCCTGTGTTCAAATCAAGGTCATTGTGTTTTCTCTTATCTGAGGATCATACTATACATCAGTCCATATCCACACCACCGGCATCCCAACATTTGCTATGAAAGAATATGACATATTCCATTTGGAAGATGAACAAGAGTGAACTAATGAAGGCGTTAGATTTAAATACCAATCTCTGCATTGAATGGTTCCTCAAGATCAAAGTTAAAATCGATGCAGGGCTACGTGCCATACAGAATTAATACTCTACAAGATTGAAAAGAAGATGTCTTAAATGTTTGAGGAATGTAGTGCTGAAAGACTTCTGGGCTCACTAATCAGTAAGAGGGCACGGTATCAAACTTTTAAGACAAAGCAACCATGGTAGAATTATGAACCAAGAGACTCCTCCGGTCTAGAAAGTTTCTCCCTTTAGGAAAACTGAAAACAAATAGCAACAACAGTGTACGACCAGGCTTAAAATGGGCATTAAGAGTGTATCTGCATTAGGATTGCACCCTAGCCACAAATGGGAATTCAGCCCTTGGGACCAGACTAGGGATAATCTGAATTAAAGAAATGTGTATGGGATTAATGTCAGGTTCTCCAGACTACCCGTTCCTCTATACTGTCTGTAGGTTTTCACCCTGGTTTGCACAACCAAAAAATATTTTAACTTTTCAAAGAAGCCCAGTGAGCTGCTTTGCATATCCTAGATTTTAATGTACTACTTAACTGTTTTACTGCAGTCTTATTTTATTAACACTGTGCTTTTATTCAGATAGTTACCATTCTACAGAGGTCTGGAGTCCAGCCCACAGCCTGCTGCTGACTTCTCCTCCATGACCCAGACAGAAAGCTCACCTCCTGTCCTGCTGTTTCCCCATTAGCTAAAGGGAGAACAGTAAATTTTATCATAGAATCATAGAATGGTTTGGGTTAGAAGGGACCTTAAAGGTCAACCTTAAAGAAGGGACCTTAGAGTTCCAACCCCCCTGCCATGGACAGGGACACCTCCCACTAGACCAGGCTGCTCAAAGCCCCACCCAGCCTGGCGCTGAACACTTCCAGGGATGGGGCATCCACAACTTCCCTGGGCAACCTGTTCCAGTGCCTCACCACCCTCACAGTAAGCAATTTTTTCCTAGTATTTAATCTAAATCTATCCTCTTTCAGTTTAGAACCGTTACCCCTCGTCCTGTTGCTCCACTCCCTGATTAAAGAGTCCCTCCCCATCTCTGCTGTAGGCCCCCTTTAGGTACTGGAAGGCTGATATGACGTCTCCCTGGAGCCTTCTCTTCTCCAAGCTGAACAACCCCAACTCAACCTGTCCTCATAGGAGAGGTGCTCCAGCCCTCTGAGCATCTTCAAGGCCCGCCTCTGGACTGGCTCCAACAGGCCCATGCCCTTCTTAAATTTTGGCAAACTTGTGAGGCCTGTTTTATTAATCTGGGAAAAATGCACTGCAGCATTTGGAAGTGAGGTATATGGGGAAGTTGCTTTTCTTTTTTATTACTTTTGGGCCAAATCCTGATCCCCTTGTCCAGGCAAAGCCCCAGTCTGGAGTACTTCTGAGAAGAAATAGTGACTAATACAGAATTTGTTGCAATGACTTTGATGGCTCTCTGGTTATGATGTCCAGAGAGTGCATTGCTTTCCAAGAACATGCCCAAGATCTGGCAGAAACATGTTATTTCAGGACCAACTTGCTCTTAAAGAGGCATCAATTTTGCTTTAAGTGCTATTCCATTAAGAAGAGCTGCAACTGATGCTCTGACTTTATGCTAATCTGAAGTCTGGAAATTGAAAACGCAGACCGTTCAGCCATTAGGAAACTGCACATCGATTAGGAGATCTGAATTTGATGCCTTGCCAACTTTCCGGATTTCACATATGACCCTGAACAATCACAGGGCCAAATCCGTAAATGGGCGCATTAACCTCAGTTGAAGCTCCTCTTACTTTGCCGTGGCCCGTCTAAGCCATGGCTTCTGTTCTACACAAGGCATGTCTGTCTCACAGAAAGAAAAATCCATCCCACCTGTTTTTCCAGGCAAGGGAACATATCCACCTTTTGCAAGTGCTGATCATTTTTGCTCAGCTGCTGAGGGACCCCAGGCCATCGGGCCAAGGACGCCTTCCTCAGCCCCCAGTCAGGTACCTCGAGGGGGGTCCCTCCTTGTATGCTACTAGGTTTATCTAGTCCTCCAGGTTTCTCTAGTCCTCCTTTGCAGACCAGCAGAGCATCTGCATTGCAGGCTTTTGTAGCTGGAAGGACCACTGGGGTGCCAAGCATTTCATTGCCCAAATCCCAAGGGAATCTGGCCCTTCTCTCTCCATTGGGAACCCTTCATCTCTCTGTGTGTCAGTTCCTTATTTGTACAGTGGAGATAACGGTGCTGCCCTGTCCCATAGGGATTTTGCAAACATAAATTTATGAATATAGTCTTTGGGATTAGCAGAAAGACTGTGATGATTGGGACCATATAAGTACCCAGATAGATCTCTTAGGGAAACAGCCGGTAAAGATATTGGGAGGGATTTAATTCCCTTCTGAGCAATTAAAATGAGAAAAGGCCATAGTTCTAACTTACAAAGTTAGAGAGAATAAACCCGAACTGTATTGGATTTTACTCTGCTTAAATGAGAAAATCTGCAGATTTTTTAATTAGGTAGTAGAATTCTCTGATACATTCAATTGCTTTTACTACCCAATGGTTTACAAAATAGGAGTAATCTCTGAGACCTATTGCAATGGGTTTAAATAAACCCAGTGCCAATTAATATGAATGGAAAAGGTTGTACCCGAACAATCACAAGACTGGAACAGTGAGACTGTGAGTGTTGTCATTTATGGAGAAATCGGTGCTGAAATATCTGCAGTGGAACTTGCTTGAGATTTAAGGAGGAATTACATAGCCCACTAGTGTTTCTGTCTCTAAAGGTCAGCTGTGGAAACAGATGGTCAGGAGAAACTGGCTAAAAAACTTACTGCAGTGGATATTAGAAATGAAGATAATTTTTAAATCAGCAGAACAGAAGCTATAAATATTATGACTTGTGATCACAGCCTATGTTATTCCATTTCACTCTACTAAGCTCTTCTACATGACACTGTGAGTCTGAGTCAAGTGACCAGATGTGTTTGCTGTGCTGAGACACTCTGAAATCTCATGGCACCTCTTCTCCGACCATGAGAGAGGGAGTGGGGCAGCTCGAGCACCTGGAACCTCAGCTCAGTCCTTGCACACTTCTTCTCTTGGTAGCAACCTCTCAGGTGAGCAGAGAAGTTCTGGTGATCGTTACTTGTGGTTTGTGCCAGGTCCCATCCCACGCTGCCCCTGTGGCAGGTAGCGCCGTGGAGTGCAGACGGCACCAGCTGCTGGGGCTCGCTGTGCGTGCTGGTTATTTGGGCTTCAAAAAGTGTATTTCTTAATGCACCCCTGGTTTTTGTTCTTACCCGTCCATACACTTTCATTCTGAAGCCTATTAGCTTGCACTTATTAGAACTGAATTTTTGTTTTGCATAACCATTCTCTGATATGATGCCACCATCGTGCTGGTTTCGAACGAATCTTTATTCCGTCACTGCTTATTTTGTTGACCTATGGAGAACTACAGTGTGTGGCTGGCCCTCATTAAGCCCTACCCGTAAGCAGTTGAGCTTGCTGCTTGTATCAGTCCTAAGCTCAGTGAGAGGGCAGGAGGACAGAGTCCGGAGGGCACAAAGGAGTAGAGAGGGACATTTTCAGGCACTGTGGAAAACAAGAGCGTGCCATATCCCACTACGGGGGTTGAGTCCAGATAGTACCTAGGCTTGACTAATTACATATCTGCATGATGCCAGACACTGTACAGATGCACTGTACCTTTCTCTAAGCCCTCACAGCCAGTGGCCCTTACATGACTCCAAGCCTTTCATGATATTTCAGTTACAGGTCCTTCTAACCCCTCTACACAGCTACAGCTCTTTTCACCTCAAATGCACACCTCTTGACAAACGCCATCTAGCACTCATTTTCCTGCTGGAAACAATTTTAGTGGCCTGTCACTGACCATATTACTCCTCTTCGCACACCTCCACTAGTTTCATCTTCTCTATCACATCAAACGTAACCTGCTCAGCTTAGTATTTAATGTTTTTCTTACTTACTATAGTGGTTTTGGCCGGATTGGCCAATCAGAACGACAGGTGGCCCTCCCCTGCCTCTCCTCAGAGAGGAGAGAAAGAGATAAGGAGATTTACAAGTTTAGAAAAAAGAACTAAACTACTTTAATGAAACTAATAATAAATAAGAAAATAGTAAATAATCACTGAGAAAAGAAAAAAAAAGTATACAATGTATACAAAACCGTATCCAGCTCCCAGGATGATGATCGTGTCACCAGCAGACACAGGGAAAGTCCCAGACTGGAGTCAGCGATGGACAGGAGCTGAATTCCGGAATGAGAGTCAGGAATGCTCAGATCGGGATCAAAGGCAGACGAACAGACAGGGTCCTCCTCAGACGTCGGCCATTGAAGAAAAGACAAGCCAGAGCAGCCTTGCCCCTTTGATCCCTTAGCTTTTATACTGAGCGTGATGCATATGGGATGGAATACCCTGTTGGTCAGTTTTGGGTCACCTGTCCCGTCCGCTCCTCCCTGCAGGTGGGACCCCTCTACACTTCTCCATTTCTGACCCTCTAACGGGGCAAACAGTGAAGTTACCTGACCTTGGTTGTTATAGCAGTAAGTATAAGCAAGAGCTTCTGTGCATACCGTTCCTTGGTATAATCAGGTCTTACCACTCTGAGAGCGAACAGTTTCTGAACAATATGCTGTTAATCTCAGACTTTAGTCAGTTAGAAGAGGCCCAGCTAAAAAGTAAAATTACAAATCAGAAAATTGGTTCTGTTTTACCTCAAACCAGGACACTTACCTATTCCCTCCTATGCATTAGATGTATGTATCATTCCCTCCTATAAGCTCGGTTCCCAGGCCTGCCTAGACGAACAGCCTTTGTTGCTTAGTTGCTGCGTTTCTAACGAGGGTCTTCATGGTTTTCCTGAGCTGCCTCCACTCCTGGCAGGATCTCTGCAACATTAAGCATCACCTTCTCGCCCAGCCAACAGGATCCCGACACAGATCTGGACAGTGGTGAACGCGCTGCTGAGGCTGAGACCGTGTCCGGCCATGCTGGCCAGCACCGTGTCGGTGTCTCCTTGCCTGTACCCATGAATCCACTGCCCTTTCTTTCTTACATAAACTTAAATAACTTGCTGCCTCTTGCTGTCTTGCTTAGACAGCTTGCTGTCTGGTCCACACTGGTCGCAAGCTGGGGACGGGGTGATGGTTGGTACTATGAGGCGGTATGATCTAAAGTATCTATTTGTTATTTAGCATATACATAGTGTCTGATGGTTTTTATTCTAAGTGGTGGGTAGTTTTGCAGGAGAAATATATGATTTCAGGAGAATAAGAGGCTGACAGAGGGCTCTATCTTTACCTACCCTGCCTTGAGAACAGTATCGATGATCTGAGGTGTATTGACAGGTAGGATTTACGTCACCTAATACAGGCATCTGAAGCTTACTTTATCTTAAGATAAGTACACAGGTAATGTGCCTGCTCTCTGGGGTTTCCTACTTTCCACGGGCTATATGGGGACCCCAAAGGGATGAGCTTAAACCCAGAAAATAAGATACAGTGCCTGAGGGTGAGCCAGAAACATCCTAACTGCATTCCCCACCTTCCCTACAGTGATGACCAGGCAAGTTTTGGGCTCTTCCATGTTTCTCCTGCAACAAAGCTGCCTGCCCATGGGGTAGTGGGGCTGTGTGGGAAGGTCTGAGAGGGTTTTGAGCACAGAAAACAGCTGAGGTGGCTTTTGGAAGTGAAACAAGTGACAGGATTTTGCTCCCTCCTTCCAAGGCCCAGTCATTTCTTCTTCTTTTTTTCAGAGTTAATATATTTCTGTCAAATGAGTATTGTCCAAATTCCTATTAAGAAGTGTCCTTGTGTCCTGCTTAAATATCAACTTTTCAATTCATTCATGTTTTTCAAATGAAGCACAGTATTTACAAGAGTATCTGTGCCTTATATGTCAAACTTAGAGACTGCATTTAGTGACAGGGATCATTTGACAAACCCAACCAGTTAGATCCAACAATATCCTGGAGGCATTATCTGTATACTTTAAGTTGCGCATCTGATCATTCATTCTGTCAAAAATACCAGAATAAAACCCCCCTCAACCTTAATTGGTAGTTTCTTCTCATCATTGTTTTCTTCATTTGTGACTTGGTAACGAAAGTTTGCATTGGAAGTTCATCTCAAAGATGAGTCTCATCCAGTTTCTATATGAGTTCGCCCCAGAAAGCCCATGAATAAAGCGAGCAGAACATGGGGTGGAAAGAGGCAGGCATGTGGCAGGTGCCTGCAGAGAGCATGGGGAGGACTGCAAGCCAAGCCTCAGCGCACAGGTATCCTGAATTTCCGGCCACCGGTGGTTTTCTCCATATCGCAAGAAGCTTTTGTCAATAAAGATCAAGCGAGTCCGAAGTTCAAGAATCAAGACTACCAGCCCACAGACTGGCATACACGTTAGTCCTTGAAACTGAGGTTACAACTACACTTTTTAACAGCCACTTCTTTGAAATACCTTTCTGTTAACCTTAATAGCTAATGCCAATTTAGACAGTCTTAATTCTATTTGTGCAACCAAAGAGTGAAGTCCCATCTCCCTGACTTTGGGGGGCTGGGTTTTATCCTGGATATCAGCATTCAAAGTGGCCTCTGAGCACCTATTCCACCCGTGCCTACTGCACTGTGAAGTCCCGTGTCCCTCAGACCTCCTGCGAGACACAGTTCCCATCAATACCTTCACAGACAGTCTTTGAGAAGCCACCTTGTCCTTTAAACTAAAAAAAAAAAAAAAAAAAAAGGGAAAATGAATTGGTTTATGTTTTGTGGAAATGAAAAATATTGGGATGAGTATAGGTAGGAAAATCATGTCAGAGAGGATAATCAGCCTTTACGATAATTACAGTCCTGGCACAGCTGGCTGCATTCTGCATGAGGATCTGAAACAATATTATGATGTGGGAAGCAGCTTTAGTAATTTCAGCTCTTTCATTGTTGAAAATGATGTTTGAGTGCATTTTATCTCTTTACTTTTAAAATCTCCTTTCCCTCGGGTAGGGTCCACAATTCATTCCATTGACAAACAGGAACTTCCCATGAATCCCTTGTACTTAAAAGCGGAACAGGTGTGAGGACTTAGTCACCCATTTCAATGGTCTCATCCCCTGCACAAGCTGGCACATATAGATACACAAATAACAGCTGACATTTCACATAAATAGGGCGATCAAAGGCAAGACAATTTTTCTCAGACTCTGAAATTAGGCAAATCGTGTTTCCAGAAGACACCCTGTTCTGCCAGCAACCGCTTCCTGAGAGATAAAGTATGATTCTCTAGGAAAATGACGTGGAAGCAGAGGTCCCATGGGCAGGGCGTGCAATCAAGATCAACCCCTTCATCCCAGGCTTTGGCACCCTGTTATTTCTGTGCGTGTGATGACTGTTTCTGCAGGAGGGGATGCTCAAGGAGATTGCTCCACGAAGGGCAGCAGGGGCCAGGAGCTGGAGTCGGTCAGGAGTGCAGATAAGCTCCTGTTTTTTGTGGGAGAGCTTTAGCATGGATTGGAGAGGCAGCTGCTGGGGGAACTGTGCCTTCTGTGCCCCGAGGAAGGCTGGATGCGGCCCTGAGGAGGGGAGGAGAGATGCTCTGGACAGTGAGAAGCACCACTGGTGCTTGAAGCTGTGCTGTTTTATTAAGGGGCGATTGCTCTGGCAGGGCTCCTGCCATGGCCATCCCATCCCCACCCAAGTCTGCAAGGGTGAGCGTGCTTCATGCCCGAGCGACTAGCAGAGAGTAGTTGCAGCACACCACGCTTTCCGAAGCCTTCTGGGGAGCCCTTCACATGCGTCCTATTTCCTCCAGCCCCCCCGATGAAGTGGCAGACACCAAAATCTGATTTAAAACTTCCGTTCAATTGCCTTAATAGACCCGGTTTCCATCCGAGCTCTCACGCCGTGCTGCTCATCGCATTTGACAGTCCAGACTTGCATCTCCAGGACAAGAAGGGCCACGTCCTGCAGCCCTTCTCATGATTTCACTCTGGTTAATGATGTCTGTCCCTGTCTGGGAGGCTGGTTTTTTTCTTTGCATGGAAAATTTAGGAAACACTTTGAGCAGCATGGCGTTCCCAGATGCTATATTCATTATTTTCTCATCAATGTAATAGGCAGATTCTCCCGTGATACGACAGGAGCATTAACAGAGATTACAGCTGAACAATCCCCTTTTGCGAGAACAGGCCCTTTATCGCTGTTTCCTACCCCCTTCTGCGATATTCTGTGGTTTTGACAGAAACTCAGTTTCTGAAATCTTAAGGAACTGTATTAAATACCACTGTTGTGATTTCTTTTCACTGTATATTCTGCTTTCTTTTTCTTGTTCTGAAAAGAGGAGCCTTGGTTCTGATACAGGATCTGCATAACGTGAACAGCAAAGGGAGGAGCAAAGCATCCGGGAGAGCCTTTTACATGTTTTTCCTTGTATTCTTCCCTCCTCCTCCTCCTCCTGCTTGAGATTTTCCAGGTGCTCTTCCACTTGCCATCGAATAAAAGACCATCGTGAAACTTAAAATTTGCTGTAAAAGCAAGGGCCTTCGGGCTAAATTGAAGTGTTAAATATTCTACCATAGCCCTTCTTAACCTCGCTGAGAGTTGATTGTATAGAACTAAAGATAAATTTTCTTTTTCAACCTATATAGATAAAATTTCTTTTTCAACCTATTGAGACAGCATGAAAATGCATTCTAAAAGGGGGAAAAAAAGCTGAGGTTTTCATGTTACAATCAGTTTTTTAGGGCATTAGCTGAGGAATTTACTGTTGTGCTCCACGCATAGATGCTATTGTATTAAAAAAGTTGTTGCCACACATGTAGAACCCCTGGAAACACAACACAAAAGAAAAAATCCGGCAGGTGCCACCTATAATTGTTTCAGTCATTTTAAATCTTTGGAAATGCCCAGGTATTTCTATTTTTCACCTCTGCGATTTCATCTTGTAAATAGGTCTGTTTAAAACACAGTAAAAGACAGGACAGAAAGTGTCCGAATGAAGGAAAAAATTCCCACTCAACTTCCCTGACTCCCACTTCTCCCAGTTTCCACTTACATTTCAAAATCAAAACCTTCCTCTACTTCAGATCCCAAAGTTGGAGGTGTTAAAATTTCCACACTTTGATTCATTTTCTTCTGTTTGAAGAAGAAGAAGAAGAAAAAAATAATTCCGTGTTCTTGGTGGAGAGGTACAGAGCAGATATTATCTAAACTTCCAGTGAATCACAGCTGACAGTGTTGCTATTTCTAGGCCAGAGAATCACTCTTTGAACAAAATGCAATCGCTGTGTCTTTTCAACCTGCGCTTCAGCAGAGTGAAACAGCAGGATTCCCGTACTGTATAATAACTGTCAGAAACAATTTCTGCTCTGTAAGTGAGGTGAAGCAAAATGTCAAAATATTTGAATACATTTCATTGAGGATATCTTCTTTTAAATTAGTGAAGGCTAGAGGAAGAGAATCCTATTCTCTCGCATAATAAATATGCATGGAACAGTGGGGCCAAGTGAATTCTAATAAAGCTGGGTCCTCACTCGTTAATGTGTTAGAGAACCACAACAATAAAACACCATAATTATTAGTTAAAGAAATGCCAGCATTTGCCTTTTACCAGCACTCCTGAACATATAAATCGCAATAAATTTAGACTTTCTGAAGGCGCTGTGTTAATTACCATATTTTATAAAATGCCTTGGGTAGAGGAGAGCAATCACAGCGACCGAGAAAGGTCCCAGCCCGAGTACATATATCTCGTTATTAGTACAACTGCATCCCTTGGAAATCATTAGCCAACCCGTGTTATCTTTGCTCATACCCAGAGAAGGACGTTAAGGAAAGTTTACTAACAACACCTCATAATTTTACAGGGTTTTCCATCCTTGCAGATCCCAAAGAATGAAGAAAACACTCAAGATTTTGCAAACGCCCGTAATTGAATTCTTTCAATAGTATTATCTAGAATCTGCAAACAATTCTTTTGTCCTCCCGCTTGGTGCTTACAAACACAGGCTGGAGAAGGCTGCATGGGTTAACAAGTCTTGTGCCCAGCGATAAGCAGCCATGCGGTGGCTTTGAATCCAAGAGGATGGGTGAAGAGAGCACCTAATTCACGTGCCCCAGGAGATGCCAGCCACAAAACACAATTTACTGCCAGATTCAAGAAAGGTGCAGAGTGCCGCAAGAAGACAGCAGCGATGGTGAAAGGCACAGCCTGCATCTGAAGTTCCACAACAGCAAGAGAATTCCGTGGAAGCATCTCAGCAGCTCTAAGATGTGGATCACACTTACGTGCCGTAGACAAGTCGGCTCCCTGTTTCTCTGGAGTCCCTGCCAATCTGACGCGATGCACCGAAGCACTAGGATCATGGATGCATCCAGCACATTTCATCCATAGCTATAGCCAGTCCAAGGTGATTCAGAGTCAAGTAGAAAAAAACCTGCCAGAAGCCAAACTGTATGTTGAGGAAAGGAAAAAAATATCCCCAGCCGCTGCAGGTCACCTGTGGGAACCTAAACATCACACTAATGTTAAGTAAGGGAAAGGCCGGTGAGATACATATTTGTACAAGTATAATTCTAGCAAGAGGAATACAAATGCCTATAAAAAATCCTCCCTCCAGTTTCCTGAATGAGTGTTCTTGGTGGCTGTATTGAAATGCTGAAGTGGCTCCATCGTTAAGGTGGCGAGCAGAAATAACAAGCACAATTCATAATGAGATGGGCACACGTACACCCACACATGCAAAGGTAGGAATTCTCTATGTCAGTGAAAATAAGATTGGCCCCGACCTGATTTAGGATTCATTAGTTCACAGAGCTCATTATGTCATATTATGAGGTAAGAGTTCAGCCCTATTTTTGGTTTTGCTGCCATAACCCACTAAAGCCTTTTTTTTTTCAGTTGATGTTAAAATGTTCTCATCTGATAAAGCCCTTCTGTAATAATTTTTTACCTTGCTTTTAAAAAATTATTGAGTATCTAAAACTGATGGACTGCTGTCTAAAACACTGATCTTTCCATAAATTCCTACTCTGCTTGGCATTTTATCCTTTGCCCGTTTAGGATCCCTGGAAAAATCTCTCAGGAGGCGATCAGACTCCGCTAATGAACAGGTTAATTCAAATAACCATATTGTTTTGCAATGGAAACCAGAAACGTTCTTGTTAAAAAGTATACATTTGTGGAAAAATGAAAAATAACTAGGTTGTGTGGTTTTCTGCTGAAGCTAGTAGCAGTCAACAGCCTTGTTTTGAAATGTTGATCAAATTGGTTGCATTCCCAACCTCTGCTAGTGAAGGAGATTAAATCTAGTAAATATTTATCTAGATGCCCGGCTATTGGAAGGCATTTTGACAGCAGTCCAGCATGTAATGACAGATTACAGCATATTGCCTGTGCTGAACACACTCCCAGTTACACCAGTTCTACCAAAAAGCATTGCTGTTAATACGGGGGTTTTTGCATCTATCCAATGCATTTCCTCTGTAGACAAAAAGAGAATTGTGATTACACTCGTTGTTTACACTCTTAAGATGCCCGGGTGATTTTATTTTGAAGGCAAGTGATAGCAAATAAATATTGTTGTTTTCTTCCAGATAAAAACTTCCTCATTTGTGAGGATTCTGCTTGTTGATGTGATTGCTGGGCTGCATTATTTAAAATAACGTAGCTGGAGATTGCAGGTTTCTTTGGTCATACTGGGATGAAATTACAAACCATTTCGGTGGTGTTCAGAGGAAGATAATGGCAACCCTTGGTAATGTACAGCGGTCTGCCAAAATTGCTGAAAAGAAAGAGGAAATTTCATCTAATCCACATAAATTGAGTGTGGGGAATATCAGGCTTTCTGGAAAATGCTTGTTTTAGTTCTGGTGTGTGGCAGGTAGCTATCCGAGATGAAATATATATCTCAGCTCATCTAACCATAGCAAATGCAGGCTGGGTCTCAATTGCGTGTTCGCAAGTATTTTGAGTAAATTCAATAATCATCATTGCCTTGTTTTCCTCATCGTTTCTTTCTGTTCACCGCTCAGCCTAATCTCTCTCTCCTCCTTGTGTTTTGTCACCCCGGGGATCAAGGGTTTGTCACTAATATGGTTTAATACCTCCTTCATTACCCATTGTTGATTCTCTTCTCCATCCCATTAAAACTCTGGCTAATTAAAACCTCTTCTGTATATAATATCCCTTCCTATGGACTTCTTGGTAATTGTTCCTTTCCCTGCTTACACTGTATGCACCCCGTAGCTGTGCACGCACCCTGCTCACATGCAAGGTGAAGACATTAGTAAACATTTTGATTCGTAAAAATTTGTAATAAATTTGTAATAAATTAATGTCATCTTTTATTTGAAAGTAACAGGTGAACTTTCCTTTCTGGTTAACAGCAATGAACAACTTTAAATAAAAACTTTGGATTTCAGTTAACTTTTTAACTAGTTTCAGGCATGCCTGCACAAGGGTAACACTTTGTTTTTGGAAGAACCAATATGGCATGGATCCAAATGGCTTAAATTCATTGAATAGTATATTTTTAAGTGTAGAACACTTACATGCCCCTTGGTAAGCATTAGGGAGCACACCATTTGCAGTTCAGATGTCAGTATTCTTTGCTGTCACCGTGGCACCAAAGAATAGCCAGTGTTATCATAAGCTTCCCAAAAGCTTAAAACGTATTTCTTTTAACTTGTTTAAAAATGTTGATGGGGTTCTGTTGCCTTTCCCAGCAAATGCTCTACCAAGGAGGAAATCAACCACAAAAAGGTTTGGGAAGGCCAATATTTTGACAGAGTCATAACCTTTCCTTATGCTTTTACAAGAAAAAAACATTAGAGACTTGAATGTGGGGGTACAATACACAGTGGAACAAACATGATTTTTAACAAATAAATAAAGGAGGAGGTACCATTGCACTGCTGTTGCCTTTCACGTAGGCTCATAAACCCTGCGTCCCCTCTCAGAATATGATTGACCCTATCACAATTAAAATTTCCTGGCTGATGTGATGTAGAAGGTTTGGATCGAATCTATTGAAGCAGGATAGCAGGTTTGGATCAATGCTCTTTCAGATTACTGTAACAGTTGAAACATCAAAATTCCTGTAAATATTTCTTGTGCAGTTGCCAGTAATTATCTGTGTAAAACACAAACGAATAACTTCAAAATAATTTAAATCATGAAATCAGGTGCTTTCCCTATGTTCCTCACTCATCCTAATCTTTTATCTTTTATTCTTTCCTAGCACTGTCTGTGTTCCCTTCATCACTTTTCCTTCAATCTTTATCAAAACACATTTGGTTTTGAATGCCAATCGTTCCTCAGGTATGTGGTCTCCATAGGGCCTTCCATTTAAGCGACAAATGGAGCGCAACACATGGAAATGGGACTGTAGCTACTGGATCTATAAACTAATTGCGAAAGACATCATGTTGCTTCTTGGAAGACTGGGATGAATAGCAACGAAGTGGCGAAGTGAGGCCTTTGTTCCGGGGAAGATAATATTTTGCCTGCTCAGGACAGTAAAATCTCAAGGTGGTTGTGTGATAAGGGCACAGCCGAGCTTTCTTTCAAAACTGTCTCCGGTTCCTTGTTCAGCACCCACACGCATGGGCTGTGTATGAAAACCCATGCATGTGACGGGCTGTGACTGTGCTGGTCCAAGAATGACCTCGTCGAGAACCTTCAGAGGACAGTAGGCATATGCCAAAAGTTGTGTCAGTTCCCCAGTAGACCCTTTCATTTTTCGACTTGCTTCCTTAAGGAAGCATCCCATGCCTTTGTGCGTTTGCTTTGTAGGCCAGCAGAACTAACCACAACACACTACTTCCTCATTTCTACAAAGAAACGTGTGATTTTTCTTTTTTACTTAAGTCTCTCAAATAATCGGAATACTCTAGTGATTTGGAGTACGCCCAGAAAAACTGCTGTGGAGATAGATTAAGTGCTCAAGTGTTTTAGTTAGTGATAGGAGTCTGCAACCACCTGTTTCCTATATTCTAGTACAGGCAGTCACCTAAAGACTACCAGAAAGGGCAGAAAGCAACAAGTCTTCTGACAAGTCCTGGGTTACAAAGTCTGTTTTGCCATGAAAATGTCATATTTCTGGTGAGTTGCATTTGTCATATATGTCACATATCCAGCAAGTCAAATGTCATATTTCCAGGCAGCGCGCTTTCTTACCTGGGTCTTTTCCTGGCTCCCCCGAACCACGAGCAAACCTCTTCCAAAAATTCAGCTGTCAGAGGGGCCCAAAGTTGAGCCAGGTCCAAGCGTGATTCTTGTCACCTGTGTAAGTTTTAACTCATCGACATGCAAAAGACAGCAGAGAAAGCGAACAAATTCCGCCTTCCAGATGAAGGGTTTTCTCTGTCTGACACAGATACATGAAGAATCCCAATCCAAAAATCTGTAAACAGCACAAAGGCATATTTCCCTAATTGTTGTGAATATTTAGCTTGGAAAAAAAAATGTTTCTAATGAAAAATTATCCATAATACAGATATTCTGAAGAGTGAAAAAAGTAGCAAGAAGTAGTAACTAAACAGAACTATGAGGAATGGCAAAAGGCAAATTAGTTATGAAATTGAGAATAAAAATGTCTATAGAATCTGAAACTGAATATACAGTAGAGCAGCACCTAAAGTAGAAAGAAAGTCTCAGACCCTTTCAGAAGGATTTTGTTAACAACATAATTCAGGAAAGAATGAATTCATTTAAGGCACTTCCTTAATCATAAGGTTCTGCGTTACAGGAGAAACGAGACCTACAAAAATAATTAGGGGCATGGAGCGAATTCATTTACAAGGGGAAAGATAACTAGTTATCTTTGGTAGGTGATGATTAAGAGTGGGAGAGGGATGCATAATAAGAATTTACAAATATTAGAGGCATAAATATACAAAAAGCAGATTATGAATATGCAGTGCAGTATTTTTAAATCCAGGGACCAAGGTTTGGGCTGTAGGTGACTTATTTGCTAAGGTAAAAAAACACAGGATATAAAGCCTTTTTCTAGGTAGGTTATTGGTTCAAATCTGTCCCTGGCATGACGTGATTTTATAATCTAAAGGCTATCTAGGATTCTGCTCAAAATAAATTTGCTCCTGTTTCAGGAGAAAGTGTCCTCGTTACAAAGGCCGGAGCCTGGACCAGCGCTGCGGCTCGCTGTCCCGACAGAGCAGCGGATGGCGTGTCCAGCCCCATCCCAGCTCTCTGAAAGTGGGGTTTATTGGGGTGGGAAGTGGAGGGAGCCTTTCACCATCCCTGGGCACTTGCACATTCGCTGAGTGCAAGGACTTTGGTCTCCCAGGAGTGTCAGGATCTTATTTGTGATACGCTGTGAAACGGAACGTGAAACGGAACGTGAAACAGAACGTGATTTTATGGATCCAGATTTCTGCAAAAATTGCACACATATTCAAGCCAACGGGAAAGATTTTGCAGGAACAGATTTTCATTTATTGCACTGACACATAGAGTTATGGATATGGAATTTGAGACAGATGAAAAAATTTATTATGTTCCTCTCTAATATAATCCCAAAGTCTAAGCATATCAGGAGTTCCGTGTTCCCCGCTGATGCCCAGACCAGCACTAGGATTTATCAAAAGTGTCTCTGCTCAAGGACCGATCCATCTGCTGCCCCGGCCAACACCAGCATGACAAAGCAGCACCATGAGCCAGTAGCCTCCTCACTCACCTCGCTAGCCACAAAATGCAAAGTCTCCAAATCTACTAAGCTCTAACCCGGTTTGCTGTGCAATCACAGCTGAATTACATGTATAGCCAGGATGTTTCCAAATAGCTACATACTGTACGGCTTATATGGAGGTCCAGAAGGAAGGCTAAGAAAACAATAAGACAATAATAAACAGCACTGGCAGGTAGTCTGGATACTTCCAGCAACATTTGTAAGTGAATTAACACGCTCTTTCACAGCACACCAGTAAACACTCCCTGTAGCAGAAATAAAAGCTGCTTTTTAAGCTACCTTGTCTTTGACAAAGAAAATTTTCTGTGTACTCCTACACTAATCTAGGTGACATGATATATCTTTCTCTGAAATACTGCACATCCATTTTATTTAGAAGGGGGAGAGCAAACAAGTCATTTGCTAAATCTGAGAAGGGTTTGTAGCGTTTCCTTCCACTGCAGCAGAACACGCATTGCATTAGGACTTTTTCAAGTCGGTATTGTTTCACTGTGAAAGGTTACTGAGACTTAGAGTTTCAGAGAAAACGGACTTGATAATAATTAAATACATTCCAAGTAGGAATAAATCTCCTCTAAGAAATATAATAGTGTATTTAATTTCCCAGTTCTCGGGTTCCTTTCCAGACTATAACATGTATACTCCTTTTAAGAAGTCTCCGCTGGTTTGGGTTTTACTGTCTTTAATCAAGAAACTCCACTGCTGTATCAATTAAGACCTGAAGAATTAGCACTTAGTGTCATAAAAGTATGTATTTTAATTTCTTCTACAATGCATAAATTGATTACATAAGGCAATCTGCTCCCCTCAGCTTCTGCCCCTCTCCTGCCCCCTCCATCCTCCCATCTGAGTAATATGGTTCAGAGCAGAAAAGGTTAGGCTTTCAATACCTGTGTGAATGAGGTCTTTTTCAGTGTGACACAAGGTCTCCTTTCTTCGTGATTTGAAAAATCAGAATAGGTTTTTCTCGCGTCTCTTCCTTCACCACAGTCAGCTCTTCTTAGTGCAAAGTGTGATCTATCCATGTTTGAATTACCTTTATTATTGATAACAAAAGCTTTTTAAAGGGAAGTTGAAAGAACGCGGAGATCCTTGACTGGTACTGGTGCTCTAAGCACAGATTTTCTGGAATTTCCCATAAAATGTCAGAGGGGATGTACCTGTAAATGATGTAAATGAATGCCTGTATCTGCTGGCCAGATGGGTTGAAGCGAAGCTGCTTCATACATCTTTTTCACATCAGTCATTATGGTTTGGAGTCTCCCTTTTGTTGCCAGATGCAGACCTAATATCTATTTTGCTAGTTGTTTTTCCTGTGGAAAGGTGGCAGTGAACATGCGGAGATGGTATAAAATGGCATACCTGCCCTGACTCAAAAAGAAGTTGCTTTACACCAGGTGAAGATTTACTGATGAATGGCTTCTCCGCTGGTTTGGGGGAGGCTGGATGGTTGATAACAACCAGAAAAAGAAGCAGTTGTTACTTGTTTTGCTCTCCATTTTATCAGCATAATAATGCTTGTACTGTTCAAGTCTTCTCTTTCAGTCCTTTGCTGTCAATACATTTCAAACCCAGCATCTAGCGGTACAAGCCAATTAAATCCTAAATTCACTTGTCAGAGCATTCCCTCTCTGTGTCTGCCATGTTCTGGAGCCAAGTTCTTCAGTTTCTTGGGTTTAGTCCAAGAGGAAACATTAACAATAAATAACTATGAAGATCTGTATGCTGGGAATTAAAACAATATCTATTAAAGGCACTCTGCGAAAATGATCTCGAAATGCATGATGTGAAAATTAAATAAAACCTGTAAGAATATTAAAGCTCCAAGGAAATAAATGGAATGACTGCTGAGAAAAACTGAAAATGAGGTGCCCAGTGTTTTAAAACTGTTCAGATTTTTGGCAACTTGCACAGTGAGTAAATGCTTTAAATCAGAAAAATTCCAAACAACTTTCAATTGCCTTTAAGCGTATTTTGGACTCAGTTCTCGGTGTGGACAAATGTCACAGAGGAGAAGAAATCTGGCTCAAAACTATGAAGTATGAGTATTGAAAAAAACTTAAATATGCACAATATGTGACTTTCTATTATATTTTTAACAACATTTCAAGGTTGGATACATAATTCATGGCATTTTGGATATCTTGAGAGAAAGTACAGTGTTGTAAAATTTCTGGATCAGCATCTCTTGGCTTGGGAACGTACCCGTACCTCTGAAACTTTTTCAGCTCCCTTAAAACTGTTCTGAATGTAAAATCTCCAATGCTGCAATTCAAAGCCCACAGGAATAAAAAAAAAAAACCCTTCCCCTTCTTCCAGAATGTGCTCTGAATCTGCCTGCATTGTGTAAGGGAAGGGATTCATTCTTTATCTGGAAGTGGCCATTTAGAAATATGAGGCAACAAAGCAGCATCCATTTCCGTAATTTCCTCCTCCAGAAAGAAGCGATCATCTCCTTGCAGAAGGGACCACACGCTTTCGGGATCTTTTTGTTGTTGTTGTTGTTGGGTTTTCCCATCACAGCGGCAGTCGCAATGGAAGGTGTGGTGGCAGGCGCCACGACCGGTGGGCACCTTTGGTTCGGCATCACGCCGAGCCCCATTTTTAAGGTGAGGTGTGGACAACTGCTGTCTTACTCATGTCCTGAAGCCATGGCCAACTCCCACGCTTCCCTTGGACATGACTCATTTGGGATTCACAGTGCTCGTACCTCCCTCTGAGACTCCTTCTTGAACCATCTAGAAGGAAATAAACCTCAGTGCTAGTAAACTGTGGGGCTCTCCCCCCCCCCCCCCCCCCCCCCCCCCCCCCCCCCCCCCCCCCCCCCCCCCCCCCCCCCCCCCCCACCCCCCCCCCCTCCCCTTTTGGGTGGTTTGAATCCATACGTTTTTTGCTGTTGGAAATGGAAATCGAGTTGTATAATTCTATACAGCTCCCAGTCACTGCAGCGCTGAGGTCAACCCGAGCTAAAACACCAGTGGCCTCTCCAGGCTGACCCAGCCAACAATCATCCCGAAGCCAACCGAAAACAGAGACCCGCGCAACCACTTGAGCTGCAGTCCCTTTCATCCCTGCTGAAAGGATTTTGGCACGGTGTCAGTCGGTACCTCCCGGTCCCGTCAAGGTCTCTGGTTGTGCCGGGGCTGGCCGGCTCCCCGGGGCACTTCACCCCAATCCCCCCCAGCCTCCGAAAATGCAGCATCCCCATGGCCGGGGTGCTCACCGCCCGCCTCCCCGCGGGGGCCACCGGGGTTGCTCTTCATCACGGTCTGCTCGACAGTTGTCTCTCCACTGGAGACACTCAGGGAGGCCCTTCAGCGCGAGACCTGGCCACGGGATAAAAGCCGCACGGTAAATAATAGGTGTTATTCTCCATCCTCTGCACACAGAGTTTAAGGCAGGAAAGAAAAGAAGAAAGGGAGAGCGAGTGCTGTGAAAATAAGTAGTGTACTGAGTGCTTAAGACTTAAAAAAGAAACACTGCTAGGAAAGAAAATAAAGAGTAGGTAATGTCCTCACCCTCAGCAATGAAATATTCCTTTAATAACTATTTTCCTTAGCTACTTTTACTGCAGTTTCAGAGCCTTGTGGTCTTGCTGTTTTTCATACATTGCCGGTGGACTAAGATGAAATGGGGCCAGTCGAGTACACCCAAAGCCTGTTCCTTCCTCCACATAACCCCAGAAGCAAGTCAGGATCTCGGAGGACTTCTGGGCCACCATGTCACTTCCTTGGTGCTCCCTGTTCTCCCCAACAGACTGATTTACAGCCAAGCAACATTATAAACATCTGCCCCAGAGATTCTTTAATCCAGACCTTGAGGGCAACCGAACCCCCTGGATCTACATTTCCTCACAACGTGACTTCTCTCTTTCTTGTACCGTGATGATAAGTAGCTGCAACGTTCTCCAGGGCTCAGTCCTGCGTGTTGTCCCCTTGCAAAGGAGGTCACCAAGAGAACAAGCCTGTCTGGGGCAAGAAGGAGATCACCTGTACCAAGATGGCTTGCGTGACTCTCTTCTAAACAACCTTCTCCTATAAGTACTGTTAGCACTAGGCAGTGCCAAATTAAGAGCAATGTGAAATCTTTGCAAATGGTGACTAAATGATGGCGACAATAACAATGTAAATAACTTGGTAATTTACATAGCTGGTTTATAAATAAACCAGAGTCAATATATATTCCTGCTGGTCTCTAAAGAAATTAGACCGGTAAATTTCTGTGAATCACAATAAGGAACATATTTTGTGCATTTAAAATAAATCTCAAAGCTGCATGATGAACTACTTTTAATTATTGTAGAGTGGTACAGGCAGCAGCTTTATATATTATATCTCTCCAATCAATAACAAAAGAGGTACTTTGCAGGAACTGATGCTGTACTTTTGCAAGAAAATAAGTTGTACTTCAAAAGAAAAAGTCGAATTCTAACCTTAATTTGTCCTTGCAAGTCATTTTATTTGACATGTATCTTAAAATTCAGTTGGTTACCTGATGAAGGATCACAGTGCTTAGAAGAATGTAATATACCTTAAACTGGGTAAAAGTTTGTTGGGTTTTGCATTTTAGTTGTAGCTGATAAGGAAAAAAAAAATGCAGAAATACTTTTATTTGACTTTATGAGCAGCATGTATGAAAGCAGAGAAAATTTCTCTAAAAATTCTTTTTATTTAAAAAAATATGAAAGGAACTCTGCAAGGTGGGCACTTAAGAGGGGTATTTTATTTTAAAAGAAATGAAAAAATGCTCACAGTAGGCAAAATCCCCAAATGCAGCCTGTAGCCCGTTGCATTCAGCGGGTAGCCTGGATTGTTAGCATAATGGTAAAACTCCAACAGTGACACTTGAAGCAAAACTTTATGCATTTTTAAAGACAGCTAAAAAACCCCCTGAATTTGATTCTTGCATTCTTGTTTTCAGACATGCCACCGGAAAAATAAGCCAATATGTAGTCTTGGTAACTAATGTTAGCAGCTCAGACTTTGAGCAAGTCAGTGCAGCACAAACACTTGAGAGATATTGGTCCTGTTCAAGGACAGTGCAGACCTGTTTTTCAGAAAACCCACCTTGCTTATAGGTGGTTTCATGTTTAGATAACCACATCTGTCCTTCTGTGGCCCTTTAGGATCTTTCTTTTGCTTTGCAGTCATTCCTAAAGCAAGTTTCATACTCCTCCTTACCCGAGCAAGTAGTGATTATGCTACTGGAAAGCAATAGCATCCTCTGAAAACTGTTTGGTGGCCGAGAAGCTCTCAGGAGCACCTTGTTAATGTTACTGATGACCACATTCAGGGGAATCATAGAATCATAGGATGTGTTGGGTTGGAAGGGACCTTTAAAGGTCATCTAGTCCAACCCCCCTGCAGTAAGCAGGGACATCTTTAACTAGATCAGGTTGCTCAGAGCCTCATCAAGCCTGGCCTTGAATGTCTCCAGGGATGGGGCCTCCACCACCTCTCTGGGCAACCTGTTCCAGTGCCTCACCACTTTCATTGTCAAGAACTTCTTCTTAATGTCTAATCTAAACCTACCCTGCTCTAGTTTAAAACAATTGCCCCTCGTCCTATCGCTACAGGGAACTGGACGTATGCTTGGGGGTACCAGTAGAACTTGATCCAGACTGGCAAGACAGTGGCTCATCTCCAGACCTGGAGCTATGGTGCTAAACTGCATTAGTTTTCCTTCTTTTAGCAATGCAGGTCTTTTTCGCAGGAGATCCTACAGCTGCTTGCAGCCAGCAGCAGAGCCCACAGCCAGGAGTGCTTGCTTAGCTCCTGATATCGATGTGTATTTTGTCCTGGAAATGGCCACTATTAGCGATTCATTGTGCCATTTCACACCTTGGGTCTCTTTCAAGCTCCAGCTGTGGTTGTGGGTTACTTCAAACTCATTTAAATCAGTCATTGGCTCAAGACAGTTTCAAAGACATTTTCTCCATTTAACCACCATCGGATATTTTGGCATCTACTTTCTAATTTTTGTCATGTTTAGCACATCTGGCAGAGTTGTTGCCCTCACAACAGCTGATGTTTCAATGGTACCTCTGCATGAAGGTGACCAGCAAACTTTGCGGAGAGTGTCCAGCTGCCCCCAGGGCAGCAGTTATCAGTGGTTCCTCAACGGCACCAGGCAGCGTCCAGCCTGTGCTGCAGGAAGGCTGGGGATGGACAGAATGAAATATGCAATTTTAAATTGGCCCCAGGGCTAACATTACCCTGGGAGGGAGTTCTTGGTAATTTTAATGACCACAGCAATTCAGGAAAAGGCCTCTCTATTAGATCTCATTCCGGTGCAGCATCTTCTCAACGCTGCGCTGAATAGCAAACAGCAGTGAGGAGGTGTCCTCTGCCCAGCACCTCTGTCCCAGCCCTGCCCCTGCTGCCCCTCTCCTCCCACAGGGCTCTGCGTGCCCTGACACGGTCCTTCCGGGGATGGGAAAGGGGTCGCCAATGGAAAAAGGGCCATAGATGGCTCAAATATTCAGACACTTGCTCTGATTTTCTCTCCGTCACCTGTGTCTATATTAAATGCCTGCCCAGGTAGCTCTGCCAGTCAGGGGGGTGTGATTCCTCATCGGAGGGAGGGCAGAAAGGCAGCACTTTCCCCAGGAAGAGCTTGGGTTTTCACTGTGGGAGGCAAGGGCGTTGATTTCAGAAGACGTATGGGGGACATCCACAGAAGCACCTTCCCAGCCCTGTGCATCAGTCCTCACCCTCTGATAGAGAAGGATACGCTGCTTCCAAGCGAAAGAGAATTATCTCCTGAACAACGGCGCTCGCTGCAGCTCTCTTTGCCTACGCAGCCTGCCAGCCAAACTCCTCGCAGAATAACTCTGTTTGGTTGACAAGAGCCACTGTGATCGCAGTCCAAGGCAGCATCTTTGCAGTTCGCAGGAAGCCGTGGGTTAAAGTACAATTGACCTTCAAAACCCACCAGCACAGGCAGTGCTCGGCTGAAGTGAAATGCAAGGCTAATTTATGAATGGGGCAACTCATCAGCAGCATTTTAATGAATAAACGATGTGCCCATTCATTATTTTTCCATTTCCAAGTGTTAATAAACAGCCCAGTGATAATTAACTGAAATTCTACCTGTATAGAAAAGTGGCACTTCATAAATATCAAATTGTGCTATTATCGTACATATCTGCCGGGTTTCCATGAATATATAAATTCGGCAATTACCTCTGGAACTGTTTGCTAAAACGTAAAAGCAGGTTGGGGAAGAAGAGGAAAGTCATATGGCAATTAAAATTTGAGAAACAAACAAAACGTCCTCCCGATATTCAAAAATTCAATGACAGCAAACAGGGTAATGCAATCAGGAAGGAAAGCCCTGTCCTAATCAGCGAAGGTGATTTTTCACATAACTGGAGATGTGACTGCGCGGGCGGCGCTGAAACCTGCCTGCAATCAGCCGAGCCAGGCTTTAAGGCACCGAGCATCCAAAATTCCTGCCCAAGGAAGCGGAGCCTGGAGTCGCACGACCACATCAGAAGGTCAGCTCTCTTTTAGAGAACAAACAGAAGCCCCCGAATTTTTGAGCCTTCCTAGAAAATTACCCTGCAAACGAAAAAGAAAGAAATAAGAAAAAAAGAATTGACCTTTACCAGCGCTGGGCTTTGCACGTCGCTGGGAGAGGTGTGAGCTGCTTCCCTCATCTCAATGAGATGCTAATTCCCCTACTTTGTTTCTGCGGGGAGACACCAGGCCCTGCTGGAGTGGGAGGCTGTGGGAGCAGGGTGGAAGTGGGGACCAGGACGCTCCCGAGTGACCAGGAAAAAGGGGGAGGCGAATTTTCCTCTGAATTTTTTATGAATTGCAGGGCAGAAGGGAAAGAGCTCAGGTCTCGTCGGATTGTGACTGCCATCCTGGTCTGTAGGCTCTTGAAAACTAAGCAAGCATAGAAGCTTGGAACAAGATTTCAGAAGAAAATAGGGAATACAGAAAGAAATGCTGACCTCCAGAAAGACAAATACAGCCACCTGTGCTGTTCAGCCGGCGTTGAACCGGAGATGTGTTTGGGCAGGAGCACATTGGCAACTCTGGAGCCAGAGATCCCCTGTGGTGGGCCGAGCCGCATCGTCGGAGGCTGTGACATCCCTGACTTGGTTTGTCTGAGCCTGCTGCAGCACGGTGCCTGGCTAACCGCTTGGTGTGACACCGAGATGCCACAGCCAGGTCCTTGGCTTGGTTGGTTCAGCATCTCCATCATCGAGTGGGGTGGTGGGGGACATCTACAAAGCTAGTGACTTGTGGCTAGTGACACCAGGGCAGAGGGGTGGCACAGGCAGGTTGGACTAGAGGCTTGGTGCTAGAATTTAACATATGTCGCTCCCTCACATTGCAAAAAGGTGCCATGCCCTCCCTCAGGACAGTGCTCCTTTAGCGAAGGGAAAACCTGGACTCTCCCACTACTAGATGAGTGGAGGTGCCCAAGGGACAAGGAATAGCAGGGGAAGAGGGGAAGAGGGATTTCTGTTTTTTCAGACACGTGGCATGGCTTACAGTGCTATTTCAAGCTGCAAACCCAAATTCTGACACGGGGGCAGGGGACGGTGAGCACGGGGACTCCCTCCTGCTTCGTACTCAGATGCACAAACTGAGCAGGACCGTTCTGTGGTCAGAGAGGTAGTGCCGAGCGCTCGCCTGTGCGCAGCAGTTTTTCCATTGGCCTGGGTGACGAGGAGATTATCTTGCCCACAGCAGGTGACAGTGTTGGTTCATGGCTCAGCCAGCCGCGGTTGCTTAGCTATGCAGCTGCCATCCCCCGGCTTCCCACATCTCCATACAGGTCCTGAAGCCAAGGCTACTCCAGCAAGGGAATGCACTGGGCCTAGAAAGGCAACTTCCTTTGATGAGGACCTTTCAAACCTCTTTGACCTGACCTCGCTGACAAAAGAGCCCTTCAAAGAAGATGAACTGTTTCATGTGGCAGCAATTTCTCATGTCAATCAAAAAGATTTTTTTCTTACAGCAACAACTCTCTATCCTTTCCCCACAAAATTATTCATTTTAATACAGCTATCCTCCTCTCTACAGTGAACACCCTTGGGTAGCATCTTCCAGTGTCTCACAGACACACTCTTCAATTTGAATTTTCATATTTTATTTTCTTTTAAAAGGGGGGGAAAGGGAAGGAATTGAGCTTTCTTTGATTAAGATTCTTCTTTTGCATTTTTAAAACACACATCTTCTAAAGAGCAAGTTCCTGCATAAGATCTGGTGGTCTTCTGAATATCTTTTAAGAAATAGATGCTTAACTTCCTTTCTTTTTTTTTTTTTTTTTAATGATAGAATGTTTGACCTGTTGGCCTCAAATTTTTAACTCGGTTTTCTGCCTTAAAATATTGCTGCAGCGGTATTTGAACTTCTGCGACATTGGGAGATACAAGTCAAACAAATATTTCTGAAGTTGAAGTAACTATTAAACTTCAATATGGATCCCTAACCTTGAACCATATTTTAGCCAGGAAGCAAATAATATGGATGCACAACTCAGAAGAAGCCATAAAAGCTGCATAAAATGGCCTACAATAGATTTTCAGCACATAAAATTGTCCTGCGTTGAAAGTCCGTTCTCTCACGTTCCCCCCAGGCTCAGAGGGAGCCTCAGCCTCCTCTGTGACTCTGGTAACCTCTACATCTTTGGGAAGGAGAGGTTTCCTTCCCAGTGATATGAAGCATCTGTCCTGGTCTTCAAGCAGGAAATACAAAAGCAATGCTCTAGTAGATTAGTTTAGAAGAAAAGCCTTAGTCTGTTTAGAGGTTTGGAACATCTCAAGAGCCTCAGCAGAGATGGATGGATTGTCAGGGAGTCAATGAGGCTACACACACATGATGTAGTCATATTGTCAGTGCTCCAGGACTTCCCTCGCAGTTCCACGCTTCGCCATATGGCCGTCATTACCCCCAACGTGTGATATGCATATATGTTGAACTTGTTCATAAACAAAACTATACGTAATGCCCGCAGTTAGGACTGTATAGCCAGTTCCACCTTTTCACCTGCTTCTAATTTTGTTCCTCTTGACCTCCTCCTTTGTAGCTGCTAGTGCTTCCTCAATCCCTTAATTATTTATTTATCCATTTATTTGGAAAATTAGTTGGCTTAGGCATTTTTTAAACTTTAAAAAAACCCAAAGCTTTTTAAAATGAGACCAAACCTGTCAAAACAAGCAGAAACTGGACGCTTTTGAGAAAGAGGATGTGTAGGAGAGCAAAATGTGCTTCCTGTCAGCTGGTGGAAATTAGCTGTGATTTGAAAAAAAATGGTAAGTTTTTTAAAAAAATGTCTTTATTTTTTTTTTGCATGCTCTCTGCATTTAATAATGTGCTGTGATCACAGCCTAGCGGTTCTGTGGGAATGCCTAGTGTAGGAGTATGTAAATCGCACCCTGCTTTTCTCAATGGTTATTGGAGTTGTATGGAAAACTTTCCGCTGAGCTGCCAGAGAGATGCTTGTCACTGCCAGTGTCCAAGTTTTGTCCATATAACTCAGGAAATTTATCCGTATAACTCAGGAAATTTTACATTAAATGAGGCAGAAAGTTCGATCTCAGATTGTGCCTCCTGAGCAGCCCCAGGTGCCCTGATGGTAACAGACCTGGGTACGTGGCAGAATAGGTCTATTCCCGTAATTTTAAAGAAATAAAAAAGAATCAATAGGAATTATCTGAGAAGATTATTAACATAGCAAAATTAAAGGTTCAAAGGCAGGGGAAGAGGGTAAAAACGGCAGCTGAACTTTAATTCTGGTCTCTGAATTAGGCTTTTAATTACGCCATCCAGCAGTCCTGCGCAGAATCCCAGGTCGCTGTGAACACTGAAACCTGCTGGTTATTCCTTGCACCATATCTGCCTCAGTTTTCCTCGGAGACCTTGGGATGAAAGAGTGGGAGCCTCCCAACTCTGTGAGTCCCAGTTAAAATGAGGAATACAGCTACGAGCCAAGGCTCGCACTGAGCTGTACACGCAGCCGCGGTTTTTATAGACAGCAGCATTACTTTTTCCATGGCGTACCAATTGCTGAGGGAAACTGAGGCTGAGTTTCAGTTGTTGGTCTTTATTTATGCAGTCTTTATATTATGCCAGAACACAGCTAACCTGAATATTTCTTTAAAGTGAAAATGAACATTTGAAAGAGGCTATAGCCGAGACCTTTAGTCAGCGCTGTTTGTTGTAGCTCTTCTTTGGAGAAGTTGATACAGGACAGAGATTCTGATCCAGTTTTCCCCTTTTGCAAGGAAAAAAAAGCCTTAAATCTGTACTGCATCAGATCCAACCCATCCCATCCCTTGTAATGTCTTTAATCCACTGATGATTGATGTAAACGAGTTTTACTGACTACAGCTCTCAGATATGTGAGTTTATTAGAAACTGTGAAAAGCGGCATCTGCAAAGGGAAGAGGGATCCAAGGAAATGCTGTGCTGGAGATTTCCTCCGGGAGGAGCTCAGCGGCAGGAACAGTTATCCGTGGGGTTTGGTTGCCAGCTGGCCAAGCAGGAGGTGCTCACTGGCCAGCCGGTCGGCACCCTCATCCCTCGGGACCGGCTGGGACGCACAATGCTGCTCGGGCGGCACAGGGGATGTCAGAGAGATGACAGTGCTGGGGGAGGTGGAGGACGAAGGGACAAGGGGAGGATGCTGCGGGAGGGTATCGAGGCCATAGGGAACACAGAGAGGATTTGGGATGGTTGGTGGGGGGGAGGAGGGGAACAGGAATATAGGACACAGTTTCATAGTAAACTAGGCTTCGTTAATGATGCGGCTCTCAGAACTGCCTGTTTTCTAACTTGCAAAGAGTCTGTCAAGTGCTGCCTTTTTTTCTCTCTTAGACTTTTCTCCTCATTACTGTGTTCTTTTCTTTAGTGCCATCCCATGCTGTGACTTTGATTCTCTGCTCTGAGTCACAACATATCCACTGCCGCTTTACATTGTGAAATGCCTTCACACCAGCGTTAATATAAGAATGCATTTTGGCATAATAATTGTATCCAGTTATGGACCACATAACCAATAGCGTGGAGTTGGTAGAACCTTTGCTGCCATTTAAATCAAATCATTAACCAAAGCAATAAAAACCTAAATGTATAGATCTGTAAAATGGTCCTAACCGTTGCTCTATATTAAAGGGAACAAAGGGACTCGAGTCTGGGGTTTTTTTTCCTCCCAGTCATATGTAAAGCTGCCAAATAAGATGATTTCATCCTTTTGTTCATGTCTTGAGCAACCCCAGGATTAGGCACAAATTATGGGCAGTGTCAGGCTGGGCTTGCCCCGGGGGGCGGCGGGCAGCGGCAGAGGGGACCACAGGACATGTCACGCCTGGGTTGCACCGGCAGAGTGATCCGGGAGCCGCAGTCGCACGTTACACCCTGCGGACGTCTCCGGGAGCCTTGCGCTCACACTCGAAGCAAAAATCAAGTTGTCAAAGGCCGTGTGTGTGCTGCTAAATAAAGCGGGGCCAGGGAGCAAGCTTGACTGCTGGCCATCCAGGCTACTTAGTTATTAGCTGTTAACTCACACCTCGGAGCGTTCTGGGTACATGCTGGCTCCTCTCCCTAGAGGAGTGCCGGAATGCGGCTGGCCGTGGGCCCGGCTCGGGCTACCAGGGAGGGTGCACCAGGTTTGGTGCCCTCTGTCCTGTGGGCATCCAGGATGCTCTCTCTGATGCTGTCCTCATGCACAGAGCCTGCAAGGACTTCCTGCGAGGAAAACATCGCCATCATGGGCTGCAGACCCTCATGATTTATTGCCAAATACAGCAACGACACAACTAGAATGCCACATTTATATCTAGACCTGTGGTAACATCCCACAGGGCCCAAGGGACAGCCGTGCAGCTGGTAAGGCTCTGCCGTTCTGAGCCACAGAGGTGGAGAACGGCTCCTGGACCTGTTTGATTTAACAGTACAGATACAGCTGCTGAGCCCAGGAGTGTGGACACCTTAGATGGAGGATACTGCTGCAAGGGTGCACGAGCTGGTACGAGGTGATGCAATGAGGCCCCTCGTCCCGTTTGCAAAGGCGTCTGAGCTTTATATTTTTTTTAAGCTAAATCAGCCTCTCAGTATTGAATTCAATGTCTTAAACTTAATTTTCAGACTGTTAATGCTCAGCATTATGGAACCTAAGACCTTTTGTAGAACCTTTTGCCAGGCATCTAGAAACTGAGGAGCCTCAACTCATTGCTTACTTTTGAAACTCCTGGCCTGAATTTCTGGCTAGCATGCTCTCTCTTCTGTTCCTATGTTTCTACATATCATTATGATATGTAAGAATTTCTTACTGCTGTACTTTTTCCAAGAGCCTGACTCAGTTCTTGCTCATTCCAGTTTAAGGGAGAATTACTCCCACTAATGGTAAAGGAGTTTCAGCGATGTAAAGTTTCAGTGCCAACACACATGAAAGTAGAAGCAGAGGGCCAGAGTTTTAGGGGTGGAGAAGAAATCAGACCGGAGCTGGTACTCGCCTCCCTGCGCTCCCTGTCAAACTGATGGCAAGGCAGCGCAATATTGTTTTTCACTCTTTGCGGGGTGTATTGGCTATCATGGACGTGTGCACATCCTTAAAAGCACCTCCGTGCTGCTGAGACTACTTGTTTGTGTGGAGCGCGTTAGGAAGGCTGTGTTTTTAAAAGACTGATTAGAGATATTTGAGGAAAGAGAAGACAGTGCACTGCTTTGGTCCCTTTAAGTCTTCTTTTTATATAACGGAGACAGAATTCTTTCTTTTACCACAGCCAGCCTTGCACTGTGAGCATTGTACCCACAGTTCAGGCTGTGTGGTCCCACCCCCTCAACTGAGATCTTGTCCTGATTACGAGCTCTCCCTCCTCCTCCCCTCCTCTCCCCACCTCCAGGGTCAGCTGGGCAAAAGTTATGCCACAGCCCAGAAGAAAGAAAAAAGGTGGAGAAGTCCCCAGAGACGAGCTGCCTTGGTTGGGGCACTTCGTAGCAGCATCCCAGGCAGAGCAGCTCCCAAATGCCCCTCTCAGGTGTCTCTGTCACCTCTCATCTCTTGGCCTCTCAGCCCAGGGCTGCGCGAGTTTTTCACAATTCAGCTGGGGCTTTTACAGTCAAAGGGTGAAATCTATAACTCTGCTGCTAATTTAACGTACAATGTAATTGTGACCCGCAAGTGTAATGGAGAAGCTCAGAGTCTAGACCCTGATCTGAAACATTTCATATGTGTGCTTTTAAAACCATAAGCAAGACCATAAGTGGTCCTCCCCTACCGGTTCACAGATCTTTTAAAAATCTGACTGCAGCATCTGCTGGCAATGTTGTCTACATATATGTAAGCTTTGTTTTTCATGCATATTCATGCAGTAGGTCATTTATACACAGCATAAACAACAACAGACCAAGGACTATGTCTGATGGACCCCAACAGGACTAGGCTGAAAAGAAGATTTAGTGCTTCTAGTAACAATATTTTGTTGGCAATTTGACAGCTTTGACCTAAGCCAAGTGACAGCGTTAGGTGATACACAGTATGCTGACAACTTATTACATAAAGTATCATGGTTGGCTGTCAGAAGCTTTCTTGGAATCCAGAAATATAGCTCTGGCCAATTTTTATGGCAGTGAAAATGTGTTCAGTAATTTCTACCAAGGCAGTTGTTGAGTGGGGAGGCTGAAAGACAGGACTGATGGAGAGTTATTTGATAACAACAACAACAAGTTGTCCACCTGCAATCGGGCAGGTTTATCCACATGGTTTTGTAACCTTCTTGGCAGTGACTCAGTCATTATGACACAGTCCAGACAATTCCCTTTTCTCTCTGGGGAAAAACATCACCCCAGCAAAAATAACAGGCTACCTATTTCATTCTTAATCTAAAAATGAATTGGGAAGGAGTAGCAGTGCATGGGGAAAATAAAGCAATGCCACTTGGATTCTGTGCCTCCGAAATACAGAGCGCTTCACTTTAAGCCTTGAAACTGCGAGGACTCTGAAGGCCGGCGGGCATTGCCCACCCTTGTATGGCCCTGGGAAGCTCAAGGGCATTGGCAGAGCCAAGGATTTGGCTCCACAGGTCTCCTTTTTCAGTAATGATTTGGAAATACAACATCACAGTTCTTCATATTCTCTATCTGAAGCTTTGCTTGCAATAAAAAAGGGATGATTATTAGACTAAGCCATGCAGTTTTGTGAGGAGAAGGATTAATACGACAGGAATGGTCACTTACAGGGAGCTAAAGCCCTCAGTGGCTTTCCCGAGCATCCCTCCCTTTGCCCCTGTTAAGGGAAGGGATCAGCGCAGGCCCAAGTAGCTGGAAGGGCATACGGTGTTTCGAGAGGGGCAATAGCATCACCTCATCAGCTGAGATATCCATCCTACCAGGTCTGTTCAGGGCTGGGCTGCTTCTTTTTGATCTGGCTTTTGCTACAGCGGTGGCATTGTCTGAGTCACGGAGGTTCCCATATACTTTTTAAATGCAAATCAAGTACAGCATGATAGACACACGCTCTTATTTAGAAATCTTAATCTTGTTTTGACCAACACAGCAATTGCTCTTGTGAGAATATTAGCCGAGGGAGTTAATTTAAATTAGCGCAATTTAGGCTGGGGAAAAATACCAGGCGGGTCCAGTGCCCAGGGATGCATGGATGGGCAGCTGGGCTGGCCACCAGCTTTGACCCCTTGGGTTTGATAACTCTGCTTTGACCTGGCTTGCGGGATGCGGTGGGGAGGTGAAACCGCACGAGCCCCGACTGAAGGGAAGGCGCCGCGGGCATCGGCGATGGCCTTTCTGCTGCCATGTCGACCCACACCGGTAGAGCTTTACAAAATGAACCGGTACGACGAGCGAAGCAACCACAGGCAACAGTTTTTTACCGCCTGCACGTGATCAGACACACAGACCCCTTCTTCTGGCGTGTCTGGCACAGTCTTAATTAAGCAAGTCAGGAGCTGGAGTTGAAAATACGGTATCACATTTCCCATAATGTGCGAATTGATGGTTTCCTAGAGTCAGGGGTGACAAAAATCTTCCCTTCCTCCCAGTTCAAAGTAACTGTTGAATATACAGACGGGCCGTATCTACACCTTTCCCCTCACAGCGAAAAGTGCTTTAGATGATTAAGAATTTAAACTGTATTGTGAGCGAGAATCTTGGCCGTTTTAAGGAATAAGAGTTTCCTTAGAAACCGGGAAAAGTAGTTTAGGAGCAGACGTTTATGAGGGCGAATATGTGCACCATCAATTAACACCTTGTTTCTTTCACAAGTTCAGTTATATTTACAACACTGCTAGGAAGCAGTGAAAGCAGACAGTTTTGTATGTGCATCAGGGCTGTGAAAGATAGACTCCGCGCTACCAGACAAACAGGGATTCACACCATATGGCTGGTTCAGGAGTTTTGACCGATTTAGAGCAAACGCATAGTAATTTCCCACCGGCGCCGGGTTCGGATGAATATTAATACGGATCAGAAATGACAAACAGAGAAATGGACAAAGATTACATCCCCTGATTACATCCCCCACCCCAAATCTGACGCTCACTTTTAAAGCTGCTTTCTTGGCAAAGTCAGCAGTTTGCACCTGATTTCCGTGGTACTTTGCTTACGTCGGGTCTCCGTAAAACCCCACCAAATGTTTCCAGCTCCAAGCGGCAGATTATCGGCTGCAATTTGATATCCAGAAGAGTTCATAGGCTGAGCGTGTTTAAAAAGCAGCCAAACAAGCCAAGAGCTCAACAGCTAACAATGTTGAGGAGGCTGTAGACACCGAGCTTGGCACCGACAAACGCTGCTGTCATTCCTACCTTTAATGCCGGTTATATCCAGAGCCGGTTTTATATCAAACGTGGTGCCGGAGTACCAGCACATTGCACATACGTATCCTGAGAGGCTGCAGTACTAATACATTACAAATCACACAGCAGTTCAGCTGACAAGCAGAGGAGTAAACTATTGTGGACCCAGCTGGCATAAAATTAACCCTGGTTTTATCTTGCTTTCACTGAAGGAGACTTATTCCCCTTCTTTGCAAGAAGATAATTTAGAAGATAGTTTATAATTGCCTACAAGAGTCTCCTCAATTCAATTTCTGACCAGCTTGTGTGGTGGAAATAATGAATAATTACGTTTGAGACAAAACTTGAGTTCCATATTTGGTGCTAAAACTGGACATTTTGAGTCATGGTCCTCCACCCCTCCTGTTTCAGAGATGCGGTGCTGCATTCGGCTCTGTGGAAAGCAAAGGTGCCGTCACTTAAAGCACCATTCCCCAGCTACTGGAAGAAAGTCCTTTTGGAGCTGGTGGCTGAATGGGATTATATCCCAACAGCCGGGTGGATCCGATCTGAGCGCTCACCACCTGCGGAAACAGCAGTGTAAGCCCCAGCTACCCTCAGGGTATGTCGATCCTCTCTATGGACAGATTCTGTTTTCAGCTGACTTACTCTAACCGTGTGAGTGGAAATTTTTCATTCAATGGCTTATTTCAGGATGGCTGAGCTGAGAGAATTCAATTAAAAATGACTCAGCTGATTCTGAGGACAGGTTAGTGGAATGACTGTTTTCCTATGTTAAAAAAAAATCATTTATTTGAGGAACCCCCTCATGCAAATGCTCTGGAGTGGGTGCCTTCAAATTTGGCAGGATGCATGACTTTTCTATACCAGATTTGTTTTTTGCGTTTATTCTGAATATTCTCCTGCATGGGTATTTTAGAAGCTGCAATTAATACATGCCCTCTATCGACAAGTCTGTTTTTTTAAACTGAATTATTAAGCACGTTGACACAGGGTTTTTCTTGTGACTTCTTAATTTTCTTTTTTATTCATTGTCTATTTGGATTTGGGGTACCACTGAGCTGGAGTATTCGTGTTGTATATATTTTATGTCCAAAGAGAATATATGAAGGAGCATTTAGTTATGAATTCAAAAGCCCAATTTTCCCTTGCCCACCCAACGTACATAACAAATTGGGTGAAGACAACCACCTATCTCAGCACCTATGTGCAGTTTAATTTCCTCTCAATCGTTTGGCATGCTTTATTTTCTATATGTTGTTGTATTTTTGAAATGCCATTCGCATTCTGGTCCAAAGGCAAATTTTCTGATTCTCCCATGGCTTGCAAGATGCTCCTCATGGGGTGTATCTTCCTGTTCCAAACACAAACTTAATTTTTGCAACACTGTTGGCACCAAAGAGGACTGAAAAGACTACCACAGCCTGGAAACCATCTCGTCTGCTTGAGATCCACTGCTTCATTACTGCCCACCACTTCCACAGCAGAAGAGGCAGAAGTCATCCAGAGACTCGCCTTTATCTTTTAGCACAAGGTTGTTTCAAAATCTGTTGGCTGATTGTAGCATCAGTCTTGTGGCAAAAAATGCAGCAGTGTAAGTAAGGCTTACTGCAGATAACTACAAGGAGTTAAAATTCAGGGTTTTTCAAGCAATCTCAGCTGTCGCATAACCTGCTTTTTAGAGTCTGATTTTCCCGCCTTTGAAATAGTCTCATTCAATGGTTGTGCAACAAGATGACTGTCTATCCATTAACAAAAGAAGAAAACGTAACAGACCTAAAATCCACATCCTCAGAAAAAATATCTTCACCAGCTTTAGATGCCAAAATGAAAGGCAATTCTAAGACACTGACATTTACAATAATGTACGGGAGAAAAAAAAACATAAAACAATGGCCAGGCTACGGTTTCTTTTGAGCTACAGCAAATCTGTTCCTTAAGAATAAATGCACGTAGAGGGCCTCCTCCTGAATGGGATCTATGCGACTGCATCTTCCGACCTTTTGCAAACACGAGACCTCCGCTCGCGAAAAATACGGTGGGCTTAAAAACCTGAGCAGCCTATCGCAGTCGGGCTGAGACAGGCTCCGTGAAACGCAGGTCTCGCTTTTCATCAGCGAGGCCGTTGTTCACCTCCTGAATGTTTCCATCAGCCCGCTGGCAGACGTGCTCCCGAACAAGCCCGCACGCTCGGCCCCGCCGCGGCTTCCAGCGTCGTTTTGGCAGCGCCGCAGCAGAAGCCAGACAAAGATAAATGGAAGTGCGAGGGCTATATTTACCCAGCATTTAAACATACTGTATGCTGGAGATTGAAGGGCCTGCTGGGAGGTGACACTGCGGGTTTCAATAGGGAGCACGTCTAGCAGAGCCCTTATGCCTCATTCAGGTCATGCAGCTCCCGTGACTTTAAGGGGTGGGGTTTTTTGCCTGAAAAATAGGGTTTTTTGTGAGTAAAATCCAGACAATAGTGAAGTTTGATCCCTTATCAAATGGCAAAGCAGGAACATTGCTCTCCCGGAAATGTTCTTCCACTATTCAAAGGTCATCCAAATCTAAATAGGAAATAAATATGAAAAGGAACACGCACGAGAAGCACAGATCCAGCAAAAAAAGTTGCTTTAAGAATATGTTGATTTTGCTTCATAAGCCAAAGACATGAAGCAAGAATAGAAGTATTACATTAATTTTTCACCATTTGCCATTCAAATAACATCTCTATTTGGCATACCTTTAGACATTAATCTCACACGTCATAGATCGATAATATTAAAGCTGGAAGAGCATGTAGCTGCAAGAAGGATTTGTAACAAAACAAGTTTTCACTGAGATAGGCCTTTTCCACACAATACCAATAAAACTGGAGTAAACACGATATTTTGAAGACTGTCAATCCATGTCGTAGGATGACTTTGGAATTTTAGGTTGAAGACTGGCATAAAGGAGATATCAAGAGATATTGCAAGATATGCCTTTAATAAACAATCTTTTACTACATAGATATAATGAAATCACCACACTTACCATGTCTCCTTTCAAGAAATCCTTTGATTCTGTTGTGAGTCACTGACGGAGAATAGACACTATGAATGGCAATAAACACTGTAGTATAAAATAAGAAATAAATTTTCATTGTAAAGGATTATTTTAACCAGGTCTTCTTGGCTGGTGAATGGAATATTTATGGCACCAAGGCAGTCAAAATCTTGATGTTACTGCTCTGCGAGTGCAAGGGATGAAGGACTGTTAATGCTACCAGCATCTCTGTTAGAGGTTAAATACAGAAAGGCACGTGGTTCATGAATGTTAGTTGTATAAGTAGGGCCTAAGCACCTTGACTAGACGTGTCCATTGTTCCACCACAGCAGACCGGGTGGGATTCAGCTGCCTGGCTGTTCCTTGCAGGAACTGTAGAGGTTTGTGGGAACTCTGGCCACAGTTGTGGGGTGTTGTTTTCTCTCAGAAGCCACTTCTGATCCTCAGAGGATGCTGTCCTGATGAGACTGAATCCCTGAAGAGATGGGGGGGGATGAATACGGTGAGGTCTAGCTGCTCCCCCATCATATCCTGGGGGTTACAGCCCCTTCGACTCCTGCTATTCCTCCTGGCCCACAAAACTGTGCCTGCCTTATTGTAGTGCAAAATAATTCAGCAGAAATAAAAGTAAAATACTTCAACCAGATTAAATTTAAATAGTATAAAATTGTGATTTGTGAAGCAAAACTGCTGAATGAGTAAAAGAAAAAGAAGCATGAAAGATTTCGTATCAGTTTTTCCATTTCAAAAGGCTCGCCTGTAGAATGACCCATCCAGCATTCTTCAGGCTTTAATTACTTAAAAGCAGGGAGAAAGTTAGGATTTTGGCGCAGGATAAATATTCCAGACTTGAACAGAAGATGTTGCTTTAATGACCTGGACACTATCCAGGAAGTACGCAAAGGCTAGCAGGCACTTCTGACAGCTAATATATCTGATAAAAAAGAGCATTCTGGCCAATTAAAGAACTGGGGTAGAAATAATGGTTTGTCACCAAGTGTGTAACTGAGGCCAATTGGTCCAGATTAACCAATGGGTTATCCTTTGTAAGTGAATTTAAAGGTCACGATGAGCTGTCTTGGTGGGTAAAAGATAAAAATGTTAAATTAATATGGTGGCAAAAGATTTTCAAATGTGAGACGTGAAGATAAAAATTAGATTTGCAAATCATGCAAAATCACCTGGAGTGGACTAAGCAAATTACTCTTATGGCAGAAGGTCATTAAGAAAAAAGTGTGAATAAAAGTATGAATTTCCATCCGCCGTAGAAAGCAGAAGCGTTAAGTATTCATAGGCAAATGTTCTCCTGAAGGACTTTATTATAAACTAACAGCTGGGAGCGTATCCATCTGTACATGGGGAGATATAGGGCTGTTTTAGGGCAATCTAGTTTCTACCTCCTACAATAAAACAGCTGGTTATGTTACTGATAGTTGGCCTACACAATACTACTTGACCATGAAGAGATTATCTCTAATCTAGCTGTAAATTTCCATCGTGCTGAACACCCAGGGGACAAGTCCCATCAAGGTGGATTTTTCCAGCATGCTTTTCTCTACAATCTTCTGTTGCACAGAGATGTAAAGGTTGACACTGACTAGATGGAGAAGATGGTCACAAAAGACCTATAGGAAGCTCTAGAATGTCCACGGAGATGGAGCTTTGGCAACCCTGGCGTGGCTATGGCAGCCTGTGACAGAGCAGAGTCACCAAGGTTATGTTGCCCGAGTACCCCAAGCTAAAAACGGGCACCTTGGGAGAGAGAACTGAAGCCAAAAGTTCGCACTCAGTGCTTGGGGCAATGATTATCTGTTCCTCCCAGCCATGCTCTTGACCTTCTCCTTGCTCAGTCCTGCTCTATCGCCATAAACTGATGTAGGTGGAGATGTGAGGGGCTACTAATGGGATGAATGGATTTTTACACTATAAATGACTATCCAGCTTCCCAAATGCAAGACAGCCTATTTAGACACAGTGTCATGTCCAGTTGAGAGCTGAAGCCTCTCCCAACTGGACACTCCCAGCAGGGGCAAGGTAAGATGGCCTGTCCTCATGCCTGCCGCACGCACGAGGGATGTGGAGGCAGCCTCGCGGCTCTGGCCCTCACCTGCCAGACCGAGGGCACACATCAGAGCACCCAGCTAGGTGGTTGCTGCTTGCCACCAGCCAGCTGGCCGCTCCTCGTGAGCACCTCTGCCCCATCCCTCTCCAGAAAGTCTTGTTGTGTCGTTAATATCAGAGAGAGCCCGTCCACCAACCACTTCTGATTTCATGTGCATCACACCCAGCAACTGTATTCAAATGGCTCTCTTTACTGCTACTTGAGAGACAAGATTTCCAAAATAAGGCAATAATTATCCACAGTAGCTGTTGCTTATTTTTACAAGCACCTGCAGTGTGGAGGCCCCACATCATCACTGCAGAGCATAAAAATGTAGATGTTTATAACAGCCCAAGTCCAGCCAGCCCCATGGGAAGTTTTCTGGTGCTCACCATCTCCCAGCTGTGCTTGGCGCTTCCTTCCCACCTAGAGGGGGTCACCCCCAGCCCCCCAACCAGGGGGGATGCCACTTCTGGGTCCCTCCTTCAAGCAGATTAATAACATGGGAAGGAGCCTTCCTGCCCCCCACACTGCCCAGACTGAACTGCTGGGGACAGGCTGGTGGGCATTTTTCTTGTCTTCCAGGGCTTCTGGCAAGGAGATGAGGAGCAGTGACAGCCCAAGTGCAGAAGCAAAGAGCAGGACCAAAGAGGCTGCAGCTGGCTGCCCCTTCCTTCCTGGCATGGTGCAAATATTTGGTTTTTACCTCCCTTCTTCCAGCCCCAGGTCTGATTGTGTGTGCAAACTGTTCTGGCAAGATCTGGGCGGCTTTGAAGCCACAGAAGACAGCAACAACTCTGAGAGAGCTCAAGCACTATTAAAAAGCCTAAAACTCCATTCCTGCACATAGTATTGAGGTGCTAGTGCCTGGCTGTGAGATTTCGGGACTTCAGAAATGGGTTATTACAAGCATATAACCCATTATCATAAATGGTATTTATTTTTCTTTATGTGAGTACCTAAAATACCCCAAACACACATAAAGCAGCTATTTATTTCTCCGAGGATCATTTAAAATGCTTGTTCTTCCATGGATTACCCATGTGAGTGAATGAACTCAAACCACTAAACAGCTGATTCTGAGCCAAATTTTCAATGGGTATTAAAAAAGATGTACACATACGTAGGAAAGTGTGCATTGCCACACGAGGTAAATGCATGCAAATGAAGATATCCAAGTACAATGGCCATAAAGCGTTGATGAAAGGTATTTTATTGACACTGAAGTAACCTTGTTGAATTGCAAATTTTGGCTTCATTTCCTTTTCTGTAACCAGTGCAAAAGCAAAGAAAGGATCTGATTTCCTGGAAGCAGGGTTGTCTTATCAGTTAATATATAGTCCCACCTTTTACATTGGGTGAATATATTTGTATGTCCTTGGTTGGCATAATTTGGGACAAAAAGGAGGAGATATCTTGATTTTTCAGAGAGAAGCGGCTATTTTGAGAACGAATTCTAGGGAAGTAGTCTGACGTTTCTTTAAAGAAAATGCAAAACCAAATCACATCTAGTCAGAGCATTAGCAAATTGCCCTTCTAGTAGAAGGAATTACAGTACTGAATTTTTTAGTATATCGTTTCCTATAGGTTTTCCTATAGGTTCCACCTAGGTCTGCCTCTGTCTGGTGGTGTCTGTACAGCTGTGGTGGAGCTAGAAAGCTCTTCTGATGAGGTTGGTTTCAAGGCTGTGCTCATGTGGTGCCATTTCAGGGATTGCTACACCATACATAGCTGCACTAAGGTCCCATTGATTCTCAGTTCAATGCAGGCTCCCCAGTTCCCGACTCACTTTTGAAGACTCACTTAGGAAGCTTCTGAAACTTTAACCTTAAGTCTCTTTGCTGACACCCTGAGAAAGTGAGGGAGTGTATGCAAGTACCCATGTAAAATAAAAATATATGTCTTTAATATTTGAAATTTCAATGGAACCGTTGTACTGTTTTGAGATAGCACTGTCCGTTCAAGTGCTAGAGTGAGAAGCATCTCATCTTAAACCCACAGGGCTGGGAAAATCTCCTTCTGAAATCACAGTATTTCTTTCATGAGCTGCGAAATCTGAGGAAATAAAACTTGGTTGAACTTTTTCTCCACTCTTGGTAAATAACATGTAAAACAGAAAACAAAAAAAACCCTACACAAACAACAAGCAGAGCCTTCTTGACCCAGCTGACTTCACTAGTTGGTGCCTTGTTTTTTTCCCTTTCCTTAGCTGTCATTGCATCTCGCCCCCTGTAAGCAGCTCAGTCTCATTAAAAGCAATGTGGTGAAACTAGCCACATCATTATATTTGCTTAGATGGAGTTCTTATAGCCAACATTTACTGTTCATAATAACTGCCACTTAGGATTGGTGAACCCCCTATCGGCACCTTCCTGGCGGTTTGTTGGGGTGGGGTGGGCTTTTTTTTGTGTGTGTCTTACTTTGGAATTTACATGTCTTCAGAACAACTAAAATTCACAAGAACAAACTAATTAATGGATTCCAGTTTTGACAGCTACAAGAAGACAGATGAGAAAGTAACATGCTTCTGGCAGCGTGTTATCAATTGGGAGGCACCAGTGCATCGCCTCTATGTGGTACAGTGAGCTGGAACCGACACTGACAGATGACACAGCCCTTGACAGTGAAGCCTGTACGAGCTGACAGCTCCACTTGCACTCAGGCAGGTCCAGGCTCGGCGCTGGAACTGAACCAGCTTGATGTGCACAATATGCTTGCTTTTATCTTTCCCCCGGCTCTACAGTGGGCAGGCTGAGCGGCACTGCCAGGTGGATCCCAGGACCCGCCTTAGAAAGTCACAACTCTAACAGGTGCTATAGATTTTACCAGCAAAAATAAACTAAAACGATTAAAAAGTATTATCTTCCGACTGGTGCTTTGCACTCCTTTTTGGAAGCAGGGTGGCTCCCTGGGACTAAGAAATCCTGGCTTCCTATGGACCAGTGGGTGTCTCCTGGTTGGATTCTCAAGTGCCTACTAAGGGCTTGTTCCGAGCGAGCCTCTGCCGCAGCTGGGCACCCCGAGCCTCCCTCTGCCATGTGGATTTGCCGGTGTGGAAGAAGGGCTGGACGCACACGCCTGCCTTTCTTTCAGGGGGATCTCTCTTCTCTGGGGAGCTGCCTGCTTCACAGAACTGCAGGAGCTTGTGTCTTTGGGCCTATTAACTTGTCAAATTTGGTCAAAATTGGCCAAGGGTTTAAGTTGAGATGGTGCTGAGGGGTGGAGAGAGGGTGCAGACGAACATGCAAATACAGAGCATAGACCTAATATGCAACATAGACCAAACTTCCTTTGAAAACAAGGGTAATACAGCAAGGGTAGAGTTTCTTCACGCTACACATTCAAGACATATATCTACAATCTGAAGATTAAATTGAGTCTGAGCGTAGAGGCCCAGGCAGCCTTATCTAATTCTTCCCTAAGGGGACACTGATGCTAGAGGCACCTGCGTAACTGCTCCATGCCGTGGTGAATTACAACCCTACAGCAAGTAACCCTTCACAGATTGCTGTGATAGATCTTTGTTCCAGTCCTCCTCAGTGTACAGAGGTGGGCTCAGGAGGAGATCGTATACTTTTAAAAGGAACAGAATACTGGAATCTATATACTCTCATGGATTTAAGAGAATACTGTCTTAATGAAGAAAAAATCTGGTCAAATTAGCTTAAATCAGCCTAGATCTTCAAGAAGCTTCCTTTCCTTCACCTCTACTGCTGTAATTTTTTTCAGATCACATTAGGGAGGAACTGAGAGCCCTATTAAGGGGAAAACCCAAGTTTTATGGCTCCGGCGGGGGGATTTATTGCGGCCAACACATCTCCCTCCCTTGCTCCTTACAGCTCCATACGACCCTCCTGCCTGCTTCCCTCCTGTTCATTACGGTCTCCTTTGGCCCCCCAGAGCAGCTGCCAGTGCTCCCTTGGCCTAACGCCGGGGTGACACAAGCAATAATCCCAGCAGAAGCCAGAATGGCACTGGGCATATTTGTCCTCATTCAGCAGCTGTCAACGGGAGCTATTTGAAAGATCGATGGGGGTTTATATGGCTTTGTGTGTGCACATGTGTCTCGGAATACGGCGCTTAACTAGGAGGAACATAATTCCACTCGCTTCACTGGGACTATCCATATCCTTAATACTATGCTCATGTTTTAGGGACTTTGCTGAATCGGGACCTAAATTTGTGAAATTTGTGTTGTTTGCACGATTGCCTGGATTCCTCTGTGCTGGGGCTACCCATCCATGCTGTCGTTTAAGCTACTCAAGAGCTTGGTGGTACTATGTAACAGGAGGTACATTTCACAATCTGTTTTCGACTGTTTTAAAAGTGTCAGAGGAAACAAAAGTTCATTAAAAATTGGCCTATAAAAAGACAACTGGGCAATTTTTTGAAGTGTTTTTCTCTGTGAACCTCTGTGAGGACAAAATTAAGGGTTTTTTTCCACATGTTGATACTTTTGCTTGCTGTTACACATCTATGTGATGTATAAATAATAGATCTACTGGAATTCTTCAGAAAAATTCGTTTAATGAGGATCAAGATTAACAAGGCTTCCCTTTAAGTCAAGAAGAAGGAGCTTATATTCCTTTTTCCAGGTAGCCTTTGTGCATCACATTGCCTTTCCCTAGGAACCAAACAAAATGCACAGCCTGAGTGGCTCCAGCTTCTCAGGTGGCTCATATCATTGAGAAAGCAGAAAAGCATGTAAGCACCATCATTATTTATCTTACGTTAATGCTTAGATACTCTTACTCCAATTTCACAGTCAAGGAACACTGAGGCAAAAAGAAGCAATTGCCTAAAGCAGTATTGTGGTCCTGTGTTGAGCCTTGCAGCCTGTGTTTCCTCTGAAGCAATGGAAAGCCACGTTCTCATCTCCATGTGGTCCCTCTTTCTCCTCTGGAGGCAATCTGCCTGGGTAACAGCGTGACAGCTCACAGGCACCAACTCAGGCAAGGCCACACGTTGCATTGCAGGCACTGCCTGTCCGAGTCAGGCCGGTGTTATGTTTTGAGGAACCCACAACAATTTATTGTCATTTAGACAATTATTCTCTCATCTGATGACCCCTCCCCACCTGGGAAGGGAAATTGGGGAAAAAAAACAAGGAAAACCAAGGGTTGAAATATAAACAGATTTAATAGAATTAGACTAAGTAATTAACATTAATAAATACTAAAGAACCAATATGGATCCCAATACCAATTAAAATACACAAGGATTATAGTCAGCCCATTCTATTGGCAGGAAGCTGTGCACTCCCAGTAGCGGACAGCAAATGTTGGACACTGCGAGTGCTGCGGCTTTGGGAGGAAGGGAAGGGTTCAGGGGGCCGGTGCCAGGGCAAGAAGTTCTCTGGATCACAGCCATGAAGGAATAGAGAGCTCCTCGGCAAACTTTCTAATTTATATCGAATGTGACGTTCATGGTATGAAATAATCCTGTTGGCCAGCTTGGGTCAAGTGCCTGGGTCTCGCTCCTCCTCCTCCCCACACCTGGCAAGGCTCGAAACACTGAGACCTTGAGACCTGCATGCCATACCAGGCTTAAAAGTAAATATTTTCGCAAATTCAGACACTAGAGACTCCTAAGAGTGCATTTTTCCCAAGCATTAGAAGAGAAGTTAGCCCTGTGTTGCTCAAACCAGGATAGCTGGTCACGCAGGGGTGAAAGGCTTTGTTTTAACATTGAAGCAGCAAGCTACAATGATGTTTGAGGAGACAGTTATCACTAAGTTCTTGTTTTCAAAATCTTACACCTACCTGAAAAGTTACCTTCTAGAAAGAAATTCAAATATCTCTTCTTAGCCTACACCAGTTTGTAATTAACAGAATATAGAAAAACAGTGATTTTCTCCGGAAAATTATTTTCATAAGCAAAAACATTGTATTTCCTGGATCCAGATGTTTAAACATATATGTTGCACCAGATAATTTTTTAAAGAAAAAGCTTATAGAAAAGATGAGCTAAGGATATGTGACCAGAGTTCGTTCTTTCTTATTTCATACCGATGAAAACAAATTTTATATAAGCAAATAGAAAAATGTCACTGGTATTCTTAATTTTTAAATATTAAAAACAACCTCTGGGGATAAAAATACCTGATGGATACTGCTCCTGATTTAAGAAAAGTCTTCCCAAGCACAGAATAAACATGCAGTGGGAGGTGCTCAACAGCATTATAACTGAGTGCCCTGGATGGTCTTCTGCAAAGGTCAATAGAAATAGCTATTTAGAAACCAGGCCCTTGCTTCAATCCCTCTAATACGAAATTAAGCAGTGAATTGACTACCCTTCAGAATGCACCTTGCAGCAAGAATCTAGGGTGTTTGACTATTCCGAACCGAAGGTATTGTCCTTCAGGGTTTTTTTTTCTTTGAGTTTTTTTTTGCTTCTGTATTGGTTGCGTGAGTCACATCCTTATACACTTACAAAACAAAGCAGGATCACTCAACAGGCAATTTGTGAACTCTGCCTGTCTAGGTTAGGTGCTGAATCCAAATTCAAACTAGATCCAGATGAAATATTTATGAGTATGCATAGATAGATATTTACACAGAGAGACACGGATATAGACAAATTCAGATTATCTGTTTTTCTCCCCCATGATCAGGCTGTTCCTGGATTGCTCGCTTAGATATATTTTAAATGGCTTGCATTTATATTCATGGTGTTGCACATATCTGTGTTCTTGCTGTTTTAGATAGATTTTAAAATATCATACTGAAATTTTATGGAGCCTGATAAAGTTGGATAGCAAACTTTCTTAAACAGAATGAAATTGTACTATCTAACATCATACAAGGCTGTCCAAGATATTCTTTAACTTCTTTAAATACAACGTAGAGCATGCAGTTCTTTTTCTTTGACATTTTTTGAGCAGGTTCTCTTCAAAGAACTCCATCATTTATATCTGCAACCCAAGAATACATGCAATATTTCTTTACAGCCTGGCTTATCAAGAGAATCTCTAGCAGAGGAAGATACGGTGAGCCAAATTTTCTGGTGGTCTAAGTGGGGAAGCTCACTGACCACATGAAGGCTCTGGCAATTCATACTACTAGAGTCTGACTTTTCTGGCGTATCCACATTATGGAGATTAACAAAACACACTTAAAATTTCAGCTGAGTATGTACTGTGATGCTGTCAGCATGAAAAAAAAAGCACATTCTACGCAAGGAAAAATGAGCTTAAATTTCTTCTTTACAGTTTCACTCCTTTGACTCCTTCCTGCATTCAGATAGGTAAATGTAGTGGCTCTGACTGTTTCTTGTTTCTGTTTAGGAGCCATACATGGAAGATAAATCCACCAAGGGTTGTTTTGATAAAAACAAAACAATATCTCTGGCTCAGAAAACCCCTGAGATGCAAATTTGTGGTTGCTAGGAGAGTATTTTTGAGAAATATCACTATGTGCTTTCTGTATTCTCATGCTTTTCTGTAGCTACCTGCCCCTGGACACTGCTGAAAACAGGGTCTTGGGCTAGATGGACCTTATATTGGTTACAGTCAGAGAGGCCAGGAGAAGGCGTAAACTCTCACACGTTTAAATTTTCAAAGTTGTCCTATAAGTAGAAATGTTCGCTGGTACTCAGAGTGCATTAGATTCTGATAATGACATTTGCTCTTTTCTAGATGGCCCTGGGTCTTTTCCTTAGAAGTATGTGTTTGTGTTCCTTTCTCAGAATTTACGATGAGTAATCAGACAAACCCTATTCAAAATATCCTGCTCAGAATATCCTCTTGTCCCTGCCTCTTATATCAAGGAACAACTAGTGCTTTGCTTTTTGTCACAGAATCATACCTGGCCATATAAGAAATGGCGTTCCATTCTGCAGATGGATTTTCTGCTGTAACTCTGGAAGACAGAAATGGGGGGAGTTGAAAGTGGTCAGGGCAGCAAGGGGGAAAGAGTTTTACTCCTTTGAGAGCATTAAACACTATGTAAGAAACTGGAACATTAACTTATTTTTTTAATGGTCATTTTTCACAGTAGATTAAGTGAGGAGATTATCCAATGGCTGAGTAACAGGGCTGAGATTCAGGACATGCAGCTTCAGTTTCTGCACTATCCCAGCAACTTCTGGCAGGTCTATAGGAGTCTGTCCATATTACTAGATGAATGAGGACCAAAGAAGAAGTTTTCACTCCGGGACCTGGTTATGCACCCTGCTAATTGCTTTCCCACTCCTGGCTTTGATTTGGATCACCGCAAACAACTCATTCACAGGCAAGGCACAGGTTCCTCCCCTATTGAATTCACTCTCAGGTCTGCGGAGGAGATTGCATCAGGTCTGGCTTCTCCTGCCTGGCACAGTTTTCCAGTACTATCTCACCCACTTTGCACCCTCACATCACCCTGCAGGACATGCAACGCTAAGCCCTCAGTTTTGTAAAAACCAGTGGGTTGCAGCACAGGTTTCATATTATTCCAACAGTTCAAATTGAAGAAATAGATGGAGGGTGTCATAATTGCACCTAAAATCTACAGAGGCACCACTTGGCCCCGAACTGATCTGGGTGTTATTTGGATGATCTGAAGAGAGCTGAAAGGAGTATCTCCTTCTGCTTTCCTCCCTGAGAAGTCTGAGTCAGCAGCCACCTTTAACAATATTTTTTAAGCAGTTAGATTAACAGCTGGAAACTCTAAACACTACTGCAAGCTTAGAAAATAATAAAAATGAAGCTAGCATTTTGATAAAGCAATTCTGGTAGGAAAGAACAAGATTTTCCGTTACTCTTCCTGAATGCAATGCCTTTAAAGGATGGCTCATTGGAAATGTATATAGCAATCCTGTTTCAAGACATTCTCAGTAATTTCCTTAATTAGCCATCCATGTTTACTGTACTTGTCCCTTATAATATGTGCAGTGTTATATTTGCTATCTGTAATCTCTTTGTTGATTTTGATTCTTCTGAAGTGTATTTTTCCTTCCAGTGAAGAATACCAAAAGGGCTTTCATTCAAGAAAATATGCTCGGCATCTGAAAGTTTGGGATATGTGGGAGTCACATCCTTTTTGTACAGTTTCATTGAGTAGAGTGGGAGTTTAACTCCTGACTGTCTCCTGCAAAAGGAGGTTGAAGTTATGGAGGTTGCATCGTAGGTGCTTCATGGGGGGGAGAAAAGGTTAAAAGGTTTCAAGGGAAAGCCCAGCAGCTGCTGCTCTCCTGGAGGAGGGCAGACGGGAGGAAGGAGAAGGAGCTCTACCTGTGGCTGCAGCGCTGTGTCCCGGAATGGCAGAGCATCGCTGTCACCACTGCACAGGGGCTAGTGCAGCTGTACAGCAGCTTCAACTTTGGTACAACCACACCTGTAACTTTGGTGCTGGATAGGGAGGACTCCCTGGAGGCACTTTCTGAGGCTGAAGGCCTCCGCAGAGTTAATAGGCTACATTTTCAGCTGTTAAGGATTGGGCATAGTATCTCCATGTTAAACTTTCACATAGCTCCCCTTTAATTTTCCAGTACAGTTCTGACTTTAGAGTCAGATTAAAAGCTCAGGATGATGATTAGAAATTAGTGGGTGCTGGACTGGAAAGAAAAAAAAAAAGCCCAATATTCTGAGTTTGTCACCTTCTTAATTCTGGTTCATCTGTGGGTCACAGGGGCTCCTCCGCTCCCCACCATCTGTAGCTGGTCTCCTTTGACAGCCTTGCACGCTGGTTATGAACACTTTGCACATTAAATACATTTTCTCCCAATCACAAGCCACCATGTCCCTCTCTTGGCTACATTTGTTCATCTGAGGCTATTTGGCACAGACATAAGAGCAGTATAAATGTAGGAAATGTTGAGGCTGCAGCACCAGAGAGTGCTTCCTAGGTCCTGAGCTGGCTTAGCATCCAACCAAGGTCTGGACTGCACGGAAGCAAGAGAACTATGATGCTCTCCAGCAGGGTCGCTGAGGGCACATGCCCTGTGGTGAGGGCACATGCCCTGTGGTAAGGGCCCAGCTATAGGGGTGATTTACTCTTTTTGCACCTGAGGAATTGCCAGACATCATTACAGACTTTTTACTCTGCAGGAGGAATATAAAAGAAGGCAGGAACCAGTATCTGGCTCACTGACAAAAAGATTTCAGGCCAAATGACTCACCTCTGGAGGAGTCAGACAAAGCTTTTCAGAGGACATGACTTACAAGGGAATTCAGTAGCTGGGATTTATTTATTTTTCAGGGCTTGTTGAGCTTTTTTTAGCTCTTAAACAGTAAGTCTGCATACACAAAAACACAGACTTCGGGCTCATGAGGTTTGAGGACAGACTTCATAAATGGTCACTTGTGACTTATCCACAGAGAAAGAGAAAGCAGGTTTTTAGAATCTTATTGTTGTCCAGATCATAAGACCCTGATGCTTGTTTATGTGAGGATGGCAAGCTGAGCATATGCCCCTGGTCATAAACACATCATTTGTGAAAGCATCCATCCTGAAAGAGAGGAGTTTGCTTCTTATGAGAACTGCCGCCTTTTTCCCTCGGTTCTTCCGTTGAAGCTTTGCCAAAGAGGTCAAGTAGACAGCGGTCTCACCAAACTGAGAGTCACCTAATGTACTTAGTGGATTCATAACTCTGATGGTTTCTAAATATACTGTTAGAGAAGGACCAGAGTGTTCAGGAAACGACTACACTGATAAAAATCCAGTACAAACAGCCAGACACAGAGTAAGATGTAATACAATGGACTGCTTGGAGCGTAACCCTAAAGTTGCACTACCTTGAAATTCTTTGTATTCTGTGCAATGGTTTATACCTTAAGTCCTTCAAGCATTTACTGCAGCATAAACTATGTGAGTCAGAATAAACTCACAACTTACTCTGGATATCACTGAAAATTAACCGGTGTGTTTGCCTGAAATCAGGGAAATTATCATATGTGGTAATTCTAATGAAATGTTTACTTTTGCCATATAAGGGATTACACCATACCATTTTCAAGAAGAACCGCCCCACTGAATTAAAAGGATATGAAATTCCTTAACATATATTGATATTTTTTCTGTTTGAGAAGTCACATAACAGGTCTGTTGGGTAGTTTGTTCTATAACACTTTGCATCTTCAGAACAACCTCTTTTACACGGGACAGAGAATGATTTGATATCTGCTTGTGATAAAATTACAGGCTGCATATCGTTGCTGCTTCACTAAAATATGACTTGAAATAGTTGAACTAAACTCTAAAAACAACAGTTCCAGACCAACGGTTCTCGGGTACTTTGCAAGTCCATTTTTAATTAACCAATTCTGCTATAGTTAATATAACTGCAAACAAAACACATTTACAGAAAGCTTTTGTGTTTAGAATTTTAAATCCACCAGTAAAAACCTTGCCAGAGCATTGAATTTAAAAAAAAAAAAAAAAAGTTGCATTTTTCTGTTCTATGAGGCTTAATTGGGCTTTCCTTGTCACAACGAAGGGTAATACAGAAGGTGATCTAAAGAAACTTCTTACAACCCACTGTACCAGTACTTACAGATGGCACTTTCACCGCTACTACTGGCCTAATTTACTCATTTCACTGGGTTTACATAGGATTTCTATGTTTATCTGTTGCAGAAGTGAAGAACAGTCATAAATAATGTAGGAAGTCTCCTGATTATAAAGAAAACCATATGTAAGAAATTAAAAAAAAATATTTTACCAGTGGACTACAGCTGCATTTTACAATTACCAGGAATTGCAACGGCTTGATGAGCTAAATCATGTAGCTTGTCTAAGCACAACAAAGTGAGCTGGAAAAATAAAATAAAAATTCTTTCTGCAAATAGTTCTTGTACCGGGATCAGATCTCATAGTTTACTACAAGGTAGCAACAGCAGCAGCAGAAGACGGGTGGGGAGATGCGAGGAAGGTGCTAGATGCCCAAGAAGCTGAGGTATACAAAAATGGTCTTTTGCGCGCTATTCTCCTGGCAGCAGCAGCCTGCAGCACTAGGCAGACACCTATTCCGCCTCTGCCTAAAGCCAGTTCTGCCCAGAGAGCTCCAGTTTTGTCAGAGCTGGGATTTTCAGCATTTCTGGGTTTGGAGACCCGAGGAAGGATTCAGATCAATATTAACAGACTTTTGTTTAGCGTTGCAGACATGGGTTTTAGTGGCAACCTGCTTGCACTAAGCCTCCAGCTGCGGGTCCAGAGGGCTGCAAGTTGCTCACAGCCCTGTGATACCCTTGATACCCCCTTAGATACCACAGAGCTTCTCAAATAACACCAAGTGCCTATAGTTAGGAAATTAAACAAAGCCTTAGGTGTCTACACGGAGATTTCTACAGGTGATCAAGGTATGTATTCTTCCTTTGTAACCTGTGGAGATCTCTTTACAGTCAATGGAGACCCGAGTTTGTTCTCCATGGTACACCGACAGTATTGACAGGGTCTGTTACTGAGACAATTCTGGCTTAAATTCTGGGTTTTTTTGTTCTCATTGAAACTGGTCACTTTTTTATTGCTGTCTAAACTGTTATTACGTCTATGATTTATTCAGTTTGAGATTCAATAACTCATTAAGTCAGCTTTAAAGTCTGGCTTGATGGTGGCAGAAACCTGTAGCACACTGGCATCATGGTAACAATGTGACATACTTACTACAGAAGAATACAAAGAGCAAACTACGAATTAAAGGTTAGTGTCCACGTTTTCTTCCTGCTGATGTGTAAAACGGACCGCTACAGAAACCAGTATTGCTTTTAACTGAGCCTTCACTGTTCTTCATTACAAGGCAGCAAGCTCCTCTCAGCCTATCAGAACATGGCACTAAGAGGAGGTGTAGAAAATGTTCTTTGCACTTGGTCATCTGTACAGGGCTCCAGCCAATTCTTTACGTTCCTCAGCTCTATCAACACCAAATTGGATTAGAAATTTTTTAAAAAATATATCTGTCAAAAGTGCATTATTAAGGGGTTTCTTAATTTCCTTCTGATGTTGTACCTGAGAAGCCAAAAAGGAAAATGAGAAACAGTCTATTTCATCTAGGTACTGACTACAGATTAGAGAAAAAGCAGGAGGAATAAAAAATGATACTGGACTAGGCTGGACTTGAATGATCTTGGCTGGGGGGGGAAAAGAAATGACCGCGGACAAACTTGGGAAGCTCAAAGACAGTGTACAATTTATCTAAGTAACTTTATTCACTTGGATTAAGTCTGCAAAGCTTGGTGCTTAAATAGGATATATAGTCACAAATGTGGGTGTTGTAATGGGCATTTATCCTTGAGTGAATAAAAATGAGGCAGAATTTGTGCCTCCTATTGCAAATACCTAAATATGAAAAGTTGGGTTCTGAATATTTGCCTTTCTGGCTCGGAACAATTATCAGACATTATATTTTAAGGAGTACATTATAGCTTGCAAATAACAGTCATGTGTTTTAATGTATTTAATTTTACTGGCTTGACTTTCACATATTTTAAGAGCTCTCTACCTCTCCTTGGCAACATGAGAAATTTATCTTGCCAGAGGGATATAAAGGGTCTGTAAATGAAAATCAGGGCTCAGTTATTCTATTTCTGAACATCAAGGTCTCAGGTATTAGGCTGTTTGAGATTATTGTTACCTACCCTACCTTAATGTGAAAGTGGAATCATGCAATGAAGAACGTGCTGGGATGGGTGAAATATTCCCCCCTTCTGTTGTTGTGTTCTGTTTCCTTGCAGTTAAGAGAAGCATAAAATGTGCAATTGAATCCTGTTTGGTTGATATTAAGATAATAATTCCACGCACATACCCATACAAACAATGCTGCAATGAAAACTGAATACGTTCCTGCAGCCTATGAACACCCACAGTAAATAGCACTACTCTAAATTAACTAATAAAACTTTTCTAATTACGCATGGTAGAAAGGGTAAAGGAGAGTGATAGCAGGAAATTCCTTTTGCCTCATGCTACAGGTTTGGAAATGTGGTAACATCACTCCTATTGCCAGGCACTAGAGGAGATCGTAATGGGATATAATTGTTGCTTGCTCATTTGATTGAACTCCAAAACTATATCAAATAACACTTAATTATACACATAGAATATCATTACAGAAGAGAACTCAGAACTGAGAGCTCAGTGTAAGCAGAAGCATTTAATAATTATACAACTCCTGTAGATGCAAATAGAGAAGTTGCTGCTAATTAGTCTGGAATTTTACGCTCATAATATCCTAAGTAAATCTAGTGAAAATTAGTCGGGAGCCTGAACATACAGTTTTACTATAGCTCCATCTGGTACGTGCCCTCTGATTACCCAGCACGTTGGCTAGCTGTTTGAGGGACACATTTGATATCTGGCCAAGTTTAAAGGTCTGCTGGAGGTAAAACAATGCCCACCCTTTTACAAGGGGATCATTGTTGCTCAACAATAAAGCTCTCTGGCTTATTTGAATGTCAACAATTCAGAAAAGTTGATGTTTTGAGCCATCAAATAAAATGTTTTTGTGAAACAGTTTATTATTTCAGTGGTAATTATTTGAATCATTCATGGTAAAGGATGTTTGCTAATGAGAGCTTGGCTGCTGTAAATTCCAGGGAGACTGAATGCTCTTTGTGCTGACAAAAAGGCCCAAATCACTGGAGAGCGACTGACTGGACAAATCATTCATCTATGCAAATGCCAGCTGAAATGGTCAGATGCATTTATTACCCTCCTCATTATAGTAAACAAGGCAGGAATCGTGACTGGCAGTTATCAACTTGCCCTGAAGTGTGATTTGTTCTCTTACCACTATTTAAATGAGAGGAAGAAAGGCATGCCACCAGGGACTTTGTTGGTTTATAAAAGAGTAAATGTCACATAGCCTGGTGCTTAAAGACTTTTGATTGACAAATGTTTTATTTGACATATCAAACAATAATGGTTTTCATATCAAATAGTCCATATTTGTTAGCAGAAATTTAACCCTTGGAAGAGTGAGAACTGATTTTTCAGCCTGCTCTGAATCCAGATGGAAAGTTAGAAGTGAAAAGAAACTCTAACTGGGTGGACTAGAAAGACTCACGCAGTACTGTAGAAAGATGGTTTTTAATGGAGGCTTCAAATGAACTGCTGTCTTAGTTGCATCAAGGAAGCATCTCACATTGGGAAGGCTAACTAGCATATAGCAGAAGGAAATAAAACAGTGATATTTTTTCCTAAAGGAAATACAATAGCAGTTTGAGACATCTAAACAGGACCTGCCTCATCCTCAAACTATGTTCCTAGGACATTCATGCTTGCATTTAGAAAGGATATAGCCTGATTTGTTTGAGGAATGTATGGGTTTGATAACCAGAAATATTACTGAAAAAAATAAAAACAAACACAAAAGAAGCAAACCAGAACACAAATTAGAATTCATTTTAACAAGTACAGGTTTTCATGTTGGGGATATGTCATTATTGAATATGAACCCATTATTACATAGGTGACTCTAAGACCCTGTATAAATATTTACAAAATCATACGTCCTCTGGTGTTAAACAAGAAATAAATTACATATGATTAAATGATGCTCCACATCATTTGCTGATGATGTCTTTTCACCTCTGTTAGTTGGTGCAAGGACCAGACTGAAAAAGCATGTATGCTCCATCCAAATGTGAATGTACACTTTACAGAAGCAGGAGGACAAACTCTGAGTCAGATCCTTTAAACTATTTCCATCCAGATCAGTAAACTGGGTCTCAAGAATGAGATCCTGAAACTGAGGAAAAATGAGAGATTGTTAGGTATTGTAAGAGGAGAATAAAGCTCTTTGACGATGACTTTCAGGGAGGGGGGCAGGGAGCGATCCCACCTGCTTGTATCTTCTAACCTATGCATACTGTTGAACTGAGATTCTGCAATCCAGGTAGCCTGGCAGAGAAATACTAAGTGGAAAAGAAGCTAGAAAAAGCATATTGGAAAGATGCTTTGGGTTATCTCGGAAATATAATGTGATTTTAATAATAGTATGAATATGAATGAATAATGAATATGAATAATAGTATGAGTATGAATATGCTTATTAGCTAGCATGATAGAGGGAGGAATTAAAAACAAACAATGTCTATATAATGCTTTATGGCTCTTGCGAATCAAACGTTAACTGATTCATTTTCTCATTAGCTCTGTGAAGTAGTATCATTAATCCTCCTTTGTGATGGGAGAGCATCTGCATACATAGATAGGTGATAGATATTTAAGGTCACTCAGCTGGCTGCAGCAGACCTAGGTGTTACTACCTAGAGCATCTGATTTCCACTTGTGTGCGTAGCTATTACTGTATGCCAGGAATATGCACAAAGACGTTTCCTACATGCTGAAAATGGATCACCACAGCATTTGCTTGTACTGCATACCTCTGCTATCAACATTTAAAGGTCCCTGCCTGTTAACATCATAAAAAAGCACTTCTTGTCATCGTAGCTATCACTACTGTCATTAGAAATATAGGATTTTCCATTCTGATCTGAAATAAAGATTCTTAATTCCAGTATCCAGTGCATGGAGGCAGGTCAGCCTGGCGCTTCAGAGTAATATCCTTGGCCAGTCAGGCTGTGCTGCCTTGCATATGGAAGGAATAATTCTCCATAGATATCCTGGAACCACAAGGACATCTGGTGAGAAATACACCTTGCAGACAGAGGACTACAAACATTCTTGCTGATCACAAAATAATCCAACAGTAGTATTTGATTTTGTGACATCATACAAAGATATCAGAAGATAATTATTGCAAATATAGGAAAGAAAATATTCCCTTTTCTCTAACATAGCTTCTATGATTAGATTTAAGTGCCCTCTTGCATTTTGTTCCTAGTGTAGTCAGAATACACATATAAAAAATAAAAAGTCATTTGTTACCAGCATCCTCTTTATAGGCATTTTGAGATTACTCTTCTGTCTTGGGATCTGGCCAGCTCTTATTTATGGGACTCTCTGCTTCTCCTCCCTCCTGTGCCCCCATATTCCCCTTTTATCATCCTCATGCTCCTGATTTCTTCCTCAGTCTCTCAGAAGCTGGTGTGCTTAAATGCTCCCATCGGTCTGCCATCAATCTCCTTCAGACCTGCCACGTCATTCCAGAGCCGTTGCTTCTGCAGGTCTTGAGGGTGCTGTCACAAGGGGCTGATTTAACACAGTGGAAGAGGCAGACAAATGGTTAGCTGCAGAGACAGGACAGGCCAACGGAGCTTTGTAAAAGCTATAAATAGCGTTCTTGGTTTCGAGGATTTTGCAACTGAAGAAGGCAAGGTGCTAATGAGGCAGGGAGGAGCACCTGCTCTTCGATGACATTGCTGGCCTCCACCTTCTCCACTGGAGAAAAAGTTAAAGGAGTTGATTAATATAGTTCAGGAGGTTTCAGGATTAATTTTCAGGAATGTGAAGTAATCAACATTTTCTCAAGCAGTTAGTATGTTCAGTCAATAACAATGCCACCTTCAGGACTAACTATGTGCCCAGAATAAGTGATCATCAGGAAGACAGGGCCAGGACAACACTCAGTCTAAAGGGTTATAATAATAGGAGTGGGAAAAATCTCTCTAACAATACTGAATATCTTTCATTAATGCATACTGGAAGCTAACAGTACGCAGTAAAAAAAAACTGTTTCATTTTGCCTGTTATTCCAAGTAACTTGGTGTCCCCTGCGTGGAGGTGAGTGGGCTGCACACACATAAGCAGTTTTCTGTGTATCCCAAGCCTCCTTAATCCGTGCAGGAGCTGCAGATGTCACTGCAGCTTCAGGCTTGGACTGATGATCCTTAGCTATGCCCTCCAAACAGTAAGGAAAGCTTTTGGTGCCAGGAAGCAAAGAAATCAGTAGATAAAAAAAACCCAAACACGGCTCTTCTGGTGAAACTGCTGTATTTAAAAGCTAAGAATGAAATTGCTCTGCCATGAAAAACATATTCCAATGTTCTTAGCAACTGCACACTGCTACCTTGTTTTTAGATGAACTAATTAATTACAGCACCAGCAACTCACTGGCAAATCTCAGACATGATATGTTGCAGGAAAAAGCTCCAGGAAGAACTGACCTACCTACTATCTTCTTTAAGCGACTTTATAATGGAGTAATTCCAGTCACTTCAAAGGAGTTACCCTCATTCAGAAGTGTATAAATCAGTGCAAAAGTAGGCCAAATATTTTATATATATTTGTTGTCAAAAACTATTTAACAGTCATAGTTATGTGAAATCATTGGCAGATGTGCTGAATAGCCAGAAACTGAAGGGGGAATGGAACAAATAAAACAAACTATGACGACATTTCTACATTAAAAAAAAATGTTCCTTACACAGTCTGATCTGTATCCAATACCAAGATATTAATACCAGTCTTTTCATTATTCAGAAGTCTTTCAGCAACTACATCCAAATTAACATAACCATCTATTTCCATGTGAGCAGGAATTCATGCTAATTGTACATTAATTCCCCGGATGAATAATTGAGGTATCAGATGCAACAGCTCAAAAACCTAAATCTTGTTTAGTGCTAAAGTAACAAGGTCTAAGCCTTAAGTTAATCAAGAAAACTATACATAGGTCTTCATTAACATACCGGGAATCAATCCACAGCTGATAAAATCACAAACCATGCAGGTTTAACCGTATGCGACTCTATCATACTTAACTCAGTCTGAACACATCTGTGTCTTTAAAGTTTCACAGCATTGGTAATTTCATAGCTAGGAACCATCACGTCCCATTATGCTATGAGTCCTCTTTCCAAAGCGATAATGATGTGTGGATGTGGAAAAGGGATTATTTTAAAATGATACCTAGTTTTTCTTGTTTGGGATCTGCTAGCATTTACTCCTGCTTCCCTGTATTTCTCCTTGGCAATGCTGCACAAAAAACTTGTACGTAGATGTCCTGCCCATCATGATTCTTCTGCACACAGGTACGACAATAACTTGCTTGATATTGCTGCCTATTCACCCTCTCTCTGTAACTATTATCTAGATTACAAACCCGCTTCATCAACTATGTAAACCAGCCAAATTCTTGCAAGAAAATATGATAATTTCAAAAGCTAAAATATGCAAAATAGAAGGGAGCTAGCTAAATAAACTAAGACCTAAGAGTTGGAGAACTATGTGTAACTAACAGCTCACTTGTTTCTGACTAGCTATCAGATGGAAATAGAGCATTCAGCTCACTAAGGTAGAAAATTCCAGTATAATTAGTAGCCAAGAATGAAAAAAAACCCAGATTCTTGGCTTTTATATTCTGATTGTTTGAATGCCAACATAGTATCCATGCCTACTTCAGAAGTGACTTGGTCCAGCAGTTTCTATTGCTGTAGCAAATTCATCACTAAACAGAGAATGCTTGGCTCAGACATCCGGCTGTGTCATTTTATATTTGCACCGTATCATACTTAAGGGACTTTGACAAATTAAGGAGATCAAAAGCACTTCCTGCCAATGGGGCAGCGCGTGTGTGTGTGTGTGCGCGCGCGCGTGTGTAACTTTGAGCTGTTGGTATAGCAAAGAAAGGAAGGTGGCTACAAGCTTCTAGTCAGAAGCTGAAGCTCATTAAGTCTGTCCTGAAACTGGCTGCTAAAAGCTTATATATTAAGGGAAGTGACAGTCTCTTTTCTTACACATTACCTGCTGGAAACAAAAAGCAGAAAGAACACAACTAGAGACTTCTTGCCAGTTTTACACACCCACCCTAGCAATGAGTACTCTTTCTCAATCCATTTTCCCTGTTTGCTCTACTTTCTGGAAAAATGCTTGAATGTCAAACTCAGTTGGATGACCTGAAGTCATTTATCCTCAACTCTGGGAGGACTGAACTTCTGCTGATGAATAGACCTTCTCTCTTTGAGAAGACAAGTTTCTTTTCTGTGCCCTTGGTTGCTGAAGAGGACTCATTAGGTTAACCAAGAGGTCATTAGGTCATTAACTGCTCAAGTTGTGGTAGATTTCCCATGACTTTTTAGGGCTTGTATACATTTAGAGCTCCCAGACTTTCCTTCACTAAAATTCAGGAATAATTTGTTTTAAAAGAAGGCAATGAAATAAGACGCCGAATTCTAATGCATATTCTGAACTCTTCCACCACAAAGTAAGCTTTGCAATGTGTTTTGTATATTTCGTCTCCTTTCGTTTGTTTGTGGTTTTTTGTTTGGTTGGTTGTTGAGTTGGTGGTTTTTTTTTAAATAAAACACAGCAAGCAGTAAAACCTCATTTTTTATGGGTAAAGTTTCTTGTGTTGTCTTTTAATACATCACTTTTTATACTTGTATGATATCTTTAGCGGTGATACTAAGCATATGGTTTTACTGTTGGCATATTTATATGGCTGAAAGCAGCTTTTCTGCATGCAGTGGATGCACGTGCTATTTCTGAAAGAAAATTTTTGCACATCTGATCCATCATGTTGGATGTCTAAGACATCAGTTGCAAAGCACCATCACCAACTTCTCCATTCATTGACATTGATAACAATGCTCACATTGATCTGATTGGAACAGCGATATGAGCTTCACAGTACTTCTCATAGTTTTCCAGGTTTCTCACCCTTGGGTGGAATCATCTTACTGTTTAGCATTTGTAACTCTTCAGCTCTGCTGAGCTCTGATTTGACTGATCATACCATTGTGAAATGTGGCAGCAGTGGATGAGCCACAGGCAGCTTCGTAGCCATGGAACACAACTGACCTATAAAAATATCTCTGGTCATATGAAAATATTATAAAGGGTTTAAAATAGTTATGTGATGCTTGATGAGAGGCTAACAATGTCTTTTTGTGAGGCTAAATGATACATCTCTATTGAAATCAATATGGCTCAGATCTGCAAACACTGGAGTACTGCACTGCAGCTGTATCTATTCCCTTGGTTTTTGTGCTAAAAAAAACGCACAGTGTGGACATTACACACATCTATCTAAAAACTACCAGTCATCTGCTCCTTGTTGCCAGTCAGTTCATACTGCCATTATGCAAGAAAATATGAAATGGCTGATACATTTCTAAAGAAAAAGTACTGGCACGATAAAGGAGACTTGAACTGATTAACAATTACTAGCAATCAATATCATAAGCCTGATAAAACAGAGTCATGCTAATTGTTAGAACTTTCCTTTCATCATGAAATTACAGTAAGACCTTGTTCAAATGTACCTTGCAGCCCTCTAGTTGTTATGAAGAAGGAATCAGTTGTCCCTGTTCCTTGAGCGTACATGCCTGTGATACTCTTCTGCACTCCTAGCAGCCTGCAAGGAAAGCCTAGAGACTAGAAGCAGCCAACAGTGCACCAGGAGCACTCAGCTTTAGAAATCTGACATTCAGAAGGTTAAAGCAACGGGTCCAGTTTGAAGAAGGTAGGTGCTTTGCCAGAATTGCCTCTGGGAAAGTTTTTATGGCATAGACACCTAGAGCATTTACTTGTCTGCTGGAATAGAAAAATGGTGGTAGCCCAAGGGCTAAGGGAATTTCCTACTTATTCTTTCAATTGTTATTCAGGTTTCAATGTTACTGTATATCTTGCTAAAATGTTACACAGGTTTTACATTCCCACTCTTAAATTTCAATTGAATGCAGTAACAAGCTGTGCAGTGTCAACACAAAAGCTTAATAAGATTGTATCTATCTCTGTCTCTTTAGATCCCTATATGAAGCCTATTGCTGGTTAAAATTAGCATATTATCCTTACTGGATCCTACTGCTGCTGACAAAGGATTCTGATTTAAAACTTGTCTGAAGGTTCTTGCACAACAACCTCCTTGTATACAGTAGATTACACTATCTCAGATTCCCTAATCCTCATTAAAAACCTCACGAAGACCTCAGTCAGCACATCCTTCCCAGGCTTTAGGATTATTGCTCATATTTCTGCAGAAAGACAAAAAGGAGAGAGGAAAGATTTTTAACCATGATATGCCCAGGTAATACGGTACTTTGATAAACTGGGATTTTCTCATTCTTTATGCTTTTTCCTTAAAGCTTAATTACATATCATGCTGAGTGCTTCCACAGTAAAGGCAGTGCTTAGCCATTCAAATGCTGAAACTGTTATTGTTCTATAATTTGATAATGTATACTAGGTACTTCACAGGAGACAACAAGACATTGCCCTTGCCCCAGCAAGTCTATAGCCTAAATTCTGTGTGATCTACCGAGAACCAGTGCCAAGCAGCACAGACACAGATTAAATACTGCGGTAGTTTAATCGTGGATAAAATTTAAGCACATACTTGTACTGTGGCACATTCTTCTCTTTATCTTTTAATAAAAATACAGGAAAATAAAGATAAAATGCAGCAAATATGATTACCTATCCAACATGCTGTTTTCATAGAGCATAGCAGAGAGAGGATGCTACGCAAAATATTGTTACATGGGAAAAAAAACCCTCACATGGAATAAAAAATTTCCCCTGAAAAAAATAAGAGTTTGAGCTGCCACAGAAACCAATGACTTGTTAGGCCTGGTTCATGGAAACACCTACAAATATGTTTAAATTTACTCAGTGAGGAGTCTCGTTGACTTAGTCTACTTCCTCTTCCACTTCAAAGAATATATGTAATTTCACATATCAAAAAGCAGTAATGCCAGTCCAAGAGGCAGTGAGATGTTTCCCATGCTGGGTTAATACCCTGGGATGCAGAGGAAGCCAGAGAGAACAACTCACACCAACAGCAACAGTGTTATGCATACGCATTCAGCGCTGCTTTGCAGTTAACACTTGGCTAAGTTTGTTGTATTAAAAATAACTCACCGATTAAAAGGATGTCATTATTTTGGGGGTTCAATTTAACATGTTAAAATACAAAGCTTTGCAAAGTGATAACAAAATTCAGATCAGTTTCCTGCTGGGAGCAGGAACTGGTGACTTACAAGCCAGGTAGTTTTTTGCATGATTTGTTTATTTAAAAAATGTTTTCTCAACTGATAAGTTAGAAATAGCAAGACAGGCCTCTCTTTTTTTGCAAACTTAACTAAAGTGTTACCCTGTTTTCAGGAGAAGCTGTCGCCTAACTCCTTACCCAAGGCTCAGGTAAGCTTCATTGCTTAATCAGCAGATTCTTCATTCTCACTAAAAATTGCTTTGCTATGTGGGCTTTTTTCAACAACCACCTTGCCTGGAACAGTGGATCTGGACATCTTCTGGGAGTGCAGAACATAAAAGAGCCTTGGAGCTCCCAACCACCAGACACAATAGCTGATGTGGTGGGATCTTTACCTCCTCCTATGTAAAGTTTCCCTCTGGATGTTTTTATCAGCCACCACAATGGCGCCTTGTGGTGACAAGTGAGTTAAAGTACCTGAGCATGGATCCAAGACCCAGCCACGTGTCTTGGGAGTCAAAAGTAATTGAGATGTCACTGGCCATATCATTTCCCTGCATGCCTTTGGTATAGACACAGACATAACGTAATCACATTTAACCACACCAGTTATATGGCCTTCCCGTTCTTTATACCTAATTTTGAAATTACAATATTCCTACTGTATTCCTTACTGTACAGTAAGATTTCCTCCTAATGAGCAAACCATAGCACCGCTTATCATAAGGACCAAAAGCTGAAGGAGAAGCAGGATGCTGTTAAGACATGAATTTGGTGATTACAAAGTTTGATTAACACACAGAAGATAAATCTCACTGTTATTTCACAAACGGAAGGTTTCCTGTACTGTTGTACCAGTGTATTTCATTCCAACACACAGGACCCTTTTTGGAACATATTTTAGCCCTAGCTTTATTATTGATGTGTACGTAGAAATGGGTATAAAGTGTTTATGTGGCATAGCTCACTGGAAATTATCTGGCAGCTCCAGATGCGGATAACTTGAATAAAAACAGATCATCAATTGATTTTTACAAAGGCTATGGAATGATAATCTGACAGTAATTTGGAGCACATCTTGAATGCACACAGCCTGGATTTGAGACAGCAGCCTAGACAAAAAGGACACTGTCACCCAATGTTGTCTGTCCCCTTCAATAAATACTGGCATCTCCCCGTAGTTTTAAAAATGCTACCTGCTGTCGGACAACCTCTGTGAATAACGATGAAGTTGGTTCTGTATTTTGTCTGGCCTGGTATGGATGCGTTCATAAATAGCACATCATATTTGCCATCTGAAAGCTCTGGGATAGTCTATGCTAATTGGAGAGAGGTGTACTTCCAAACAGCAATATCTCTTCTGTATCTTAGGCACCTGTCATAGGAGTGAATGAGATAGGCTGGAGGCAGCCATGTCTCCCCATGGGTTATAGAAGCCTATCAGACTACATCAAACATAAAACCTTTACAAAGCTAAATTTAAGTGATAATTCCAGCATTTGTGAACTGGAGGGTGAATGGAGAGAAAAACTTTTCTTATCCTTCTGCACTGACACAGAACTCAATCTCAATGTAGTCTTAAAATAAACACTGTATAGGAATGATTTGGTCAAACATAGACTTCTGTACAGATACCTGAACCAGCTGCCTGCTTTCTCTTTGTAGCCAATAGATAGAAATGGATGTTCTTAGGTTCCTGTTCCTAGGTGATACATTTCATGCTAAAGTAGAAATCTTAAATGGGTTAGATAAATTGTGCCTTCAAAGTGTCCCCTTCTCTTAATTGACCAGAAAGGGAGCTGGCAGAAGTCATTGCTGGGCCGCTCTCCACCATCTTTGAAAAGTCCTGGAGAACAGGCGAGGTGCCTGGGGACTGGAGGAAAGCCAATGTCACTCCAGTCTTCAAAAAAGGCAAGAAGGAGGAGCCGGGGAACTACAGGCCGGTCAGCCTCACCTCCATCCCTGGAAAGATGATGGAACAGCTCGTTCTGGGCGTCATCTCAAGGCACGTGGAGGAAAAGCAAGCTATCAGAAGTACTCAGCATGGATTCACCAAGGGGAAATCATGTTTGACTAATCTGATAGCCTTCTACGATGGCATGACCGGATGGATAGATGAGGGGAGGGCGGTAGATGTGGTCTACCTTGACTTAAGCAAGGCGTTTGACACGGTCTCCCACAGCATCCTCATAGGGAAGCTTAGGAAGTGTGGGTTAGATGAATGGACAGTAAGGTGGATAGAAAACTGGTTGAAAGATAGAGCTCAGAGGGTTGTGATTAGGGGCACAGAGTCTAGTTGGAGACCAGTGACGAGTGGTGTTCCCCAGGGGTCAGTACTGGGTCCAGTCCTCTTCAATATATTCATCAATGACCTGGATGAGGGGATAGAGTGCACCCTCAGCAAGTTTGCTGATGATACAAAGCTGGGGGGGGGTGGCTGACACACCGGAAGGCTGTGCCGCCATGCAGAGAGACCTGGACAGGTTGGAGATCTGGGCAGCGAGAAACCTTCTGAAATTCAACAAGGGCAAGTGTAGGGTGCTGCACCTGGGGAGGAACAACCCCATGCACCAGTACAGGTTGGGTGCTGACCTGCTGGAAAGCAGCTCTGTGGAAAGAGACCTGGGTGTCCTGGTGGACAACAGGATGACCATGAGCCAGCAACGTGCCCTTGTGGCCAAGAAGGCCAACAGCATCCTGGGGTGCATCAAGAAGAGTGTGGCCAGCAGGTCAAGGGAGGTCATCCTCCCCCTCTACTCTGGGTTGGTGAGGCCACACCTGCAGTACTGTGTCCAGTTCTGGGCTCCCAGGTTCAAGAGGGGCAGGGAACTGCTGGAAAGGGTGCAGCAGAGGGCTACGAAGATGATTAGGGGACTGGAACACCTCTCTTATGAGGAAAGGCTGAGGGATTTGGGTCTCTTCAGTTTGGAAAAAAGACGGTTGATGGGTGACCTTATCAACACTTATAAATACTTAAAGGGTGGGTGTCAGGAGGATGGGGCCAGGCTCTTTTCAGTGGTGCCAGGGGACAGAACAAGAGGTAATGGGCACAAACTTGAGCACAGGAAGTTCCACCTAAACATGAGGAGGAACTTCTTTACCCTGAGGGTGGCAGAGCACTGGCACAGGCTGCCCAGAGAGGTGGTGGAGTCTCCATCTCTGGAGACATTCAAAACCTGCCTGGACGTGTTCCTGTGTAACCTGCTCTAGGTGACCCTGCTGTGGCAGGGGGGTTGGACTAGATGATCTCCAGAGGTCCCTTCCAACCCTATGGTTCTATGGTTCTATGGTTCTATAGCATGATATGTACAAAAACCAAAATGAAAATAATAAAATAAACAAAATAAATCACAAAAATTTAGCTTCATATCTAACCAATTTTCTGACTCATCAAACTTATTCATAGTGTTATTTCCGATTTTTTTTTTTTTGTATTATGAATTCAAAACTTGGGGTGGCCACTGTCTGTGAAGGTGAGTATTGAAAGCACCTTTATAAGCACTCTGTAGCTACCACCTGACTGTAGGGTAGGAGTGAGGCTAAGTGACGCACAAAGGCACACTACGCTGCTGGCACTGGAACCTGAAAAGCCTACCTTCCTCCTCCGTAGAAGAAATGCCTTAGAAGTTGGGGCTTAAATTGCTATTTTAAAATAGTGCAGTGGCATCTAAAATATGTATGTGTATTTCTGTATGTGTGCACACATGTGCGTGCAGGTACACGAATCGTCTACAAACCAGTCACCCCAGCATGTCTGCTTGTGGAAAGCAGGGTTGCGTAGCAGCCGGTCTGCCACTACAGGTAGCACCAGAGAAGCACTCTATCCTAAATTTACAGATTTCTATACTCAGAATTCATTATAAATGTATAGAATTTATATTAAAGCATTATACAAAAAGTACCTTAGATGTCAAGTATTTTGAATCTTTTCTGGATTTTTAGAATTATTTTTGACCCCGTAGTCAAAGTCAGCATCACTATTTTCTACCGTAACTGAACGGTCCCAGGTACCATCTTAATGTGGAGCATCCATCGCCAGAGACAGGAGGAGGTCAGACGGACTGACAGCAATTTTGTCGATCACCTCAGGAGCTGGAATCGGAAGCGGTGGTTGGGAGAGAAGGCACAAGTGCTTGGGCATGCGTAGCAAATTAGAGGATATGTAAGCAAAACATGACACTTCCTCAGCAATATGCCAGTTAGGGACCCAAGAGGCACCACAATTCGCTGGAGCAAGTGCTCATTAAGATCAATTAAAATCAGGGCTGCCCTCATGACACGCCGGGGACTCAAAAGCCCCACGTTAAAAGCATGATCCGGTTGGGCCAGGGCTTAGGGCGAGACTTACAGAGGAGCTAAAAAGCACTGTGAGGAACCAGGCCGGGGCTTGCCGAAGGGCAGGCGAGCTTCCGCGGCCGCTGAGGAACAACGACACAAGCCAGAGGGGACTCGAGCCACAAACAGTACCGAAACAATAACGAAACACCAACACACACCCTTTATTTTACTTTTTGCAAGTAAAATAAAGAACGGGCCACCGGGCCGAGCCCAGGCCTCCCGCCGGGACCCGCCTGCCGCCTCCCGCAGCCCGGCAACGACAACGGCCGCCCCGCCCCGCGCTGAGGCGCGGGCACGCGCAGCTGGCGGCCCCGCCCCCGCGGCCGCCCGCCGCCGCTGCCGCCGCCGCCCCGCCCCCGCCGCCGTGCGGGGCTTCCGGCGGGCGCCTGGCGCGGCGGTGGCGGCCCGAGCTGCTCCGCCCTCCGGACGGGGTAGGGTGGCGGCTCCGCGCCGGCGGGGGAGGGCCGGGCCGCGCCGCGCCACTCGACCGGGGCCCCTCCCCTCGGGCCGCGGCCGCGGGAGGGGGACAGGGCGGCAGGTGGCGGGCCGCCCACCCTCGGCGCCCCCGCCCGGCCTGGCAGCGCCGCCAGCCCGCCGGTTATCGCGGCGGCGGGGCCGGTGCGGGTGTCGGTCGGAGGAGGGGGCCCGGCGGTGGTTGGCGGGGCTGTCGGCGCGTCGGGGAGGGAGGGGAGCCGGCGGGCAGCGGCGGCACCGGGGCGAGGGTGTCCCCTGGGCCTCGGCGAGACCCTGGGTGGAGCACAGGTGCCCGAAGGGTGCGACGGGGTAGGGAGGAGAGGGAGCGGGGCGGGAGGAGCAGGGATGGAGTCGGAGGGAGCTGGGGCACCGTGGGCGGTGCAGAGCCCCGGGAGCGCCGGGCCCGCCTCGGTAGGCGGGAACCGCCCCGCGGTCCCTGTGGTGTTACACCAGGTAGGTATACCTGGTTACCCCATTGCCCGACCACAACACAACAGAAGCAGGGTGGGAGCTTAACTAGCGATATTTATTTTTATTTTTTTTTAATTTTTTTTAGGTATGTACTTTGGGGTGCTTCCCTTCGTGTGAGTTGTCAGTGCAGGCTGATGAAGGGACAGTGGGAGGTAACGACCCGTGGAGTGAGGAGGCAGCTGACCAGCAAGTAAATACTAGACAAAATATGACCATATGGAGGGGCAGTACAACGTTGTGAAGCGAAAAATGAGCAGACAAATGCATTTAAGTTGCATATTGAAAGTAGCATTGAATAGGGATATATATATTTATTTTTTGGGGGTATGAGGAGGATGGTTTCGCCGTAGCTGGAAGGGCAGTTGTACAAAATGAAGTGGTGTAACGCTGGTGCCTTTAGGCTTTGCATAAAATGAGTCATTTCTAAAAGGGCCTACCCATGGGTATGGTTATGATTTACCCGTATTAAGAAACAGTTTCTTGTTACGTGTGAATGCAACCTCCAAAAGGCCGGGTGGTCACCTGGAGTGTGTAATAGATGCATGAGGAACTTTTGTCTCCATTGCACCGTTAAGCCAAACCACGCAATGCGTTCTGGTCCTAGCAGGAAGGAACAGGCAATCAGTGAAGTAACCTGAAATTCTTGGATTTTGCATGTTTTGCTGCTCATGACAGCAACACAAGCAAGATTTTAAATAGATAGAATTGTCATAATGTTCCTTTTTTTTTTTTTGAAACTATAAATTTATAAGTTACAAATATGTAAAATGGCTATCTTTTTAGTGCCAGAACACATTACAGGAATAAACACAGCAAGCAGGGCCTGAGTTTAAAGCATACTGAAAGAGCTTATTAATTTTTAATTAATATTAGCTTCTAGTTTCAACAAGTTGAGTGTAGATGTTGGTATAATCTAGGTAATTAACAGCGAGAGATGCTAACCTGTGGTAAAAATACTCTGTTTTAGCCTGTAATGTAAGGATCCAGTATTCCCTCTGTGCATTAATGTACAAAGATAATTAAGAGATTTCCCATTTACCATCTTTTATCTAAGACGCATATATTAAATTGCATTAATCTTTCTTCAGAGACAATACAATCTATTGGTTTTGTGTCATTTATATGTTCTTTGTAATTTGTCAATGTTTCTGTTTCTTTTATAGTCAAATGAAAGAAAACTCTGCACAGTACTCCCAAACGTGAGATTAGCAAAGCAGGTGTAAAGAGGAATTATTACCCCTCTGGCTTTAAAAATCAAACCTGGTGTATACATGACTTGTGTATACAACATTTGCTTCTCTTGAAATAGTACAAACTCATGTCTAACATACACAATGCCAGGGATGGCTCAGGGACGAAATATGCTATCTTTCATTTTCTTTCTATGTCTAATAGCTGTTACTTGTTATGTTTTTACATAACGTCCTTCACTTTGCAGCCCCTCCAAACCCCCAGTATTTTTCTGTATATTTCCCACCTTTTCTCAGCAGTCTGGTTGGTGAATAACTATGTACAAAATGAATAGGTACAATAATTATTAACAGGAGGGGTTGCTTGGAAGCTGGAAAATAGAGCTGTGTACATAAACTCCCTGTAAAAAGAGGCAAAATAGACTGAAGAGATCTAGTGCTTTTGAATGCTTTAAGTTTAATTAGTGCTTGTTCCAATGATATCTGTACAGAAGCCATAAGACATTTTATCGAGGTTTGTTGTGTTTGAAAGAAAGAAATAGTGAATTACAGTCTTAGAAGGCTTTCTGTATGTATGGGAAGAAGGGGTTAATCATAATAGAAGGGAATTTGCTCATATAAGTGAAACAGTTGTCCATTAAATAATGATCTGAATAGGAGAGATTGTAAATAATGTGGTGGGATCGAATGTATTTTCAAAGAAGGTAGCTTCTCTCTCTCTTAGGAAAGTTTTATTCCAGGTCCAGTCCAGTCTGGTTCTCTGGAGTCCTGTCGGTCTTGTAAAACTAGAGGTGACGTTTCCATGGCCCTTTGAGCTGGTCTGACTTGGGGCTCTTGCAGTTTTACTCTCCCCTTAAGTCAGCACTGACTTTGTGTTTGTTCGAGGGGATGACCAGACTGAAAACTACACTTTCTCGGGGGAGTGGTTCATGTCTGGCTGGAGGAGCCCCAGGACTCATCTGGCTCCCCAGCAGCACTGTCTGGAGAGGTAGCTGTGAAGCAGAGAGGGACAGGTCTGTGCAAGGCAGTGCTCAGGCAGCCCCAAGAGGGCTTGCGGGGCGGGATCTTGTCTGGAAGTGCAAATTGGGCATGTAGGCATAGGACAGCACCTGACAATGTCACTGTAGTGTGTTCCGTTCTGTTTCTAAGCAAACTGTTGTGCCCTCTGTGCCAGTCTGTGGTGACCGCTGAAGGTCCTGATATTTAATAGGGGCATTTCAATCTATCTAATGGTATCTCGACAGAAAAAAATTATGATATGAAAGAAACCAAATAAAAGAAGTAGAAGGCTGCTGCTTGGGAGGATGGTAATAAGATACGTTTAAAAGAAACCTTCATTAAGCTTCAGTTTGGCATAATTATGCCTGTACAAAAGAAAATGAATAATATGCAACAGGCCAAAGATGCTGACAGAGATTGGAAGGTGTAGTTGCATAGGCCCAAATGGATCTCTTAAAAATAATCAAGCAGTTTGGGAGAGGGGACTTTTCCACATAAGCTTTGCAGGTACATGAACTGCTGTGCTCCAGAGCTGTTTATCTTGATGCTTTGCATAGGCCTGAGTCTGCATTTTCATCTTTTTTTGCAAAGTTAAATCCCTTTAGTTGGAAATCGGCTTGACCTGTGGTAGTTCCTGAAAAAAATCTCTCTATATAATCCGGTCCTACTGATCTGCATTTAATGTAATTCTTTCACTAGCTTATCCTTCAACCTCCTGAGCAATCTTTCATTTAACTACACACAATTCCTAATGCTTCTTTTAAAATGCCAAAAGAAGAGTTTCTGTTTCTATTGTAGTCCTAATGCTTATTTATCCTTCTTTTATAATAGTTTTCTGTTTCCTCTTACTTGTTATAAACTACTAAATCCCATATTGCTTTTAACTCTTTAGAAGTAATTTCCTTTCACTTGTATTGCTTTTTTAGAAAAATGTGTTTTTCTGAAGGCTGTATGCTTTGCCTTGTTTCTTCCTACTTCATAACTTTTGAGCTAGTTGACTGATGTCAGCCAAAATTGACAAAGTGGCGTCAGTCTCAAGGATATCAAATATTTACAGGTTATATGAAAATCATCACGTTGGTACTGGGGGAAGGACCCAAATTAATGTTTCTGCTGATGGAAAACCTGCAGCATGATTGCAAGTTATCTGCTCTATTAGACCCGACTTAAACTGACGGTTAATGTACAGCTCTGAACCAGCCGGTGGTTATGCTGCCCTTTGACAAGCTGATAGGGAGCACAGTTGGGTTTTACAGCAGCTGCAGGCTCTGGCCAGAAGCAGACTGAAGTTTGCAGTGCAGACGTGAAGTTATGTAGGATGCGTATGTGAGATAAATGATTTGCACCTGATCTTGAAGTACCCCAACTGAACGATTCTTAAAACTGAGCTCTGTAAAGCCGTAATTTCCACGGAGCAGCCTTCAAACCATGTTAATCAGTGAAATTTTGAGTTAGAAGCTGGTGTATCTGCTGGTCGGCACATGATTCCAGGGCTTGACAGCAGTAAGTTTGTTGAAATTTAACGTCTGTTGGCATATTCTGTAAATGTTTTTTTTTTTTCTTTTTAAGAGGGAAAATTCCAGAAGGAGGATGTATTTGTAATCTTCACCTACATCTTAAGCAGCTCCATGCTGAAAAGATAAAATACCAATTTTCAGTTTGGAGTTGGTTTTTTGGGTGTTTTTTTTTTTAAGGAGGAGAGATTGGTGGTTGTGCTGCTTTTTCCCCAGTGCCTTTTCTAAAACTTTGTTCAACAGGATGTTTGGGGGAAATGTGACATTATTGGGTTTTGGCATTCCAGGAGAGCTTGAAGTGGATCCAGCCTATCGTCTTATGCATTCCCTTCTGCACTGAATGTCAGGAGTAATTCATGTTGTTGACAGCTATGTCAACATGTGAAACTGAGTGAAGGACAGGAACTAAACAAAAAGCTAATAATAGAAGAGGCAAGAAAGTGAGAAGTGAACACTTCGTTAGTAAACTTTCTCGCTGTCACGAGTAAGAGGGTCAAATAGTGGAGCCTGTCCTTATCTGTTACTGCAAGCGTCTTCTTGGTGGCAACGTTCAAGCGAAAGAGCTGTTTGTACATCTGTGTGCGTTTTGTAAGTATTGGAAACAAGCAATCTACCCAAGAAACATGCACAGTGGATACAAAAGTTGCTTTGATTCATTTCTATTTTTTTAATTATTTACCCTACTTTAAGCTTATGCTTCCAAAAACTCTATACAGTATGATCTCACTTGTACCCATTACAAACATTAAATATATGGTTTGTCTCCCAGGCAATGTGAGGCATGATGTTAGTGGTTGTTTCACGTGTCTTCTGCAATAGAAGAGTAATTTCTGTTGGTTCAGTGATTACCATACTGTGTATCCCATGACTAACAGGCAACTCTAGTACAGGCTGTTGAAGAAACATTTATTCTATTTTGAGACATGCTTAGTCATCCCTGTTTTGGCCTCTAACAGGTTACGGGCATTGCTCCTTATTCTTTCCTAGTAAAGCCCACGAACAGGCTAATCCAAAGGTCAATTTGTGAGAAACAGTCTCTGGTACTGGAGGATGGGAATTCTGGAGTGCTATGTTACGGCCCAAGTGTGTTGTGTGTTGCTAGCAGAAATCGGAGAATATGTTCCACGTTTCCTTGTGTGTTGGTAAATCTAACAGTTTACATCATGCAGGTATGGAGCGGCTGCTAAATATGGCACAAGCATATGTAAGAGGATCTTTATTAGTAGGGAATATGATACAGCCCTTCTGTGTCCTGAAGACAACATTCATATATATATTTCTTCACCGTTGTAAATAGAAAACTTTACTAAAGAGGCTTACCTTTAATTTGGCTTTTTCTAATAATAAAGCCTGCTTGTTTATTTGTGTTACTTGTGTGTTGGTGTAGGCAGTGTAAAACACATTCATAACCTTAATTATTAGCATGTTTTGTGTTGATTTTTTCAGGTGGTCTTGTGTGCATATCTGGTACATTTTGTGTCTAACTGAATTGTTACATAAATGAAAATATTTTCTCTTGTCAGAAGTAAAATGCTTTCTATGGGGACTTCTGCTTCCGGTGCTGGGACTCTTCAGGCGGCTTACTTTGCTTGGCTTAAAGGAAGATGATGTTGTTAATGAATTATGAGCATCCTTCAGGAGGCCGGTGACCCTTCAGTCATTGGTGAATGCTGTCATGGACAACTTCAAAGGGTAAAGACAATGATTTTGTGAGACAGTTTCAAGCTAGTGCTGTGATACAGGAAGCAGTGGGTTAAGTTTTTGGTTTAGATTAACTGCCCAGAACTCTTTACACTCTTAAGACCATTCACAAATCATGGGAACAAATTAAAGGAAACAATTTGTTGGAGTAGCTGTCCAATTTCTATGTGAGCTGTCTTTGAGGGGTGTATTTACTTTCCAGGTCATAACATAGTCTAGATATACTTGAGCTGGCTTGAAGTGAACTAATTTGGGTCCTGGGAGATGTCTTATTGCAGAATACAAGCAGTGAAGTAACTTGGGTTTTGTTGAGCTGTGTACTGCTGCAGCATGACCTGAATACTTTGTTTACAGTCAGTTTTAGTGCAAGTATTTCAAAACTATAATACAAATAATTTTATCTGTACCTTCAGATACTTTACAGTTGTTTACTGCAACAGCTAGATTTTATTTTATACTTTATTTCATTTCCATAAGTCAGTGCAAGATTTTTTCTCGTTGTAAATCCCTGAAAATAATGCTTAATTTAATCATTAGCCCTTTTGTTGCTTGAGGGCTAGTTTTGGCTACTGTTTCTTCATAGTCTTCTCTGTTTTTTAAACATAGTAAATGGGAAGCTACACTTAGTAGCTTCCAACTAAATAAAATATAATAGTTTATTAATGTGCCTTAAATGTAATAGTTTGTTAATGTTTTAGTAGCAGTATTTTGTTTAAGATGATATTTGAAAGTGTATAGTTTGCTTTCTAATAATATTTTGTCTGTTCACTATGTTTATGCATTCTGTTTTGTCAGCTCTTTTCCAAAACACCACAAGCAGTTAATGCACTTTATAAAGGACTCCTGACCTTTTGCATCTTCCTAAGTCATATCTAGATGTCACCAGTGTTTCCCATGTTAACAGTTCTGAGCATGTTTTACTATATGTGCCTTCGGCGCCGAGCTAGGACAGCGACGAGAGGAGAAATGAACAGCCGGAGGGCTATTGAATCAAACACCAGAGCCTTACCTATCAATGTTGAAATAGTTCAGTACGCCAAAGAAGTATTGGATTTCAGCTCTCACTATGGTAGTGAAAACAGCATGTCATACACCATGTGGAATTTAGCAGGTATTCCAAACGTGTACCCGAGTTCTGGTGACTTTACTCAGACAGCTGTCTTTCGAACTTACGGGACCTGGTGGGATCATTGCCCTAGCGCTCGGCTGCCGTTCAAGAGGACGCCACCCACCTTCTGTAGCCAGGACTACGTGGAACTCGCTTTTGAGGAACCAGTTTATCCCACTGCAGTGCACATTCTGGAAACCTATCATCCTGGAGCTGTAGTTAGGATTTTGGCATGTTCTGCAAATCCTTACTCACAGAATCCACCAGCTGAAGTAAGGTAATTTTTTTTCCCGTTTATGCTTTCCTGTAGGATGTTGAATACTACAAATGATGCTGTTTAGCGAACTTTACTTATTCATATTTCTCTATTTTGTATCTGACTCACTAACACTTCCATTATTTCTGTGTGTTTTTAAAGCTGTGGTGACATGTTTTTATAGCAACTTCAGAGATGTGGATTTTTTTTGGTAGGAATTAATGCAAATCCTAGTATCAGATGTGATGTGTGTAATGATAGTTATTGTGTTGGAATTTTTATAAGCAATAATTATTATGTATGCACAAAAATCACTTTTGACATGGCAGTTCTGAGTTCTTCTGCAATAAGAAAGGCAAATCATTTAGAAGAGGCAGAGGATTCATGGTTGCTGTATCATCCTGCTTCAAGTAGCCATAAACTCGTTCTTCGCTCTGCATGCCTTAGGTTGTATGCATAGTACAATCAGGCACTATAACTATTCATGTGGAAATGAGGCTAAAAACAGAAGCACAGAACAGTCAGACAAAAGGTGATACCATTTGTCTGATCTTTACTTTTGGCCTGATAAAAGGGTGTGAGCTGCACTTCATTTTTACACTTGCTTCCTGGACTAAAAGAAGCTGATTTCATCCTGTTGGTTTTCCTCATAGCAGGAACTCCTGATGAAATTCCAGTTGGGGGGAAGGGAATATGGGGACCTGGGGAATGGTGAGATAATAAAGAAGAACACTCTGTACAGTAAGATAGTATGCTGCAGGGCAATACAAGGATATAATTCTGAGTAATAAGCTAGTGCTATTTTATGAAAATGTCTGTTTAGATTTTGGTTCGTAAAACAATACACTTTTACTTTTGTGTAAAGACCAAGAAGTGTTGAAGGAAAGCTCAAGAAATGTTAACTGAAGGAGCTATTTAGTAAGATGCATTTAAAAAAGAAAAAAAGAAAAAATATTATTCAAAGAGCTAAAAGAAGATGGAAGTGAAAATATTAATATAAAACTTTTTGGGATGTGCTTTATGACTCCTCTTGGGGTGTGGTCCGAGTGAGAGCTCAGACTTTGCCTTTGTCATAAAAAGGGATGAAGTTTCAGTGTTAGAAGTGTTGTAAGGATTTTTTTTTTTTGGCTTACCTTTCCTCAGCAGGACTTGTCTGTTCAGAGCTGCACATTAGGTTTGTCTCCTCCTTTCTTCCAAAAGAGACAAGCATGTCTTATGCACAGTGTCTTGAAAGGAAGATGAAGGAACCCTTTGTCCACATGAGATATGCAGAATTTTTTCTCTGTCTGTTTGCTCACCTTTATGAGGGGAATATGAAGAGTTGCAAGAACGCGGTCTCTTTTCTGTTTCTGTTCTTGGTCCCTTGTTTTCACTTTCAAAAATTTTCTGAAATGTCAACTAAGAATTATTTTTTTGAGATGGAATGCTGCTGATAATCTCAGGTGGTTGGGTTTCACTGATGTTTTGGACTTGAAGAACTGCCATACTATTTTCTTCTGCTAAAAAAGGCTGTGTCCCGGTTACTCAAAAGGGCACTTAGAACCTTGTTTTCCTCTTCTGACTATTTTGATAGTCAATTTTAAATCACCTTATTACCTAGAAACCTTAAAGTGCTGCTTTGTTTTACCTGCTGACTCTGGATCTGTTTCTTTCTGAACGCCAGTGTAGAAAGGGCAGGTCATTAGAAAGGTCCCTTTTCACCAGCTCTTACTTTGATATAAAAAACACCATTTGACCATCAAAAATGGTGGAGGAACAAGTCTCTTGAGACTTGTTTAAATGTTATGCTTAGTGGATTACACTAGTCCAGCTGAGTAATCTTTTTTTTTCCTCTTTGTTTAGTATTTAAAACATCAGCTCATCCAAGACTTTGCTGTGTGCAAAAGCTTCTAACTTAAAAGAGGCTCTGTAAGCAGTCCTTGCTCAAGAGAACTTTATATATTCTTGTAGAAAAATGGCTATAGCCCACATAGTTGTCCAGTGTGTTGCTCTGTTGCTCACTTTATGCTTCACTTGCATGAACGAACCACTTATGCACATGGTCAGAATATGGTCTTTAGTCATGTTCTTCTGGTGCATTGAATACTGCTATCAGTTACAGCTTTGTATGACACTGTCTTTTATGCCAATTATTTATGCCAATTTATTTCTCTTTATTTTAACCAACTTCCAGCAATTTGAGGATTCTCTGTCCTCTCATATCTTTTGCTGCTTTAAACACGGAAAACATTACATCACTCTCCTCTGCATAAAACAATTTTTAAAAATCATAAATGTCAGAGAAACCGCTGTCTTTGCACATGGAGGCTTTTTGTGCTTTTCATCAGTGCAACTCACACCTTGACGGGTGAGAAGCGTTTGGTAGTTTCTTAACCTATGGTAGTATCCATGTACGAATTTCTTACGTGCATTGCCTGAGTGCAGAAAATCCAAGCAAAAATAAATAGCCTGAGATTAAGGGAATATTGTAGCATATAGTCTCACTTTTTATATGGCAAAGAAATCCCATTGTGTTGTGCTATGATTACTATACTGGTGTAGCCTTGAGATTTTGTACTGTGGTGCACATTCTGTGTACTTAGGGTTTGGTGACAATGATGAGTCCCTCTTCGGCCAGTGGAAGAGGCAGAGCTCCACACAGGCTTGATGGGGACACTGCACCTGACACTGGCATGAGCTGAACGCAACAAATTTTATTTGTTTCTCATAGTGTATTAGATTGATGGACAAAGATATAGCTAGCTTCTGTGATGAGGAAAATGTTTTCTTTCCTTTTTTTTTTTTCCCTCCTCATTTACCCAGAAGGCTTACTCTTGGTGATTCCCTAATGGCTCCTTTGGTGTCAGCCCTTTTGAAACATTCTGATACTCCTAATAGCTGCTGTCAGAGAGGAAGGGTTTGTGTATTTTTAAATGGGAGCTTTCAAGTCAGAAATAATTTTTTCAGAAGTTTTTCAACTTTCTTCTTTTACAAAAATATCTTTGCTTCTTAAATTTGGAATATAAAAGAAAAAATTGGTCCATGTTCTTCTTCTGTCATGGTCTTTTTTTAACTTAATTTGACAGTTTCTCTTATCTCATGTACGCTATAGTGACACCACATATTCATATGCTTTTATAAAAGCTCAAACCCAGAGATTCCTAACTAGTCTGGGATGTGTGGCAGTGCTTGGGGTGATGTTTCACAGCATATGTCCTTACTGCTATGTGATGATGACTTTTTTAGTAGATTGGAGATTGTTTTGTGACTCTCTTTTTTTTTTCTCGTTTTCCATAGATAAAGTACAACACTGATGAGGTTGTTTCTCACAAGTGAGATAATTTGACTGGCTGGGAGCGGTTCCAGAAGTACCAGTGGCAGCATTCTGCCTTTTGTATTCCCGCTACTTATTTCTATTTAATGTAATTTCTTTAATGTTGTTTAGAATTTTGCTAGATGCTCTTTCGAGCAAAATTCTAGGTTTGCTTTGTAGGTGAACAGCTTTGCTCAGTATTTCCTAGGTTAGCTGTGTTTGCTGCGTGTGAGGTTCCTTACTCTTTCTGAAGGTCTTGAAGCCTGTAGAGGCAGAAGCTGTTGCAACCAGAGGAGTAGGTTAAGGAAGACGGATGAAGGAAAAGGCTCCCTCTCCTTCCATTAGGAAGTTCATTGTATTTAGGCAATAGGCGCTCTCTCTGAAAGTCTAATCCAGGTGGGAATGTTGCAGATTTGTTTGCTGGCAGACAAAAATTGGGATCTAAATGTTTGATGAAAGAAAAATAATCTCCCCTTCTGATAAAACGAGTGAAACCAGAAAGGCAGTGTACTGAATGTAAAATATTGTGAGTCTCTTGCTTGTAGAGAGTGGCATTCAGGTGGTTCTTTTGCTTTACCTTTTGTTCCCTGTGAATCTCAGATGAAGGCACCCAAAACGCTGCTGATACCATCAACACATTAGAGTGTGATAAGGGACCTTCAGGGCTGAATCTCACCTATGTGTAACACACAACTTAAGTTCTAGCCATTTGCATCCGTACTTATAACTTGTTTTGACATCTTCAGGGAAACAGCTTTTTCTTGTCCGGATGACTGTCATAGAGGAATGAATTCTGGGTTCATGGGACGCAGTCATTGTTGAGAAACCCATGAAAAACTCATGTGGACAGGGCAGTTATTTGAAATATCTTTTGCTATTTTAAATGCCCTGAGCATTCTTGGAGTCCTGTCTGCTCTCTCTGCTATTTCAGAATTGAACTCTCAAAGTAGAAATGAAAATCTGTGGCATACTCCCTCATAATAATTAGACTGCTGTGAACTTTGCTTACCACCTTGATCTGAATAGTTCTAAAATTGTCCTCATGATCACTCTTCCGTGCTTTTTGTATTTACGAACTCACAGCTGTGGCCAGGGGTGCACTTTCCAGGTTATGTTAAACCTAGGGTGCTGAAGCATCCCTGGCATGTTAGCAGGCAGGAGGTGCTTTCTTGTAAGTAATCTACAGATTATTTATGGAGCACTTGCTCGGATAAGAGTGGATGGGATGTATCACATATCGTAATTATAATTGTTGCAAAAGTTGCCATTTCAGCAAGTGTGTGGTCATATTATTTTCTGAGTTTCCTTATTTTCTCCTTGTTGGCCTATCTGAAACTTTCTCTTCTTTTTACCTTTAGTACAGCTAGAATTTTCTTGGGACAGGGCATTTAATTTTGGTGCTTGAATAGCACCTAGTGCTTTATTCACTTTCTACACCAATCTTGATTTTACAATGCAAGAAATCTCAGCAGATTGCAGGCAAAGTTTAATCTTGTCTCGCTGGAGAGAAATCTGATTACTTTTCTTAGGAACCACTTTTCCAAAGAATTTTTCTTGTTATATATTTTCTTCAGAAGTAACCAGGTCTACTCAGGCATCATCTTAGCCATTAAAAAGGTTTCCAACAGCGTTAGGTGAGCAAAAAATCAAACGATTAAACAAGCATTAAATAGGTGTTCTCATCTGCCACAAACCTTGCAAGCATGTTTCTCAGCCTAAAAATCACTAGACGGTATTTTCCTTCATGGTGAGGGAATGAGAATGGGAATTTATTCTTTTCACCATATAGGCACATGGAGTCTTTAGTATTAGAAATTTGAGCAGAATGAGTTCCTGGCTATCTTCATGAGGTAGAGAGAAATCTAATGGCAAAACTGAGTCCATTAAAGCTGAATGGAAAAACTTAACCTGAAGTGCCGATTTTCTTCAATCGTTAGAGAATATAATAAAGATGTTACTGCCTCACATGGCAGTGTAAAGACTGAGGCTTTCTAGCAGGTTGCTGGTGAAACCGTATCAAAGTGTTTTCATTACAAAATCTTTGATCTGTTACTGTGTATCTGCCAGACTTGAGGACAAATTACAGGTATTTGTTGGGATTCAGTTTCTCTTTGTTTTGGGTTAAATAGGTATCAAGCATCGTAAGCTTGGAACAAATGCAGGCAACCTTATTAGGGAAGCTGATTTTGGTATGCACCCTCAAACCAAGACTGACTGTCAAGATGCCCTACTTCTGAAGAGTTTTGAAATGGATGGCCATAACAAAAACAAACTCCAGAACAGAAGAAAGCTTACTGAAGCCTCTTGGAAATTCAGACTTTTTTGATCCACTTCCAGTTGTGGAATCTTCACTCCCATTTGAATTACATGTAGCCCATTTAAATGTCAAAGTGCTGATCCTAGATGAAGAGACCACTTCCCATTGCAGTAATGGGTATATTATGAGTATGTCTACACTTGGGAAGAATATACCAACCCTGACTCGGAGGAGTTGCTGTGGCTTGTTCTTGTGTGTGGTGCCACCAAGGGAGAGAAGAACATCAAATAAACCTGGTAGACTTGAGGTTTTCCAGTTAAACCAACAGCGAATTCCTTTAAAGTTAGATTGGTGGGCTGTTGATGAAAATAAAACAGTATGACAAGGACAATAAAACAGTATGACAAGGACAGTGAAAAATAGTCACCAGTCCTGTTGTTCATAAGCCCTTGGCATGTAATGTTTAGTTTCACAAGACTGTAAAAAGTTGTGCTCCATGTCTTTCCTTTACTCTGCTCCAGTTTATTACAAAGACTGGGAACTAGAGACACTTCTTGCTGAAGGGGGTTATTACTCTGCAATTTGATGAAGCTAGACCTCCCGTTGCATTACTTTTTTCCAGAGCTCTGCTACTGCTAGATAATCCTCTCTCCAGGGCACCAAAGGAGAAGTCAATAACTGAGACACGTTCTATTAAATGTTGATGGTCCAGTGTGTGCTAAATTAGTGAAAAAATAGGCTTGAATTTCCTTAGGGATAGTTTGAGTGGGTACATGAAAGCGTCTAAGCAAAATGTCAGATGGTGATCTGGATGTGTTCGAGAAAGGTCATGTGCGTTGCCAACATTATTTGCTTGGGGAATTGACCTGTGTGAGAAAGTGTGACAGTGGGACTACACCTGTTACTTTTTGCCATGAGTTGACATTCATTTCCTAAATGATTGAAATCTTCTCTTAGCAATAAGTCTCTCTTGAAAAATTGTTAACCTTGGAGAAGAGTTGTCTGCTCTCCTACATTGGTACTTTCTGATGTGCCATATATTCCCTAGTCCTGCATATTGGTTTTTAGTTCATGACTTTCTTTTTTCCTTTGACAGAAGACTTCTGCAGGCCTCCCATTCTACTGTAAGGTATTTGTGGAGAGTGGCATGATGTAAGATGGGAAAATTTATCTGTTCCCTTGTGAAAAGGAAGCTTCAGCCGATACAGATTAATTTTCCTATCCTTGAAACAGTAGCAAATATCAAGCTTCTAAGCCTTACTTATACCATGTGCTATGTTTAACGAAAGTCCTTACGTATGTTTTACTTTTTGTCACAGTGGACAAAGTTTAAGCATTTGGTTCTGGAAAATAAAGCGTGTTTGATTAATATTTTTTTTAATTAATTCCCCCCTTACCCCCCCATGTGTTGTGCAGCATATGTCAGTGTTGAGCAATACTTGTAAGTTCAGAGTAGTGGTATCTGGTAGGGAAAGCCAAGGTGCTAAGGAGCAGATACAGCATTTCTGAGACCCACGTGACAAGACAAGTACCCTGACAGAAATCCTTGAAGCTGGGACTAGGGTGATTGGAATGAGATTGAGTAGATGTGGAGGTGTCTGGGTTTTGCACATGGGACGCAGAGATCGCTGTAAGCATATTGTCAAAGGGAGTAGCAGCAGTGGCTGCTGGAAGCTTCCTTCTTCAGGAATTAACTAGACTTGAGGGAAAAGAAGATGGACGTCAGTGAGGAGGACTTCTAAAATCCATTCACTGGATGAGGACCCATGCAGATATAAAGAGCATCTTTCTGTTTTCAGGCCTTTTGACAAGTTTGTGAGCATTCAAGACCTAATGAATGTAAGATTTGGTTCTCTAGATTACTCAATTGGCAGGAGGTTTCACTGGAGAAGACGTGAGGTCTGTGTGTGAGAGTAAGGATGTGTGTATGGAAGTTCTGTGCGTGGCCTGAACCGCCTCCTGTCACTGGACCAAAGAGGAGAAAAACTTTTCAGTTTAGCAGTTTGGAAATTCTCATGTTTTTTGCAAAGGACCCTTTCAAAAATGACTTGAACATTCTATTTCCTTTGGTAATTTGACAGTTAATTACTTTTAAAAGGAATAGTTTGCTTGCCTGGACAGACAAACAAAATAAAGTTTAGATTATTTTTTTAATAATTTGCAATGCTGCAATTTGAAGAGGTCTAGTGTTAGAGAGTCTGAGCTGTGGGGTTTGTTTTTTTTTTTATTTTGTTGTGAAAACCTTCTGTGTGAAATAACAGAGGTGAGCTGACTGTATATTTGGGTTACGGGGCAAGACTGTTCCCTGCGTACTTACACTAACACGCCATCATTGTGAAGGCGTCTGTAACCCATTTGTTAAATTACCTGTGAGATGTTAGAACAACTTGTGCGTGAATAACAGTGCGTTAACACAAGTGTGTGGCTACGAGTATACAGCATGTTTTGTTGGTTAGCAATGCAGAGAAAATATGCTAAGGTCATGAATTAGTCTACACTCTTAAATTCATCCTTAGGATATTTACCAAATCTAGGGAAAACATAGCAATTTTCGTTGTCTTTACAGGCATGTTTCTCACTTGTTAAATACTTCTGGCAGAGAAGCCTCTTGCCATGTTCAGGAATTGCTTTAGTAACTCTGATTTTAATCCCTATACTGTCTGTGTGTGCAATTTTTCTTTCACAGATGGGAAATCCTTTGGTCCGAGGCACCTACAAAGGTGAATGGTCCTCAGGCTCGGCAGTTCACACCTTGTATCAAACAGATAAACTTCCCCACAAACTTAATCCGACTGGAAGTGAACAGCTCTCTTCTGGACTATTACACTGAATTGGATGCAGTAGTACTACACGGTGTGAAAGAGAGACCTGTGCTTTCACTTAAGACTTCGATGATTGATATGAATGATATTGATGAAGATGAGGATGAAGAAAAGTATGGCTGTGGAATGGACACCCTTAATAAAGAGTTCAGCATTGTTACCCTCAGGGAATGGCCGACTAATGGATATTTTGATAAACTGCCTTATGAGGTAAGAAAAGCGTGTTTATACTCAATGCCTTTGTCTTGCTCATTAAGGGTGCAAAGGTGCTTTATAGGGTACTGGGCAAGATTGTTGTTTTTCCCAGTTAGAGTTCCTTGTATTTTTTTGTGAATCTCCCGCAGTTATTGCATAGCTATGCCTGAATTATTTAAGTCTGTCTACTTCCATGGATGGATATTAGCAAGCCATTTTGAAGGTATTTGCAGTTATTGCACTTTCGTTCCTCAAGAATCTGCCCACTCACACACGGTTTTTACACCGGTTATTCTAGCCTTGAATTTCTAGCTCTTGAACTTAGAAGCTTCTGGCAGTTTTCCAGTAGTTTTAGTCCTTGTGCTTGACGAAGAAGGTATCTAAAAGAGATATGAAAAGATTGAATCGAGATCTGGAAATGGAAATATTTTGCAATAGGCTAAAAGCTTCTTTTCCTGTTATCTCTCTTACAAAATCCCAGAACTTTGTTCTTGAAACTGCCATAATATTTTCATATTACTATGAAATAAACTTCTTCCATCCAGCTAAGTTTTGAATCATGGTGCAGGTAAAAAGGGTTACAGCTGTACTTCTGTACGCTGTCTTGTTTTGATGTTTGCTATTTTTTATTCTATCATTAGCACAGAAAACGGTTGTGAAGAAACTTCTTTCAGATCCCCTGGCAGCGGGGCAGTTGCAAGTGTGCTCAGTGTCAGTGTAGATAAATATTTTCCTTCCTGTAATTTCCATTATAATGAGATTGTGAAGTATGATTGCTGAATATTGTGTGCAGGCCAGGAAATTCTCAGTGGGGTGTAGCTGTTTATGGAGGCTAGTACCCTACTTAGAGTCAGAACTGACAAACAAAATAATTGTCTTCACCTTTCCTGAAATAAACTGGGTTTGCACGTAATGGAAAGGAGTTTTTACTTGACAGTCAGACCTCTGGACTTGGGCAGAGGCACGATATTGTTCCTGCTCTTCAGTGTACTGCAGTCTGGCAAAAGAAGCAAGCGTTTGTTTACTGCGGTAACTCATCAAATGCTTGGAGTGCTTGTGGCTCCAATCAGACTCGTTTTTGAAAGCGAAGGGAGGATGGTGAGAGCTGCTGTCACTTTCAGAAATACGTGATCTAATCAAATAGTATTTTGGTTTTGTCACATCTCTTGGCTCTAAATACTCCAGTTCGGCATGTGAAGGCCATGGTTGGGTGACTGACTGCCCTAGCAACCTGCAGAAGTTTGCTGTGCTTGTAAAGAGGAAAGAGAAAGGAAGAGAATTTAACAGCTCTCTCCATCTTTCTCCTGTGTATTTATCTTCTCTTTTAAGTCTTCAGTTTTGGGTTTGGGTTGTTGGGTGGTGTGTTTGTTTTTTTTTTTTTTTGTTGCTGCATTGGAATAATAAATGAGGATACTGACTGAGTTAGCTGTAGTTTTGCTTCCCCCCCCCCCCCCCCCCCCCCCCGCCCCCTGAGTCTATATAGTGTTTAATATATTTTACTCTTGGTGCTTGTATATCAGTACTGAAGTAAAGAAAGTGCTTTGCATATGCAAAGGTTGATTCTGGAATATCTTAAAACATATAACTGTTTCTGAAAGTTTGAAAGTGTGTTGGGTTTAGTCATTCAAAGAAATAATTGTAGAGAAAACTTGACTTAAGTCTAGGAAGTCTTGCTTGAAAAGGCTGGATAAATTGATTTGTAGTACAGTAGACTACCAGAGAGATTGATTAATCTCTCTTCTGTTCCATATGATTATCTATATTAAGTTTATAATTCAGGAAGTGTTTGTGTAGTCTGTTACTCTTAAGAACTTTTGCCTCCGTGTACTTTATTGTGCTTTTCTGCTTTCCTGTTTGTTTACCAGCTTCTTTTTTTTTATCCATTTTTAAACATGTTTGGTTTCATAAATGCATTTATGTGGTCTATCAATACCAAGCACATTTTTTTTTCTTCTGCTTTGATTTAAAGAAACTGAAAATATGGGTGGAATGTTTATCAGAAAACTACAAAAGACTATTTCTGGACTGGTTTTGTGACAGTAGAAATCCCAGTCTCATACTTTTGTGGTCCAGCTGGAAGGTTTGGGTATCAGAACAACAAAGATTATGTACTCTGTAGTATGACAATTTTTTATTGCATCAGATACAGGAACAGTACTCTGCATGCTGTCTTCAAGACTGACAAGTGTCAGATTTTTCTGTGTAGTGTTCGAACCTTGTAATGAAGTAGTAAGGCACTTGCTGATTCCTTCCAGTTTTGATTAATACATTGCATGAAAAATTGTATCTTTGATACGTTTGTGTTGATTGTGAACATGTAACTGTCCTAAGTCTTCATACATATGTCTATTCTTTATTCGAGCTGTTTCAGGTTTTTGCATACTCCCCTCTGTAATTCACAAAATACACAGGCTGAATGGTTTTCTGTGCTAATCTTGAGGTAGGCAACAGTTCTTCCAGCCTTTGTTTTGCCCTTCATTGTCTTTCTGAAACTTCTATAGACTATCCTTTCATAGGCTGTGTTGTTCCTCAAAATGACATTAGGAACGGCTTGCTGCAGTGTGAGCTCTAAAAACATTATAGGAGTCTAGATTGCTCTTGCCAATAAAAGAGAAAAATGCTCAACTCCTGGAGCACAAACTTCCTTAGAAGAAAGTGTGAAATCTTGGATGAACTAGGTGAGAGAATTTTCCTTCCCTGCTCATGGATGGTGTTAACCAGCCCTTAGTAGCTGTGAAGTACTTGTACTATCATCTGTTCTCCAGAATTACCTTAAAATTGAGGAAGGATTTTCTAGGAGACACTTCATGTCCTTGTCTTTCTTCCCAATTACCTTTGACTAACTTGTGCTGCTTGTAAAGTGAAAGGAGTAAGGCTTTAGTCTTAGCTCACTTTACAGGAATGCTTGAGACTTGAAGGCCTGAACAAGTTAAAAGACTTTGAGAAAGGTGAGGAATACCTGCCACAGCATACCTGTTGTGCAGTTTGAGACTCACCAAGATGGGCCAGGTACCAAGAACCTAACTTTTGTTCTCCAGAGAGGAGAGTCAGGAGAAATCCTACATACTGCAGTCAAAAAGGTATTTTTAATATAAATTTTGATATAAAAAGATATAAATGACATCTTTTTCATTCCTTGAAGCCAATTTTTCCTGAAGCTGCCTACAAGATTTATGAGCTGTTCACGTCTACTGGGGAAGTGTATTTCACCGCTAAATGTGGATTTGGCACCTATGTTCTGGGAAAACGGGTCTTGAATGTAAGATCTGCATACCTTAAATAATACTTAGATAGAAGAGTTGGAGCAATAAGCAGAAGCATTTTTAAGTGTCCTACACTTTTACCCTCAGCAAACTTAAATCTTTCCAGAACAAATCATAGAATGGTTTGGGTTGGAAGAGACCTTAAAGATCATCTTGCACCAACCCTCTGCCATGGGCAGGGACACCTTCCACTAGACCAGGTTGCTCAAAGCCCCATCCAGCCTAGCACTGAACACCTCCAGGGATGGGGCATCCACAACTTCCCTGGGCAACCTGTTCCAGCATCCCATCACCCTCACAGTAAGTAATTTCTTCCTAATATCCAATCTAAATCTCCCGTCGTTCAGCTTAAAACCGTTACCCCTCATCCTGTCATTACACTCCCTGTTAAAAGAGTCCCTCCCCATTGTTCCTGCAAGCCCCCTTTAAGTACTGGAAGGCTGCTACAAGGTCTTCCCGGATCCTTCTCTTCTCCAGGCTGAACAACCCCAACTCTCTCAGCCTGTCCTCATAGCAGAGGTGCTCCAGCCCTCTGAGCATCTTTAAGGCCCTCCTGTGGACTGGCTCCAACAGGTCCATGTCTTTCTTATGTTGGGGGCCCCAGAGCTGGACGCAGTATTCCAGGTGGGGTCTCTCTCACCAGAGCGGAGCAGAGAGGCAGAATCACATCCCTTGACCTGCTGGCCACGCTGCTTTTGATGCAGCCCAGGATGTGGTTGGCTTTCTGGGCTGCAAGTGCGCATTGCTGGGTCATGTTGAGCTTCTCATCAACCAACACCCCCAAATCCTTCTCTCAGGGCTACTCTCAATCCATTCGCCACCCAGCCTGTATTTGTGTTTGGGATTGCCATGACCCACATGCAGGGCCTTGCAGTTGACCTTGTTAGCCTGGGCCATGATCTTGCCAGGCACAGAGGTGAGACTGGCCACCTTGTAGTTTCCTGGGTCTTCCCTTTTCAAAAATGGGGGTTACTTTTTCCAGTCAGCGGGAACTTCACCAGACTGCCATGACTTCCAAAATATGATGGATAGTGGCTTAGTAACAACATCTGCCAGTTCCCTTGGGACCCGTGGATGCATCTTATCAGGGGACCTGATGCATTTTCAGATTCCTCAGATGGTCTCAAATCTGATCTTCTCCTACAATGGAGTGTCCTTCATTTTCCCAGTCCTCGCCTTTCCCTTCTGCGACTAGGGCGATGTAGCTAGAGGCTTGCTGGTGAAGACCGAGGCAAAAAAGTCATTGAATACCTCAGCTTTCTCCATATCTCAGGTAACCAGGTCTCCCGTTTCCTTCTGGAGAGGGCCCACATTTTCCCTAGTCTTCCTACCTTCCCTGCCTCTCCTCCCCTAGAGGCTTTTCTTATTGCCCTTGACATCCCTGGCCAGATTTAACTCTGTCTGGGCTTCAGCTTTCCTAACCTGATCCCTCTGTATTTCCTGTATTCCTCCCAGCCTACCAGCCCTTGCTTCCACCCTCTGTAGGCTTCCTTTTTGTGTTTGAGTTTGTTCAGGAGCTCCTTGTTCATCCCTGCAGGCCTCCTGGCGTTTATGCCTGACTTCCTCTTTGTTGGGATTCAATCGCTCCAAATATTTCTAGGCTTTCAGCTAATCCGCAAAATTTTATGCCTCGCTTTGGAAAGAGAAACTCATGAGGGTCTTAAAAAGCTGTCTTAACAGCTAATAACCATATGGCACAAGATTCCCTTTAGTTAAGGGCCAATATACTGCCAGTTGCTATAGCTGTTGACTAGGCTCTGAGCAATGGCACATGGAGAAGATCTCTCCAGCTTTAGTCCTCCTGGTGTCTCGATTATTTGATTGTGCAGTCTGTCAGTAAGATCCTTTTCTGTTCTTTGGATCAAGAAGGCGCTTAAAACCTTTACAGCCTTTCATTGCCGAGAAGTTCAGAGCCTATAGCCTGGTGATGGAAAGGCTATTCTGCCAAACCACGTTATGCAAGTAGGATAAAAAAAAAGGGAGACTTAAATAGTTGTGTTTTGTGAAACGGTTGCAAGACCCACTTCTCATGTGTTCACCTGCACTATTTAATGTGTACGCATTTGTTTGTGCAAGCTATAGAATCATGGAACCAGGGACTGTGTTTTCTTAAACTACGTTGAGGAATGTCAAAAGCCCTAGAACACCACCTTCCAGCCTTCTCTCTTTGCCTTTTTGTGCACATATCCTTTGCCCTTCATCTGAGAATGCCTTAGTATCAATTCTAATTGAGTCTAAGCTGTGGCAGCAGAATGAAGAAATTTCGTTATTCATTTGTGTGTCTCTCAATGATCAGTTTGTGTAAACCAATGTATTTTCATATTGGAGGGACTCAGGCTGAAGAACTGAAAGAGGAAATTTGTAAAAAGTGCAAATATTCTAGGTTTGACCGGTATCCAAGCATTATTTTCTGACTAAATCAAGCTCTGCATTATTGTGCTGTAGCCACAGAAAGTATTTTATTGGGTACAAACGGTTATTGCTTGCTGTTATTCAGCAAAAAAGCTTAAAAAAGCTGGAGAAACTTTTGGCTAGTTAAGTACTATTAGGAGCTACATCATTGGTAAATTTTCGCCCCATGTATTGAAGAGTGTGATGGAGATCCTGTCTAAGCTTATAAGTGAACTTTGCAGTGGATGAGATGTCTGGGTTTTTCAGATGTTGTGTTTGTTAATTGACAATTCAAAATATAGGCATATATGTAAGATGCTGCAATTGGGGACTATGATCATGATAAAACATGCGTGGGTCAGATACGAATCAGGCGCTTTTTGTGTGCAAACAGCACACAATGAAATTGCCTACTGCTGTTTGTTGAATTGTGGAGAATTGCGGTTTGGAAACCTCCAGATTTTGGAGGTTTTTATTGTAGTGGGCGTTGATCTCATCACATCTCTAAAGCTGACATGTGCCATATTTGCCCTGGAAATGGGAGAGGAAAGCACTTTTGTACTGTTGGTCCATCATAGCCTAAAAAGGCGATCAGTGTTGTATAAATCATATTTTGTTTTCCTCTTTGTGTTCCTTTGCATGGGAAACAATAATGGCTGCCATAATTTTTCATAAACACAGAGTAAAAACAGTTAGTGGGAAACAGTGTTACAAAATTCATTTTCAAAGCAGATTCTCAGTTCTGCAGCATTCTTGGACTGACCATGAACACGGCACAGCGCGATACAGCGCATCAGGTCACATACTCATTGTGTATCAAATTGGACTTTATGCTATGATACACATACATAAAAAGCGGATTTCTGATGGACACCAGACTCCAGACTAATGGTGATTAATGGTTATTAGCCTGCAGGTTTGGGACCTGTTATCTTTGTTTAATCAAAAGCCAGAAAAAAAGTACTGTATATCTTAATGTCATAGTAGTGACATTTCATTATATTTTTTCATTCTAGATATTATGAAGTAGCATAATTTGAATAAAAAATAAAGAAGGGTTATTTTTTCTGATTAAGACATTCATGTGGTAAAAGATTTCATCTCAGGCATGGAAAGATTGCAACATCCTGTATGTTATGAAATATTCATTGAAGTCACCAGTTAGGGTAAAGGGACATTGTTGAGGCATTTGTAAATTCATTCACCGTTATTTGACTGCTCAAAAGTCACAACATAACTTTGTTTTCCACTGAACAAAATTTGTGTTACTTTGTTTTTATCAGACATTATTATGCCACATTAACTGCAGACATAATTTTAGCTAACTGTGCAGCCTTTGAGCTCTCTGCTCTTGAAAACTTACTAAATGAGCATGGGAAAAATCTGAGGGAAAAGACATTAATAAAATACATATTTAGGTGGCATACAGTGTGTGTAATGGCTGAAAGATTGCAAAATAGTTTGAAGCCATCTTTCAGAATATTGAAAATTATTTGAAGTGAATTGATTGCCTTAGAAAAATAGGTATGTGTTTAGGTATCTACTGTTAGAATGACAAGCAAAACTTTACTAAGCAATTTCTAAGCTGAAGTATGGGTCTGAGCCAAGCAAAAATCAAGATATTAATTTGTGATTATATTTGTTAGCTCCTAGTTAGTTCGCTCTCTCTCAGATACCAAAATACCAAGAAACTAAATGTCAGTTAGCAGCAAACTTTGATTATAATATATTAACTGCAGTTTATATGTACCCCTCTCTCTCTATATATATATATCTATATATATCTCTCTCTATATATATCTGTTGCATTGAAATGCCTATGCAGATCCTCTGCATCAAGCTAAGGTCAGAGTTCCAGGCACCTGTGGAGACAAGAAGCTTGGGCTGTTTTTAGGGGGAAGGAGAAGGGAAGAGGGAAGGCTTGAAATCAAGTTTGAGAGAAACCAGAGTATATGCAAACACTGTATTTTGGCATTGGAGTTGAAGTTAAATTTTTTTTGAAGAGTCGTAGATCGTGTTTGAAATCCAAATACTAAATCTGGAGCTGAGTAGGAAGTAACATTTTTCATTTTGCAGGAAGTTGGATTGTTTTCTTATTTCTTCTCTTCCAAAAATGAAGGGGGGAGGAGGGGAGGCGGAAGCTAGCTGCATAAACTGGTATGTTGGAAGTACAATCTGTTTGGATCTCACAAAAAAACTTCTTTTTCATTTTATGTCAAGCATTTTGTTCTGATTTTTGGTGGTTTTGTCTTATGAATCCTTACAAGACATTCAAATGAAACATTATGGTATATTGAAAGGGCCACAGGATTCTCTTCATTTTAAGCTGGTTTGTGGGTTGTTGTTTTTTTTTTTTTTTTTAATTTACACTGATTCATTTCAGTGAGCTATTGTTTCCCCCTCTGCTTGAAAACACTTAGTCAATTTTAGTTACATAACTTGAGTGAGTGCTTATAGCTGTAAAAAACAGCTAGTAAAGTAAACATTAATTTTTAGATTTAATTTTTCAAGTGCATTTTCTCTCAGTTTCTAAGCTAAAGGAGATTTTTTTTGAGCGTTTTTGCTATTTCCTAAAGTGAGTATTTATGTGTCTGTGTGTGTTGATCTTCCTTCAGAAAGGAAAACATAGCATGATAGGAGATGGGTTATTTCTTAATTTCTGAGCATGAGTCATTATGAAAGCATATATAGTGGTGCTAGTTCAGAAGGGCTGGTCATTATTCTCAAACCAAGATGATTCAATCTGGTAATAATAAAAAGGGATTTTGCCTTTCGGATTTGACTGTGGCATAGAACAAAAGTGCTCTCAAAGTATTACAGCAAGAAAGAGACTACTTCATAAAAGAAGATCTGAGTATGTTGAATTTTTTTACCTAGTTGCATAGTCCAGCATGGGTGGGAGAGGATATAAGGTAGAAGACAAAACACTGATTTTTAAAGCAGGAAGCAGATGAATAAATCTGAAATCAGTTGAAGGTGTGGGGAAACTGGGACATGGTATGGTTTTTCCATGTACTCTGCAAATATGCTACCATCTTAAAAAACAAATCCGGAGAAGAAAGAGGATGCCAATTCAGTGTTCTGATAAATGGCAATGCAGACATTGTGAAGGGAAATATGTAAACATAGTGTTTACATATATATCACTGTTTAAATTAGCACGGATAAAGAAACTTCTAATTTGAAAGCTTCCTGTCACTTTCATATGCTGATCTGCTTTTCCCTTGTTTAATATGTTGTTACACTGAGAAGGCAGTGCAGTCCTATTTAATAGTTAATCAATGATTTATTTGAGAAGTTACTTTTAAGTAAAAGGATTTACTTTCCTTTGAAGTTAGAACATCTTTTCTTATTCCTCTGCAGTTTTCCCTTAACATTTCAAGTGTTATATGACCATCTGTGACTTTTTTTTTCTGTTTTTAATATAGCTCATCCAGTTGATTTTGAGTCACCTTACAGTACCAGACCTGTGTAGACTAGCGCAAACTTGTAAGCTACTATATCAACATTGCTGTGATCCTCTACAGTACATTCATCTCAGTTTACAACCTTACTGGGCAAGGATTAATGACACATCTCTGGAATACCTACAGTCTCGCTGCACTCTCATCCAGTGGCTGAATTTATCTTGGACTGGAAACAGGGGAGCCATCTCTGTTTCTGGATTTAGCAGGTCAGTGCTAAACATACAGAAGTATTTTGACAAGCTCTGTTTGCAGAGCCGCTGCACCAGTAGTTTCAGTAAGTATTTGAAACCCTATTAAAAGACAAGAAATGTCTTTGATTTACTATAAAGGGTATGATTGTTATGATGTAGGAAAAAGCCAAACAGCTAAAACAGTAAGAGATAGTAGATATAACAGCAGAAGTCCGTTTCGGTATGTAGAGCCTATGTGTGCCAAGCTGCCTGTGACTGAAAGGCTTCTTCCAAGGGGAGCAGCGTTTTGCTTTCTCCTGTGCTTCTAAAAGACTCTGCTAGAACCAAGCTGTCAAAAGTCCATCTCATGAAGAAAATGTTTGCGGTTGTTCTTTGTACAGATGAATCATCAGTAGGACTGTATTAGAATGGCTGTGGTAATAAACTGATTACAGTGCATGCTTACAAGGTATGGGCCCTAAGTAATCACTGGAGTGCAATGTAAATGCAAATATTTTCATAAAAATGATTTAAAACATTAGCCTTGTTGGGAAACAGGGGGTTTGCATGTGCATCTTCCACTGAGCTGAAAATATGACTGTGCTGTAGGTCATTAAAATAGCAAATTTGCAGGGATTCTTCTCTGTATAACAGCCGTGTTCTCTGCTTTCTTAACATATCATTTCTTGCTTCCTTGCTCGTTTGCATTAGTTAAACAGCATCTATCAATGCATTTCATTTAAGCAAAAATTGCTGCCTCAACTAAGAGGTAATCAGCAATGGCAGGTGAAAGCAGAACTTCACTGATAAGACACAGAAATGTTTAATATATCTTAAAAAAATTGTCTTAACTCTCATTTGTTTTCTGAATAAAAAGGTTAAATCAAGTATTCGAACATTTTCTTTCCTTGGGTGCCTGGGTGCCTTCCCTAGGGAAATAAAATAATTTGAAGAAATAGCTTGTCAAGATGAGAATGTCGCTTTCTCTTTTCCTGACTTTCCAGTATAATCCAAGAGCTCTATGCTCTTTCATGCTTGTTGGTAGAAAAAGGAGATAGACATCAGCTGGTTGTTGAATGGGGTGCAAGCCCTTCTCCTAAATTTGGATTTTGTATTAGATACATTATGCAGAGGATAAATATGCAAGCTTTAATTGAGAATTCAACTCTGAAATCATGAAGTGCTTGCTTTCTGATGCTTAGCTATTAAATCTCTTTTGAAAACTTAAAAGTATGTGCATCTTCATGGCAAATTTTTTTTTTCTTTTTTTTTGAACATACAGTACTACTAAAAATTCTTGTTGTTTTGAAAGAAATTAATGTCCAAATTCAGAGAATTATAAACTTTGCAGTTCTGGCATTTCTGACTTCCAGTTAGTTGAAAATGGCTTTACTGATAATGACTTTTCTTTTTACTTCAGTGCTGAACTGAAGCAGAGTTTGTGTAGTCAGTGTTTCTAAAATAATAAATATTCATTGTTTGACTATTAATAATCTGTGAATAAACATAGTCAATTTATATTCATTATTACAGGTGATATTTATTTGTAACAGAGGGAAAAGTGTTCTTGGACATTGATACAATTGTGTAGTTACCTGTATTTTTAGGAAAAAGTATTTCTTGGAAGTGATGCCGGCAGTCTGGGAATGGGAGATGCAGTTCAATCAAAAAATTTTTGAAACAAACTTGTAAACTAAATAATTTTCAGGTGTGACTTTTGCTCAAAATTTTCACTTCTGAATCAAAAATTCTCCACTGTTAGTAGGTCTGGTTTTCAAAGTTTTCTTTTCATAATGCAGAAATAATTTTGCAACTCCTTGTTCTGTAGAAGTTTCTTTTCTAGAAGAATTTCCAAACACAAATTTTCCTTTTGACATTCTTCATCAGCAGGTTTGTCCAATTTGCTGGCCTCCAGGAAAGGAAAACTTGCTGCTGCTTTGCTATGGAAGTATCTATTAATACAGAAGACTTATTAGAACAATGCTTGCTTTTCAAAAGCTTGCTTTTCAAAAGCTTTTCTTCAAAGAAGTAGCTTCCTGTTAAGAGATACTGTTCCTCAAAGGAGAAATCTGTCAAGTAACGTTTTAATTTTACTGCCCTGGCTGCTATTAAGAAACCATGTGGATATTGTAGCAGCCAGGACATGTAGTCCTGAACTCCCACAGTTTTTCCTTTTGGACTTCTAGATGTTCCTCACACAGCCTGACTTTTGGGAGATACTATGCAAAACAGAGTTGCCCAAGAATGGAGGTACTTTGCCTTCCGTAGGAATTTTATTTCATACTTGTATTTTCCTTCTAGTTTACTCTTCAGAATATGAGTCTTGAAGAGGAGGTTCTCAGTTGGCTGGGGAAGTGCATTGCTGCTTTTATCAGTTACCTGCTGATGTTAACTGTTACTAAAAATCAGACTTTCGTACTGTAGTTGTCTTTTGCACGAATTAAATGCTTAGGTATTTCTGTCCGTCTCTATACGTAACAGTAGAAGTCATGTACCACTACATTTATTAGTGTAAAATCTTCTCTTGCTGCCTACTGCGTGAATGTTTCTGAATCAGTTTGTTGTTTTTTCTTTATCCTGCTCACTTTGGCTCCCTCTCTGGTCTTGGTATTCTCCGGTTCTTTCTGCAACAGATTTTTTTTTTTTTTTTTTTAAATAAGGCAGTGAGGTGTGCCTATAGAGTACCAAGCTGCATCTTTTATTTTTTTATTTAATTGGTGAAAAAGTCTTCTTGCAACTTGAGGTTGAGTTCAAACGAGCCTAAATTGATTATTCCAGTACTTCAAGTTCATAAATTTTGTGATAAGTTGCTGCATGAGCGACCAGGAATGGCTGTCAAGGCAACTACTTGGAGGTGTTGAGAATTCTGCCTAGAAGTTAGAACGATTTGAAGGACTCCCTTATGCTGTTTTTTAAAAGGCCAGCATATATTTGTCAATTAGCAAGGATTTGCTAAATGAAATTTGTCGATAACTTCACAAACACTACAAATTGCACTGTAGAAACGGCAAAATGCTAAAACCAAAATTCTTTATCCTCATAGATAACAGCATTTCACTTTCACAGGGCCTGTTTTTTATTTTGTTTTCTTTATTTTTGCACTTCTCTCAGCGTTTGGTGTTAAAGTTGCCACTGTTGAATTCAAAACTTAGTTTCATTCGTATGACTGTACAGTTCAGGTTATGATTTCTGCGTGTCAGGGCATGTTTAAATGCTACTCGTGCTTAAATTTCATTCTGGCAAATGTCTTTTAATGTTTTTATCTGTGGTTTCTTACAACAATCTTAAGAGAAGTAGCTTGTGTAAATTGCTTCAAAAGGTTCATATAGACATGATTGTAAGAAATAATTGAAAATATACTTCTTTTTTTTCAAAAAGGTATTAAAATAGAATATTTTTAAAAAGAGTAATTTTAAGAAGCGTGACTGAAGGCAAATACTCTATTACCCTGAGAAGATAGAACGCTTCAGGCGTATGAACATCCTGAGGCAAAGCTGAAGGTATTTTAACTTATTGATAACATCTACTCCTTAGGGCTAAAAATGACTATCATAAATTTTTCATTTCAGCATATAATATAGATTAACAAAACTTTATCGTTATAGATTGAACTAAAAGTATACGGAAAAGTGAAAGACAAATGAAATGAGCACCTGAATGCAAAGTGACAGGGAATAATAAACACAGATTTCACAGCAAGCATTGCGTAAGCCGCACTGCATTTCTCTTGGCATTAGAGGTAGGGTGAATTTCTTCATGCCAGGGGAGTATCAGTGTAGGAGGAGAAGACCTACATAGGAAAAGTGAGGCAAGTTGACTGGAGGTATGCTAAATATTGAGATGCTGAATAAATGCTCTGAGGTTTGAACAGATCAAGGACGATGACAGTTTAAAAACCGAGTTCTGCATGCAGATTTCTTTGTAACACTTTCTCTGATAACGTCGTTAGATTGTTTAAACTCTTTTGCTTTAAATATACGAGGTATTAGGATTTTTATTTACTTCTAACATTTTATACTGTGAAAATGAATTAATGGTGTTTTATTTTCAGGTTAGTGATGCAATGTTTGCATGTCAGGCACATCCAAGAATATTTCTTTAACAATTTTGTTGCTGTTAACATTTGAAGGCTTTAGTTGCTGTGTAATAGAGGTGTATTTTGACAATGTTTAACTTGGTGAGGCTTTGCTACAAATCAAACTAGCAGGAAGGTCAGAGGAATTACTGAAACACGAATCAAATACTCAGTCATAGAAAATAGGAGTAACGTGTGACTTGACAGGGATTCTCAATTTAAAAATCACGTCTTTCTCTCTCTTAGTTTCCAGTTTTTAGTAAAACCTAGGGTAGCTGTAACTGAGATTAAGTAGTAATGTTTGGTTTGCATGTTTTTATTGAAATAGCATTATCTGTGTTGAGAAAAGCACAAAATTAGATACTTAATAGTCTCCTTACTGGCATGTAATGTTTTAAGGTTTGCTGACAAAAAAAAAATTAAAAAGCTAGAGTAGAAAATAACATTATAACAATTAGAATGTCTTAGAGGGAAGGAAGGTGACTTAATTTTAAGAACAAAATTATGTTAGTCTCTCTCATGCGTGCGTACTCGGATGCACCAAGGCATCCGATATGTGTCCAAACCAATTTATCCAGCATGTAGTGTCGCCATTCCGTGCCACCTCCATCCTTTGTCTCCTAATGTGCATGTCCTGAGAAACTACACATCAAGGCTCTTGATGATCTGCTAATCTAACTTCCACTAACACACACCATTCTCTCAGCCCCTGTGTTGCCATTTGTTCTTTCTCGTGCTTCTACACCAGTGTGTACCCATTCATTCTCCAGTCATATCAATCTTAACACTTTTATGACAATTATCTGTACTATATGCTGCTGCTGTTGTGTAACACAGCAGTCCTGAAAGGAAAGATGTCATTATGAGTATAAAAATATCTGGACATGACTCTTAAGAAATATGTTAAAATGTAATTCCACAAGCCAAATCTCATTTTTTAAATTAAACAAGTAAATTTATCAAAGTTCTTTTATATCCTCGGATCTCTGCTGTAGGGCTGGTGTAGCATGATATGATCCGGAGTCAATTAGGCATTTGGAATTTTTTAATATTAATTGCATTGTTGGTGCAGAGACCGTGATCCCAGAAGTTGGTGTCTGCTGATGAACAAAAGCATCAATGGCCGTCATGCAAATATGCGGTCACCACGACTTTGGAAACTACCTAGAAAGAGAATAACTCACTGACTGAAAGGAGAAGAAATGTGCTTCAGTGTTTGGGGGGAGAAAATGGAAAAGTAGGTGAAGTTTAAATTTACATAGAACATTAGGGTTGACTTTATTCAAATATGTAAGCCTTCTGTGTAAAGTAAGTAAACTATCTCCTTAATTATGAAGACTGAAGGGAAAATAGAAGATCTTAGAGCAGTAGACAATAGAAGCTACCAGAGGTATAGGAACGGTACCTCTGGTATGGCTTTGGATTAAATGTAAGACTGTAACTGCAAGACAGGTTGGGATTATGAAGACCTCTGCCAAGTCTGTGCAAGTAATAATATTGATAGAAATACAGTAAGAAAGAGAAGACCTCAAGATCTTGGAAGTGAAATGAGGAAGAATAAAATCCAAGTACTTCATTTGGGGGGTTTTTTTTTTGGACATTATTCTTGTCTGGTGGCATGTTCTGGAAAGCAGGAGACCTGAGTAGCCAGAGGGAGTCTGTAACTGAGACCCCACCTGGAGTACTGTGTCCAATTCTGGAGCTCCCTACACATGCTGGAACGTGTCTGGAGAAGGGCCACAAGGATGCTCAGAGGGCTGGAGCACCTCTCCTATGAGGGCAGACTGAGAGAGTTGGGGTTGTTCAGTCTGGAGAAAAGAAGGCTCTGAGGAGACCTTATAGTGGCCTACCAGTATCTTAAGGGGGCCTACAAGAAAGCTGGTGAGGAACTTTTTAGGATGTCAGGTAATGGCAGGACTAGAGGGAATGGATTAAAACTAGAGATGGGTCGATTCAGACTGGACGTTAGGAAGAAGTTCTTCACCATGAGGGTGGTGAGACACTGGCACAGGTTGCCCAGAGAGGTGGTGGAAGCCCCATCCCTGGAAGTGTTCAAGGCCAGGCTGGATGGGGCTCTGAGGAGCCTGGTCTAGTGGGAGGTGTCCCTGCCCACAGCAGGGGGGTTGGAACTAGATGATCTTTAAGGTCCCTTCCAACCCGAACAATTCTATGATTCTATGGCTTCAAGCAAACTGCAACGGTTGTTTTAATGAAATACTGATTATAGGAGGATGATACCACGGAGGGCTAGGCGAATGGGGCAATGTTCTATCTGTCAAGTAATGGAGGTAAGATCTCTGATTTGGACGCTAGCATATGCTAACACTACAAGGGAAAGTGCTGAAGAAAAATAAAAATCTGTCCAACCCTTGTAGAGCTTTCAGTAACTTTGAACCATGGGTTATCAAGTAAGTGGGGTTCATTATGCTACCAGTGAAGTGTAGGTGTTGGATCCAGTGCAGTTCCATTAGAAACCAGTGGAGCAAATGTGATGTGTTCAGTACCCTCATAAGTATGTGTCTTAAAGGTATTTTGAGGATTTTGTTTGGGAGGTTCTTATGCAGCCAGTTCTGACATGTTGGGTACTTTCTCTTGTACCTTGATATTTTAATTTTGGATCATCTTTGTCTGAGGGGGTATGCTTATGATACAGACACAAATTATAAGATTGGAAGTTGTTAATAGACGAAGTGACCCCACGATCATGATGGGTTTAACATCAGCATGAGTAAATAGCATCCTAACTGCTAATAGATATACTTGATGTTTCACAGGGGTTTCACTAGGATGAACTTACTTCCTAATGAGGTTTCCCCGGAGCCTCCTCTTCTCTAGGCTGAGCAATGTACGTGTTTGCATTATTCTAGGTTGTTTAGTCAGTCATATTTCATAACAAACATGAAGGGAAGTCACTTCAGAAATTGTGTGTATAAAATATTGATAATAAAAGCAAAACTAAAGGGATGGATGACTGCAGAAAGGAGGAGAGACTAAAAACAGGAACCAGTCAGTCCTCAGTGATTAAAGGAGAGGTATGTGAAGAAATGTTGATTTGGGTAGAAAGTGCTTTTTTGGGGGTTGTTTGTTTTCAAATGAGCTAAGTCGGAGCCAGCATCCAGTGTCTGTTAAGTCTCAGAAATATGAAGGCAACGCCACCTTTTTTCTGAAATCATGACAACCCGTGTTCTATCTTGCCGTATAGCTTTGGAGATCCATGTAGAAAGATGTTAGCAAAAACTTCTGTCCTGAGCAGCCCGTTAAGTGCAAACAGTGTGTGCCTCAAGGTTCAGAGAAAAGGTGCCTCAATCGTTCAGAGAACTCTGAGTTCTGCCTAATGTTCTCATCCCTGTGCTGGTTGGTACCTTCCCCAAATTCCTCTTCCTGTTCATCTCTCCACTTCATACCCGTCAGCTTGTTTTTGTACCCGGCTGCACGTCCCTTGTCTGCCTTGCCTTTCTGTTTAATGTCTCCTAAATAACCTTTTCCAAAAAAGCAGCAAAGCCATGACGTGCAATGCTCATTGCTATTGCTGTGTTTGCTCTGTCTGTGTGTTTCAAGTGTAATGAATTTAAATAAAACATTATGAGGATGATAACTCCTCAAGCTGGTGAGCCTGGAGTTTTTCTGCAAGTCTAGGGGGTTAAATGAGTCTTTCCTTGACCTGGTAATGTTAACTTTTAATAGTCCTAGAAGGAGAAAAGCGTTGATCTGTACCAACATTTGTAACAGCCAAGACCTGTTAAATTATATGGCAGTTAACCTAACATCCATTATTGTAATGGAGTAATTCATAAAATATTTATCTGTTAGCAGATTAAAAGCTAGAGGTATAATAAGTGTTGATTGACAAGGTTTTATGGAAAATATAACCATTCAAACAAACCTGATAATTTGTTGATGAAAGCAGCTGTGTGAATGTATTGTTAAAGCACTCATTAAGTAGAGGAATTGGCTAATTGGTAATCAGCAATGAATCCATGTCTCTACTCTGATTTCCAGGGGATTTCTATCCTACGTTTCTCCATGGCAGTGTTGAACTCTATTACTAGCCTAAAATAGCAGTCTAATGTTTAAATATCTGTTAATAATGTTAATTGTTGGGAACTGTCATGTCATTTCAGCTCTGACACTTCCATAAGAAGGCTTGCCAACCCAGGTGGATTTACTGTGTCCAGTATGAAAACAGCAAATAAGCGCTGGTGTCTCTGATTTTACAAGCTAAAATAGATTGTAAAGCGACACTGCAGAGCTAGACAAAAATAGTGGAAGAGTAGATTTGAAGGCTGTACTTAGCAGAACCCCTGTGAGTCTGGGGTTTATATCTGCCCTTTCGTGTCTCAGACCCTCTGTTTCTGTTTGCATAGCCTCATGGAAATGTTGGATGTTAGGGACCTCTGAATGTTGTCTGCTCCAAGCTCCCACTTGACTCTTGGAAACCTCCAGGGTTGGAGATGCTACCCTGGAATCTCGTTTCCCCTCCATATTACGTAGGATCTGCACAATCAAACCAAGGCCACGTAACGTGCAAGATGAAAGGAATAAAGAAAGGTGATGATGAATGGCAAGCATGACTTGAGTGAGTAATGAAAAAATAAGGAAAAGAGAAGGTTTGAAAAATTGGATCTTGAAAGATGGACTTCAGGTCCTTTGATACTGTCAGTGTCATTGAGGAATGCCTGTCTGAATGTGTCTGCTTTTAAGACCAGCAGCTGTTTCATCCTGAATTTCAGCTGGATCAAAGTTTTGGGAAGGCTTGTACCTCTTTAGTTTTAGCAATAGGAGTTTTTGTGCAAGCAGAAGCATCATGTCTCTCTGGCATTTCTATTGTATCAGCTAAACCCAAAAAGTAATGCTAACTTTGCAGTGGAAGTATCAGAATCTAAAGCTGCTTTGTCTGCATGAACTTTTTGTAGGATAGAACTGGTAGTAGAGCAGATTGCAATATCTATTATGAGAAGCTAATTTGTGCTCTCTCACAAGTAGCTCCATTATTCTAGGAAGTAACAAGAGGAACTCATTGCAGCAGTGGTTAGGAACTTAGTTTTTTCTACTGGAGAAATTATTAAATAAAGTACGAGAAAATCACAGCAAACATGCACGGGTTTTTTTTCCTATTAAATATCAAACTTACAAGCCTGGTGATTGATTTACACTTTGAAGGTTATCTTTGCAATAAAAGAGGGACATATTTAATTAAAAACATGTGCTTTTAATTAAAGCTTTTGTTATATGTAATAGAGCTTGAATTTCTGACACGATCTCTGACAGAAGGTGGAATTCATGCAAAGGCTATCAAGGTTTCTATATTTTGGATATTTTGTCTTCAAATACATTAAATTTTTATAATTCCAATGAAAGCGATGTGAAATAGTCCTTAGGAGTCTCTGTGTTCTAGAACACAGTTCTAGAACAGCTAAAGTGCTGATTTTAACTTACTTGTTAATGAAAGGAATGAGATGTTTTTCTGAAAGTCTTAAAATACTTCTGAATATTTCATCCCTTTAAAGGTGTTTGTTTAACCTCATTTTTACATTTGCAGATTTTTCTGAGATAAAGAGAAATAAGAAATTATTGGTGGCCATTGTCAAAATCAGCTTTGGAGGCTGTTTAAAAGCATTTCAGACATTATCTGTGTTGTACTTTGCTCCACTGTCTTGGGGTAAATGGCAAGAACGAAGCATGTTCCAACCTTCTTAACCAAACAGAGTTTTCAAGACTAATGTTAATTTAATAAAAAGCCCTCTCTATACTGTTCTCACCCCCAGTGAATCTTTTTGCAATTTGTTTTCAAGGTAGAATTGCTTTTTAAGACTGCTTTAGTGACATTCGCCTCCTTATGCCATGTACAGCACTATATAGCCTTCTGTGTGTCTTAAAATGTAGTCAGATATTCCTTTGTACAAAACATTGTATAGTGTCTAGGTTATCTACAGTATCAAGTTAATATTGATGAAACAGCCCTGACTCTTAGACTACCTTTGGTTTTTGAATATTGCTCTCTTCCGGATTTGTACAGATGTGATCCAGAAGTAACTTCTTCAGAGTGGTTATGATTAATTTACTTGAACTTAATCATGTTTCCTGTTAGTTAACTGAGGTGACATAAGAGCTGTGGTCTCTAGGCTTTTCATTGCTGAAAGGAACTATTTCCTGGTTCACATGCTTAAGGTTTTGACAGTGTTCAGACTCTTACCTGAAAGTACGTTTATATTTCACTTGAAGTGTGTTTTTTACAGGTTCTTGAAAGTTTGTGGCTCTGAACTAGTACGTCTTGAGTTGTCTTGTGGCCATTTCCTCAATGAAACGTGCTTGGAGGTCATTACTGAAATGTGTCCGAATCTGCAGGAATTAAATCTGTCGTCATGTGATAAAATACCACCTCAGGCTTTCAACCACATAGCCAAAGTGGGCAGCCTAAAGCGTCTCATTCTCTACAGAACAAAAGTGGAGGTAGGAACAAACATTTTTAACCTTTGCAATAAATACTTTCAATCCCAGTAATGTTGTATTTTTTTTCATTAATGAAGAAGTGAATTAAAATTTTGCATGTAAATTCAAAGGTAAAGTCAGAAACTTCTGTGATTTTTGAAACTACCTTTGGATTTTTTTATTTATTTTCAAAATAGCTTCTGGATTTAACAATAAATAAAAAGTCTGCATGTTTTAGCTTGCATGGAAGATTAGTGGCTTTTCACTAGCCGTTTTAAGTGATGTAGTGAAATCACAAATGTGAAAGCTTTTCTTTTGTTTTGAAGTGTACTCCAGACAGACTGCATTTGGCAACGCAGTTGGGAAATTATCCTGTTCAGTAACTTAGTGTAATTCTTAACATTCTGTCCTTTAGAATGACTTGCTAATTACTAGATCCCTGCTGTCTTTATATATTAGCAGCATTTGAGATGTGAAACACAAATTTTAAAAAATACTATTTATCTACAGTGTAAAAATTACGTCTTTATACTGTTACCCAACTACCTGAATCAGGATGGTTATTGTTTGCTGCAGTGTATTTCCTATCTGAGATGGAATGGTTTTACATGCTACGGTTGAGAAGACTGCTGTAGTTTACTACATTTTACAAACGTATCCTAGTAAATTTAGCAATTCGAATCAGAAGCAATTCCATCAGTTCTCACTAGCTACATTACTCATGTATTGCAGCCTTACTACTCTGTTTTACGTGGAAGCTCTCATAGTTGTGCTTGACTTGTTGCAAAAGCTACTACTTAGCAGAGCTCCAAAATGGGAGGGAAAACAACTTTGCAGGGTTTTTTCTAGCTTTTAATTCTAGATTAAACATTTTAATAAGAGTGTGCTTTTGTGTGTTATTTCTGCTTGTGCTTTTGGCACACAGAAGTGAGGTTATGACACTGGATTGTGTGAGGTGTTAAGCTGTAGTGTAATAGAAGAACTGAAGCTGGAACAGTAGGTTCTGTCTACTAGATGTCTAAGGGGCACCTGAAGTTATAGTACCTTACCTCATTTATAAGCAGTTCACATCGAACACACATGCTGCAAAGTTAGTTGCATCTTGTTGTGCTTGTTTTGGTAAATCACGTGTACGTTTGCGTCCAAGGTCTAGCTAGCGATCTGGAACAGTGATTTGGTACTACACGGTAGTTAGGTTAAAGGGTAGGCTACCTGGAATGACCGGCATCGGCTGTGGGGTATCCAGGCAGTCACCATGAAGCCAGTGCGCCTCAATAACTTGTTACTTTGTGGTAGTTGCTCTCTGTACTGAAGCAATTATTATTCTCTTCAAACTAAAAAATAAAATTGGTGAGCCCGGCTTTGAAGTGCCTATTGTATAGAGCTGAATTGGCGCCTTGGGTGTCTCCCTTCTGTTTCTAGCTCGCTAATCTTTCTGTAAATCTTGGATAAGTCTCCTTACCTCATTTTGACTCTGGGCTCTAATTCACAAGACCTTTTCAGATCCAAGAAAGATCATTGTATCAGAGGTAAAGATTGTATAAGTTTGGGGTTTTTTTTCTACTCTTGATTGATCATAATCTTCTTGATTCTACTCAGGTAACTTCAGAAGTTTGAGACTTCATGCTTGTAATAGTGCAGCAGCTGAGGTATACTCTGCAAATGATTGGTAACTCATTTCTCAGCTATCGCTTTGCTGAACAGAGCTTGAAATTAGATTGAATGTAGGTGGTAAAGATTTCCTGACTTTGAAGCCCTTAAATTGTGAAGATTCGTTTCTGCCTTTTGTGTGTATGGACATGCATCTGCTTGTAGCTGACAAGATCATTCATTCATAATCAAGCTTACTTAAGGCCGTGCTTCTATTCTATACATAAGTATAAGCAAAAGGCACTGTTCCTAACAAACCACAGAAGAGAAATTTCTAGAAATTTAAATACATAAATTGGAGAGGATGCTTTTGTGTATTCCTTAACATGAAGCCACTTAACAGTATACATTGTGCATCACGGGTGGAAAAATAAAAGGGAAAGAATGAAGATGTAGTATAGGATTTGAATTAGAGGATTAGAGTTACAAAAGTCACAAACTTATAGAAATCACATTACCTTTCTTGCCTTTAGCTTCTGTTAATGCAAATCTTTGTTTTTCTGTACAAAATTGGCTGCCATTGTCTCTGTACTCTTCAACTGGTTCGGAGATGTTAAGAGTAATTGATGTCTAGATGCAAAAAAGATGAGATTGACAGATTTGAGAGAAGTCTAAATCACTTCAGAGCATGGTTGATGAATTTATCTAAGAACTGTAATATAGTAGTGTTCTTGCTTTTGTGAAATTTCTGCTACTACTACTACTGCTTCTTCATTGTTGGAGCTTCTAAGGAGCAAACAAGGGAACAAAGCTAATGTTTATCAAGAGCTTGGCATTGTATTGTTGCGAACTGGGCCTGCTCTGAGAAAAGAATCTGAGGCCATGAATCCACTAAGGAAAACTGCTAACTGATAACAAGTATGTGATTATTAAGAGAAAGTAAGTAAGAAGGATAGAAGAACAGAGCTGATGTGTGTGTTATGGTCCTCTGTAGAAGTCCTGTCTTAAAATCCAAAAAACAAACAAAAAAGAAACCAAAAGAAAAATCCATGCATTCAATTTAGCCCACTGTTTTTAGCTCACTGTTTTCCTGAGTGAATCAGTGGGTTGATTTTTTTTTTCTTAAAAATAAACCAAATAATAAACAAAATAAAGCATGAAGTCTCTTGATCTAAATTTTCTTCTTTGCACTGTATTCTAGAATGGCAAAGATACAAGTCCTACCATAATTATCAATGTGTTGTCATTTTTTGTGACAGAAGGACAACATCCCTGTTCGTCCTGTGTTAACTGCCTCGATGTAAAAATGGGGCAATATGTTTCTGGTATTACTGGGGATTTTCAGGTAATTACCAAAATGTGAAGAGGGAATGAATATGCAGAGAACAAGTAGGTAAAATGTGGACCAAAATGAGTTCTCCGATGGTGTATCATAATTTTCTGTGTGTGTGTCTTGCTGCACTAGAGTTGAAGCACAGTAAAACTAGATCAAATGAGGAGGGGGACTACCTTTTATGCTTGTAGACACTCTGATGGATTTATTGTTATGGCTGATCAGTTATTTAAGCAAAGTGATCATATTTTTAAAAAGAACAACACTGAAGAGAACAAAAAACGTAAAAAAGGACTTAATGCTCAAATTGACTTTTAAAGGACGGTCCGTCTCTGCATGTTATTTGAGATACCAGTGAAAAAGGGGTCACTTTCCTACTCCACAGTTGTCCTCCTCTGTTGAAAATGCATGTGTTGTGTTAGAGCACATCTGGGTAAATAGTACAGCTTGTTCTTTTGGGTGTGTGATTAAGTAGCATAAGATAGACGATGAAGATTCTCCATTCTTTTTGTCAGTATGTTGATGAAGCTGTTTGTGTTTTTGCATGATGCTTTACAAAGTACAGCATTAACATTTCAATAAAATAAACGGTATTTTGATTAAATGAAAGCAAGCTCCCAGGTACCTGCCCAGTGTAGAATCTCCCTACTCTTTCCTTTTATTATGAAAAGGAAAGTACTTTTTCCTTTTATTTCAAAAAAGAGAAAAAATGCTTTTAAGATTTAAAGTATTTGTTATACTTTTCTGTTTATATGATTATTATGATAGTAATTGATGAGTTCTGAGGAAAACACTGCAGAAAATTGACTGCTGTTAATGATTTGTACCTGTTAGGTACAGAAGAACAGATTTTGAGGAAAACAGACACTAAATAAAATTAACAACATGTTTTGTAATCATCTGAGCAATTGTTATGACAGTTTTTTTGTTATTTTAGCTGTTTTCTTTGAATAGGTTTTGTGTTTAAAAATATTCCTATTGTCTATGTAATCAAAGCTGCAAAGTATATGTTTTTGGTGTAATGGACAATTCTGGTATTCTGCTACTTACTTAGACACCATAAGCACTGCGTTGCTGTTTTGGAAGATAGCTGTACCATCTGGAGGAGTTTATGGTCTTTGGTTCTAACCCTGCTGATTCTTAAGGCCAAATATAATGTTATGTCCTTGACTTATTGAGTGCCAGTTTCTGTGTACAAAATCAGTTTCAGACCTCTGAAGTGAAGCTTCCAACACCCTTGAATTATTCCAGCCTCTCTGTTATAAGGAGGACAGTCCAGTGACTTTCAGTAGCTTGTTCCAGGTTAAACAAGAAAAAAAATAAAGAAAAAAAAAATTGTCCTGCATTACTATACTCCTCCATGAAATGCAGCTCATTTTTCCAGTGCTTTAAGTTTGTTATTAAGGATTTCATTCTTAAAGGTTCTTCAATTCTGTATATGCTTGAAATAATCTGTAACTTGCTTTGAGAAACTAATCCCAACACTTCATAAACGTAATTTCTGCTAGCTCAAGACCGCTATTATACTTGTTGGATTTTTGTGCTGGTGGTTTTGGTATTTGCTGATACATGACTCCTTAATGTGTATTCATTGAGAGTGTATTCACAGCATAATTTAAGCACTTGTGGCATTGATACATTTAAAGAATACAATGAACAATGAAGGTATTATTGTATACAGTAATTGGTAATGCACATCTTTACGGTTTGAGTGTGAATATTATCTTGATTTAATGCTTATTATGAAGTATTCCATCCATATAAACAACGCAGCCGAAATTGTATTTTAAAGAAACCAAAGCCACAATTACAGTAGAACTTGACAGTCTCCTTATTGCTGAGTGTAAATTTTAATGTAAGATAACGTATTTCATGTTGTGTGCTATTTTGAATTCTTTATAATGTGTGAAGAATTTTTTTTTTTTAGTTTGTTACAGTTATAATTAAAATACAAAATGAACTAAACAAATAAAAAAAAAAAGACACCTGGGAGTCCTGGTGGACAACAGGATGACCATGAGCCAGCAATGTGCCCTTGTGGCCAAGAAGGCCAATGGCATCCTGGGGTGCATCAAGAAGAGTGTGGCCAGCAGGTCAAGGGAGGTCATCCTCCCCCTCTACTCTGCCTTGGTGAGGCCATACCTGGAGTACTGTGTCCAGTTCTGGGCTCCCAGGTTCAAGAGGGGCAGGGAACTGCTGGAAAGGGTGCAGCAGAGGGCTACGAAGATGATTAGGGGACTGGCACACCTCTCTTATGAGGAAAGGCTGAGGGATTTGGGTTTCTTCAGTTTGGAAAAAAGACGGCTGAGGGGGGATCTTATCAATGCTTATAAATACTTAAAGGGTGGGTGTCAGGAGGATGGGGCCAGGCTCTTTTCATGGTGCCCAGCAACAGGACAAGAGGTAATGGGCACAAACTTGAGCATAAGAAGTTCCACCTAAACATGAGGAGGAACTTCTTTACTTTGAGGGTGGCAGAGCACTGGAACAGGCTGCCCAGAGAGGTGGTGGAGTCTCTCTCTCTGGAGACATTCAGAACCTGCCTGGACGCATTCCTGTGCAACCAGCTCTAGGTGACTCTGCTGTGGCAGGGGGGTTGGACTAGATGATCTCCAGCAGTCCCTTCCAACCCTATGATTCTATGAAATTACAATGGAGAAAGGATTTTGTTTTGCACACGTTTTAAAGCAAGTGTTGTATTTATAAATTGTCTCTGATGCCTTTGACCAAGAGCAAATTCGGAACTTTAGCAGCTGTAAGAGAGGACATTGGAAATTTTAGATACCAAGAAGAGGCATAAGAATCAACTCTTATTTTCCTATGCCAAGAGCAGTGAAAGAGTTAATGCTGCCATAAAATCATGCTAGAGTTTTCAGAAATAACCTGTTACGGGTTATGTTATACTCCTGAGAGCTATTGTCTGTGGTTTTCCAGCTTGGACAAAACTTCATTGGCTTGGGTACAAACCTTTAGGATTAAGAGTTGCAAGCAAATAGTGGGGAAAAACGTGAAAGCCTCTAGCTAGAAAATAGGAGGTTGAGCAGGTGACAAATAATCATGCGATACAGAGCTTTGGTGGTGCCTTCTGATCCCTTGTCAGGCTCATAGGGCTGAATTTGGTCATTTGAGCTCATAATGTGAAGAGTGAGGGGGAAGAATGAAGGTGTAAAACAGATTTGCAGGCATAAGGGAGGGCATAATTTGACCAAATGAAGCAAGACCAAATGAAGCAAAACCAAAATGCAGTAATTGAATTAACCACAGAAACTATTACTTTCATTGAATTAATTCAGTAATTGCCGTGTTGCTGTGTCCCGGTCCCTGCTGTGTCCCTGGCACTGTCAAGTAGCTGTAGAGAACAAAAAGGTGCCCCTGTACGTCCTGAATCCTGGCTTGCAAATTACACTGCGACGATTTGTGAGAAAGCAAGTGTTTTGACTTTTGCACTCAATAATAAGGTTCATTCCATTTTCATTTCCATACGCTCTCTTTGTTATCTTACCTGATGCTCATACAGTGTTCATATTGCATCTGTTTTTAAACCTGTTTTGGAGGCAAAAGTTTTATCACAGTTCTTCATCTCAAAAATGACCCAATAATCCAAGTATGTTTGTGGGGGAGGTGGAGCTGATTTTTAACAAATATAGTCCAATTTTTACCCTTTTCTTCATGTTTCTTTCCATGTTGTATTTTCCAAGGTGAAAGCTGATGGATGCTTGAGGGAGAGTAGGCTTCCTGTTCTAATTTGAGTTTATACTGTAGATGAAAATGGTTTTGCTGCCATATTTGTTTTGAATCTATAAATGAAAATTGTCTGCATTAACGTCTACCCAGAAGGCATCACTTAGATATGCTTGTGATTGTGGTAATAAGAGCAGGGCAGGGTTCCCCTTCTGCCAGCATTGGTTGAGAAGGTGTGAAAGGGGCTGGCTCCTACATCTGTTGACAGCCTTTTTTCAGTCTGATTGGAGAGGCCAGCTGAGCTGGAGCCAGGCAAGCTGGGATAAACGTTCTGCAGAAGTCCCCTCCGACACTCAGCTCTTCTGTGATTCCCTGACTTGGTGTTCATGCCACTAATCGAGGACTTAACTCATGAGCTCTGTTCTCCTGATCTGTGACCAGGACAGTGCCCAGTTGTGAGAGGAACTGTTTCGGTATGCCACACTTTTCCCATCAGTAAAATTTACGTAACAGCAACTTTCTCATTTTGTAGCTGTGGTATGAGGCTAAATATACAGGACACTTTGAGGTTCTTTGATATGTATATATATAGGGTACTATATAGGGTACTCTACATAGGGGTGTGTATAATGACTTGGAATACTGTCGCTTGATAACATGCTTTTCCAAGTTGCAGGAATTTCCGTTAGTTACAAAGCTCAGCCTTTTTCCTCTGGAAAAATTGAGGAAAGGATGGCTAAAGAAAGCTTACTTAAGAAGTGTAAGCATTTTTGTGAACTAACTGATTGCAGACTTCCAGTGGTTGTTTCTGTCTGGCGCTACAGGGGTATCTGGTTCTTCCTGAAGACCACAAAACCTCCCTTATAAAGGAGGAGGTGACCTCTTCTGTTTGCTTCATCATGAAATGCCACAACTTAGCTCAGGGGACTGAAGGACTTAAGCATAAAACAGATTTGGCCACCGTTTAGTTGTAATTTGGCATATGATTCCCTGCCATTTTCAGCTTGTAGCATGAATAACTGAAAACTAACATACAGAAAAGTGAAAATAGATGAAACCAAAAGAAGGTGAACAACTTGAATAGCTTTGTAGACCTCTAGATCCAGTTTAAGTTTCCAGAAACAGTATATTATGTATTTTGTGTGTTATTGAATGTTTGTGTACTATCCCATTCTGTCAAAAGTAAAATACGGAGGAGATGTATTTATCCTTAGAACTCAAAATCTTAGAAGTAGCCTGAAAATGACTGCTTTCTGGGAAGCCAACAGGTATGAAAACTTTTCCTGAAAACCAAAGCTAGCATTTTAGATAAAGTATCTAAAGTTCATTTTGGATTCTTTTTTAACTGGTTAAACCAATGACTTTCACGTTTATAAGAACTCGTATCCTCATCTCTCCAAACCTCTGGAGTTCCTTCGTATCTATAACAAAGTTGTTTCAAAGCAACATAGTACCAACAAGTGCATAACTGTGAAATTATCTTGATGCCTTAAAATACTAGGGGGGGGAGAGACAAAAAAAAAAAAGACGTCCAGAAGCGTATTTTACGGTTTCTTAGCCGCAGCAGATTTAGGTAAGAGTTGTAATTCACCATTACTGTACCTTTTGTTTCTGCATTATTAACATATTACTTTTTTCTTTCTATGAGAAAAATTGCTTTTTGAAACTATTGTAGGTTGGTTGTAGGTTGGTTTTTAGATGCCAGGGTATAATACCTTGAAATTCATGAAGTAGATTTTTTTTTTAACCCTTTAATATGCAATATTGATTTGCCGTGTTGTACCTTTCAAAGCAAATGGTTTAATAGAAGTTTACAGAATTCCAGCGTTTCATTTGATGTGGTTTTTTTAATTGCTGTATTAGAATAGCAGATGCCAAGTAATTTCTGATATAGTTCTTTCATAGACTGTGGCAAAAAAAAACACACCCAAAAAGAATTGATTTTTGGTTTTCTTCTTGTGCTGTATAATGCCAAAAGGGAGGGGGGAAAAAAAGTATTCTGAATTTACATAGATTTGGAATTACTTTTGACAGTCTTAACAAGATTAGCTTTTACATTTGCATGAAGTGTTTGTAATTACAAATATTTATAGCAATAGCAGCACTCAGACCGAAATAAAATTGTTTGCTTTCATCTGGGGTTTTTCTTTGTTGGTTGGGTTTTTTTACCCCAGGTAGTCCTAGTGTGGTGAAACTTTTTTGGTGCGGTACCTGTGAAGTAGAACTTCACTGGCTTAAGATAAAGACTGGGATAAATTATAATTGTAGATTTTCAAATGGTTGATGGAAAACACCACTAACAATGTTTCTGCAGTATTTTTGCTACCAGATGCCAAAATTGGAGGGAAAAACTTTTCTCTCTGTTGCTGAGCTGTGTTATTGGGGAAGGAGGATTGGTTGTTGGGTTTTTGTTGGTTTTTTTTTAATCTTTCAAGAAGTCTTACTGGAACCTCCTTTTATCCAGTTTTACATAATGGAAATCAATTGCCATTCCAAAGCTACCTTAGTCACATATACTAATAGCTGTAGTCTTAAAAAAATGAATCCAGTGATGTGCTGCCATCAGGATTCCTTATCTCCACTTTATGCAGGAGCACATACAGTTGCTATTCACTAAGGTATTTCTGGAAGTCTGGAGGTAAGATTCAGTTGTTTCGGTTATTTCCCCTGAAATTAGATATTTTGGCAAAAGTTGTAGATGTCAGATTGTAGTAAAAAGAGGGGAAGCTGCTGTATGAAAGAGGATGGTTCAGGATGTTTCCTTTGGTTGGTGTTTTGAGGAGGAGCTCTCTCCCCAAAGCCTTGGCAGTAGTCCGCAGCAGCCTGTTTGTGTCTGAAGGGTTCACATTGAGAGATGTGGGGCTCAGCAGGAAAACTCCTCCTGCCAGCCATTGAGTTGAGTGCGCCTGCCCCAAGGGAGGTGAATGGGCTTCAGGAAAGCTTGCTCTCCATGTGGTGGGGCCATGCCCAGCTACAGCAACGCCCTGCTATCTGTTGCTTCTCTGGCCATTGCTTGAGCTCTCTTGCCAGTCATTTGGTATTTTGCTGTGCTAGCCATCATTGTTACTCTGTTTTCCCATCCTTCACCTCTGATTGGTTTGTCTGAGTAATCTGAGGAGGATAGTGGTAATGATGGAGATGTGACTGCCCTGAAAGAGGCAGTGAGGGTGTTCTCCTTAGGAGGTTTCTGTGAAGTGTTCAGTCTTGCAGATGAAGCAGCTGGATTTGGTTGGTGATAAAGCAGTATTTCTTGTAAGAATTCAGAGTCGGTGCATGTACATCAGGATTTAATGCACACCATTGAAATACCCAGAGACCACATATGGTGTGGATGATGTTTTAAAGCCAGCTTAAAAGCCATCACATCTGTCAGGTGATGATTACATCATATGTGTGACCTGTCTGTATTAAACCAGCATGTATTAGGTCCATGCATGTGTCCCCTCTGTTACGTTAATTCGTATGGTGGAAAAGTGCTTTGCTGCCCACAGAATCACTAACCATTGCACTCTTTAGAAACGCGTCCTTGGTGAAAAGCAGGGTACAGCTGTTGTTGAGTAGAACGGGTCTTACCAAAGAAGGTTTGAACTGTTGGTGTGAAATTGAGAAGGGAATAAACTTGTAGTCGCTCCTCTGCCCTTCCAAAAAGTTTGGCCTCAATTCCAGTAGTCAGGCCGTTTTGTAAAAACTTCCAGATACTCTTTTGATTCATGTTACTTGGTGCCAATAAATAACCTGTGTGAGACGATTATCTCAATGGCAAGTGGTGAATACCACACGTGTGATTTCTCTTCTTGATTTGCCAAGAGCTTGTTTGTAATTTTTGTGATAACCGTGCAGATCTTGTTTATTATTATTTTAAGGAAGGAGTTCTTAACCTGTTTGGCATGTTAACTTCCTAATTTCTGTATCATCTCTACTTTGTAACTACATCCAGAAAGATGTGATTCAGACTTCTTATGTCTTTTGTATGTGTGGTATGTCTCATTGGTTCTCCAACAGGAGAATTCTAGTCTGTGGCGTGCTGCATGCCTTCTGTTACCTGCAGGAAGAATTCCCAATGTAGTTTCACACACAGTAATGTGTATGCAGTAATACTTGTGTGCAGGACAAGGCAGGTGCACAGAAGGAGGTTTTTATCTGCGGCAATAGAAGTGGTACTAAAGATGCGTGTGCTGAAGTTTGAGATGTTTTGGTCCAATCTGTTCCCACAGTTGTGAGATTGTATGGCTGAGTCAGCTGATCCCAACCTCCCTTACTGTAAATTTAAACCTTTTTGGAACAAGAGGGAAGCTCCTGCCCAGACCATGAACAGAGGAACCTTTTCTGTGCAGTTTTGAGAGTATTTTGATTTCTCTCATGAGGGATTGGCTTCTGAGAGTATGGATGTGATTGATGGGCCGAGAGAGACGTGGAAGATTTCATTGGCCTGACCTTAGTCTGTAATTCTCCAGTTCTTCTTTCCATCTGCTTCTCAGGTTCCAAAAATTTTAAGGAATTAATTCAAAAGTCATTGACTATGATTTTTATTAGGAAGACAGACTATTTAAGAGTACCCTGCAGAGTTACCTCCTCATTATTGCATTTACTCCTCCTCATTCAGGCAAGGTTGAATTTTCTGTCCTGGATTTTCACTCATATAATTAGTTGTTACTAAATGGAATAATATTGTCAGGTGTACTGTCAGATAAATAAGCTCCCGAAACATAACTACAGAGTATCAAATATATACTGACTGGTGTACTACAGTAATTGCCTAATTGCTGTATCAACTTTTAGCTAAGTGGGTTGAGAAATGTAAATTTGATTTGCATACAAACAGCATGTGATACCTATTGACTGGGTACTGGGTATTCCTGTTTGTGTTGTGAAAAGGTGATTATTTGCGGAATAAGCTTGTCTAAATAATCTTACCTAGTACAATTGGTTGATATAGTCCTAAAGACCCTGATTCTAACCTTAAAGCAAATATTTTTTACAATATTTTAACGTGGATCTGTACAGTAAGATGAAAATGCTACATAGAAACGTGGGTAAATAGTGTGGTAGAACCTGTTTTTAAGTATAACAGCCCCATAAATTTATACGTAATGGCAATTCACCTCAAAGACTCTTCAAGATGCATTTTTTTTTGATGGAGAGATAAGTAACTGAAATATGAAAAAGAAATTGTGGTCTCTAGGAATGTTGTTATATTAATTCTTTGATATTGTGGAAAAATGCGATATTCTCATTGTGGTGAGCTTGCAAATGTAGGCATGTTATCTGATATCTGCCTGCAACTAATGTAGTTGAATGTAAGTGGAGACAACAGGGTTTGGGGGGGGATAGGGCAGGGAGGGCGGGAGATGAGGTTGTCATTTGGAAATGATAAGAAAAAATAATACAACTTTGTTTGTCCTCTCATGTAATGCAATTGGGGAGGAGAGTAAAGGAATTTTTTTTTCTACCCCTAATTTAAATTTTTAATGTTAAAACCCCAAAATTTAAGTCTTGCATGATTCAATATATTTTTTTTTTGACAAAGTGGTTAAATGGTGAACTAGTAACTAATTAAAAACAGAGCAAGGGAAACTATATTTAAAGATGGGAGGAAGCAGTCTTTAATGGGACTTTAAGATTACTTTCTCTCAGTATTCACTTCATTGAAAAATTAGAAGAAAAGTCTTGTAAAAGATTTATGCTCTCAAGTTGTTTCATTGAGAGGCTGGAAGAATTCCCAACTTATGTCAGACACAGCTCTTCTGAGAAGGAGAAAAAACAGCCCATTGTTTTTCCCAGCATAAAAAGTAACAATTTTGGAAGTAGTTTTTAAGATTTCTCTATAAAAAGAAAGTTTATAAAAAGGTGCAGGCTGTTTCTTCCCTATCCCAACCCTAAAACTTTTGAGTTTTTTCTGAAGCTCTTCCTTTAATCTTCCAGAGGCACTGTGGTGCACTTATTTTCATGCCTTTTATTATAGTGCAGCCATTATGTGATAGAAATATTATAGTGCGTCATTTGCATTTTTTAAAACCTTTTGTATTTATTTTTTTTAATCTTTGACTACTTGACAATGAAACTGCAATGACTAAATGTTAAAATATTCAAAGTCCATCTTTTACAGGTGAGCCACATCTGCCACAGACAGAAGGGTTTTCTGTTTGAACAGATACTGAGCTCAGGCTATCTGTTGGATGCTTTCCTTATCACACTAACATCAGAAATGATTTGCACTTCCTACTAGATCATGAATGCAAAAAGTCCTGAAAAAAGTCAAGCAAGATTCAGTCTTGCCAAGCGTATTGCTCTGGTACCAGACCAGTATTTGGTTTCGCCACTAATGGGTTATCTGTTCAAACCAGCAACACCCTTGCAACATGTCAGACTCTTGCAACTTAAGTCAAAACTTAAGTGTGGTGTCTAAGGTCTTCGCAAAGACAGGTAGGATTCAAGTTAGTCCAGTATCAGCTATTTGGTTGAAGTATACACAATGCGTAAATGTCTTCCAGGCTGGCCTGTGTTGCAGAGTTGAGGGCTTTCGTGTTTGGGCAGACCTTTCAGCTGTCTCATGTGGAGTAAGTTAGGATTTCAAGCAGTAATTTCATCTCTTCTCTTATCCAAGGCAGGATCAATTCTGATTATGTCCTTTCTGACAGATGTTTGTCTGGCCTGTTCATAAAGTCTTCAGAGACTCTTCAGGCAGGCTGCTTCCTTTTTCTGAGGTTTAGAACTAACTGCCATGCCTTAAAATATTTCTGTAATCTGCTCTGTAAGGGTGCGTTCGGCACCAGTATCGTGTCCTTCTGATCAGCTTGATGTCAGGGACTTCTCTCTTAAAGCAACTCCTGCATGGTCTTAGCTGTATGTTTTCCTCACCTGAAAACACCTTTCCTGGGAATGGAGGATGGGGTAGACCATTTTATTTGGCCCCTTTGAACTCTTCCTGTTCTTAGTGCCATCTTATAAAAACTGATTATTTTGGTAATTTTTTCAGACCACTGAAGCCATGCCATACATTACTCCATAAATACGTAATTCTTACCTTCAGCTTGTTTCCAGGATGTTTGTTTTGTTACTGTTCGTTTGGGGTTTTTTTAATCATCCACTCTTTTCTTTTTGCAATCTGTGTAAAGGGGAGCAGGTGCAAAGCCAAACCTTACCTGTGAAACAGGGAAAACTCAAAAAGTCTCCAACTATACATGTCTTGGCTACACGCCTTGAGAAGACTATTACATGGGTAGTCTTTGATTTGACTGTCTCTGCTTGGCTGCAATAGTGAAATTAGACTCTCTCCAAGTGAAATCTTGCTGATCCAGAATCTAGGTGGCCTCTTAGCTCCTCTTGCAAAGCACTTCAACATCTGAAGTTTGGCCCGTGTTACAGCTTCAGGGTCGGGTAATTGCCTTGCTCTTCTCCTTTGCTTAAATAGGAGTGTTATCACTCATCTTGTATTGCAAGTCAGAGAGATGAACTGTACAGACAGATGGCTTGAAACAGACAGGTTATTACAATGATAGTCCTTCTATATGTAGTGCATATGGATTCTGTGAGCTGCCATTCTCTCCTGCTATTTTCATGTCCTTTGCCACCTGGATTCTCAATTGACTGAGGCACAACTAGGCAGGCACAAAGGGTTTTTCTTCTTTCTTGACATATGTAAACCCCACCTCAGTTACAGAAGAACAGACACTACTTCTGAAAGAAATCTGATTTGTTGTGTGTGGGCATGTACGCACACCGGAAGATGAATTAATATAGCTGCTATAATTAATGTTGAGTAAGTAGTTGTTTACTCTTGGGCTTAACTTGCGTGATTTGTAATGGTACAACATGGTGTTCTACCAAGCTCTCTTCTGTTACCCACATTGCTAGTGCTTTTTTAAAATTGTTTGGATTTTTCAAAAAAATTGTTTAAAATAATACTTCAGGTTTTACAGGTTGTGGGAGGACCACTGAAAATGTGGACTCAGTACACATCAATATAGGAAGGTCTGTCTTAAATTAGAGAGGAGCTAAAAAAAGCGTTCTGAGAGATGCATCAAATTCCTGTTCAAGTTACCAAAATAGCTCAGTTATCAAAATAGCTCAGTTATCTAATCAAGATAACTATGACTGTTAGTCATAACATGGAATTGATCTCATATCCTACAAGCTGGCCAGAGTGCTGTTTATGTCAATTAAGGAAATACATTACTGCTTCCCATCCTTTCAGGCCAGTGTTTAAATTCCAGTCTGGAAACCATTACTAAAAACCATGGGGGAATGCATCCGGTATTTGGCTTTTCTGTGGAGTCACCTGCATACGTGCAGAAACCCTGTTTAAAACTGTGTGTGCAGTCAGAGACTGATTTATTTAGCTCTGATAAATATTTCAGGTTTGTAGAGAGGGGCTTGGGGATTTTGCTCTGAATTTGTGCACCTGAGTAGGTTTTAAAGCTTATAACTTTCACTGAGTTAAATAGTAAAGACTGTGTCTCATTCTCTTGGAGTTACTCATTCATTCAGGTTTAATGATCCAAATGAAGCATTTGCTTAATAAGTATGTTACTTAAAATGTATTGGATATTTACACATTTACTAGCTTTAAAGTGTTCTTAAGTGTTACATCTCTAATAATGACTTTTTAATGCTCTTGTGTTTAATTCCCTAGCTACCTTTTTCTTTAAAAACAAACAAAAGTAAAGGAAGCAAGTGGTCAGTGGCTTTGTAGGACCTCTGCTAAGATGTATGCTATGCTGGACCTTGTTCTCACCAATAAGGAGGGGCTGGTTGGGGTTGTGAAGCTCAAGGGCAGCCTTGGCTGAGGTGACCACGAAATGCTTGAGTTCAAGATCCTTAGGGCAGCGAGGAGGGCACACAACAAGCTCACTGCCCTGGACATCAGGAGAGTAGACTTTGCCCTCTTCAGGGATCTGCTTGGTAGAGTACTGTGGAATAAAGCACTGGAGGGCAAAGAGGCCCAAAACCTGAAAGAGGGTAGATTTAGATTAAATATTAGGAAGAAATTTATTTACTGTGAGGGTGGTGAGACACTGGCACAGGTTGCCCAGGAAAGCTGTGGATGCCCCATCCCTGGAGGTGTTCAAGGCCAGGTTGGATGAGGCTTTGAGCAGCCTGGTCTAGTGGGAGGTGTCCTTGCCCGTGGCAGGGGGGTTGGAACTAGATGATCTTTAAGGTCCCTTCCAACCCAAACCATTCTATGATCATTATATGATATATGTGAGGAAGGCTTACTTCTACCATCTACTTTTAGGCTGCCTTTGGGAAATCAAATCTTAGAAGGCCAAGTTGGAAGCTGAGGCACCATACATGTCAAGTGTTGGGTGTTTCTAATTGCTCCTTGGAGACATCTAAATTAGATTTTTGAAATGGTCTCCATGAGTACCCCACGCTATGTCCCTGTTCTGTATCTGTCAGCCTTTCAGTGCAAGGGAGCAGATATTTCCCGACGATGGTATGACAAAACATCATGTTCATGCCAAACTTCATTAGAATATAAAAAAACCTGAGGAAACTAAATGAAGCATGTTACCCTAAACTTTCTGAAAACAAGTAAATTTATATTTAATTTTATATATATATAAATTATACTACTCCTGTGTACAAATATTGTTGACTAGTGTTCTTGTAGGAATTCCACTTACTAGCAGTAGATTATGTTGTCCCTTATATATTGCTTGGGGTTTTTTTTCATTAGAAACTCGTGTATATCCTGCAGACATCACAGACTTGTATTGTTAATATGTTGTGAAACTTCATCCCGGTTTCAAGTTCATACAGATTACAAAGTCCTAATGAAGTGGTGAATGTTTTAAGTATGATGCACAGCTATTTGTGAGGTGAATCCCAGACTACATTCTTCTTTGCACTGTGTGTATTTCCAACTACAAAACAAAATATGGCTACAGATATTGCAGAAGAGTCTTCTCAAGTATCTTAGAAACACAAATAAAAACCCATAAAGTTTCCCGTGTGTGGAACAGTGCTTTACAATTTTGTAAGATGCATCTGATGTTCCAGTCCAATTTCAGGCTGAGCAATGTGCATTGCTTTCTGAAAAGAACAACCATGTTAAATGGTTACATGACTGTAAAATACACATTATATCTGTTTCGATCTGCATGCAGCTAGTGACAGGTGCTCAATGGTTGTCAGCATCCTTGTCAACAGGGAGACTCCTTTGACATTAAAGTCCCCAGCTCGGTCCTGATGCTGTGTGGCTCTATTGGCAGTTCCATCAGGCTGCAGCCGATCAGCGAATGTCAGAGCCTCCGCTGTTCTCCTGGTGTGTTGCCAAGCCCTCTGTGTTTTCGGGCTGGCCTTGCCTGCCGTTTGAACTTGCCACACTTCTTCAGCAGCTTTCCTGTGGGAAATGAGCGGATAGGTCATGGGTGTGTAGGTATCTTCAGGGCAATGCAGAACCACATCCGTAGTGACTTGCATAAAGGTTTGTAACAATTACTGTTGCTTTAACCCAATCAATGTGGAAAGTACCTGGGGACTCATTAAGTGGCATTTGTGGTGTCTGTAACAGAGTTTTGAGCTGTATTTCAGGAAATGCAGTGACAGCCTTTAATGTCTAATTGACCTCTTCTCTTTGTTTCACTTTCTATATTTCCTTCTGATGTGTTCCCCCGTGGCAGCAAACAGCCCTGCTCAGTATTCTGAACTTCTGCTCGGAGCTGCAGCACCTCAGCCTGGGCAGCTGCGTCATGGTGAGTACTTCCACCACGCAGGGGGGGATTTTGTGTGCGTGCACACGCTTCTGCCTTGGGACTAGACCTAGGTTTGTTTCACAAAGACATGTTAAATGCGAGGTTGACGTTATACTATATTCTCTTGAAAGGTCCAAGATGAATGCAGCTTGGTTACATACTAGTTTAGTAGGCCTAAAACACAGCTTGCAGGCTTTCTCATAGTTCTTCAGACTCTTCCTAAATTTTGGGGCATTCTTTATATGCATAATGGCTTTTTCTTTCTGAAACTATTAATCAAGACTTATTTATTTTTATTCAGACCAAATCATCGTTCCTAGCAGATTAATGCTTGTGTCTGACCCTACAGTAATAACCACGAGAGAAATATTTTCAACCAGAGTTGTTTGAGTCATAGGCTTGCTGTGTGCACACATTGATTTTTAACAAAAGAGAATACAGGAACAGCAGCAATTCCTTCAGGGCACTTGTGTGAGGTGTATTGTGTGTGTGTGTGTGCTGGAGCTGTGTGTAGAGGGATTCTGGCTTCCTGCTGGCTTTGGTGGTAGACATAGAATCATAGAATGGTTTAGGTTGGAAGGGACCTTAAAGATCACCTAGTTCCAACCCTCCTGCAATGGGCAGGGACACCTCCCACCAGACCAGGTAGACATGCCAGATAACTTATCAGGGAGACTTACGTGACCTTCCTTGTAGTTCAAGAAGAAAGAGACTGAGCAGAATTTCTCAGCCTTCCCTGTTTTGACTCATGGATAGAAGAGGAAGGCAGTGTGACTACATTTTTCCACCAGTCGTAGTCTTCCTGTGGTTTTTGGTAGTGGATTTCATTCCTTCTGCCTGTACAGTGGTACCCTGGTTTTGTCTCTTTGGATTGCCCAAGGTAACTGATAAGGCTTCCATAAGAAGATGCAACGACTGATCAACCTAAAATGGAAATAAGCATGTTCTTCAATCAGCATGTGCTTATGGTTGGCAGTGCTTATGATCATAAAAACAGTTTTAATCATCTTTTGAAGGAAAAACAACTATGCAATAAAAAGAATGAGTTTTCAAAGAAAATTAACTTTTCACTGAATTTTCACTGATCTTTAGAATTAAGTAAATTTAAGAACACCTACACCTAGGGGTTGATAGGAAATTTATTTTATTTTTGTCTTTTGTAAAAGTAGACCTCACTGTGCTCTACAACAATTTTCAGAAGTCTTCAGAAATGACAAATGCTGAAGACAGATCTGTAGGTGTGTTAGTAAGCAAATCTCGAAACACCTATGTATGTCTGGAAAGATGGTATACATGACAAAGTGTTTGCTTTCCTTGCAGATTGAAGACTATGATCTCATAGCAAGCATGATGGGAGCAAAATGCAAAAAGCTTCGGAGTCTGGATTTGTGGAGATGTAAAAACATAACTGAAAGTGGAATAGCAGAATTGGCTTCAGGCTGCCAGCTTTTGGAAGAACTTGATCTTGGCTGGTGCCCGACGTTACAGAGCAGTACAGGCTGTTTCACAAACCTTGCACGTAAACTCCCGAACTTGCAAAAGCTCTTTCTTACGGCCAACAGGTCTGTGTGTGACACAGACATTGAGGAGCTTGCTGCTAACTGTACGCATTTACGGCAGCTGGATATATTGGGTAAGAAAATGTAGGGCTGTTGGTATGTTTCTTACTGCGTCTCAAAAGCCTTACAGTTACAAAGAAGTCCTTAAGACAAAACTGTCTTGTAGACGTATTTTTCAATAAATATTTCTTAAAATTATGGTTTAGCATATAAAAAACAACGGAGGGAAGTTTTACTCACTGCAGTGAGTTTCTGACTCAGAATCCAGTAGATTTATACCAACCATGTAATTTGACCACTTAGTATGAATTGCTTAAACTGAGATTTAAGTGCAAGATTTTTCCAATAGCTTTTACTTTCATGGCTGTTAGTTTGGGGTTTTTTTAACTAAAATCTTTCTCTTTTGACTATCAGAAGATCCAGTCGTCTTCTTTCTGCTTTTGTTTATTTCTTTACTTCTGTGAAGTGTGACAAAGTATATTTATGGTGCAAGTCTGTGATCAATAAACAGATTTTTGCTTTTGCGGAATACAGATACACAAAGCAATATTGAACTTCTTTGTCCCTTTTACCAGGAAGTGAATTTGACTCATTAAAGAGGAAAAAGTAATTAACAGCAAAACTTAGAATGGACTTTTTACTAAGGTGGGAAAGAAGAGATGAGTGGCAAAAAGCACAGCAAATCTTAAATTTCTAATCCTCTGCGGCTTGTATAGTTTAAAATATTTTTAGAAATCTAAAATAAATATACTTTGGACTCAAGTAAGGAGGTTGAGAAATGTAGTTTTGCGTGATACAGAGTTTATTCTTTTTATGGTGGAATATGAGTTTTTCTTTTTAAAATAATGTAGGAAAGCAGGACGTCAATGTGGGAGGAATTTCTTCATGCTTTTACTGACTTATTTTCACAAGGTTAGTTGAAAAAGGAATGTTTAAATTAAAAGGAAGAAAGTAGCTGCACTGCATATTTTTAATATTTAATTTTTAAATTTAATTTTAATTTTTAAATTTAATTTAATATTTAATTTTAATGAAAATACTACATTTGGGTTGAGAAGGATGCTAGAAAGAACCGAGACCCCCTTAACTTGAATAATGTTCCAAGCAAGTTTATGGCTGTCGGCATTTCTCATTACAAAAAAGTTACCATATGGCTTCAGATTGTCACTCCAGTGTAGCTAGTACACACTTGTCTAATATGAAATACAGTTTTACTTATCTCTGACTGAGAAAGTTGTCTTCTGACCAACATGGAAAAGAAAGATGAACAGATAAGAACTTAACTCCACCTAGTACAAATTGTAGAGACTTGATGTATATGTCCACAGGAGGTAATGTGTTTTGCGTATCTTTAAGGGAATCTATTTTGTAGCTAGATTATCAGCAGCACGTTTCCCTAGTCAGACATGAGAAGTTTCCAAACGGCATAGTCAATGAAGTCTTTCATAAACACGTACGTTCTCCTGACCACCCACTTCCATCCATTTCTATTACAATGGCGTTGTGTCTGCCCACAAAGTGGTCTGACCTTTTCACTCCACCAGAGGCCGCCCAATGAATAGTTTGCTGTGTTAAGCCAGCAGATAGTCTGCTACTTCTGTTGCCTCTCTGCCGGCGGTGAAGACTTCTCCTTTAGCGTTTGAATTCAGTTTAACATCTTATTGATGTTTTTTGAAAAATAACATGTGAACGTGGAAAAGGAATTTGTTCTGTTCCCTGGGTGCTTAGCAGTATTCCTGAGTCAAGTGGATTTGTAGTGAGCCTTTCCCAGTGAGACTGCATGTTTGGTCCTCTGTGGAGGATATCCAGTTGAATTATCTACAAGATGTTACCCAAAACCTTAATATCCACCTTCCAGATCCTGCTTTCTTCCTTCAGAGGAATACTTAGTAAAGGTTGTCTTCTGCTGTAAATGAGTCAGTACAAGGTGATACGATATATGGGAAGGAGTTACCCAGCTTTTTTGGCAAGAGCAAGGAAACTGTGCTCATTTCTTTGTCTGAATATGGGAACCGTTACAGTCTGTGGTTAAAAGAAAGAGTTGTCAAGTAGAACTGCATCGGGTCATCTGGAGGTAGAGTTTCCAGGCGTTCCCATGTAAGTGCAGAAGTCACTGTTGTCTGAACTGAAGAGCTTTTCTCTCACAGCGCAGGAGTACCAAGAAAGTCATAAATCTCTGTATGTGCTCTAACTTTTGGCGGCTGATGTAGGGCCAGCCTGTTACTATCAGCTATACAAATGCTTAGTGTGTTTTTATCCTTTTGAAGAAGCATGACAACAGGTCTGAAGCTGTTAGGGGCCTGAGGTCAGTGTTCAGCTTTGCAAAAGTAACCTTGAACAGTGGGTCTTCTCTATGATGTGAATGAATGAGAGGTACTCTCATTATATCCTTTGTCATCTCCCAAGTACAGAAATGTCTGGCTCATATGCGCGTTGTGAAGGGTGTAGAAGTATTGCTGCTAGGTTAGCAGTGCATGCTGTATGGGAACTTCTTTTGCTTCAACAAAGCTGTGTAAAAGCTTGAGGTTTTTTTGCTATATACAGGCACTTACCTAAGTAGGGATCAGAATGTCTTACCTTGCACTGCAGTCATCAGTGTTGACAATACTGTACTGGTTTCTCTCTGCAGTTGTTAGAACTTATGAACTTGTCAGGGAGAGCTTCTTGTTTCAGTTATAGATTATTTATCACCACAATAGTTTCAGGACTGGAGGAGTCTAAGCCGCTGAAAGAAATCTTGTTGAACTGTGTGTCATTCAAGTGTTACAAAATGAATATTGTATGTACCCTGGATGCTGTTTTCAGGTGGTTGGTCCTGCAGCGTGCTACCTGTCTGTCCTTTACTTTGTCTCTCCATTATCGTTTGGCAATTCCCTGGTTACAGGATCAGAGGACTCTGTAGAAGATGAAAAATGCCAGTTTTCAAGGGCTCTATAACCTTATTGGCCCATGTAAAGCATTCTTTGATGGGTGGCTGTGTCTGTGGTGGGTAAAACATACTTCAGAAAGTAAATTTCTACTTAAAAAATAAATCATGAGCTGGATCCATATCTGCTATTATAATACAATTTGGAAGAGGAAGCATGATGTAAGTGTGGCACTGAGTACCTGAGGGTGTGCTTCGTGAAGTTTCACTTCTGAGCTTTCTTTTACCCATTACATACTGAGCTGCCTGCTTACAAGTTTCATTTCCTTCTCTGCCCACATCTTTTCCACTGACTGACATGGTGGGTTTCCACTCTGCAGGAGAGTGGTCCGGCCATGATCATCTGACAGCTTTGTAGTGATGGAGCACATCACCCAGTGCTATCAAAAGTAAAGCGGACACCTCTAGACCTGCAGTTAAAAACTAGTCTTCAAACCGTGATCAGCATTAAGCAATGTGACGAATCAGATGACAACCTGAATTGGCAGCGCCAAAAGCTTTTCTTGTACACTATATCAACTGCTTAGTTACGTTGCTGTGGGGCTGTCAGCTGCTCTCAAGGATGAAGAATAAATCATCTTAACCTCGCTTCCCAGAAGTCCTGACTGCCTCTGTCCTGCACAAAAAGAGTAATGAAAAGTAGACACCCTTGTTACCGCAAAATTCATGTATTCCTAACTACATACCAACACCTCCCACACCTTCCTGAGCAACAGAAAACCTAACTGCCCCCTTGCCAGCTGTCAAAATTTTCAGCTTTAGCTTGAGAGCATCAACACGTAGTTAGTCAATTCAAACATGAAAATGTGTAGCATGTTAAAATTTAGAATTTGAGTTACGTGCAATAGATTGAATAAAATGTTAAGAATAAAAGGCTAATCTGTCTGGTCTACGGGAGGAAAGGAAATGTAAGACTGTTTGAGGGAATAGTGCTAGTTATTTTCAGGGTCTCTGCTCTCAAATATTACTTGGTGTGTAGTAGTATCCCTTGCCCTAGAAACTGGGGCTCTGGCAATTTTTATATCCATCACACGCTGATCTCCTGAACAGCCCTAGAATTTGAAGCCTTGGATATATGATAGATATAAATGAAATCATTTCCAGGTAATAAACATAATTGTTCTAGCAAAGAAATCATTACTCAGAAGTGCCTTTTACAAAGGTGATACCAGAGAATTTTACCAGGGAATAAACTGAACAACAAAATTAAATAGCAGATTTTAATATGCCAGTTATATATTTATTCTGACAAATAGCTAATTAGTCTATGTAGATAAAATTGTAGTAGGTAACAAAGGTCCAAAAGCTTCCAAACTCTAGAATAATGCACTATACAGGTAACTAGCGGGATACCATGTCAGCCTTTCAAAGGCAAAGGAAATTGTGCTGTGTTACACTTCTGAAATGCTCTCACATGTGCTTTGAAGAAATATATATCAATAATTGTACATTGTATAAATAAAAGTAAGGCTGCGGATGATATTTGCTTATTCTGTGATGCGGATAACCAAACCCCAACTAGATTGCTGGCCTTTTTGGCTTTTAGAAAAAGACATTTCCTAACATAAAAATTTAAGTTGGAGGAGGGAAAAAAAAAAGGTGTGGTAAAGCACGCAATTTAGGATGGCCTATTTACTTGCAAATCTATTAAAAAAAATCGTAGTCTTAGATGAAACGGTAGGAAAACTGTCAAAGTTCAGGTAGGAAGGAATGAAGAACATCCTACACAAAAAAATCTGTGGCGAGGCATCTAGATCTTGCATTTCTGTAGAAACGCACATTTGGATCTTGAAGCGGAAAAGCTGTGATGCGTAAATGAGACTGGTTATAAATGAAGGTGCTGATGCAGTAGCAATTTTAAGGCTTGGTGGAAAAAAGATGAGTAGCATAATGGGTTGTTCCTAGCGTTTCAGCTGGGATGGTAGAGCAGATCCTGCTGGTAGGACAGTGGTATTCTGGCAAAATTATAGTCAAGTGAAGTGAATAACTGAAGAATTTACAGAATTTCTGTGTATGGCCATAGGGACTGTTACTTCAACCACTAGATGGTTGTGGTGATAGTGATGATATAATGATAAGGGAGTTAAGAATCACAATAATAATAATGATGAGCTTTGATTACCTCCACATAGATGAGGTAAAATTTGGGGGCATGATAGCAAAGACTGTTTATGTTAAATGATGTCTCAGATCTGAGAGCCTACCGTAGAAGTGAAGACCACACTTAGACAACCCCTTGCTTACAAAGAAGAATAAAGGACTGCTGAAAACAGAGGCATCTTTCTGGAAATGAGTCCTGATCAGAGAAGGAAAACAGGGAGATGAACTCTAGAGAGTGAAACAAGATCACAGTAAGGCAGAATGAGATATTAAGGAACTCTTGGCTAAGGGTAAATGCTAGAACTGTATTTCAGATGCGTTAGAAAAAGTTTACAGGAGAGTTTCTGAGGTTGGTAGATACACCAGATGTAAAGGATCACTCGGATACGAGAAAGCCCTAGCAGGAGAAATGTTGTCTCTCCATTAGTGTTCATGGCAAGGGCTATCAAGTAGGCTGCCATGTCAGAGATGTTTTTCCAGGAGATTAGCCTGGAAAGCTGCCTTAAATTGGAATGCCGATACAGAAAGCTTTTGAACAAATCAATATATTGAACAATAATAAATTGTTTGGACTAAGTGGTATTTATGCAGCGCTTCTAAATGAGCTAAAATATGAGGCTGTGGAAATTTTATTTCTGGTGTGTGATCTGTTACTTAAATCAGCCTCAGGAGTGAAGGGTTGCAAACATGGCACAACCTTTTGTAAAAGGTACAGGTTAGAAGCTACAAAACAGTACGGTTGTCTTTTGCTCTGCATAAACCAGTTGCAGCCCTGGGAAAGTCAGTCGGTCAGAGGACATGAAGGTTATTTTGATGTTTTGAAGGAGAGCTGCATCCCTGTGAGGATGGTATAGTTATGCCTCTCCAATCTTTTAGAATTTCTTGGACTTTTTGGTGAAGGTGAGCACTGATACAGTCCATAGAGGACTGGATTTTCAAAAGCGTTAGCCAAGGTTGCTCTGCTTTTGTAACTTAGCTGTCTTCTCCTGGATTGTAATGAGTGTGGCAAAGGCAAGAAAGAATAAGAACGTATCATCTCTCTTCACAATGAAATTACATCAGTACTGTGGTCATCAAGTGTCTGTATTGATCTGTTTATAAGTAGTCCAGGCAAAGGGGTGAATAATGCTGTACCAGAGGGTAATGCACAGATATTTGGGGTAGAAAAGTCTTAAGCTGAAGAACTGAATGCTGAAAAATTGCAGAATGATCTTATGATAGTAAACAGATGATAAAGGAGGAGGAAGACTGTTCTGTCAAGTGCAAAGTAATCACATGAGGCAAAGTAACATTAACTAAGCATATGGCGGGTGGCTTTATACTAGTTGCTGTTTTGTAGGAAAGAAATCCTGTGGACAGTTTTCTGAAAAAATCAGCTCATAGCTCAGCAGCATTTAAATGGGCAAACAGGTTTTAATTTCTTAGGAAAGAAATGGAGAAATCACCTGCATTGTGCAGTTACTGACTTCGTGCTCGGTGCACTGTGTAGTTCTGGTCATACAATTTCAAAAGTACTAAATTAGTGCAGAAACAAGACAACAGGGGTCATCTGAGAGACAGAAGAGTTTGGAAAACAGACAGCCTTGAGGGAGATTGAGTGATGTTGAAATAGTGAACTGGGAATGATCTCTCACTGCTTCTTTATGATTCATTGCCCCTTAATTATTGAAATTAATAGATAGTGAACTGGGCATGTTTAGTTTGGAGAAGAGGAGGCTGAGGGGAGACCTAATTACCCTCTACAACTACCTGAAAGGAGGTTGTAGAGAGGTGGGTGCTGGCCTCTTCTCCCGGGTGAATAATGACAGGACCAGAGGAAATGGTCTGAAGTTGCGGCAGGGGAGGTTTAGATTAGATATTAGGAAGAATTAGTTTACTGAAAGAGTGCTCAGGCACTGGAACCTCCTGCCCAGGGAGGTGGTTGAGTCGCCATCCCTAGAGGTATTTAAGAAACATGTAGATTTGGCAATTCAGGGCATGCTCTAGTGGCAGAGATTGTAGGGGTTTTTTTGTGTGTGTATGGTTGGACTCAATGATCTCAAAGGTCCTTTCCAACCATGAAGATTCTGTGATTCTATGATAGTGGGTTTAAGGCTGATTTTTTTTAACATTGTATAGTTAAACTGTAGAACTCATGTGAAGGGGCAATAAGTATAAAATAGTTCAGAAAAGTAGTAGCATTCACGAAAGGTAGCTTTAGAAATCCCTAAACTGATCATTTTTTAAAAACTGCTTTAAAAAGCAGCTTTTTTTTTTTTTTTAAGTACTAATGGCTCTGGCCATAGACAAGATCCCGGACTAGATGTTTTTGGGGGGGGGAAGTTCAGTTCAAGATGTGTAAGTTGAAGTGTCTGCCAGCAGGTGTCTGCAGTCGTGTTGGATGTATAAACTCTTCAGAGTCAGGAGAGCTTGGTGAGCAATTTAGCCTGCTGCAGACATCCAGACTTGGTTCGCTTCTCCAGAGTAAGCTGCCTGGCTTCCAGCCGTTCAGTAAGGCATGGGTCTCCTCCTGTGGGTCCAGTGTCCCGTCTGCCAGCTCTGCGTGGATGTCCTACGCAGTGTAAGGAACCCCAAGGGGCACTAAGAACTTCAGGCAACTGAATCATACTCCTGTGCCCACTCAGCTGAATCATCTGCTAAGCACCGTTGACGGTACCGACTGGATTTCCATCAGCTATAATGGGTGTGTGGATGCGTGCTTAGAAACACCTATTTTTCTGACCCTATGGTGACACTTCAGAGTTCAGCCACTGTGGTCACATTTATGGCAGGGGTAAATAGTGTGTTTTCTGTTACAGTTAGCATATATATGGAGATATGATTGGTAGTCACTTGAACTGCATAGTACCCATACTCACTCTAGAGCCCTGGAAGCCTTGCTGATTTATTTGGAATTGGAGTAGCCCATAATAGCTTGTGTGCTGTGCTGGTCATTGCAGTCAGCAAGAGAGTCATGAGGACATGAGCGTGGCACACTGCGTTGCTTGTTGCGGAAGCCTAGCATCTGGTCACTGGGACATCTTGTGGCTGCGGGTACTTTGGGTCAGCTTCGGTAGTTAGAAATTCTCCTTGAAGTTGTAAAGTTGCTTCCCAATAGAAGGTGATGGGATTAGTTAAGCATTTGGGTCAGGAAAATACAATAGGCTGCTTAAAGGCAAAAATTCTGCTCTGAGTTTTTCAGTTGAAATCTAATGGAAATAATCTAAATAAAAGTTGCATTATAGTAGCATTTTTTTCATGACACAGTATTAGCAGCTTTAAAAAAAAAAAGACTATTCTCGATAACTTCACAATTTGTTTTGTTTCTTTTATTTTGTTTTTGAACAGGAACGAGGATGGTAAGCCCTGCATCTTTAAGAAAATTGCTGGAGTCTTGTAAAGATCTTTCTTTACTCGATGTGTCCTTCTGCTCACAGATTGATAATAGAGTTGTCCTAGAACTGAATGCCAACTTTCCTAATGTGTTCATAAAAAAGAGTTTCACCCAGTGACTCACTACATATGCTGCCGTGGAATTCATTTGACAGAGTTGTTTCCTGTGAATTTGTGCTGACTCTTTTTAAGAAGAATATAGATCCCCTATGAAATAGTGGAAAGTATTAATTACTTACACAAATGGGTAAAATACATTTAAATACATTATACATTTCTTAAAGAGTTGATATTGTACCTAAGAATTTATTTACGCTGTGTTAGTTGGTGGCACTGCATGTTCTTAAATACCAGCCATATGTGTGGCTTTAATGAGAAGAAAATGAAAAATGTCTTCTTAAATGTCCCTTTATAGGGTCTTACACACGATAAACGATGTTAATATCCAGGTGAAAGCAGAAGTTCAATATTTAGCAGTAAGAAAAAGATGGGTGCTTCCTTTTTTTATGTATATGTGTTTGTGTGTGTATATATAAATGTATACAGACGTATTTGTATATACATACACAGATACTGTAGCATCCTCGTTTGGCCTGCAACATAAGATGTTACGGTTTGGCCTATAATTAGTTGTTCGAAAACCTGTTTAAGCTTCTGTAAGAATGGATTGAAAAGACACTTTGTCATCTTTTTTTTTTTTTTGGCAATGAATTGTATCTGATACACTTTCCTCCCTTCCTCCACCTGAAATAGATGTAGTGATGTTTTACAGTCCAGCCTAAGTGACACAACAGATAAATGCAAGAACCTTCCACTTGAACTTAGAGCAGAAATGAAAGAGAGAATTGCCAGCTGCTTCTTGGTACGGGATGTAAAGTTTGAGACAGGTATTCAGTGTTGTAACTGGTAATGTGTAGAAAACTCCAGAGCAATTTTTTTTTTTAAATTTCTGTCATGGTCAAGACTTGATTTGTGATACATTTGGTTATCGTGCAAAGTACCATCAAAATATAAAAAATAAAACTTAAAAAACAGAACATAAAAAAACTTACCATAAAAAATTAGAACTTAGGGTAATGCATTAGCACCTGTCCCTTACACTGGCATCAAATCCACTATCAAATGTAAAACCAAACATCTTTGTTCAGTAAACCATCAATGAAAATACAGTGGGTTTGAAACAAGGGCAATATGATTTGGTGATTCAATAATCATCAAATCCTAGTATTGCATTTGTTTTGGGTTTTGGGGTTTTTTTGTTGTTGTTTTTCCAAGAGGTCATTGCTCAAAGTACTATTGTACTCTCTCTTTAACACTGTTTAGCCTCTGGAGAAGAAAAACTGTGTCAATGGACAAATTCTAGAGGTTTCTTCCTTTTGCACTTCCTTGGATGAAGTTTTTCTCTCTTTTTTTTTTTTTTTTCTTGAATACCACTGCTAGAATGTGTTGCTATGTACAGCCTGAGTTTAGGATTTTACCTTTTCAGCCATTGTTGATGAATATGGATCATGAAATACAACCTGTCATTTGATATTGGCTCCACTATTATTGTATTGATGGCACTCATTACCTACTGGAATAACCAGGAAAATATTTTGTCTGGCAGAAGTACATTATTGCAATGAAGATCACTGGCAACGAATACTTCAGCTTGTCCAGTAAATAACCAACCGCTACTAGAGGACTGCTACGAATCATTAAAGGTTTGATGATCTCTGCGACTTCTGAATGAACGCTTTGAACTCTATGTGCCGGTGCCAATACTTTATAAACCATGTCGTCATGAAACAGCTACAGAACATTTATCAGATTTTATAAAAAGACCTTTTTCTTCAGATTTTTAAATTTTACAGAATCTTTTGGGAATTCCAGATCCAAAGGTCATGCATGGTTGGCTTTTTTGATTTTTTTTTTTTTCCTCCACACAGATGGCACTATGGGATTTCCAACTAGATTATGCCATTCCATTTTTTTTTTTTTTTTTTTTTTTTTTAGAAAACTGGACATTGTCAGAGATCTTTAGATTCATATTTATTTATTTTTTCCCTGCTGACAGATGTCAGCTGTGGTGTGATTCTGTGTGAGACCTCACTTCTTTTAGTCAGGTTTGGGTTGATTAATTTTTGGGGGAGCTTAACTTTTCTTTTTTTTTAATCTACAAGTAATGTTTTTCACTGTAACCAAGTATTAAACATTATTGTCCTAGTTATAGGAGAACACAGGTTCAGATAATGGGAGTTTACAAAGAACAGTATTTCAGAACAAATGTTTTTGTTGTGAAATTCCACTTCTCAGGGTGCATCTGTGTTTATCTCCTTTTTTTTTTTCTTAGAGATCCTTCTTGTTTGTTTTTCACTGTAAATAGAATGGGATGTGGATGAAGTGATAGCCATTGTGCCTTCAAACTGGTGAACTTGGTAAATAATAGTTTCACTTCTACGGCGTCACTGAATCAAATAAGTGTTTCTGTAATCATATATGTGTAAAGGATTTCATTCTCTATTGCTTTTTAGGTAGTATAAAGGAGGTTTAAATTGTCGTTCGTACTAAAGGATTTTTTTTCTTATGTTGTGCCTTCTGTTTGAAATTGTTTTCGTCAGGAATTCTCTGTTGTCATTTGAAAGATAAATTGCAGTCTGCTTCTTATTTGGACTATTTAAAACTTAGCTATTGCTAACACAATTAATTCAAATAGCTGAGAAGTAATTGGGAAAGACTTCCATCTGTATTTGTAGACTTTAACCTTCAATCAGCAGGTAAGAAGCTACGGACTTTATACGTCCAAGAAGTCTTCCAGCAAAGAGAGGATAGACCAGACTTGACATTTCTAATATTCCCAGGATAAAGAAAATAACATGCTTTCCTTATATGTAACAAAGAAGCAAGAATAGATCACTGTCTTTTTAGTTCTGCTATTTTATACTTGTGTGTGTATATCCATTTATACATATATATGTATAAATTATATATATGCGCACATAAGTTTGTGTGTATATATGAAAATTTTTTGTATGTGTGTACATACTTACGCATATATGTCTAAATCTCAAAGAGTTTTTCATGTAGGAATTACTTTTGTGAAGTGAATGTAATAGCAAAAGGTGTCTCACAGCAGCTCAGTTTCCAGCTGTTGTTTTACTGTACCTGGAGACTGAGTTCCTCTCCACCCGTGCAGCGGGAAAAGCCTGGGCAGGAGATGTGCTGGATTTCCTGTGTTGCTTTGCCCAAGTGCCTTTTGGTTTGTCTACGTGTGAAAGGTGTTACAGGGTACGGCAGCGTGTGAATGCAAAGTCCGATAATTACTGTGGACTGCCTCCTTGTGAAGCAGTCGTATAGAGGGAAATTTATTCCAGTTTCATGTAATCCAAAACAAATGGCAGTTCCTCAGTTGGAGGAATTTAATTATTCTGGAATTGGGTCGTCATCTCCAACACTAGACTGTCCCTCAGTCATGTTACCTAAATTCTGCTTTTAAGGATATTCCATTTTTTTTATCATGTCATTTGATCTTGTCCGTCTTTCTGAAGCATTGTAAAAGATGTGCGTTGGCAACAGATGTTAAAAAAACATGGTTAGCATGTCCAGAAAAAAGAGGCTTTCTCTGAAGTGCTCCTGTTCCTAAACTAAAGGGGGGCTTCTGTACTATCTGTATGAAATTGGTGTGGGATGACATGTAGGTAGATACGTCATTCTTTTGGTCATTTTTAAAATTAATATGATAATTTTAGCATTTAAAGCATCTTCCCAACTCTTGAAGGCTTCAATTCAGTCGTGTACTTACCTAATCCTGAGCTGTCTGGCTAGATAGCTCTATGGAAATGGATGGGGTTTCTGTTGTTTAAATTATGCACGTAATTAAGTACATTTGTGAGCAGGACTTGTGTGGAAGAACAGTTTTTGCATAGGAGTTTGGACCTTAAAATCCCCGTGTACTTGAAGTCCAAATTTCAGACAAAAAAAAAAAAAAGAAAAAAGAAAAAGAGCCTTGTATTTACTGCCTGATTCTTTCCTTGGGGCTGTCATGCCAGCTTCTCCAGATACAAGATGTCCAGTTATCGTGGTACACAGTGAGTAGAATTCATCTCTCTGAAAGTTCGACATGTAGTTTAAGGGAGGAATCTGGATGTCTCTAGAGACCTATTTATCTCCTCCTAAGATAGATATTTAAGGAAAGCAGAATGAATCATTTTTCTGGAGAGCCTCTCTGGAGACTGTGGAAACTTTGATTTAGCTCAGGTTAGATACTTGGCTTGAGAATACTAAAATGAGATTCATTCCATCCAGCGTTGTACTACCTGTCTTGGAACAGCAAAAAACAGGACGGGAACAACATCCATCCCTAAACCTCAAAACCCTCCAAAATCCATCCAGAAAGAAGCAAATTAAAGAGATGCTGACAACTTGAGAAGTCAGTGTTTTAAATGCCAAGATCTGCTTCTGCCCCTGAGTCTCTTGCCAATGCCAGTGATGTTTTGGTTTTTTGGGTTTTTTTTTTGGTGAAAATGCATCCCCTTTCCCTGTTCTGAAATCTCATGTACCTAACTTGCTCTATGTATAGTTCTGTAAATGCATGACATTAACGGGAAAATGTAATTAATGTATTGCAGCTATTTTGATAATCTTTTGTATGGCTATAATTAAGACTATGACTAGTTTAACTGCTCTCCTGTCACCAGAGATGTTACCCACTGTGCATTTGCAAAAAATTGTGTGTTTAATCTTGATTCTCACTGTGTGTACTTACTGCGTCTTACAGGATATGTTTCCCACGTCACATCTGCAGCACTAATACATCTATAAAAACTAGATAAAATGTAGCATTTTATTATATGGAGTATGGGGGTGACTTTATATATTGATTTACACGTTCATTATCACTCTTTTGCAATGATTCCGTGAGTTGTAGCTTTTGAAGTTACTAGGCTAGAAGTTCCTGTTTTAAGGCATCTGTACATGCTGTGTTAGACACAGTCAACATTTTTCCCAAATGAAGGCATTTGTCCTTCGCTGAGATGGTGATTTCTGTGATTTTTAGATTTCTGGCTTGATAATGAAATCTGAGAAGGGCTCTTTATTAAATATTACCAGGCATGGGACGAGTTGTGAGAACTGACATGAGGAAGGGCTGAGGCTTGAGTCGTGTGTGTTACAGATCCTCATGATCGTCAGAGAACGGCCTCGGCAAGAGGTGGCTCTTTTGAGGAGGATCCAGCCTCAGTAATAGCAGGCAGTGGTGACACTTTCCTTTTTACCTAATGGACTAAGTACTGTTATTATAGTTTGAGTTACGTAGCTCTAGTTTTTCCCTGTCTTCTTTTCATTTAAGAATGATAAATGGCGTGGTTCGGACAGACAAAGTTAGGATCCTTTGTGAGGAATGAAGTTTTTGTCTTGCATGTTTTATTCGCCTTTTCTAAAAACAAACAAATAAAACCCCCTCAACTATTTGGAAGCTCTCTCTTTTTCCTTGGATACTGAAGAAATGCAAATGTCAAAAAGGTTGAGAAAAGAAACAAAGGGGACTTACCCAGATTTATCTGGAAACTCATGAAAGAGTGGCCAAAGCTATTTATAGACATGAGAAAGTAAGCGCATTGTTATCTTTCCCAGAAATTTAGTTTCCCATATAATTTCACATGCTCATGCTTCTAAGTCGAGATTTAGCATGTGGATGCTCTTAATATTGACCTTTCATGTACGTGCTTGTGCAGTAATTCCTGGTGTCTCTTTGTTTCATTTTTATGAACTACATAAAAATATTTTTTCTTCGCCTACCGCTGCCCATTTGTGTTTTTTGTTAAACTCTGAAGTGATTTTGTGCATACACACACAGATGCATGTAAGACTTAATTGCTTAGGATTTTTGCATTTGGTCCTTTTTTCGAGGACAAATAAACTGCAGTTCCGAGGTAAAAATGGTAAAGAGAAGGCTCTGGAGAAGAGAAGGATGAAGGGAAATCTTACCAATGTATAGGAATATCTGATGGAGAGGAGCGATAAAGAAGAGGGAGGCAGATTCTTCTCAGTGATGCCCATGGACAGGAGAAGGGCAATGGGCACCAACTGAAACACAGGAGACTCCGTCTGAACACAAGAAGACACATTTTATGGTGAGGATGACCAAGAGAGCCTGTGGAGTTTCCATCCTTGGACATACATACTCAGAAACTGTCTGGGCACGGTCCTGGGCAGCCAGCTCTAGGTGGCCCTGCTTGATAAGGGGGCTGGACTAGACAGTCTCCAGAGATCCCTTCCAACCTGAGACTTGGTTGTTCTGTTTGCTTCAGTGTACTGATTGCTGGAGGTGGTAGTGGGGGAGAAAGGAACTAATACCTATCTTAAGAAACTTGCAATGTTGAGAATAGTCACAAGAATCTTGTTCATTTGTTCATTTCCTTTGTTGTTTTGTTTTTTTTTTTTAAAGGAAGTCATATTTTTCTTGGTTTAGGTTAGTAGGAAAATCTAAATGTAACATAAAATTTTGATACTGTTTTTGACATACAGTTCTGTAATGTACAAAACACATGGTTTACAGGAGTACTGTTGTCACTCTGAAGTCCGAAACTTAGACCAAGGACTAAGATAAATACCCCTGTTCTTGGGTACTGGCAGTAGTTTCTGTTTAGAAGCCAAATTGCCTATGCATTAGGAACAGTTTAGTTTGCATCATTTTAATATTTGTTTACATAGATCTTAGGATAAATTTGGATTACCGTGGTTTAGATGCCATTTGTTTCTGCTTACTCTATTGGAAACCGAGCACAGTAGTTAGCTGCTCATAACGTCAAAAAAATGAAAACTTGAGTTCAGATGAAAAAGAGGACAAAGTTTATGAAACGCTGAACTGTCTGAGCATTTTAGGGAGATACTGTTGTATAATTGTGGTGAATTACCATCTTTGGTGCATTTATTTACCATTATGCCATTGTCAGGAGCTGTTGGGTAGTACAGTCCGTCTTCTGCTCACCATCAGGAGATGGGTTATCTCTATCAGACCTTGGTCTCTTCAGATTTATTTTTTCCAGGGTAGTGCCACAGGTTTCTGCACATAGACACTGTTCTGAAACTAATAAAGGCTAATTAAAGCTAGCTATTTTGGTTGTGATTTGGAAACTAATGGCTAGTCAGCATGTGGAGTTATTTTGGAATAGTTATGGGAAGTGAATTAAAATAACCAGGAACTGGTGTGTTTGCAGGGGGGCTTTGTGATTTAACTTGCATATACGGACAAGTCCTAATTCCCAGCTGTCCTTTGAACCGCCTTAGCGAAATCCATGTGGTGGTCTCACCCTCGTTCTTCCTAGTGAGCATAAAGCCACTACAACTCTTTGGCATCCTCTGGCTTTTTGCATTCATCTCCTTCCCAGGCAGGTAGTGGAGCTGGGGTGTGCGGGAACTGGCCTGATCTCTCAGGTGCGTGAATTGCCCGGGGAAGTTTCCTGCTCACGTTTATTCCTACGTGTGGATGAGAAGGAACGGCATCTCCAGGCCTTCAAATTTAGATACCCAAACCCGGCGCCTGGTTTCATTTAAAAATAATAGGTCTCTCCCTGCCCTGCTTCAAATAACCAGCAACAAAATGCTTGCACTGTGTTTGTGATTTAATAGTATGCTCCATTTTCTGCCGCAGCAGTTGGAGTTTGAGTAGTGGTACAACGAACTCCTACTGCGTTACCTTTTAAAGGGACTCATTTGTAGAAAAGGTGGAAGAGCGGCAATAGAGGGAACAGTTCCGGACACTGTCTGTAAATAGCTCTGCTACGCACGCTGTGCCAGTAAGCACCGGAAGCAAGTTATGCCTTTTTTTTTAATAACAACTCAAGAAGGACAAAAGGGATAATTGCCTTTAAGCACATTTTCTATAGCCGGAGGATATTTGTATCATCTAATTTTAAATATCTAGGGTAGGTACTAAAGTTAGCAAACGAGTCTCCTATGATCCCTTCAGTCTGGAGCGGGAGGTTCCTCCACAGGGTGATTCAGATCAGGAGATCAGTCTTAAATTATGGTCCTGGAGTGACCTCTGGAGAAGCTGAGGTCCACGCAGACTGTGTAAAACTTCCTTGGGAGATTTCAGCTTCCTGAACCGTGCGTGCTATCCTAGCGCCTGTGGATTCAGAATTAGATACTCCCTATTAGCCCCCTCGCTTCTCTTGCTTTTATCAAAGGCCACCGCTTTCTTTGCTCTGTTGGTTAAACTGCATCTGATTACTACCTACAAAATGTCTTGGCTAAAACTAGGAACCTTCTTTTCCAATAGCTGAGTGTTTAAAATGCCTTTTTCTTTTTTCTTTTTTTCTTTTTTTTCTTTTTTTTTTTAACCCTCACAAGTTGGGCATTAAAACCTGAAGAAGAAAGAAGACTATAAACTTCAGAATAAGAAGCAGCAGGGGAGCACGTTGGCTGTTCAAAAGTCTTAATTTGAATTAGCATAAAAGAGTGTAGCCACTTTCGATTGCGTTCCAAGGCTCCTTGACTTTTAGATAACTTCACTGCTGCATCCAAAAGACATCCGAACTGAGGTGGTTCGTTTTCACCTCATAATGGTGGTTCAGGCCCTAAAGTATAAAATGTTACTGTGAACAGCTGAGAACACGCAAGTCCTGGCTGGCTTCAACAAAATTCCTAACTAAGGTCTCAGAGGAGAAACAAGGCGTTGAATGTTTAGATTACGAAAGCTAATAAGAGCACATTTAAAACAAAAGTGGGAGGTGAGGGCAGGGGCTCCCGGATGTGTTTTTCATGGCTGTATCCTGATGTTAAGCTACATGGGCCCACAAAGCTAATAGCCGGTGCTTTGCACCCTTGCAGTCCTAAATATGGTCAACATTCCAAGGGCTGTGTCTGTATGTGCAATCTTAGGTCCCAAATTTGTTCTCTTGTGCTGTCTGTCATTCAATATCGTACACGTTCAGCATTAACCCCATTTTTCGTTTTGTGCTCCCGTTAGTATGCTAGCAGTGTTTACCTTAGCATCTTCTCTCTATTTGTTTTTAATATTCCCCTCTGAGGCTTCTGCGTTTTTTTTATACTTAACGCAAATACTCGATGAGGGGACATGGTGTAGGGGACAACTTTGCAGAGTGGGGTTGATGGTTGGACTCGATGATCCCAAGGGTCTTTTCCAACCTAAATGATTCTATGATTACATTTCAAAATCATGGGGTTTTTTCCCCCCTTCTCGGTATTCTGCTTGACCGGTAGTAAACGGGAGGGTATCAGTGTATGACTTGTGTGCGGGTTTGACTACCGCATCTCCTCTCCCTGTGTAAGCCCCAAGGCCTCTAGTGCCCGTGGGGACCCAGCTCAGGCAGAGACACCCGGCTCCTCCTCGTTGGAACACCTTTGTCTTGTACCACTTACTACGTATTGGTGGTGTAAGGTAAGGGTTTACTTGAACACGTGTAAAACAGAGGTGTCAGACCCCTGTTTATAAATGATTGAGTTTATTATGGAGAAATCATCTAATGCCTTACATCGCTAACCTGAAGATAGTTTCTTTTTGTCTTAAAAAGTTAATTGCATATTTACACACCAATTATTTCTGTTCAGTAAATTCAGCCTGTTTTATTCCGCTGCATGGGCTCATTTAAAATGTTATAATACTGTGTTGTACCGTTTTATTCTGTTCCTGCCAGTATAAAGAAGTTGAAATTAACGTCCTGACTGGGTCGTCGGTGTCTGCTAGTTCAGAGATGACAGAAATGTGTTAAAATGTATTCAACCTGTAATATTTATCTTGCTTTGCACTTAATTTGTTTCCCTTTGACTGTGTTGCAAAATACCAAGTGTACATAAAATGATGAATAAATAAAACAAAAATAAATTATTTGTCTACATTCATTGACCTTTTGTGCATTCATTTTAAAAAACAGTGAAATAAAACACAAAATGTGATGCATTCAGAAGAACAGTTTGGGCATATTTTTATCACTGTTCGTTTTGAAATAAGTTACCCTGGATGTTTTTAGAGACGAATTTGGAAGCTCATTTATTTATTTATTAGGAAAGAGTGGTATTGTTTAATGTTTATCTTACTGTAGCCTTATGAAAGCACATGGAACTAGGTGCGTTGCACACAATAAATGTTTTGCTGCCTGAAATGTCTTGTGATGTAGGTACAGAGCAAGAGACAACAGATGGATACAGACAGACGGGATATAGAGCGGAATGCGGAGATTGCAATGTGCCGAGACAGACTGCCCAGAAAAAAATAATTGTTGCGTTTCTTTCAAGGATTATTTCCTACAGTAACACAAATCCTGTTACCATAACGTATTTCTTAATCCCTTTAATTATATAGGTAGTGATACAGTTGTGTTTAAATGTTGTGGAACGGGATAAACTCTAAATGTAGCAAAGATGTTACAGAGTTCTGCCGCTTTGAAAATGGGAACCAGAAGGGGACGTGTAATGGGTTGGACTCGACTTGTCCAGAACAGCCCGAGTACTGAATTGGAAACCAGTAACTGCTTTGCTAGACTTTGTCCTACCTTTTCATTAATTATCTGAGCAGCTTGTTTATTGGTTCAGAGTTACTTACCAAATTGGTATTGGTGTGATCGGTGCCCGTTTTCTTCTAGGTAGGGTTTAATAAGCGTCATTCACCTGAAACCGTTCATTGTTCAAGACAACGCTCCTACTGAAACAGACACAAAGCTTTGAGTTGTCTTATTGCCTCTCTAAGGAAACTCAAGACTTTTAAGACTCCCGGAAAATTAGAACTTCTCATCTCCAGCACCTACCGAAGCGTTCAACTTCTGGATCACAACTTTGCCTCAGGCCGGTATCATTTCAAACATGCTAGAACTACCTTCTAGCACCAACTTACAGCTCCTGTTGTTTCCGATTATTGAGAAGCAGAAGGACAAGACTGGACCCGGCTTCTGCGCGTCTTGGGCAAAACGCAGGTGACTTTCGACACGTGCCAAGTACAGTTTCAGAGGTCATTTCTCGCTGCCCTGCCTCTGACAGATGCCTGTTTCTCAGGGCTGCTTTCACGGTGTTGAAAAACCACACACCTCCTCTGCGTGGCACTTCTGATCGTGCGAACGGTTTAAAAAAACCACACAGATAAAGCCAGATTGCAAAATATATCAGGATTTCCAGACTTTAATGCCTGGGAGCCTGTAATACACTTTATTACGTTGTTACTATTATTTGGCGGGAGTGCGTGATTATGTGGGGAAGTGAAAGCAGTTACACGCTCTGAGTGCTCGTGGTTTCACGTGCGATATGTCCAGAGGGAGGGAGTAAAGTGTAGTGTTCTGTGAAGACGTTCGAAAATGGGAACTTATCTCAGTTACTTTAAGATGCGATTGGCAGTCTTCATTGAATTTACACAGAACACTGGAGACATGATACCGCGTGTGCTGCGATTGTTTATTCACTGGTAATATCAATGTCATCGTATACAGTGCAGGCATTTATTGTTACAAACAGATTTTTAACACAACGCTTTCCCTCACAGTTTTGAAGAGCTAGAAACAAAAAATTGCCCGGACGCGGTGACCGTGCAGTTTTGAATTGCGAAATATCTTTAGGAGTTAAAATAAGTTTTTGCAACAAGGTCTTGCCCATCTCTCTGGCTGCAAACGCACAAACAGTTTAAGTTCCGGCTTCAGGCCGGTGGGTCTCCCAGTGATGCAGCCCCCGTAGATCCTTCGTAAGAAGGATAAATGGTGCTTAGAATTAGCCTTGTTAATTGGCTGGAAGCTCGAACAAAACCCACCACAGGCAAAAAGAATTAAAAAATGAAGACAACAGGCGTTAAACAGTCTATATTTAAAAAAATATGCTGGATGCGAGAGAAAGATGCAATTGGCAATCCACTTAGGTTATTTTTTTCTAGTACCTGTATCCAGTACTAAACGTAACAATTTGGGCAGCTGTTAAGTGAGCACAGGAGGCCTCTCATACAAGGACCAAGAGCACCTTGTCTACATCAGTCATTTCAACAGTTGCTAGAAATTATCAAAAGCAGCTCAGAGCTAATGAAAACTGGAATGGGAATTAAAATAAAGGGACGCATTACATCTAAGAAAGCATGATTGATGCGAGCGATTCTCATTCTTGCTTTGAGATGCTGCTGGAGATGGCTGGGTCTGGCATCTGCTGTTGCTTCCCAATGCCTGTTCCCGGGCTGCTGCCGCTGCTGGGAGCAGCTCTTCCCTTGCAGTGACTACAGCAAAGTGTCAGGACCGATAAACTGCTTAATCGGGCACTTTGGAAAAGTACTATTTTTGTGTGCAAAATTAATCATCTGACCCATCCGGAGGGTTCATTGAAGGTGACTGACAAGCTGTTTTCAGTGTTCATATGCTTATTTTCCATACAATGCATCGATAGACTTGGTAGGATGCTTTGGAGTAACTTACTTTCCTCCGGTAGGTATCTCATCCTTAAGGTCGGCAACCACTGCCTGGTGTCGAGCATGAGATACTCATCTTTTGTAAGCAATTGAGGGGGGGGAAGGAAAAAGTGGTGGGTAGGTACCAAGACTTCAGGTGGAAGCCCTGGGCTGTGTCGTTGTCAGTGCTGTGCCTGCTGATTGACCCGGGGATGAGTTACCAAACTTGCAATTCGCTTTCCATCTGCGTGTCATCGGGTAATATTTGTGGTATCTCATACTAATGAGATTCATGAAGAACTTAAATGTTACACAAGAGTAAAACACTGTCTTTGAATTGGCTGGGAGAAAGGATTTGTAAGAGCAAAATACAGCGGGTATTGGTCATACCTACAGATCTACAATGCCACTCTGATTTTTTTTTTTTTAATATACTTTTAAATAATTCAGTCTCTTCAGAGAATGACAGCAGCTTTCAAGTTAAGGTATTGATCCACGGGTGTTCTGCTGCTCTCCAAAAGGCGCAGAGGCTTTCGAATCTGTGCCTCCACTGCTCAAAGTGGCACATCTTCAGAAAGGAGGCACGGATCGGGATTAATGGTCTCCAGCTAATGATCAGGGGCTATCTGTCACCTGATAGCAAGAAGTCAGTTGCGGGGGGGATGGAGTGACAACCCACCTTTTTGCATTCTCCTACATGTTGAGTCCTTTGGCAGTTTTTACACCTTTCCATTGGCAGGAATGGAACCTGAGCCCTGGTCGTTGGAGCTGCCACATTCACTGGTGGCTTCGGACTGGAGGAGTTTAGCGCCACGCATCAACAGATGGATCCCCTTCATGCGTGCGGTTGGTCTGCGGCATGTAACATACCACACTGTCAATGCTACTGCGGTTTGTCATCCAAAAATGTTGAACAGGGTTTTACTAATAAAGAGATTTTTATTTTCCGAAACACTGTAAGAGACTTAAGTGAAAATGTACACTCTCCTCTTTGCAAGAGAAGAAGTGTACTGCCTTGCTCCCTAGCTTTTTTTTTTTTTCCCCCCCCTCAGAACAACACTGTCTTCTAAAAACACTTTTTCCCAGAAGTCCCCTACAGGCGATGGGTTTAAATTTGGAAGAGTGAGGGAACCACAGTTCCTGCCCGCATGTTTCCGTCTGCCGGACGGTTAGTGCGTGTCACAGCCCCGCTCCGACGGAACAGCAGAATCTGTCCAGGGAAGGCAGAGAGGCCGTTCCTTCTGGTCGAGAAATAGCAACGCTAGATTTTTGTCTCAAAACTTGCAGAAATGAGAAACGGGGCCATATATCTCTTGGGTATAAGGTAACAGGTTGGGATTGTGGCGTTTCGATGGGGCCGTTACTCGTGTTTTCCAGCGCTCGCCCCTGTCACAGCCGCTGCCTCCAAGGACCCCTGCAAACCCCACAGCGTGTCCTTCTTACCCCAGACTCCCTGGGCGCTGCTGAATTTGATCTTAAATAGTAAGCGTTTCGGACATCTAAACAACAGGGCTTCCCCCTGCCCACAACAGCCCATGGCCGTGTGTTTGGGCTGCGTGTTTAGGACTGGTAGGCGCTGGGCGCCTACTGCAGCTCACCTTATTCGACCTGCTAAGCAGTAGGTCCAAGTCTGGTGGGAGAGCATCACCGGGGTGTGGGAAGCCTTGGATTCAGGCCAAGGGGAAGTGAAGGCGCAGCTGAGGCGTAGCCGCTGGGTTGCACGGCAATGCCCCGGCTCAGCTCCCTTCTGCCCTGCCACTGGAGACGCAGAGGCGGGAGCGCGAGAGACACGGCGCTGGGCCAGGTGGGGAGGAGGGAGATGGATTTCAGCCTTGTAGGTAGGGCCCGCGGGCAGGAGAGACGTGAAATCTAACCTGCCCCTATGGGTACGTAGCTCTATGTAGATACGCGGTGGGCTGGCCCCTGCTGTGGGTGCGCCTGTGTTTGTGAATGGTCAGCCGGAGAGGTGGCAGCACCCAAGCCGAACGGGCCGGCTGCTCCTCCACGGGTCCTCTGAAACACCTCCATCCCTCCCTGGGTCAGCTACAGCAGCACGTAGGCAGGCTGGGCTGGCCATCCTTTTTCTTGCCCAATTCGAAGTGCCAGACATTCATAATAGTGCCAGAGACTGTTTAAGTTAAGGGCCTAGATTTTACCCCAAATTAAAACTGTCTGTTTTGGGATGTGATTTACACGCTGAGGGCGTTGAGCAAAATTAGTACGCAAAAGGTCAATGTTACCCACTTCCCCAAACCCGTTAACAAATAAATCCATCCTTACTTATCTGCCCGTTTAGGAAGGGTCCCTGAAACAAAGCCAGCTTTTCCCTTTAGAGGCTGAACCTTCGCCGTGGCTTTCTGCCGGCTGCGAGGAGACCTGTCTCCGCAGCTAGAACTGGCACAGGCTTGGTCTGTAGCGGAAGGTGCAGCCACTGCTTACCTTTCCTCTTCCAGCCGTATGCATGGCATCTTATTTCTGCGAGCTGAACAGATCCACAACTGATGTTCAGCTGGAAAAAAAAACATTATTTTCTCCCATAGCTGCTTAGTGCTACGTATTGGCTGTCTGTAGTGCGATTAGTTCTGTGCAGAATGCTCATTTCTTTCTAAAACTTAATCTTTCTTGGTTTGGTTGTTGGTTTTTTTTTTTTTTTTGTTTTGCTTTGTTTTGTTTCAGCTCAATTTGCTTGTTGAGTTAGCAAGAGACTCTGAGATCGTGATATGTCACTTATCTGTTTTCAGTGCACTACAGTCTGCCGCAGCAGAATGTCTGAATGGCTTGGGCTCTTGATATTCACAATATTTTAACGTTTTCAGCACCTACTTAGGTAGCACGGCAAGCAGGAGTTACGGAAATGGTAATATTGAAATAAACACAAGGTGCAAACTTGTACGGTCTTACTAACCTGTGCCGCTGCTGGGGTCTGGGTCCCATAAAGACCCCTGGCAGCTGCTGGGTGGCTTGGGGAGAGTGTCACAGTTATGCCAGGAGGCCATCGTGGTGTTGGGTGAAAAGACAGAGCACCAAAACCCACCGAACGGCCCCACAGGAGACTGTCTCTGGTTTGCTATTCCTGGGAAATGAAGGTTTCACCCAAACGGGCAGGATTTTCAGAGTGGGATTTTGGTTTGGGTTTTTTTTCTTTTTTTTTTTTTTTTTTTTTTTTTTTTGATGGTCTGGCATCTGGGATGATTTGACTTCATCAAGAAGATAAGCCATTCGGTGAAACGGTGGGATTTGAGACACCCACACACCACCCACACACCGTGGGCTCCACTGATCTTCCTCCCCCCGGGATTCCAGCCCCCCCGTCGTCCTTGCATCCAAGGAGAGAGAGAGAGGTCTCGGAGAGGAGGAGGAGGAGGAGGAGGGGGATGCTCCCCTGGCCTTCCCGGGGGAGTCCCCGAGGCGGCGGTGGCCGCTGGGGGGAGCCCGCACTCCACGCGTGGTCGTGACCGTGACCGTGGCCCCGGCTCCGGTTTCGGCCCCGGTCCCGCTCCCGGCCCCGGCCCCCCTGGGGCCGGGGACGGGACCGCGGCCGGAGCCGAAGCCGGAGCCGGGGCCGGTGGCATCTTCCCTGGTCCCTTCCATGGAACTGGGCGAGACGATGCTCTGCGGAAAGGAGAAACAGAACCCCCCTCCCCCCAAAAAAAACCTACAATCCCCACCACCAAACCCCACCGCTCTCCCCCTGTCCATCCCTTCACCCACCCCACCCCCCATTCCAAACCCCCGACCACGGGACCGGGGGGGGGGAAACTCGTTCCCCAGCCGCACCAGTCGTTTGTGGGATGCGATGGGGAGCCCGTCTCGCCCCTTTGTGCGTCTTGCGGGATTTCTCCTTCGCACAGGCAATTGGCAAAGGTTAGGAAGGCGTCTTTAGATCCCCTATAATCCCAGTTTAAATATTAAAAGTATAAGAAGCCTAGGCCCAGTATTTACCTATGTAACTCCATAGATTTCCCTCCAGACCTGGACTTCTAAGAATTTACGGGACGGTTTGCGTTTCTTTTTTATTTATTTTTTTTTTTTTTTTTTTTTTTTTTTTTTTTTTAATGTTGTGGGGGTTTTTTCCCCCACCCCTCCGTATTTATTTAACAAACTCGCGGGAAGAGGAGGGAGGGGGGAAAAACACCAACAATAAAAGCAGTGTTTTTATGACCGAGAAGTAGCCAGTCTCCCTGCCTGTAACGTGAGAGGAAGGCGAGATTCCCTCCCCGCCGCCTGCTTTGTCACCGGCTGGGTTTAAGTGGCCGGCACATCAACACAAAAGGCAAAAACACACACACACACACACACATATATCCCAAAACTCGACACAAAACCTCTATTGGCTCAGTAGTGAAGATGGGTAATTTCGATAACGAATTAACATCCCTGCTCTGATGGGGGTCTGGGCTCCGCTTCGTACCTCCGCCGCGCTTAAAACGGCGACCGCCACGGAAAAGGCGGGGGGGGGGGGGGGGGGAAGAGCGGGAGGGAAATCCCTCAAAAAAGTGTTTAAGAAAAAATAAGTCTCAAACGGGATTAAGATTTTAATTACAATTCCCTACCGAAGTAACATGTTTGATGAACGGATCTTATCAATTAATAGTAACCTTAATTTAAAACTTAGGAAATAGATTCGCAGCAAGTATACCTCAGACTCCCCATTTTTTGTAGAAGAACAAAAAAAAAAAAAGTAAATGCCACATCCATAACTAGCATAATAAATTGTAAAGAAGGAACGTGCTGCTTTGGCTAGAAATAATTATTTGCGATCGCTTGGCGGGGGGGAAAGTGTCTATCTGGCAGGAGGATCTATAAAAAATGGAAGCTCTTTCAAAAAGGGAAAATAGATGAAAGTTTCCGCCCGTCAACGGTATCATTTCATCATATTTTTGGCCCGCGCTATATTAAAGAGAAAAACAAGGTAATTGGAACATGCATCAACAGTTTTCCATGAAATAAGAGTTAAAAGAAGTAATAGAACTAATCACTGTCTCCTCAAATCAAGTAGAAAACATTTCAATGCACTAATTAGAGTAATTAGAATAATAAGACTGCCTATATGTGGTAAGACAATGTGTACAAACAACTTTATTTAATGTATACTGGTAATCAGTGATGCGTGCGTGCTTGAATGCTTAGTGCAATAAAATTCACCCCCGTCCGCCCAAACAATCAAATACAAATTAGTTTAATGATTGTGCCTGCTTGAACGTCTTAGAAATCCACAGGCAGAGGGAAATAAATAGCACCATCCTTGTTTGTACGTCTCCCCTACTGACCAAGGAGCTGATGCCTCCATGGACTTGGCAATGAATGACTGTAGACATGAATGAATCAAGGAGGGAAAGGGAATTAATGAATGAGTCAGGCCGGCTAAAAACAAGTCCCAACTTTTAGACGAGCGCCTCTCACGACTCCCGGGACGGGAGGGGACGGGACGGGACGGGGGAGCGAAGGGGAAGAGCGCTTTCGCCATCACTTTTACGAGCTGCCTCTCTCTGCCCGGGTTTTCCTGCCAGGATTTACCGCCCTGCGAGGAGGAGGGGAAGAAACACCGGCCGCCAACTTCCTACCGGCCTACCCGCTTTTTAATCCTTAAAAATGACATCTTAGGTCGCCCCCGGGGATACACGGGGAGGTACGGCCGGGCCCGGCCGGTCTGGAGGCTGCGGGGCCGCGGGGAAGCCGCAGCCGGGCCGGAGCTGGAGCTCGGCGCCGGGGCCACCTCCCCGCCCCGGCGGCTCCCCGGGACACCTCGGCCCCTCCGTGGGAGCGGTGGGGTCCCCCGGGCCGGCCCCCCCACGGCCTGCACCCCTGGCGGGTGGGAGGCAGCCCGCCTGCCCCGGACCGGCCCCGGCTCTGCCCTGGGTTGGGGGTGGGGGGGCGGTGCTGATCCTGTGCGCGGACGGGGCCGGGCAAACAGCGGCCAAACTCGGCCCCTTCCCGGGGCGAAGCGACCCCAGCCGCCCCCCCCCCCCCGCCCGGGGCAAGGGCGCAGCGCCCGCCGCCGCCCCGCCGCGCCCCCCGGCAGCGCCGGGAAAGGGCTCCCGCCGCTCCTTCGACGCTGCCCTCGCCCCATCCCTCCTCTCCTTTGCCCGCCGACGGAGGGCCAGGATGCGACCCCCGTGGGAGGCCCGGGCCTTGCGGGGGCGGCGCGGGGCCGCTGCGGGGCCGGGGGAGGAAGGGGGTGCGAGGGGAAGGGGCTCCGCGCCGGCCTCCCCGGCCCCGGGGTTGCTGCCTGAACTGCCGGCACACCCGGGACACGAGTTTCGGGGGTATTTAAGGCGGATTTGGCAGGGACGAATCTGCGGTTGGAGGAAAGGGACTCGCGGCGTGGGTCAGGCCACGGGCTGAGGCCGGGTGCGGCGTGGAAATCTACGCGCTGCGGCTCGGACTAGCCTGCCGAAAAGCCCACTTATTTAGTTTATAATTTGATGAGAAGTCGGGTCTGAGAAGGACTTCTTGCTTTTTATTTTACCGTTTCTGCTCAAGCACGCTTTGGGTTTGCTCTAACTCATTTCCCCCTGAGAAATGTCCGCTCCTTCAAGCACCGTCCGGCCGAGCCGGGGTGAAACTCGCCTTGTTGGGAGCATCTTCCTACCTCCCCGACGACAACCTGGCCGTGCCCCGACCACCAAATACCAACTTAGCGCCCGCAACTCGGAAAAATTGTTGTTTTCTTTTCCACCTCAAGATTAAACCCGGAGCGGCAGCCCTGGCCCCCGCCCCTTCCGAAACACAAAACAAATAGATGACCCCCGTAGGAGCAGAGGACGCGGGAGAGACACGTTTTCCAGGACAGACCACAACGCCCAGCCTCCGTTTTTCGAGGCAGCAGAAGGCCGGCGCTGCCCTATCCACCCGCCGAGAAGCCGCAGACATCTTCCCCCCCGCTCCTTGCTCCCACCGGCAAAGCTCTTCCCGGGCTCGGGCTGGGGGGACACCCCCCCCCGTACGCGACCCTCCTCATGGCTTTATCCGAGCCCAGAGGATTAAGCCTGACTAAGCCCACCGCGCCCGCCCGCCGGTGGCCGCTCTCCCCGTCGCCCACCGGGGACCGTCGCCTCCTCTCCCCGGGCGCGTCACCCATCCTCGGAGAAAGCCCGCACCGACAGCGCCCGCCGTGGGCCAGAAGCTCGCCCGGGGGACCGGGCACCGGAGAGGAGGGCTCGGAGAGGGGGAACCCCGAGCTCCCGCCAACAAAAACCCAGAGGGAGAGAGAGACACGACGGGGCGGAGCAGGGGGCGAGCGGGGCCTCTGGTCCCCGTCGGGGCTCTCGCAAGTTGCCCGAGAGCAGGAGCATCACCTGGCCGGGTACCACCCCGGCCGCCCCGCAACCGGAATCACCGGATATTTTCCCTTTGCTCTGCTCCTCTCTTTCCAAGCCCCGGCCCTCGGGAGAACTGGCGGGGCCGGGCGGCGGCGGGAGCTCCCCGGGGCGGGCGGCACCGACCGCTGCCTCTCACCCCCGCGGGGACGGGGACACAGGGGGAGGCAATGGAGATTAAAGGGCTTCGGGATGCACCGTCTCCTCCCGCCTTCCCGTTTCGGCTCCCATCAGAGGGAGCGAGCCGAGGGAACAGGGCTTTTGTTGTTGACATCTCGTCTACGACAGAGTCCCTGCTGGGGACGAGGGTGGGGGAGTCCCGGGAGCTGCCGCGCACCCGGACATCCACCTGCAGAAAGTGCATCCTGCGGCCGCTCCAGTTTTCCCTCTTCTTTCTCTTAAAAGAGAGATAGAAGGAGACAGGGAAAAGGACCCCCCAGCCGGCCGGCCTCCCCGCAACCAGCCGGGAAGGACGAGCGGAGTCGCTCCCATCTGGTCAGCCTCTCGCTGGGCCAAGAGCCCTGGAGGAGCCGCCCGGGGGCCCCGAGCAGCGGCGGGGCGCGACGCCCTCGCCACCGGCTGCCGGCGGCCATCACCGCGGCGCCGGGCCTGCTCCGCCGAACAAGGCACCATCCATCCATCCATCCATCCATCCATCCATCCATCCATCCATCCATCCATCCATCCATCCATCCAGTCACCTCCTCCTGCCCACCGGACCACGGGAGCGCTCGCCGATAGCAGGGGCCCTGTCGTCAAAGGCGAACAGTTTCCCCCGGCGCCCGCCCGAGTGTCCTGCAGAGGGCAGAGGCTGCTCGCTTTCCGCAGCCGGCTCCGCGGGCTATTGACCAAGGACTTTTAAATCCATACCCGGCTTCAACATTTTACCCGTCAGCACGTCTGCGGTCACAAAACACTTCTTCTTTCTGTCACTTCTCTTCGAAACTATTGATAAGATCATTTAGCTGAATCTGTTCGGGATGAGTGTAATATTGACTAGGAGTTAGAAAAGATGATTAAATCTAATAAGCCTAGAAACTACGGTGAAGGAGGGGAGGGGGGAGAAGAGCAGGATCTCTCGCCCTGAGGAAACCGAGCCAGCCAAAAAAAAGGACCTGAACACACCGCCGCATGTGCGCACACTGCTCAGTTCGATGTCACTCGCCAGCGCGCCAGCCCCGCCGGTCCCCAGCCGGGACCCCTCCGGGTAAAACCGACCGGGTCGTTACACACACACACACACGGAGCCGCAGACGTCTAACGGGAAAGCCCCGGCCCTTCCCGGCTGGGAGCCGCCGCCGCGGGGCCCGGGGCCCGGCCCGGCCCGGCCCGGCCCGGGGGTGCGCAGCCCCGCCAGGCAACTGCATCCTTCCTCCCTGTTTTTATCATTACTCCCCATAATTAAGCCCCGCCTTTTTGTTTTTCTTTTTCTTTTTTTTTCCTTTTTTTTTTTAAGGAGTCAGACTTTAAACTATCAAAAGGGAACGAGGAGAGTCGAGTCTCTTCCCCCCGCCCCGCCATGCCTTCCGCCAGAACATGCAACTAACTGGAGAAGCAGCTCTCCCCACCAGCATCCGTGGCAGGACACCCCCTGCCCGCACAGAAATCAACGCTTCCAAACACACGGCTGCGGTTCCTCTGCGGAGAGGACACAATGAACACAGCTCCTGAGGCTCTCCTTCAAGACCCTGGAAGTTACGAGCGTGGAACCTCTCGGTATAGGCATCAAATTTATTCCAAAAAATTCCATGAAATATAAAGGAATGGCGGTGCTTTTACACAGAACTCAACTCAGTATAAGTACTGGGGTTGTTCTCCCTCCAAATCTTAAGAACTATGCAAATCTGTGCTATCTTTAAAAATAAAATAAAGATATTTCAATAATTAGAACAAACTATGAAGGTATTGTGCATTTCTGTTTTATGTAGATAATAAAATATTACTTTAACATAAATATATAAGGATCTCTGCGTTTTTATTTTTCCCCACAAGCACATCCAAATGTACCAAAACAAAGTATTTTTAAAGAGACTGAACCAAAAAAAAAAATTACATCCCATATAGATTTTGTTCACCTACTCATTTAAAGCTACAGAAAAACAGTTTCCAGAACCTGTTTGCTTTAAAAGAAATAAATATACATTGAGGCAGGCCACTTAAAAATGATATGAAAATATTTCCCTGGGTAGCATTTAAAAAAAAAAAAAAGAAAAATAGACAAAGAAAACATTGAAACTATTTCTGCATTTCAAAGGACAAATATTAAACATATATACATAGTGGTAAGGTTTGCGTGGTAACTTTTTTTTTTTTTAGTAAACCTATTTGGAGTTTGAGGCTTTTCTCAAACATCCTCTCGACTCCGTTTTCTGACCTTACGCACGTATTAATAAGTGTCTGAAAGTTCATTTCCTCCCTTTACCACTGGATCTGCCCTGATCTGATTCACTTCACTAGGCGCTAGTCCTCAACACTTTAAATAACAAGCAGCTCAATACATCCAAAAAAAAAAAAAAAAAAAAGAAAGAAAAGAGAAAAGCTTGGTGCCCGTATCTTTGTAACAATTGTTGGAAAACTAGGAAAAAGGCTAATGCATGTGCCTCTTAGAAATCATCATCTGTCTTACCAAGAAGAAAGAAAGAAAGAAAGAAAGAAAGAAAGAAAGAAAGAAAGAAAGAAAGAAAGAAAGAAAGAAAGAAAGAAAGAAAGAAAGAAAGAAAGAAAGAAAGAAAGAAAGAAAGAAAGAAAGAAAGAAAGAAAAGAAAAGAAAACCCAATGTCACAGGCGCTTTAAAAGACAATGAGAAACATACTCTAAAGCCTTAGCTACTGAATGCAATATTTATAGGAGAGTTCTGCGAGAGAATGCTTCACTGTTTTTTTCTCCATAATTGTCCAACACTCAACTAAGTAAACTTTTAGATTATAAAAATGCTTTGTCTCTATAGCACCCGTTTGTGCTGACTAAATGATCCCTTTATGAATTTATAACTATCATAGTTTAAAGTCCCTCTAATGTATATGCATAGCTGTGTGTGTGCATAAGTACACAAACACACGCACGCAGACACACGCACATACATGCGCTGCTCCGAGGTCCCGCTCCTCTGCTTCCCTTTAGAGCTTTGTGTTTTGCTTTTTTTTTTCCTTTTTTTTTTGTCCCCGTTGGGTTTTTCTCTTTTTTTGTTTTTGGAAAGTTAACTGTTTCCCATCGAGATAATGTCACGAAATGCACTTTAAAACTATTAACGAAGAGGGGAAAAAAGACGGATTGAAAAATGGCATGGATTGTTGTTGGTTTTTGTTGTTTGGTTTTTTTTTTTTTTTCCCACTTCATTTCATTCCCCGGTGAAAGACACAAGGCTGCCCAAGTTAAAACTGGTCCTTTCCTTCAATAAATTATACCGCAATCTGACCAAGGCGGGAGGGGGAAAAGGGGGGAGGACGGGGTAGATACGGATAGAAAAGGAAAAAAAAAATAAAGAAAAATAAAAGCTAAAAAGAAACGCACACAGTCTCTGCGGAGCGGGGGGGGGGCAGCGTGTGTTTACACGCAGGTGTAAGCAGCCGGGGACACCCTCCCCTCCCGGGCCCAGCAGCTCCTCGGGCTCTCCCCGGCTCTGCTTTGCTGCCAAACTGCTCCACGAAGGAAAGTTTGGGGACCAACATCGGCACAGGCTGCCCGGGGCGGTGGGACCGGGGGGTGGGGGGGTGGGATGCCAAAGGCACGCACGGGGAGCCTCGTGGGGAGGAGGGGAAGGGCAGGGGGCTTGGGGGATGGGGGTGAAGCTAAATAATCCCCTGTCCCTCTCAAGGAAGTGCCACTTTCTCCGGGAAAACTCTGGAAACGTGTTGTTTTCATCTCTGCTTTTCCCACACCGGGCCTTGCTCGCCCGCACTGACACAATCTGGAAGGGCTGCATATATATATATATATTTTTTTTTTTCCCCTCCCCCTCTGGCTGCGCCTCGGCCCCCGGACACACTGCCTGAAAATGAAGTTTACTTTGTCGATTTGCATTATCCTTCCTTCTCCAAACTCGACTCTTGCCGTTGAAGGCGTATATTAAGCAATTACGAGAGTCACGTCTCTGGAGAATGGAAGCTGGCGGTGCATATATATGTGTATATAGAGAGATTATAGATATGTGTATATATGTACGTCTATGCACGCATGCATATGTATACATACATACAGATATACGCATTCTTTTTTGCTATGGTAAAAGGATAAAATAAGCGTTACACGTATTTAAGAAGACTTTGTTTATAACAAAAGTTCACATATACACATAAAGCAAAGGCTAAAACACAGTAACATATTGTAGACCGGTCACCGGTTGACTAACGCTCACCGTGGAAAATGCAAGTCATTTGCAAAATTAAGGTCGGAAAGGAAGGAGAAAAAAAAAAAGAAAAACAAATAATTTGTTTATGTAAACTTCGATTTTCTTGCAGTGCAAATTTGTACTGTTAAATACTGTCTACATCAAAAGGGATAGCTTTTCCTTTCTCTTCCTTTTTTTTTTTTTTTCATATATTCCTACAGGGGATCCACAGAAAATAAACACAGCAGCATGTGCCAACACCGAGCGACATTCCACAATGCGATCTGCCTTTGTGTGGCGGGAGGGGGCTGCGGAGGGGACCCGAGGTGGCTGCGGCCCCCCACCTCCCCTTCACCTCCTCCTTTCCCCTCCCACCCCCTCGCCGCCCGGGGCAGCTCCGTATTTTTATCGCCAGCGAGGAAGGGAGTTTTGTGCGAACCGCTTCGCCCTGCCGGTGCCGGTACCTGCCCCTGCCCTGCCGGTGCCTGCCCTGCCGGTGCCTGCCTGCCTGCCTGTGCGCGGTACTCGCTCCACTCCGGTTGCAGCCGGAAAGGTCAAAATACAGCATCGCACCCGCTACCGTCTAAGGGACAGTCCGGTGCAGGTGCTTTGTCTGTCTGTCTGTCTCTCTGCTGTGATTCGCGCTCGCCCTCTCGCTCGCTCGCTTTTTTGTTTTGTTTTCTTTTTCTTTTTTTTTTTTGCGCGTTTTTTTGTTTTTTCGTCTTTTTTTTTTAAAGATAGGAGAAAATAATAATAATAATAATAATAATAATAATTAAAAAAAAATAAAAACCGAAAAAGAAAAAAAAAAAAAGGAGGACAATCAAAAGTTGGGGGAAGGAGGAGAGGAGGAGGAGGAGGAGGAGGAGGAGGAGGAGGATGAGGAGGAGGGGCCGGGCGCCCCCGCCGCGAGTTCACTGCACGGGGGTCTGCACCCCGTGGTGCGGCGGCGTGTCCCTGCTGGCCCCGTACACGTCCTCGGCGCCCGGCAGCGTCCCTCCCGGGGGAGTCATGCGCTTCTCTTTCTGTCTCCTGTTACAAAACCACACTCTCACCACCTCCTTCTCCAGCTGTAGGCTGTCCGCGAGCGAGGTGATCTCCTGGGCGGAGGGCTTGGGGCACTTGAGGAAGTGGCTCTCCAGCGCGCCCTTGACGCTCACCTCGATGGAGGTGCGCTTTTTCCGCTTGCGGCCCTGCGCCGCGATCTTGTCTATGCTGGTGGGGCTGCCCGAGGAGGAGTCCGCCTCCTCCAACCACTTGTTCAACAAAGGCTTCAGCTTGCACATGTTCTTGAAGCTGAGCTGCAGGGCCTCGAAGCGGCAGATGGTGGTCTGCGAGAAGACGTTGCCGTAGAGGGTGCCCAGCGCCAGCCCCACGTCCGCTTGGGTAAATCCCAGTTTGATGCGCCGCTGCTTGAACTGCTTGGCGAACTGCTCCAGGTCGTCGGAGGTCGGCGTGTCCTCGTCCGAGTGCGGGTCGTGGTGCGGCGGCGGCCCAGGGGGAGCGGCGGCGGCGGCGGGGGCCGGCCCGGCCGCCCCGGGGTGGGGGCCGTGGGGCGGCGGCGGGTGCTCGCCGCCGTGGTGCGGCGGCCCGGGGGGTCCCGGCGGCGGCTCTTCGTGGGCGTCGCGCAGGCCGTGGTGGTGCAGCCCGGGCTGCCCGGCGCCCAGCATGCCGTTGACGGTGAAGCCGGGCGGCTGGGAGTACAGCAGCCCCGCCTGCGCCCCGTTGGCCGCGGCCATGCCGGGCGGCAGGTGCGCCGCGCCGCCCGCCCGCCACGCCGCCGCCGCCGCTGCCGCCGCCGCCGCCGCCGCGTGGTGCCCGCCGCCGCCGCCGCCGCCGTGGTGCACCAGGTGCGGCGCCCGCCCCGGCGGCGGGTGCTGCGGCGGCGGCGGCGGCGGCAGCTCGTCGCCGCGCCCGCCCGCCTGCACCACCGCCGGCTTGATGTCGGGCTGGCCCAGCGCGCCCGCCGACCAGGGCGCCTCGCCGCCGCCGCCGCCGCCGCCCCCTCCGCCGCCGCCGCCGCCGCCGCCGCCGGGGCCGCCGTGGGACAGCGCCGCGATCCACTGGTGAGCGTGGCTCAGCGGGTGCCCGTTGCTCTGCAGCGCGTAGTCCGCCTGCACCAGGGCGCCGGCGTCGCGGTAGCCGCCGCCGGGCTGCATGCCGCCGGGCGGCTCGGCGTGCACCATGGGGGAGCCGGAGGCGAGCAGGCTGTAGTGGTTGGAGGCTGCGGTCGCCATGACTCGCCGAGCCGCACTGATCGCGGCGGTTAAAGGCGCCGCGCATTTGACAGCTACTTTTTCGCCTCGGGCGCCGCGCGGCGCCCGCGCCCCCCCCCCCCCCCCCCCCCCCGCCTTTTCCCCCCCGCCTCGGCCCGCGCGGCGGGGCCCACTGCGAAGGCACGCGCGGCCGCCCCGCCCCGCCGCCGCACGCCATTGGCTGCCGGAGCCCTGACGGACGCCGGCGCCCCTGGCAACCGCCGCCGCCGCCGCCTACCATTGGCGCGCCCCGGCGGCGGGGACACGCCCCCCTCGCGCCACGCCACGCCCCCTGGAACACAACTCCGAGGGGGAACCGGGCGGCGGCGGCGGGAGGGGATTTGGGGGGGGGGGAGGCTCCGCCGCCGGCCCCGCCCCGCCGGCCCCGCCCCGCCCGCCGGCTCCTGTTGCTCAAGCCCCGCCGCGAGTCTCTGCGCGGAGCCTGGCCGTGCTGCCCCGGGGCGGCTGGGGGAGGGATGCCGGCTCTCCCGCCCCCAACTTTCTCATCCCGGCCACCCTCGGGGCGGGGGAGCGGGCGGACACCCTCCGTCCCTACCCGCCGGGCAGCCGGTGCTCCCCTCGGGGCACAGCGCGGCGGCGGGGCTTCGCACCTCGGGGCTGCGGAGGTGGGAGGTGGTGTCCCGCTCGTCCCGTCCCGCGGGTGCCTGCGGGTCCGCCTCAGCGGCTCTGCATCGGCACAGAAGATTTGGGGAGGCCTGGGGGTGTGTGTGTGTGTGTGTGTGATGAATAGAGAAAAAATTATAGGAAAAAGAGAGGAATAGGGAAAAAAGCAAAGAAAAAAAAAAAAGAAGTTGCGGCCCGGACAGGAAGGAAGGAGACCCTGGAACTGGATCCGGATTTCCTAGGAATGAGCAGCGCCCGGGCTGGCCGCCGCGAAAAGAGTTCGCTGCCCGTTTTTTTTTTTGTTTTTTTTTTTGTTTTTTTTTTTTTTTTAAGCTGGAAGCCATAGCCTTGTCTGGAAAATAAACTGCTCACGGGGGTAGGTGCGCGTCGCAGGCTCCCGCTATCTTCATCGAAATAATAATACAATAGGGCGGACCGGGGAATTTATTACTACTAACAAGAAACAGCTTTCTTCTGCGAGTTGTTTATAAATCATCGTATTTAACGTGAGCGCTGGAAAGGCTCCTTGCCTGGAAATATTCCTCTGCGTGGGGGGGGGTGTGTGTGTGTGTGGAGGAGCGGGGGGATGGGCTCCTGCACATAAACATATACACAGAAGCAGCATAAACAGGATATCCAGTGCCCTGAGACAAGGGGCGCAGCAGGAGTTACCTCGTTTCGTTAGTTTAGCGGCGTATCAAGAGCTCCTTCTGCCGGGGGGTGGGGAGGGAGGAGGAGGAGAAGGAGGAGGAGGGGATGGGGATGGGGGGGAAGCAAACTTTGTCCATGAAAGAGTGGAGATTCTTCCTAAGGGTTGGGGTTTTTTCTCCCCCCCTTCCCCCCCCGCTTTCTTCGACGTGCAGGCGAAGGGAAGAACAATACTGCCTGTTCCGCGAGTGTCGTGGGGAGGGAAGTCAGCGCCTCTGAAGTGAAGCTCTGCCTTTTGTTTCCCGTGTGGAAACAACTGGGCACCCAGGAATTTTATCATTTGATGCTCATTTTCTCGTCTCTCTCCTCCCAATTAGGTGTAGACCAGTGAGTTGAAACAAAACAAGAGGGCAAGCCCGCAGTAGGCTTCCGCCAAAGCAGCGCGGGGACCGTCCTGGGAGAGCCGTCCCTCTCCCCCCCGCGCCCGGGCCAGCCCTCCCGCCCCGCTCCCGGGGCCGCCGAGGCTCCGCCGGGGGCGGCTTTCCCGCCAGCCCGCCTGGCGGGTCCGCTGCCAAAAGCTCCTGCGCGGACGCGACACGAGGGGCCACGCCACGCGTCATTATCGGGGCGAGGTTTTCACGCGGGTGCCTCCAGCGTGCCGTGCTCGGCCCGCCACGGACCTACCCCCGCCGACCGTCCGAGGGGGCTCCCGTGTGCCCCGGCCCCACGACGTGAGTGCGTCCCACGGACAGACGGTCCCCGTGGGGTGCCGGCAGCGCAGCCCTCCCCGCAGCTCGCCACGACGAGGAGACGGGACGCGGGGATCAGCGAGCTCCAGACATCACTTTTTTGGGGGGGGGGGCGGGGGGAAAACCCCTCCGCGACCCCTGCTCCGGTCGTGCATCTCTCCCCCCTCCGTCCTGCCCGGCCGCCCGGCAGGTGATGCTGGCGGTCACCGTCCTGCGTGCCTCTTTCCCCGCCACCCCAGCGGCAAATCTCAAGGGCTAACGGTAATCAGACAATTACCGAAGTGGCAGCGCGATGTGAGGAGGCGGACAAAACCCGCCGCAAAGCCCCTCGCCGTCCCTCCTGCCCCCTCCCCGGCTGCGAGCGCACGCCCATGGAGTCGCAGCTGGGAGCAGCCAGGAGCGCGGCCGGTGCATTCAGAGCCGCCGCAGACTCCACCTCCTCGTCCTCCCCATCATTGTTAGCCCTGTCATTAATACCGCTCCTTAAGCATCCTTCGCTCCCGTTTCCCCCCGCGGAGGGGGAGAGCCCGGGGAGTGGGGAGGGAGTGCCCGCCCGCCCGGGCTCCGCCGCCGCCCCGCTGCCCGCCGCCGGCTCCGGCTCCGGCCGCCGCTCGGGGACCCGGCTCGGGTCCGAGGAGCTCGGGATGTGAAAGAGACAGTCATGTGGCCCCTTTCTGGCGGAGCTGACCCCGCGGGATTAGAGGTCTCACCAGCCTTTCTTTCCTTTTCTCTGCTCGTATAAAAGCAGGTTGAAGGTGATGCGGTGTCTTGGGCAGACACTGCAGTGTTTTGATTCAGCTCAGCCCTTTTCACTGTTCAAAGCAGCTGTTCAAATACTAGGGCTGCTTACTTTGACGTGAAGAAGATTTTCAAACAACCCCAAAAGCTTTGAACTGACAGGCCTCCTTGATATCTCCTTCATTGCGGTGCAGCTACTCGAGAATATTCGCTATAAAATACATAGAGCGCCACTTAACTGGAGCTCTCTCCTGGCTGGGAGGCGAGGTGCTGCATACACAGCAGGTGCATGCAGAGGGACGCTGGCGAGCTCCGGGAGCCCTCCGGTAGCCCCGCGCCCGGCCACCCTCCTCGCCCGGGGGGTCCCCTGCCCGCCGCCTGCCTGGGGCTGCTGCAGCGGGCGAAACGTCGGGCTTCCCTTGGCGTTTCAACTCCGGGGGCTGCCGGAGAGAAAGCTGCTTTTCCAGCAGCAAAAGGCGAGCACGGCCGGTTCCCAGCGAGCCTCGGCTCCCAGCCACTGCTCCTCAGCCTCCCCGGCTCTGGGGCTGGGGCAGCGCTCGTCAAACACACGCTCTCGCCGGCGTTTTGGTGCCTGCGTTTGCGGGGTGGCTAAAATATATTGCATATGCCTGTACCGTTCAGAGGCGGAAAGCTTATTTTAAACTCTTGCCTCGAAGCCTTGAGGTAGACTCAAGCAGCTAAAAGGAAAGGGGGGAGGGTGGACTGTGGGGGGGGGAAATCCCCGCGCCTCCTTTCTGCGTCTCTATTATCTTCCCATTAGATGTTGTTTTTAGGAGGAAATGCGCCAGGAGTGCAAAGACGCGGCGAGCTGCTCAGAGAATTGCTGGGTGCAATAAACGTGAGGCTCCTGGTGCTGCCTTTAAAGGCCAACTTGGAACATTTGTGCTTATTGCTGGGGCGCATTTAATGCACCTTTTGTGAGATGGGATTGTTTTGATCTCTGCTTCCTTTTTAACCTTTCTCTATGAGGCATTCAAGCCTGCACTTTCGTGTGGCTCTTTCCAGTGTTGCTCCAAGGAGTCTGATTCGGTGGAGAGACCCAAGACATGAATGAAACTTCAACTTTAAGGGCCTGCGGAGAGACAAAACTGAGGCCGGGGCTTCACAAGTGATTGCTTTAAAAAAATCCAATCTACACAAAGAGGCAGCTGGCTGCTTTAATGAAAACTGCTTAAAGCTGCAAGAACCGCAGCCTCAGGGATGTATTTATAAGATGACTCAAAAGCTACACTTTCAAGTTGCTTCTCCTCGGGGTAGATATAACAAACACATTTAACTAAGAAATCTAAACAAAAAGGACAGAAATTGATAACTTTGATTGCACAAGCTCACATTACCCATTGAAATTAAAATTCGCCGTCTAAATAGATTTCTCCACCTATCTCCAGAGGAAAGAAAATCTCTCTCCCTGCTTATATAGACATACACACACACGCGTGTAATATCATATACAATTTTTCCCTGCTAGAATACTGATTATCCCAGAAGATAGAAAGATGTAGAATTAAAAAAAAAAACAAAAACAAACAACAAAAGTTCCCGTAAAGTTTGTATTAGTGTTCATTTCCAACATTCCCCGCAACTCTGTTCTTCCGGCCACTTCATTCATCTGAGACTCTGCTATTTTATCTGCATCACTGTTTAAACTAGTCGGATATAATGTTCTAAGTTCAGTATTTGAAATTAAATTATTTGAATTCACGGATATTAATCTTTTCCCTTCATCCTCCAGTTCTGAATCTTGTCATTAAAAATGATCCACCCTTTGTAGTCCGCAAGTGAATATTTTATAGACAGATACCGCTATGAAGACTTCTAACACAACGTCAACCAGTCAGACTTAGCTGTTGCAGGGATTACTTTGAGTAATTTATCAAAGGCAGGCTGCTAAATTTTGAGTGGTGAATATGAGGCCTTGGGGGGAAAAGAAGCAGAAGAAGCAGAAGAAAAAAAAGACAAATTCCATCAGTCTAGGTGATAAATTCTGGTTGGAGTTAATACAGCTTGTTTATTGAATTCTCGGAGACAGACCCAGATGCGATTGGTGCTGCGGAGTTTGCAGTTTAGTGTTCAAAAGCCTGGCTGGGAAATGACCGCCCCGCGATGAAACTGGAAGGGCGTTTCTTCTGGCATGAAAAGCAGGTGAATTGGTAGGAGAAGGGAGAGGGGAGGCGAGATCCAACCTCTCCGGCACGGGAAAACGGTTTCAGCCAGGACTTTCCAAAGCCTGCGCTGTCCGGAGAATTGTGCGGGACACAGCAACAGATTAAAAAAAAATTAAAAAAGGAAATAAAGGGGGGAGGGGAGAGAGAGAGTGAGAATAGTGCCCAGGCTTCTCTGATAAATCTAACAGTTGCTTTTTTGTTTGTTTGTTTGTTTAGTTCAGTGATCACGTCTGACGGAGACACGCAGACACCCCGGGAAGAGCTCAGATAAATCGTGTCTCTGCCTCACCGGGGACATCATCATCCTCCCTCCCCCCTTCCAGCTTTTCGGGGCGCTTCTGGGCACGACTCCCGCTCCTCTCCCTAAGCGCCTTCTCGGAGGGCTCTGGGTCGCCGCTGCCCGGCTCCGCCACCCGCGGTGCGAAGCCGGAGCCGGCGCAGGCCGGAGGATGCTGGTTTTCGCCACCGGAGAAACGAGCCCGGCAGCCGGGGGCTGAGCACCGCCGGGGCTGCGGGAGGCACCGCTCACGGACACGGGGCTGAGGGCAGCCCGGGGGTGTCCTGCCAGCCCTGCACCACCCCCTCCCCAAACCCTTCCAGCCCAATGCAACGGGGGGGCATTGTCCCGCCCCCTCCCCTCCAAGGCAAATATCGCCCGTCCCGCCGGCTGGGGAAAGCGGGGACCCCGGCTGGAGGGCGGCTTGTGTGTGTGTGTGTCCCCACCGGCTCCCACGTGGGGGTCGGCCCGGTCCCGGCGGGGCAGAGCCCGGGGATTTGCGCAGGAACCTGCCCCGGGTAGGGGGAGAGGCGAGAAGGGGGCCGGGGTTGGGGGGGGGGTCTGGAAACTTTCTTTCGCTCGGCGAGGAAGAAGAGGAGGGAGGCGAGCAGGAAGGCTGGGCCATTGTCCACAGAGGGTGCATTTTTGTCAGGCTGGCGTTGGTTGCTATAGTGAGGAGGGAAGGGGAGAGAGAGAGAGAGGAGGGAAAGGGAAAGCAAAAAAAGGAAACCACCACCCAACCCTAAACCAAACAGAGGAGCACAGTTCGCCTCCCTCTGCTCTCCCGGCTCCAGCCGGCAGCGCTGCCCGCTCCCAACCAAAATAAGAGCGCTCCGCGGGCCGTCCCGGGCTCCCGGCGAGGCGAAGAGCCTCGGTGGCCCCGGTCCCGGCCCCAACCCCGGCCCTGGCCCCGCGGAGCCACCCTGCCCGCCGTTCCGCACCACACAGCGCCGGCCGCCGCGCATCCTCCGCCCTCCCGCGGGGAGCGGCGGGGTCGGGGTGGGCCCGGCGGGATCCCGGCGCTCCTGGCTGCGAAGGGCAGCCAGAGCCGAAGCGCTGGGGGACGCCCCGAGTCACACACAGCCCAACAGCACACCTCATCCAGCGCCCACCCACCCCGTCACCGTGGCTTCGCACCCCGCAGAGCATCCGCCGCACTGGTCCTCACACCAGCTGCGTGGGGGTTTGTTTGTGGGGTGTTTTGGGTTTTCTTTTTTGTTTTCTTTTTTTTTTTTTGGTGCCTGAATAATTTAAAGTAGGGGTGGGGGAAAAACTTGTTCCGATGGAAATGAACATCTCTGTAATTTTAAAAGAGACTCTTATTTTGCAGCAGTGTTTTTTGTTGCCTTGCTATTGAACTTTGAAAATAGCGTGGCGGGGGAAGGCAATAATGAAGGGTCTCGCAGGCTTAAGATTTAGTTAAGTGAGCGGCTCAAGATGGCAAGAAGAAAGTTAGTTACTTAGTTAATTGAGAATTATTCACCTTCTGAGATCGGCGCAGCAGTTTGTTCAGATGACAGCGCGAACTTGGGGCGGGGGGAGGCAGGAGGCAGGGGAGGAGGAGGCAGATTTCACTTTTTTTTTTTTTTTTTTTGTTTCCAGGACAAGTTAAATTGCAGCTGAAGGAGAGAGGTCAGTATCTTTTCAAATCAATCTCTCTGTCTGTCTGCCCGTGTCCCCATCTATTCCCTGTAAAGGGAAAAGCTCCAACTTTGTTCTTCCATCTGTTCTCTATCATCTGCAATCGACAGTTCTTTAGATTGCATGCACTTTTGCCTCCGATGAAGTGAAACTTTAAAGGTGTACAGTCACTTATCTGAAATAGGGAAAAAAGGCAAGACGTCTTTTCCAATCTTATAGGAGAATTGTTCTCTTCCCGTGCAACTGTTAATTTTCTCTCTCTCTCTTTTTTTTTTGGTCTCATTTTCGAATTGTAGTTGACAAGTTTTATTTAAAAAACACTTTACAAGCCACCACTTAATGCATTATTCACATTTTTAAAAAATGCTTGAAAGAAATCACGTTAATGAAGAGAACATTTGTAGTAATTTGGTGATAATTATCAGAATCACCAAATATTCGCAAAGGCTTTAACATTACGTGTTGGAAGAAAAGCAAAACACATTATTTTAATAGTCTGATATGCAAACTATGGACCATTCAATTACATGGCTTAATAATGCATACATGATGTGATCTTGTTATTGGGATAGGAAGGGCTGCAGTAATTCACTCCAAAGACCAAGTGTGCTCTTACATCCAGTAAAATCCATTGCCATGGATCAGGGGGCCCTGCCAAACTACATTTAAGAGAATAAAAATTAATGACTGAGAATTTGAGCGTTAAATTAACATTAATTATATGACCTGCCTGCTGGAAAGATTAAATTTCTTACGCCCTAATTAGATAACGTCTCCTCATACATCAAACAATTTCCATTTCCAGATTTCAGGATTAAAATGCAGACCGGGGAGAACCAGGCTCCTTTCGGTCGCCGGCACCCGCCGGCCGCACGGAGCGCTCCGGGCCCCGTCCCGCTCCTCCCGGGGCTCACCGGCAGCGGGCCCGGGGAGCAGCTGCGGGTCAACCTCTCCTTTAGCTGGAGTTTCTCTCGCTCCCGGCGCCCCGTCGGCGGCGGCGAGGCTGGTCGGGGCGGGAGAGCGCGGCGGGTTGCGCGGGTGCGGGTGGGGATGCTCTGGCGGCGGGGCCCGGGCACCCACGCTGGCCCACGGGCTGCCCCCGCCGGCCGCCCCGAGGGGGTAGGGACGGAGAGGCAGGGCTATCTCCCCTCCGCATGAGTGAAACTAATTTCTATATAATTGCTTCTCTCAAGAATAAAACCTCAGCCGTTTCCCCTCCCTCCCCCACGCAGACACGCGAGTTTCCGCCTTTTCCTGCCCGTGGGGGGAGATGGAAATGGCTGAGAATCCCCTGCGCCTGCACTCCTTTGGCTTCGCGGTCACCCACGCGTAACCCACGGGGCACGGTGGCCCCAGGCTTGCGCTCGCCCGACTCTTCCCCCCTCCCCCGCCTCCGCCCCATCCCGACGGCGCCCGGGGCACGCAGCGGACACGGGTGTGAGTGGCGGGGGCCGTGCCACCGGCGGAGCCAAGCAGCTCGGTTTCAGGGTTTTGGGTTTCAGGGTTTTAACCTCGACTTCTGCAGGGGAAAAATTTTTTTAATTAAAAAAAAAAAAAAAGAGGGAGAGACGGGAGCATGGGAGGGGGATGCGTGGGTACGCACCCGCGGGGTGGAGGATGCCAGGGGCTACTGGCCACTGGGGCAGCCCCTGCAGCACCCCCGGCCTGTTGGGAGGATGCTGGTGGCACCTCGACGGTCCTTCCTCGGGTCTACATTTGTGCCGTGCCTCCAGGAAAGCTGCTGAAGAAAAGTCCGAGGAAGCCAAGATCAAACCAAGCGTTACTATTGCAAGGATGTTTTGGGAGATGAGGAGCGCAGCGGAGCTGGGGTGGCATTTGTTGGCCTCACGGTTAAAGGCCAAGGTCACAGCAACCCCCTCACAGCCTTGAGAAAGCAGTGAAGAAGAGGAATCGTAACATCATAAATTTTTACCTTGTTCTCACTTCATTTCGTAGTGCCAGATAATTGCTTTTTCAACTCAATTGAAACTCAGTTTCTGTTATTGAAATGTTACTGCTCCTCCATGGGCTTCAGCATTTGTCTAAAACATTCATGTCCTGTCTATTAGTGTCTCTTGCTCACTTTCTGGACTGGATTGATAACCATTCGCGTTTAATGTTATGTTAAGTAACAGCTTCCAGAAACGGAGTAGGTAAGGAGGCTGTGGAGGAGATAAGAGGAAATTGTCTTGTTCTTGCAGCTGCCTCTCTGAGCTCCAGAAGCACCTCTCCTTCTGGCCATGCAGCCAAACCAATGATAAAACCAAACCACTGTTCCTCAGGGAGCTAGTCTTTCTGATAAATAGCAGATACTTCTTTTTTTTTTTTTTTTCTTTAGATTTAATGGCAAATAAAGTCTGGTTGACAGGAGGCAAGAGTGCCAAGGGCAGTGGTAGTTAGCATCACGCAAGAAGTCTATGAAGTTGAATAGCATCTCCAGCAACATATCCACGCTCCAGTAACAACAACCTGCAGCCAGAAACAGTTGAAAAACATATGTAAAGGAATCAGATCCAGAAACAACACAAAAGAATATTGTGGCAAGCAGCAAAAAAAAAAAAAAACCCCACAGCAGCCTGCAGAGCTCCTACTGTTTGCCACTCCTTTCGTCTGTTTGTGTAGGAGGTTACTCCTTTCCCTGGTCAAATCGATATCTGTCCCTCCATCCCTCCACCTCCTCCCATCGGCTTTAGTGGCAGAACTGAAGAGGCTGAAAAAATGTGTTGAAGTGGGCAGAAGTGAGTGGGCAACATTGTGAAGTTGCGGTCTTCCACTAAAACATACCTTCGCTTGTCTAGTTACCCAGTTATCATACTGGGAGTGTAATAGCTTATTCCTTATGATAATCTAATAATTGGTCTAGAAGTTTTACATTGAAAGGAGGCTACAGCTGGCATAACCATTTCTTCCTTGAAAATGCAGGCGTGGATGTGGTGGGTTGTCCCTTTCTCTTTGCTGTGGTGAGTGATAGCTCAAAGTTTAATTTTAAATATTTGCAGTCTGGCACATTTTCTCACATTCGTGCAAATCTGGTGATTTGAAACAAGCTAAATAATTCTCTTGTTTTGAGAAGAGAGTGGGCAGAGACCTTGGCTCGAGCACTGCTACAGGTGAAACGATGGTCGCGCTTCTGCAGCTTTGCTTTTCTGCCTGGGGGTGCCGACACCAGTTAGAACAGCAGGGATTTCTCTGCCTTTCCCACACACAGCCCGCGAAAGGCAATCAGTCTTTGTAGGGAACAGCTCAAATAATTCATGTACCATAATAATTGTATATTCCCACTAAAATGACACCAAACAGTCGATTCTTCAAGAAAAAAGATTTCCCCATCACCGTAGATAATTGCTCAAGTGTTACATATCTAAAAAAATCCCTAAAACCCCATGATGGTATGTGTGTACGGCCAAATTTGTGATGATTCCTGAACCTACAGCTCCCCGATGGAAATGGGAGTCTCTCTGCACGCGAGCTGGGTGGCAGAAATGAGCCTGGATCCCTCTCCTTTGCTCGCTAGACCCTTCGCATCCTGAGGATTGGGTTGTACAACCTCCCCCCCACACACGCGTTGTCTGCTGTGCAAACATATGGTTGGTGTTTCCTCAGTAGGGAGCCCCCAGCTGAGATTGCACCTGTGGTATAGTCAACAGTGAACACGACTAAAGAGAGTTAACCTACTTATGTGCACCGAGAGAGGTGAGTTTACCCACTTTTATTTACTGCTACACCACCGGACTGCGCTTCAGCATAAATTGGTTCAAGGTGCCTCGTTTCAGCAGCGGTACAGAGAACTGGCTTCTTAGTTATTCTGTAACTCAAAGGTGTGCGAAATCGCTGCCTAACTGGGAATAAAATTATCATAAGCGCAATTATGCCTGTGCTGAAAGGACAAGGTCAGAAGAGAGAATCCAAAATGTCAACAAGACTAGTTCATGATGGATTGTCCCAGACAAAGCTGTCCGATGTTATACATCACAAAAAGTTAAAAGATGATGTAATTTATATGTTAGACTCATTGTCAATTCACACCAGAACCCGAGGAACGGCAAAATCAGTTGTAGTACTTTCGGCCATATGGCACGTTTTGGGATGTGTGGTGAGGGTGGTTGGCAATACACGATTTGTATCTTCAGCGTGTCAGTAAAGCATTTTCTGAGCTGACAGTAGCTTTTGCATTTGGCACCGATAATCCTGGGGGACCCTGTGTCAGTCTGCTTTCCCTGCCAGGGCTTCATGACAACTTGCTCTCCTCTTGAAAGAGAAGATCTCGATGCAGCCAAAAGGGTTTCCGAGTCAGTCCTTTGCTCCAGAGTTTTGGCATTTCTCGTTCAAACATCTTGGGCTGGTGCATCACAGTTCAGCTGGACTACTCAAGGGCAATTCAGTGGCTTTAGTGTCTTCTACCAGCCCTCAAATGTTTCTCTCAGGGCTTCTTGTGCTCCTTCTCCATTATTTCCTTTCATCTTTTTTCTTATAGCCATCTTTTACACTAAGACAGTCCAGAGGAGGGCTATGAAGGTGATCAGAGGGCTGGAGTACTTCTCCTATGAACATAGGCCGAGAGAGTTGGGATTGTTCAGCCTGGAGAAGAGAAGGCTCTGGGAAGACCTTATAGCAGCCTTCCAGTACCTAAAGGGGGCCTACAGGAGAGATGGGGAGGGACTTTTTACAAGGGCATGTAGTAATATGAAAAGGGATAATGGCTTCAAACTGGAAGAGGGTAGATTTAGATTGGATATCAGGAAGAAATTCTTTACTGTGAGGGTGGTGAGGCACTGGAACAGGTTGCCCAGAGAAGCTGTGGATGCTCCATCCCTGGAAGTGTTCAAGACCAGGTTGGATGGGGCTTTGAGCAACCTGGTGTAGTGGGAGGTGTCCCTGCTCAGGGCAGGGGGTTGGAACTAGGTGATCTTTAAGGTCCCTTCCAACTCAAACCATTCTATGATTCTATGATTTATCCAATAAACATCCAAAACAAATTGGTCAGCATCCAGCGTTCGTACATTATTTTGGAAGAAGTTCATATTCACAGCTGCTAAGAAAATAAATATGTTCAAAAATCTATGTGCTTTGGTTTTATGGGTAGGAGATGGAGACCTCACTCTTTTCTCTTCCTCCTATCGGAACCCATCCTGGTGATTACAGGTGGGAATGGGAGAGCTGCCTCTTGTTATAGTTGCCTGATACTTCCAGTTAAAAAATCATGGTTATAATGTTGCTAGATTTTATCAACAAGGCCAAAATTTTCTGTTGTCACCCAGAGCTTCAGGAATGAGAACAAAGATCAAAGCAATGAAGTTCCAGGCTGGGGAAAAAAAAAAAAAAAAGAAGCTGTTATGCCAATTGAGTCAAGTTAAAAAGAGTTTGGACATTCCCCCCCCCCCCCCCCCCCCCCCCCCCCCCCCCGCAACAGAACAGGTTATATGTATGCAGCAAAGCAGCAGCAGGCATCTTTGAAGGTTCTTTCCTTCCTACGAAAACCTTAATTTGCACATCCCTCTGAATGCACGCATGCATGCACTGTCTATGAGCAGCACCTGAGTGCAACACTGCCGGAGATGCACACAGTCTCCATCTTCCTCTCCTGCTGCTCTGCGCTGCGTCCTGAGAGACTCGTTATTGTCAGGCACACGGACCATACAGCAAAGCTCCCTGGCACGGAGGCGGAGGGGAAGGAACGGGGTGAAAAAGGAAGGAGAAGAGAAGGTGGAGACACAGCTTCAGGTGCACCTCTGGAAGTTGGAGGGGGGAGAGAAATGACCTTCAGATTAGAGAGCTGAAAATGAGCAAAGTGGGACAGGAATGGTTTGGTGAAGAAGTTAGAGCTGGGTGAAGAAGGAACCTGGGTCTGAGGGTTGGAAGGAGGGTGCTGCTGGCTGAAAGACAAAATGGAGAGCAGCTTACTGAGGACACTGAGTAAGCAAGAAGCTGTATGGAGAGCTGGAGTACCTGGGGCTGGGTGGGTAAAAGAATCTCAGACTTCTTGAGCCATGCAGGGAGGATTGGGAAATGACGGGAAAGCAGGCACAGGTGGAACTTTAATCTCTGGTGGAGCAAAGAGAAAAGTCCCAGGGGTGGGGAAAGGGTTGAGCGGGACTGACTTCAGAGGGAGTAAGTGCCATGGCAGAACTAGTTCTTCCAGACACAGCTGAGGTCTTTCAGCATGGCGCTATATGTCCTGGAGGCATGCTGAGGGGTGGAAATTGGGGCCATTTGGAAATGACATGCCTTCAGATCAGAAGCGCATTGTCAACACAATGAATAGAAGTGGTTGTTCATCGTTTCTGGAAATGTAACTCACCCGGACCTTGCATTGGACCATATATAAGGTCTTAGGTTAGACTGCAAAAGATAAGACCATAGATAGGGCTTTTTGAATATAGCGTAACTTGCTATTATGTCCATAAAGAAAAAGGCACATGCTACATCTATATATATACGTGTGTGTGTGTGTGTGTGTGTGTGTGTGTATTTATTCAAAGACACGCAAAGTTGGTAGCTGCATGACAGGTTTTAGATGTGGTGTGATAGATAAATTTCTTAGGATAGCCACAAGCTCTCTACCATCCCTTTTGTTTGCTAAAGGTACAGAAAAGAGACTAGAAATGCAGTTTAGGCTAGATACCTAGAAGGGGGCTGAAGCTCAGTGTTGCAATGCCTGGTTTTTAAATACCCTGCTTTCCAAGGGGATCCTTGGCCTGGAACTGGACTTCAGGTTATTGCAATTACAATCCTGATAAATGGGCACCTTGGAAGGGGCATGTGGCTGGCCTCAACCTGCTGGTGGAAGATGGTACGCAGACGCAGTTGCTTCTCTTCTCTCTTCTCTTCTCTTCTCTTCTCTTCTCTTCTCTTCTCTTCTCTTCTCTTCTCTTCTCTTCTCTTCTCTTCTCTTCTCTTCTCTTCTCTTCTCTTCTCTTCTCTTCTCTTCTCTTCTCTTCTCTTCTCTTCTCTTCTCTTCTCTTCTCTTCTCTTCTCTTCTCTTCTCTTCTCTTCTCTTCTCTCTTCTCTTCTCTTCTCTTCTCTTCTCTTCTCTTCTCTTCTCTTCTCTTCTCTTCTCTTCTCTTCTCTTTCTCTTCTCTTCCTCTCTTCTCTTCTCCTCTCCTCTCCTCTCCTCTCCTCTCCTCTCCTCTCCTCTCCTCTCCTCTCCTCTCCTCTCCTCTCCTCTCCTCTCCTCTCTCCCTTCCCTTCCCTTCCCTTCCCTTCCCTTCCCTTCCCTTCCCTTCCCTTCCCTTCCCTTCCCTTCCCTTCCCTTCCCTTCCCTTCCCTTCCCTTCCCTTCCCTTCCCTTCCCTTCCCTTCCCTTCCCTTCCCTTCCCATTTTGGGCAGAAGGATGCAGCCAGGGAGGGTGAGGATCATGTCGCCTAATTTCATATGTCTGCAGCACAGGGGCCATTTGCAGTCAATGGGAGGCACAGTTCATCTGCTGTGTTTAAGCGGCTGCTCTGGGGTGAAATGCGGTGCCCAGGGTAAGTAACTCAGATATAGCTGACTACACCGTGGATGCCAAAGTGAAGCAAAATTAATGTGACACCCTAGTTAAAAAGCTAGGCATTTCCAGCGATAAATAACAAGCTTTGAGGATGTAAATTTTGAATGTGGTTGTCTCCAGGGACAATTCAGTGCCCAGCCATGTGTACCCAGAAAGTTGAGGCGGCGTAGTTTCCCTTCGTATCTGGTTCTGTTGACGCAAAAGATCAGAGCTTCTATTTGTGTTTTCATTGCGTTTCTGCATTTGCATCAGGGTTGGTAAGTAACTATAGTCTCTTCTTTTGAAAACCTTGAAGCAGAAAGTGAGTCTAGTTATTTTTGAATAATATTTTTGAATTCGAGCACCAGAGCAAAGTGCGGTTTTCTACGGGTTCATCTTTGGTGCGGCAGGAGGAAACTACCTCTATTGCTATTAACTCATTTGAATGGGATCTCGCGAAATGTCTACTGAAAGGCAATGTTCGCGTGATTGGGATAGTTCAAGTGGATTTTGATGAGAGGTAAATGATGGAATATGTATGCATATACATAGGAATACGTCTCTCCCACACCTGAGATATTTTCCTCTACTAGTTATGGGTGAGATGTCTTTTCTGCCTGACATTGCTGTCACTTCAGAACATTTTTGGGCAATGGGTCTGTGAGGCATACGGTTAAAAAAAAAGCCTTTTACAGCTAAATTAAGTGTTGGCATCTCTCACAGGACTTTATCACTTTTTTTTTCTCCTTAAATCTCCTACTCCTGGATTTATGTAATTAAATGACAATCTCAGCTCTTGTGAAAAATAAAAAATACGGTTCCTATACATCATGATTCTAGAGGGATGCTTTAAAAAGCGATTTGAAGGTACTCTGAATGTGCAGCAACCAACAGAGAAATAAAATGAAAACGACATTTATTATTAGGAAAAATCTTGAAACTTTTAACCATCCTTGTCATTTTTAAAGTTGACTTATGATTTAGATTAGACATTAAGAACAGCTTTCTAACTTTCAGTTGGAAAGCACAAGAATAGATTGCCTTAGAGTGGCAGTGGGAGGATTTTGAAAATAGATTGGACAAATATCTGCTGGGAATGGTTCAGCTACAGCCGATCCAGCCCAGTGCGAAGGGATGCGCAAGTGACCTCTAATCCTTCTGCGCTGCGGCACGTTGTGCTCTCTGAAGGCTGGCAGCCGTCCCCCCTCCTCCGGTGCCAGCGCCAGAGCCCGGCCGGGTTACACCGAGGCTCGTTGGTGGCGAACAGGCACAGACGGACAGACTGCCGTCCTTCCCGGGATGCGTGGGGCTGCGGGGAGTGCCAGCGCTGACGGGGGATGGGGGGGGTTGTCACGGCTGGGATTCGCCCCCCTGCCCCGCCTGACCTTTCCGCTTGACTTCTCCGAGCATATTTTTGGTTATAAGCAGTTCCTCTGGGCAGCCAGGAGCGAGGTAGGGAGTCACCTTCTCTGCAAATGTTATACATGAATAAACACCTTCCTCGGCTTACTTAACCCCAGTCCGCTGCGTGTCTGTTTCCCTGCTGACACACCATTAGCATCTGAAGCATCTATATTTCCTGAATCGCAACAGAGATAACTTATCATTCCAGCTGCTTATCTCAGACCTGCCCCGTGGATCCGGTGGAAAGATTGCCCCTTTAGCACTTAACAACAGGTGCCTGATACTTGCTTTGAAATGTTCCCTTTTTTTTTTTTAAAAAAAAAAAAAAGATTTGGGATTCTTGCCCTGTACATTTTGCATCTCTCTTTCCATCTCTACGCCCATATAGCTCGGTTTATTATTATCGGACCACTGGCCCATATCTTGCTGGCAGTGATATCAGCTCCATGCAATATATGCCCCAGGAAGTTTTGGATGTGTTAGGAGCATCCTTGCATTGCAGTTGCCAAAGTCAGTGTGCCATTTAGAAAGCGGGCTGGGAGGGGATTAGGTATGTATGCAGGAAACTCTTCTGGAAGCTGCAGGAATATGGGAGCATAGGAACAAGTGTCCGTCTAATTGTCTTTTTCATGTCTCTTTATTCTCTTAACGACTCCTCTGGATATCAAGTCGGCACATATTACGTTATGCATAGGTTCACTTTCTGGGAAAAGAGTCAGCGGAGGCAAAAGTGTCCACAGCAGCTAGTGTGACATCCCTGGAGAGCAGGAGGGTGGGACTGGAGAAGGGCATACCCAGGAGACACCCACTTGCAGTCCCTCTTCCAGGTGCGGCATCAGTGGAAGCAGCTTGCCCGAGGAGCTCCTCAGCACCCTTTCTCATGCCATGAAGTCTTAGAATCATAGAATCATAGAATCGCCCAGGTTGGAAGGGACCTTTCAGATCATCGAGTCCAACCATCAACCTAACTCTGACAAAGCCACCACTAAACTATGTCCCTAAGCACTATGTCTACCCATCTTTTAAATACCTCCAGGGATGCTGACTGCACCACTTCCCTGGGCAGCCTGTTCCAATGCTTGATAATCCTTTAAATGAAGAAATTTTTCCTAATATCCAGTCTAAACCTCCCCTGGCGCAACTTGAGGCCGTTTCCTCTTGTCCTATTGCCTAGGAGAAGAGACCGACCCCCACCTCTCTACAACCTCCTTTCAGGTAGCTGTAGAGAGCGATAAGGTCTCCCCTCAGCCTCCTTTTCTCCAGGCTGAACAACCCCAGCTCCCTCATAAATCTTGTTCTCCAGACCCCTCACCAGCTTCGTTGCCCTTCTCTGGACAGGTTCCAGCACCTCAGTGTCTTTTTTGTGGTGAGGGGCCCAAGACTGGACACAGTACTTGAGGGGGGGGTCTCACCAGTGCCAAGTACAGAGGGATGATCACTTCCCTAGTCCCACTCACCATACTGTTCTTATCCGACGCAGTGGAAAGAAGCACATAACTAACTATGGAGTTGAGATTCATTGGCTGGAATTTTATTGTAAGAGATACGAGGAGCATGATAGACACACTGGTGTTATCACCTATAGATACGTTCCTTGATGCTTTTCATCATAAGATTCTGCTTCCTCTTGCTTACATAGTTTTGCCATCTGTCTTGATTTGAGTGTTTCAGTGCTTGATGTTTTCATCCAGATCAAGATCCAGGAGACAAGCAGAAATATAAGCAGCCCATCTTTCACTTCAAACAAAGAGCTTCTCAAGTTTGCAAAGTTGCAAAGTTTGCAAGGGAAGCCTTGCAAATGCAATGAGAAAGCTAAACCACCTCAACTGCAGGTGCCTGCTTGTACTGCTATTTGACAAAAATCGTGGTTTTACAGCTAATCTATGAGGCTTTTTGTGCATGGCCTGATTTGTAGTTTCTTAGTGCTCAGGACTGGCAGTATTGTTTATAGCTTTGCCAAACTTTTAACAATGAAAGAGCCTTTTTTTTTTTTTTTCCCCTGCTAGTCTCTGACTCAAGGCAAACTATCCTGGAAGCAGTCAGTTTCATGGTTCAATCACTGCGGTGAATGAAATTAAGGGAGAATGATATATTTGAACATCCTGAAAAATTGCCGCAACTATTTAATTGGGAAGATCTAGCACAACATGCTTTGGTACAGAAACCCAGAGTATTTTAGGATGCGGAGCTGCCTTTAACCAAACTCTAATACTTCTGAAAATGTCTGTTTACAGCTGCTTGTTTAGCCTTGGCCTGATACAGCCCTTGCAGACTCCATATACTTTTAACTCGCTTCAGCCTCTCCCCTCACCCTCATGACCAGATTGTGGATGGAGAAAGAGATCCCAAGTGAGCAGGTCAGAGGAGGATTTCCCAGCAACGTCTCTTTGTGGTGACTTTAAAAATCTGTGTTTCTGGGTAGGGGAATGGCCAATAAGGATTACTGTCTTGTGATCTTACGTTTCATCTTATGGGATGAGACTGGAGTATGGACAGGGGGGAAACTGCCAGAAGTGTGGAAAGATGGAGAGAGAATGGGGGTTCAGAGAAGGGAAAAAAGGAGAGAGGGGAAAGCAGAGCAGGAACGGGGTGAGATTAAGAGGACGAGGGAAGAATCAGGGACCAAAGTAGGAGGGAATACAAGGCTGAAGGGGATGGATGGATGGAAGGATGGATGGAAGGATGGATGGATGGATGGATGGATGGATGGATGGAGAGAGGTCAAAGGGCTCATAGCTCCCTGAGGGACCTGGGGCAGGATCCAAGATTGCCACCTTTCAGCATTCCTGTTCTGACTTGCAAGTAGCAGTGGACACGCTAGCCTTGCACATGCTCCCATATGCCTCTGGTTAGCATCACATAAAAGATAACAGGCTGTTACTGCCATGATTTCAAGCAAGGAATGGTGTCACAGAGCTACTTGTGAGTGGAGGACTTAATTCTCCTACCCAGTGATACATTTATTTTAAAACAACTAATAAAGTTTTCCTCCTCCTGAATTCCATCTGTCTGAGGGGTATGAAGGTTGAATAATTGAGCCTTCAAAAGTTACAGCACGCCAGAATTAAGACTCTCCTCTCATGTATATAAATTAAAACGTGCCTGTGTGGTCACATGCGTGGCCCCAGTTGTCTAAGACTGGGCATCCAAAGTTGAGTGATTCCTTATGAAAACTTGGATCAAATGACCAAATGCTTTTAAAAAGGTTTTAATTGCATATGGCAATGATACATAATAACCACGCATTGTGTGTGCATTATTTTAATCCCAAAGCCTCCCTCATAATGTGGGTGGAACTCTTCATTTGTCGTTGAAAATTAGCCCTCACCAGATAGGAAATGTGACCTGTTATTTGCTGGAGCATGGTTTCGTTCCACTCAGGCTTCTGTTTGGAAGCAAGAGAAACCATCCCCTTTTTTATTCCACAGGGGAGAACACAGAACAGCACCGTGCGATGCAACGTTGAGTTTTCCTCGCTGGGTGCCCCAAAACGTGTCAGTGCAGGTGAGCCACAGACAGCAGTTAATGTTATATCGTTCCCTGTCATGATGGCCGGTGCTCACCCTGACCTTCCCAGCCCTCTGAGACATGAGGTTGCTCGAAGACTCTGTGGAGAAGTTTCTGGTGGCCCAACTTGCTTGTGTGAATGGCCACGGAGCAGCTGCCTTATAGCCAGGGGCCTGGTCTGATGGCTTTTTAACTCCTCCTTCTCAACTGCTTTTCAGTCAAGCTCCAAAATGACAATTTGAGGTGGGTAGATTGAGAGTAACTCTTGGGAACAGAGGTTTATGATTTTTCTGGCCTTATATGCTTCATAATTTTCAGTGAGGACACAGCAAAGGCAGAAGTCTTGGTTGCTCACTGAATATTCAACACTGTTCTGCATCCACTAATTCTTAAGTACAGAAGACCCATTGCTGCACCGAGGAAAACGAGGTTTGTCAGTTCATTCACATTTAAAAAATAATCTTCTAAATCTGCGTTCTCTCCATCCTACCTATAGCTCCTCTATCTCCATCTTTGCACGGCACAAGCCCCAGGTTACCCCGGCTCCCGCAGCACGCAGGGCCGATCTGTTCGATTTTAATGAAGAGCATTTCCAAAATTAATTACCTAGAAACAAATATTAAGCGGCTCTTCTGTATAACATAGGAAGAGGAATTATTGCGGAGGAATGAAGGCTGTTATGAATGTCGCCGTTGTGTGCTGCGGAATGCAGCCCCCGCGTCCTTCCCCCGCCCCAATGGAAATGTAATAGCAGCGAGCGCCCCACTCCTCTCAAGATGTAGATATGTGCCTAATTTCCAGCAGGTGGATGATGCCGGCCATCTGATGTGCCCTGGATTAAGCACGTCTGTAAGGTGGTTCCCCTCCCCACCCTTGAACTGAGACCTCCGGTTGTGTTCTACTGAGGCTGGCGGTGACTTCAATTAGCTCTGGATGTGACTGCGGGACCCCCATCCCCTCGGCTCCCCGGCCCCGCGCTCCCTCCCAGGCTCCCAGGCACCGCTGCCTCCGGCTGATTGCTCTCGCCCTGGAAGAGCTCCCGTTCCTCTCCAGTAATTCTTCAGCACGCTGTTTAGGATTTGAAGCTGTAAAAAACTAAATAGTAAGTCAGTGTTAAACATAACATTTTAACTCTTCCCCATGGTTTGGTTCTTTTTGTTTTTGGTTTTTTTTTTTTTCTTTTGGTAAAAGATACCCCCATAAAGTACAAAACAATTCACTTTAAAATGCTTATGCAGGTAAAACAAGTTTATTATCTTTTACCCTGATGTTTTATACATTAGTTTGGGTGGGGATTGTATGCGTGAATCCAAAAAAAAAAAAAAAAGAGAAAGAAAGGAATGACAAGAAAAGAAAAATCGAAAGCTGTCTGCTGACAGGTGTAGATGGTCTTAGATAACAAGGATTATATTGCAAAATCTAATATGAAGATGGGTTATATCTAGCCCTTGCCAAAATAAAAAAATAAAGGAAATCTGATCAGCATGGTAGGCAGCAGTTTGACCCAAAGACTTATGGAATAAAGTGCCATTTGCATCCTTTTTCTTTTCTGCAGTCTCAAAGCAGTAATAAATAGTGCAATAGAAAAGAAGTGGCAGTGTAATGCCTTATTTTAAAACTTTTTTACATTAATCTCTTTTCAAAAGGAATAAAATAAGAAACTGAAGGTAAACAGTTCTGTTTAATATATAAAAAGCATATAAAATGAGCTTTAAGATCTATGTTTTTATGTATACGTGTTTATACTTCTTTGATGACAGTAAAATACATGAGAATGAAAAACAGATAATTTTTTTTTTCCCCTGCGCTTTTTATATGCGTCTTTTTTTCTAAGGTATCCTGGTGTCAGAAATCGCTTGCAATATACATGATACAGGGCTTTACAGTGATGCGCGGTTTTACCAAATAACAGAGTAAATAGGAGACTGTACGTACAGTAAATGAAACCTAAGTATTATATTATGTAGTGAAGGAAAAAAAAACCCAAAAGAGTCTGTCTCCTTCTGGCTGCAGCGCTTGCCTTCCACAGGGAAACGCCTGCTTACCTTTCTGCCTGCCACAGGGACCGCAGTGAAGCGCTGGGTGTCTGGGCTGACCCTGCCGTGCCGGCTCCCCCCTGCCCCAGCACCCAGCATGGACACCGAGGACGGTGGTTCAAGAAGGGTTTGGCCAACCTCTGGGGACACATGTTTTAAAAGACTTTAACTTATATATAGGTAGACCTCAGCTGCTGGATGCTGGGCTGCTTGGAATGTAGATGTTTGCCTTTGGGTGCCTGTGCAGGAACACACAGGGGCAGGTCTACGGAGGGATGAAGTCCATGAAGCCACCTCTGTCCCTGGGGGCTGCTTCTAAAGCAGCAGTCCCAGCCAGGACGGTAGACACGCGCAGACGGAGCTGTGTGTCCTGCTGGCTGAGCTTCCTTTGGGCACTGCTCAGGAATGCCAGAGGTTGTCAGGAAGAAGCGGAGCACTAAAAATACATGAAAGGTGGAAGACCCATCCTTAGTGAAGGCCATGGGATTTTTGCTGCCAATTTGTAGGAAGGAGAGACTTCCTCTGACCAAAAGAGTCAATACCCACGACTGAAATCTTTGAATAAATCTTTGAATAAAGCTTAATATGTCCACAGCTACGAGCTGGTGCATCCGTCTACGTACCATACTTCTGTTCATATGTAAAAGGATGAAAAAAGTGTGTTCTTAAGGACACTCGCAGGCTGTACAATGCTGTGCTGAAGCTTTTATTACATTGATTCAACTACTTTCCACAGGTTATGTAAAGTAATCTCTCTGTATCTCATGTCATTTGCATCCTGGGAGTGATTGATACTCTAAGTGTGATGAAGCTGACTTCCATTCCCTACCACACAGGTGTGTGATGAATCCCGGTTTGAGGTGTGCTATTATTTACTGCCAAGGTTATTTCATAAATTCAGTTTCACACTTCTGATTCAGACCTGCATGCTTTCTGTGAGGAGGGCTCTTATTAAGTCATTTCTTGAGAAAACTAAACCAAACTAAAAGGCACCAGTAACAGAATGGTTTTATTCCACTCCATAAATGTGTGTGAAGTATTGTTTTATTACACATTAAAAGTGTGATTATGTGTGATGGCGTCTTTGGTTCATGTCAGTGGATGAGTGCCGCTTTTCATTGCTAGCTTTAACCTGGGTGTAGATCACTTTTAGCTTTCTAGGAGTTTTGTTAACGGGATTGTGAAGACGTTTAACACACAAACTGGAAAGGGGAAAAAAAAATCTCTAAAACTGCCCAAGAGGTTAGCACTAATTTTCAGACTGTCTGAATATTGGCATATTAAAAAAGCTATCCCTCCTGTGCAGCAATTATTTTCCATTCTAGGGACAGGGAAAGGATGAAGCTTCTTGGTGAGCACACGCTATTACTAACGGCTATTCAACAGCAATCACTGCATCCCCTGCCTTTGCTTTACAGCTGAAAAAGTATTTGTGGTCGATCAATACCCAAAAGTATTGGGTAGTTGCAGAATTCGGCCTACCTCACCTCTGCCAAGCACAAAAACAGGGCAGAACTTTCAGAAGCAGGAAGGGTGTCTGGTCTGTTTTTTAGCCTAGAAGCAGGTTAGAAAGGATGAGGACAGGCTTGTTGGGTAGACTCAGTCATGAAACAGCTCTTTTTGCACATTACCCTTCAAGCTCAGCTTGGAATAGCCTGCCTACTTATTTGTTCTTGATTGATTTGGAGTCTTTCAGGCATCTGAAGAACAGAACCATCCCCATCTTTTTGTTCTCTGAGGTGTAAATTACACAGTATAGTAACTTTTTCTTTTAAACCTTTATTTAGAGCACTCAGAATGGTTTCTGCCCTGAATCTGTGCTCTGCGACAATGTTGTTCCCGGGTTCTTTTTCCTCGTGTGGGTGTCTCTGTCTACATGGGAGACAGCTGGGCAGCTCTGTGGCTCCAGCTGTGCCATATGAGCCAAGCAGGCACTGTACAGGCTGGATGCTCAAGACAGGAATGGATGTGAAGGTCATAGGTACTTTTGTCCTTCTGCTAAGTCTGGCATCGTCTCCAGCATATTTTATCCCTTAGTAAGCTGTATTACATGCACTGACTCCTAGGTATATCTTCCACACAGTTTATTTGGATGCTTAAGGCCCTTCCTTAAGACATTGTCCCATAATTTTCCATGAAAAAAAAATATCTCACTGTTTTAAAAGATAAGACCAATTAAGATTTCAGTTGATCCTCTCCTCTCTGTTCCTCTTGTCCTGCATCCTGCTTCAAGTATACTGTCCTTTGAATGCATCTCACCTGTTTTCCATACCACAATCAGACTGGTTTTTTTCCTGTACAAATACAGGAAATGTCTATTTCCAGCAGCTATGGCTCATTGGGCATCTCTTCACCAGAGACACTGTGTGGGTAACCTTTGTTAAGAGTTTCTTTCAGCTTTACTTCCCTCCTGGCTCTCTTCAATTGGCTTTTGTCTTGTCTTTTCCAATACACTAGGTCAACTATTTGTTCCCTCCACTACTTCTCCTTCCTTCTCATAAACCTAACAGCGCGATGAGACATCTCTATACTATTCCTGATACGAATCTTTGTGTCCCAATTCTGTTGTTAAGTTTGGCTGCTTTGGAAAATGCTACCCATGGAGCCTGGAGCACGATGGAGAACGCAAATACCATCCACAATGGTTTTTTGTGTCAGAGGTGAAACTGTAACATGGATGAGATGGGCCAAGCAAGGAATCTGTGGGGAGCAAAAAATATCATGACTGCATAGGCAGAATAACACTGCTACTTCTCCTCCTCTTCTCTGGTGTCCTCCTTTATAGCCTCAGGTGCACGTTTGCCTTTGCTCTTTCCACGAAACGCTGCTGTGTTTCGTAGTCTCCCTTGCATGGCACCTTCTTCTGTAGAGAGGTAACCCCTAAAGTGAAATGGCCAGAGGTACAAAGGCTCACCTTACCTGGAGCTGCTAATGGGCCATTTGAAATGTGCTGTGGGCTGTCTCTAAGTGCTTCACAACCAACACAACAGTTTTGTTTTTTTCCATACTTGGTTTGGAGCAGTGGTAGTGATAAAACAGGCAGAGTAAGAACTGGGCTGGTGCTGGGTGTGTAGAATTGGCGATGAGGTGTGAGAAGCAAGGAAGCCACTGAGAAGGGAAAGATCTAAGCAGGAACTAATGGTCTCACCTCTGCCACCGTTTCTTTTCCATTGAGGGAAACAAAATGAGACTTCTGAAGTGACTTTGCCATAGTCCTCTAAGACCTGTAAAATTAACTTTCCATCTGATGTATGAACCGTATTTTCTTCTCTTGGCCTTTACTTTTGTAGGTTTATTATCTCGTGTTGCGCACATCTCACTTTAGTTTCTGCCTTCTTGGGAAGGAATCTACCAGTGTCTGAACACCCATTTGTCCTGACGACAGGGACATTCAGTGCAGCTCTCCAAACTAATCTGTTTGCAGCACAGAAGCCTGGAGTGTGGAAGTGTTTGCGGTGTGAATCCAAACCAGCTTCTACTACAATAAAGTATCATGTTCTATGTAAGTAAGAAGTAGTCTATTTTTCTCTTGGTTTGATGCAGGTCTTGGGCAGTTCTTCCACATCTGTCTTCAGAAAGGATAATTCATATGGGTAATGAAGTAAGACGTGGAGTCAGACACAGACATGCATTTTCTGTACAGATAGTGGGAAACCACATAGAAAAATCAGTGCAAAGACCACTCATTCTGAAGATGTGAACACAGCTTATTTGCTGTGTATTTTACCCCTTTTGAAAAGAGAGTATGTGTGGCACTTGCTCAGAATGGATGCTTGGCATTGCTGTCAGAGTGAATCCATAAACTTCCTTTATATTAGATCACTGTTTTATTTCAAGAGTTACATGCATACAGGATGACAGTGAGCTGATTTTCCAAATTGCTCTGCTTTGTCACTGTTAGCTTCTGGCATTAGGCCATCCAGATACTCTGTTTTTGAGATGTGCTCTGCCAGTTCCAGAGTTGTCCCTCCAACTATATCACCTTTCCGAAGGTCAGTTATGCTCCCTCCTACAGTAAGTGGTACATTACAATTTTTTCTTTTTTTCTTTTTCATAAATAATAACTCTGTAGCAGTATAAAGAAATAAACCCACCCTCTCTCCCAACATAGTGCTCTATTGAGAAACCATTGAAAACAACCTATGAAGGACATGGGGCTTATCATTGCCCTCCAGTTTCTTGACTTCTGTGAATATTCTCTGCCACAAGGATCCTATTAAATAAAAAAGGAATTTTTCAAATAAAATACTTCTCAGAATCTTTTGCTTCTCCATGTGAGCTGCCTGCCACACCAGGAATCACCTATCAGGGCAAGTATTTTCCAAGCAACAGAGTGGAAGGATTGGAAGTGCTGAAGCGGCAGAAGTACCAGGGAGGGGAAAAATTGGCTTTCTGTTTTGCCAATACTTCCTCGGCTGCCAAGTTCCACATAGAGCTGTAGACACTATACGGCAGTGGAAACTTTCAGATAGTGTCACACAACTCTTGAGATTCACTGCCACTGAAAACATAATTAGAGATCTGGTTATCCAGCTAGAGGTCAGGAAGCTAGTGTTAATTGCTAACCTGTTTATCCTACTCAAGGGATAAAGCACATAAATACAGTTAGAAACTGCTTAAAGCCTAAGAGACCTCTGCTGCAAGCCTGCTGCGGGCTTAAGGCAACAGTTTTAAAAGCGCCTGGGGGAATGAAAAATGTGGGATAGCGCGCGGTCCCTGGTGTGCCGCCTGCACTGGCACAGCCAGCTCCCCACCGGCCGCCTGCAGACCTCCTGCTGTGGCCACAGCCCCATTAGCAGATGTTCTCCCTCATCCCTCCCTCTGCCAGGGAGGCAAAGCCCCTCCATTAACCAAGCCTCTGCTGGAAGGGGTAGATATATCCTAAGTGATTTAAGAGGGGAAGGTCCTTTTGAAAGCCAGGCTTAGGTACTCTTGAAAAAGGTGCCCCAGACTTTTGTTCAAGCGACTGCAGTTTACAAGCCCAGTCCTCCAAAGCCTTACTTGTGTGAATAGTCCTCACCCTTCAGCTTAGCGGGGCTGAAATCAATGCCTCTTCACGTGCCCCTTTCATGCTTAAATGGCAGGAACCACAAGTCGTTTGTTTCCTATCCTTTCACCAGCTGATTTCCAGCATTAGAACCCCCACATCTATCTATTCTGAGTAGGTAATGAAATCCCTTATGCCTGTACAATGCAGCCCACTTTCAACCGGAAGATTTTTTTGTTACCCCTTGTTCTTATTAAAATAACTCCTGTGCATATAAAGACTTTGATTATCAAACCCACATCATGCAGCCAAACCTGAACAGGACTTCCACGGGGCTGGGGAAAGTCACTTCACTCTTCACCACTCCCCAGAGGCAATCTTCTTCCCAAGTCTCTCCTCTCTCCTCTGGAATATTTCTGGGCTACAGCACTTGAGAGAAGCCAGAAGAATTATTTTTATATCAGGGAAATGTCATTTTATTTTTACTCTCCTCACACTGCAAAAAAAAATCCTTGGTTTTTTTTTTTTGTTTTGTTTTTTTTTTTTTAACCAAAGTTTTCAGAAACGTTTTCCTCCAGCTCAGGCTGAGCGTGGTGTTTCTCTCCCCTCATTTTTGCCACTGAAAAGTGAGCAGCCCAGTTTGAGCTGCTCGCCTGGGCTCCCTCAGCAGCTCCGAGGTATCCTCGGAGGGAAGCGCACTCTCTCCTGGGAGAGGTGTCCCGGAGAGGGGACATTGGGGGCTCCCAGCTCTCTGCTGCAGGGTGGAAGACAGGGCAGCTGGCGAGATGAGTCTCGCCCAAACCACGAGGAATTAGGGGCGATTGCAAAGTGGAAAGGCTTTGATGGCTTAAACGGTGGCACTCAGCTGGGGAAATACTTCTCCCCCTGCATTCAGGATAATAAGTGTATGCCAGACTTTTAAGTATGTGCTCATGGACTCCAAAAAAAATTAAGAATGCGCTTTGGCCTTGTCCTCTTCGTGGCGTGCTTCCCCTAACACACTATCAGGGAGCGTATTATTGCCTGTTGCTTAATACAAACATGATGGAGTAGTTGATTCATATTATTTAATAAGAAGATGACTGACTGTTCTGCATTGTCTGTTTGCATCTTAGGAGCAGTAAAATGAATCCATTAACTTATTAACTTTTATTTTGAAATCTTTCATGGAACTGTCATGTTATTTTGATTTGAGTAAGCGATTCATCTTTTTTAACAACTATTTTTTTGGTCCAGGGAGACTCATGTACTTCCGTTAATAGGTCAGAATTATAAGACGTATCACTCATGTTCAGAATCTTTTTGTAGTGTATAGCTTATTAATAATAGATTTGAATATCAAAAATAATGATATGCTGTTTCAGCATTTAATTTTGGGGAAACATTCAGAAGATTTCCCCCTTGTACTGGCACAGTCAGTGATGAAGATAGAGGGAGACGAACTGTACTGTAGGTGGGAGCAGAGGCACTGCAGCAGCTAATGTGAGGTTGAGCTTTAAATTTTTATGACAATTCATAAACTATTTTTCTAGCCGAGGCCCTGGCTAATCGCAGCCTCTCCCTGACAATTTCCTTGTTCTGATTCTCATGGATTTAATAGTGTTCGTGGGGGGTGAGCCGGGCGAGATAGCTTGCTCTTCTAAGCTGCTTACACTTGTGTACATTTTTCTTCGGGAATGTCATGTCTTCAGCAAGCTGTTTGCAGGCGAGTGATTTCTCTCCTCTTAATTCTTGTCTGTCTAATGGTTTTACTAGTGGAGGGTGGACATGTAGATTCAAAGTGATGGCTCAGAAGCCTGTATTCTTGGCAAAATTGTACTGGGGTGTTACATTTTACATCTAATATCTCTCCATGCCTCTTTCCTCATCTCCTTTCCACCCCCGGCCCCACCACCCTGGGTCTCTCTCCAACGACTGCCGTATCTTCCTTTTCAGATTTACTCTGTGGGCACTGCCAAAACTCTTTTTGTCTCCCATCTTGACTAGCACTGTCTTTTCCCGTGTAGGTCCACATAGTGAGTCTCAACACCTGCCATCTCCTCACCTTGCCCTCCACCTAAAATTCCCATCACGCGGGGAGAAAGATAAGACACAACATATATGGTTTAACTACTCCGAAACTTTAATTTCCTCAGCTGGAAGCTTGCCAGCAATAGTTCTTACACTGCAGGTGAGGAACACTTTTTCTAACCCCTTTCCCTGGTGGGGAGCTACTGGCAGGCTCCTAAGTTGCTGCACTTCCCTTTGGAAGGAGAGAAGGGACCCCGCTCCTCATCGCTGCAGCAGGGTTGGGTGACTCAAGGGCTTGTCTCTTCTAGTGTTAGACAGCTGGCTTGGTCATTTTTGGCTCAATTTTTCCTTACGTGCACTCCTAGCTCTGCCTGGAACTGGGGCCCCTCAGAGGGCACCGATATCCCTGGGGTTTTATGTTGCTTTCTCTGCTCTGTGACAGGGAGGTGGAGAAGATGGTACAGCAGAACCTCATTTTAGAGTGGATATAGCTTTTGCCCCTTGTGCGGCGACAGTGACCTCTGCCTTTGGCAATGTGTCCCAGATACCCCTGTTAGGATCATCTTCATGTCATGTTTCTCCCTTTTAGCTCACACCTTGAATTTCTCTGCCAAAGTCCCACTCTCCACCTTATTGAACACTACTTTCCTCTCCTCCTAAGATATAGAGCAGCTCCAATCTCTTCCTAATTGCTGTCACACCATACTGTAGGGACTCCAGTTTTGCCAACATCAGCAGTCTGATGGCCCTGTCTCTCTGCATGGGCTGTCCTTTCTGAACCAGATAGTTCACGCATTACCACCTCACCCCTACAATTCCCTCTCAATGCCATCTCCGCTGAAAAGCCTGCAAAAATTGCCACCCACTTGTGGCTAGATACAGGACAAATAAATACATAAAAAATCACTTTTCTTTGGATGTGCCTTTTAAAGATGTTTGGATATATCTCTGGCTGACTCAGTACCATCCAGGGGTGTCTCACCAGCCCCTGTTCCTGCTGCTCTTCCCTGCATCCTTCTCTCTCCCATCATTCATGCTGGGAGTTATCTTCACCCTGCATGAAACTGGTGCTTTTCCTCTCCACATGGATGACCTCCAAGTGCTTTATTCCAGCGGATATGGACAGTCTCTAGTGATTCATGCCATGGCATGGGAAGGGAGTGTCCTCCCGCTCCCTCTTCACAGTCTCCTGCTCACCACAGGTTAGGATGAACCTTCTCTTCAGCTGGATCTGTTATAGGGGCATTCACTGGTAGGAGATGAACTGGGAGAAGTCCCTCTTAAAATGCCAGAGAGTACACATTTGGTGGCCCTCTCAGCTTCTACTGTGCCAGGGCGAGCAGCCTTGTGGAGGGAGGGCACTTTCACCCCGGGGTTCTGGTATGGGTGGCTGTCAAACTCACGCAGCCAAATAATTGTGTCCTTGGTGAACATCTGTGGTCCTGGGACCCCAGTGCGGCCACTTTGGCAGGAGTCATCTGCAATTTAAAATGAGTCTTACTTGGAGCAAAGGCCTTTGGCATGGACAGGAGTTAAGTTAGGAGGAAAATGCTTTAGTGCAGGGACATTTTCTTGCATTGAATTTATGCTCTGCTCCCACCGTGGAGCTTCAGGTTTGACCGCTGTGCTGACTACATAGAATGGAACACACGAGAAGAAAAAAATGATGTATATATAAAGCCCATATAATAAATGCTGCTGGCCCTGAGGTAACAAAGTGAATTTAAAGGCAGCGCAGAGCTTGTCCTTACAGCTTTTTCCCCCACCCGCTGCCCCTTTTCGCCCACTGCAATTCTGCCATGTGCAGGCACTGTGCCCAATACTCTCAATGCTTTCCCTCCTCATGTTTTACATACATTACATATATGCCTTACAGTAGTGAGCAGCTTTAAAATTTTCGTGTGGCTTACCTCACCCTCTCAACCAGGAATTTCATAAACAAATCACTGTCTTTCAAACCTTTTTTGCAGGTTGCATCTGTCTAAAGTGTGTGCGCTTCAATAAGTGTGCCTGACAGAGAAATTAAAAAGAAAAATCATCTCCCAAACAGAAACTATAAGAGGCATGTTGAGCTAAACACTCGCTGCACATTATTACAAGGGGAATATGATTTGAGAAAGAGTGTTTAGAAAGTAAAGGTGACATTTTGTTTCCCTGGGCTCAGTGGGCCAGAACTTCACCGAGGGTAAATTGACGTAGGTCCATTGAAATCAGTAGCTGATTTGCACTTACTGGGACCAGTCCTGCTGAATTTTAGCCATCGGTTATTGAAGGGCTTATTTTTTTCCTAAGCTACTAAATATTTCTTCATAGTGTATATTGCTGTTGGGATTTATTCAATTTTCTGTGAGTAATTCAAAGAGGTTGTCCATTGAGACTGTTTTTCAGTAGAAATGTGGATTCTTAACTAAACAGATTTTTGGAAGCAAAACATATATGTTTTTTCCTGGAAAAATCTGTCATATAAATAGATGCTTATAAAAAAAAAAAAAAAGTGGTTTTTGTTGAAACTGAAAAATTTCAGCTGAGTGTGACCCCACATTTGATCTGGAAATGCTGCCATAGTACCTGATGGGAAGCATAGTTTGGGGATGTAAAGCCTCCCTTTCCCTCTGTACGCCATATTTCCCTGCTTTGTAGCTGCACTGTGACCAGAACAGGAGCCTATGAAGCTCCATGAGAGTTACAGTCAGGTCTGTGAGGCCAGGCCTTGGAGGGCCATGGGTGTGCGAGGCAGTGCCATGCCTCTGAGGCTTTGCAGTGATTTGCTTACCTTGAAGGTTTTGGCCATTTTCCCTTTGTCTAAAGAGTTACTGACTTGATGAATCCCAGGAAAAAAAATAATCCCACCCACCCTATCGCATCTTCTTTGTCATCAACAGCTTTGAGTTGTAGGGAGTGATGGGAAAAAGGAGGCGGCAATCCTTTTCCCATCTCTTGGCCATTCTCAGAGGGACCCCCCCATCACTCTTTTGTTGAGTGCTCCCCTCCCAAGACCATTTGGAGGCAATGATTAAAGGTCCTGGTGAAGACCTTGCTTCTCACAGCCTCAAAATACGTCTCTGCTGGGGACTTGGAGACATGCCATGTCCAATGGGAATATCCGAGGAGCTCCTGGGAGGGAGTCATGGCGGTGGGAATCGTGAGTCATGGGGTGGTGGCGGTGGTGGTTTTAGGGCTGCAGGAGGGGGCTCTGCCATCGCACATCTCTTAGCAAGCCAGAGATGGTCCCTCCCACCTAGGACATCTACCTGCCTCCTTGTCTTGCCAACCCAAGAGGAGCTGGAGAGGAGGGAGCAGAGCCTGAGCTCAGCGATGTTCAGCACGTGCCTCTTTTGGAGGAACTCCCTGCTTTTAGGGCCAGGCATTGCCACGGCACCCACCGCCAACCTCGGCGTAAGGGGTCATGGTCAGGTCTTCTTCGCGCTGCCAAGTTGCCACTTTTTCAATACATAGAACTGAGCAGTATACGGGAGCCAAAGAGCAGATTTTGTGTACCTTTTGGTGAATAATAAGCCTTTACACCATTCCCATTTTCATTCGAAAGAATGAAAGATAATCTGAGTGGTGGTTATTTGCAGCAAGGCCACTTTACACCAGGAGCTTAAAATGGCAAACACTAAATTTTGCCCTCTCTTTAAGACCATCGTTTATTGCCAGAAGGGGGTAAAGTGGCCCTTGTGGAACAGAAAAGAGAGTTTATTTATTCCAGAGGCAGTTTTCCTTAAATCCTGCAGGAAGGTTGATTTTTCTGTATAGAGTTTTATGTTTGGATTGTGCTCAGAAATAGCAGTATAAATACCAAATGCATACCTAAAATGTATGTGCAGCCTTCTCGTCGTTTTTCTAGTAGACCCGACACGGGATGGCCCTGCCCGCTTCCCGCTGGACTCAGCATCCCTCGCTGCCTCTCACCTTGCCTCAGCTGCGCGTGAAAAACCATTCACCGCGACGGCCTCGGGACCACCAGAAAAACGGCGCCTTTTAAAGAGGGCATGTTCATACTTACGCGGAGCTTTATTGCATTTTAATCTCTATATCCTTAAACCTATAAATATACGCTAACTCTAAAATCAATTTTGAACTTTTAAACTTGATTTTAAGGCCAATTTTTTCCCCCCCTTTCCTTAACTGAATTGGGAAAAGAATACCCAAGCAGAAGTCTGCATAGTGATTGTGCTCTGTAAGTTGCTGTGCTCTTTTGCATAAAAGATTTTCCATATTACAGCAGGGGGCCTTCCCCTGGTATGTCAGTAAGAAGAAGAAAATTCATTTCTTACACCCGCCTGTCATTTGCCCTTTTATGATTGAACTCTATACCATCAGAAAAACCACAAAAATGACAAAAGCTTTTGCAACTGAATACATCTGATAATTGTGATGTTCGGCTAAATTTAGGACTACAGCAGTTGATACTGCAGTGTCCAGTGGAAAAAAAAAAAAAGAAGAAACAATACGTAATCCTATTTTACAGTCTGAGAGACTTTAGTGATTACCTTACAGGATCCATCACCTTTAATAGTGTTTCTATTTCCTTACTCTTCCAGGTTTTAAGGATTTTTTTTTTTTTTAAATACAAATGAAGCCTCTAAACGCTTCAAAGAAGCAGGTACACCTGGGGTTGCCTTTTCAGTTTATGAATTTTGAGGTTAAAAGCTATTCACCTTTGCAGAGCGCCGGCAAAGCCTGCACAGCCCCTGGGGTCCCTGCGTGCTTTGGGGCATGAGGGCTACGAGATCTTCCCGAGAAGCACATTTTCTGTACTGGTACCGTAGGAAGCACAGGGAGGTTTTGCGAACGGAAAGGCTCCCCCCAGCATTTTTGCTTTACACAAGGGAGACAATGATGATGTGCTGCCTTCAGAAGCGTCCGGTGCAAGCGTGTTCCAGGTGAATGTGTTTGTGTTAACCGATAATATCGTCTTTATTCAAGCAAACCAGACTCAGCAATTGATGAGTTTTAAAATCTAGCCATGTGGTCTGTTCCAAAGCTTATTGGTATCAACCGGAAGGTTCGACCAAGACTCTTTTTTAAAGGGTACCAGCTAAAAAGCAGGTTCTGATTTTGACTTTGCCCAAATTGTGCTGAAATTTGCATTCCTAAAAGTACGAGAAAAGTATAAGAAATGGAGCTGTAGAATAGTTGAAGAAAACACGCTCGAGATTTTTATGTATCAGTAAGACAATTTAAAGCAACATAATCACTTGCTGTTAATCTATAGTAACCGTTACGTGACTTGATTAAACATAATCTGACGAAATATACACCACTTGGGGGACCCTGCTCTGCACCTTGCCCAGGCAGAAGCTCCGGTGAGAGGTTTTCATCAGCTGTGCAATGCTAAGGCTTCGAAAACTTCACCACTCTATAGCTTAACACGAATCGATATAACTAATAGTATTAGACCGATATTACAAACAAATCATTTTCTTCCAGAGCAGAAAAATCTTTCCATCAGATCATGAGAGGGTGCTGAAGTAAGAAATGATTTTATATGAAGTCCTTTCCAATGGTTATCATTTGTAGATGTAGCTATTTAGGGTTTTCTGAGAGTAGTTTGCAGTTCTTGTTATTGATTTGATGCGTTTTAAGGTATTTCCATGACCTTTCAAAACACATTGTTAAAAATTCTGTATTTACCTTGTTGCTGCATAAAGGCATTGATATAATTAATATTTAACACCCGTACCTCCAGCATGAGTCCCCCCTTCCTCATCCACATTGTATACGCAACAGCCAGGAGCACTGTCCCCCTCCTTTCCCACTGAACTGGAGAGAAACACCACGATCAAAGATGGGTACGGTAAATAAAGAAAGGGGTGACAGAGGTGGCAGGCTCTGGTCACATTAGAGGAAGGTGCTTAAAAAATGTTTTTCAAGTTCCAGATATATCTTAGTTTCATGATTGTTAATTTACTGGGAAACTTGGGTCTGGAGGACAGTGACAAGGTGTATATATTTGCGGGGGATTGAGGAGAAGAAAATGAACCCGGAGTCCAGTGGGTGAGTGACGGCGTTTGTCTGGGCCAAATTCAGTGGCACCAAGAAGGGACCAGGGACGGCTTCAGGGCATTTGTGCCAGTGGGATCTGGTGGGATGTTGAGGTTTCCACCCCCCTCTCTAGCACTTTAAGCGTCTGGTTCCCTTTGAAAAGAAATGATGAAGTGGACCAAAATATTAACTGAAGAAAATAGAGATCTTCAGTGCATTTGTCAGGATAAAGCTATTAACAGGGCTGTAACTGTGATGAAAACTCAAATCTTTTACTTTAATAACGGCTGATGATAATATTATTAATATGGACGTTTCACACTTCATTTTTATTTCAGATCATATTTTTAAATATTTAAAATGGTCTTTAAAATATGGTTATTATTAGGACTTATCTGATGTTATGCTAGATTGCCATGTCCTTTGGATATAGTACATACATACAGGAGCTGTGGCATACACTCCATCAAATATCCTCCCTGGAATTCAGTATGCAAATTATGGGACACTAAGATTTGAAGTATGATGCTCTCAATGCAGAGTATGTAAAAATTATCGTTTGGGCTGATACACAGCTTTAATGAAGGATGGACGATATTTACTATTCCCATGTTAAGATTTGGCTGCCACAGCACTGGAAGGCTGGCGTGCCTCTGGTTTCTAACTGGGCTGAGTCCTCTTCTGCACACTGAGAGCTCTCCTACCCGGTGTGTTATCAAACTGTGGCACAGGATGAGTCCCCATGACCAAATGCACAAGGGGCTTTGCTGAACTGAAGTTTTAACCTTGCCAGAGGTGACACACATTATGGAGCGGAATTGATTCCCTCCCTTGGTTGCAGTTGCGTGAAAGCCTGCGTACGAAGGAGCGATAGGCGAGGACCGAGCGTGCGGTCCCAGCAGCTGTGATGAGCCTGTGGGGCTGGAAGATGGGGCTATGGAGATGGGGGAAGAGGCACAACGTGGCCCAGGGGACCCCAGCTCATCCTTGCAGCGGTCACACTACAGTTTTGCACTACTTGTGTTCGTGGGCTTGGGAAGTTCTTGGGAGCCTCATGGCCAGTTTGAATTTGGGGGAGGAGAAAGCCCAGCTACTATGAGCTGGCTGAAATGGGCCTTGGCGTAGCTTGTTGGCATCAAAGGGGTGACCAGCTGCTGTGGCTTTGACAAGCTAAACTCAAATTCAGCATCTCTGCAGTAGGGTGACTTCTGCTTGTCCCACAGCCAGCCTGAGCGGGGCAGATGGAGGGCACGTGTCTTGCTGGAGGTCAGACAGTAAGTCAATAGCTTTACCAAGCTCAGATACCAGGACCTATTATTTCCTCAAAACCATATGCTCCTTTTACATCTTCTGGGGGTGGCAGATGGGTAGAAGCCACCTCCTTTCAGAGCAAAGGTGGCTGGTGACAGGGTAAATGCCACGACATCTTCCAGAGGGTGCTGTGCTGTGCTGTCTGTGCCACTTAAACGATAGAGAGGGGTCTGGGGAAGATGAGAGTCTTTGGGAACATCCATTTAGCTTCTCTTCTAGCCCTGCTGGCACTGCTCAGCCTAACACAATGCAAACTCCTGCTTTTTATACGGTGAGGTTTTCCGGAGGGCTGGTCCATGGGTCAGTAAAACTAGTTGACATCAGCCACTCTTCTGGAGATCCCGGGGGATATTCAGGGGGTAACCACAAGATTTTATATTGTCAGATCAACAAAACTCCCAAATGCCTGGATGGACATAGTCTCTGCCTGATGCTTAGTCCCCTTGCTGCAGCCACGGGATGAGTCAGAGCTGGCAGACGGTTACCCAGAAGTTCTGCCTGACTGGGGAGAGGAGTTTTCCCTTTGGAACAAAACTTTGTGCCTTGATGGTCCCAGCTCCCCCACCCCTTCATCTCCTTCAGGATCCTGCCGGCTGCCCTGCTCCCCGTACTCCAGCTCTGCTGTTACCACCTCTGTGCCCTCTGCAGCCTCTTCAGTGCCGCCACCACCCCCGGGCTTGTCCCGTGGGCTGATGAAGCTGGCATAGTGACTGTCTCCAGCATGGTGTTTGGAGACACCCAAGGTGGCTGGAGCAGGGCCTGGCAGGGTTCCTGGGTTTGCTCAGAAGCCCTCTGCTAACACACGACCTCCCGGCATGCCCTGGCTCGGGCAGCAGGCACAAACCGTTCGCAGAGAGAGCAGCAAGCGCGATGTCGTACTGCGGCACAACGGGGTGTCGCACCTCTGAAGAAGCAGGAGCCCTCTTGCCTCCTGAAAACTAACAGCAACTTTCCCTGAGAGGTTCGTATTTTACAGGAGGCATGTCAACTTGCTGTCCTGATTATACAGCTGCTAGCCTAGTTCTGGGAAACGAGTGCATGAAAATGAGTGCAGAAAATGAGCCTTCTAATAAGGCTCAAAGACTTTGAACTTCCCCTATTGTCACTGTAGGTCTTCCCCTACTTGCTTAGCAGAGGGAGAACTATTCAGCTACAATCAAATAATGCAAATGACCTGAAGGAAATTCATCCTAGAGACACTTGCTGGATACACTGCTAATATGGTTTCCTCTCTTTCACTATTCAACCAGAATCTAGGATGACCTTTCCAATGAAACATAAAACCTACAATGTGCACCCTTACTAATGTATTCTAATGCAATTAGTTCATACAAAAGGCTTGTTAAATTTGCAGTATCTGCTTTCACCTTTACAATAATTGCTAGTGATCCCAAACCATAAGTGTGTGTCATTCTGCAGGGCTCCTGAACTGTAAATAAAATGGAAAGTTTATTTGATAACTCTCCTGGCTGTCTCCTCATCAGTCCTGCTTTTCTCGCAGAGGTGTTTACAAGAACCCTACCAGAGGCTTAAATCTGGCTCAAGAGAGAGGCGTAAAAGAAAAGATATAAGCTGTAGCGAGGTATTAGGGTGGGAGTGATACTGCTAGTCTACATCATTGTGTTTTTTGGGGGGCAAGAGAGGCAATGCTAAGGTTAATGAGAAATATGGAGCCTTACAACATTGCTGGGTAGTGGCTCCATTTTGCTGGGGAAATAAAGGAGGACACTCCTCCCTCGGTCGTGTTTATCATGCCACAATCCCTTCTAAACAGTTTTGTCCCACAGAGAAACCCATGAATAATTACCTCTTTATATCTCTTGAATCATTCAGGAAAGTTGCCATCCCAAATAAATGTCCACTGTACCATGAAGCTGCTGTGTGACCAAGCTCTAAGGGCTTCTGGAGGAATACAGCCTGTTAAACATCCTGCCCATGGCAGGGGGGTTGGAACTAGATGATCTTTAAGGTGCCTTCTGACCCAAACCATTCTATGTTTCTATGATTCTATGAATATGACACTTGGGTGGGTGCGATGGTGTCATAAGTGAGTCTGGTCCGCTAATCAAAGTGAACTTGTCAAGCTCATCAGGATAAAGCCAGCATCACTGGCTGAGGAAGCCCTGTCCGGCTTCTCCCTGGTGGCAGAAAAAGTGGGATGACAGTACTGCAAAGTAGTACCCTGAGCATATGGGTGCTTCAGAAGGGCTTGAGACAATGATTTTGGCCCATAAAATGAATGAAAGCGACACTAGCTCAGTGATTCTGCTCCACAGTTTCTCTTGTTGGTGAATGTTCCTGAAGGCATCAGAGGCAGAAACAGGTATGATCTTGCACTTTTGTCTGAATTGTTACCATTGTCTGAATTGCTGCTATTATTTCGGTAAATTTTACTTACCCTGAAGTCTTTTTTCTCTTCAAAATAACTTTGCTGCAAGCAGATACGATACACTGTGATGCACTGAAACAATGCTGCATTTCCATTCCCTAACTCTGCCATTTAAAGTCGCAGGAAATGAGCTTTTCCATGGGACTGAGACGAGGTCGGGGCAGAAGAATTCTTTTTTCGATCTAGTAGCATTATGTGCTCAAGTAGGATGAAACCAGGGTGTCCCACCACCCTTCCGTGATACTGAACTAGAGCATCTGCAAACCTGGCTGTGAAGTTCTTTGGTACTTTTTGGAGCTAGGAAATCTGAGAGGAGGTACTTAACTTCAGGTGAGGACTCCCACAAATGACGTAAGGCCATGCAAAGATGGTTACTCTACGGTTTGTTCCCCTTCTCTACCTGGAAAACTTCTTAAGGAGGAACGTAGAGATTTTCTACATTTGCCTGGGGTTTCCAGCCACCTGGCAGCCCCACCAGACCACTGCCAGGGCTGCAAGCAGGCTGTGGGAACATGCATCTGTAGATAAACATCGTCTGTGGAACAGGCTCAGGCAGTCTAACACCAGACTGAGTGATGGCCCTGCAGAGTCCAAGTCCTGCCATGTGCAGTGGACACAGGTTTAGGTGCTTCTTGGTCAGCTGTTTTCTGGGGATTTCTTCTCCAGATACTTAAACCACCTTGGGCATGCCTTTGACAGCAAGTGTGCTCTGCAGCCAAGGATCCACCCCACACACTGGTTTTGTTGGTGCTAGATTTGTCCTACTGCAGCTGTAGGAGCTGAGGAGCAGTTTTGTTAGGACAAGAACTGACTTGGTGCACCCATTGTATAAATCTTGGCCCTTTCCTTTGCATTGCAGTAGGTTTGGCTGAAGAATCAGCAGATTACAGCTGATATCAAGGTATATGTGGGCTTTTTATCCCATTTATTTGTGTAGGTTCTCAGTTACACAGAAATAAATTAATCCAGTAAGCACACAAAGAAGAATTTATCCTTCTTTGTTATGAGCTTTTTACTATTCGCATTCTCATATGTCCTGTGTTTTTCAATGCAAAGCCTTCTCCTTACTGGCTAAACAGGGAAGTGCCGGTATTTATTTATTTTTTTTACATCAACATTTAATTGTGGGCAGTTCCTAGTTATTTACTGCTAATTTAAAATGGGAAGATGAAATTCTCGATTTGACAAACTGCCTGCTGAAGCGAAGGGGAAACGCTGCTGTGCAAGAGCCGTGACCTGCACGTGACAAGCAACAGGTTTTCTCTGCATTTCCCTGAAGTGTAGTACCTGCAATGGCTGACTTGAAAATCCCTCCTCAAATATGCTGTCAAACAGCAATAACACCAAAGTATTTGTCTTGGCTTTCTTTGGTTGTTCTTAAAAAAAGGGGGGGGAGGATCAGGTTTTGGGAAGGTATAAATGGGTGAAATCAATGCGGCTGCTCAGCTGGGGATCCGGTCCTTTGGTGTCTGATGAGGAAGAAACGAACTTTTTATCCTTGAGGCAGGTCAACCGCTGTCTGTTGCTACAACCTACATTGCTTTGACGAGTTGTGCTTATAATTCAGGCTCTACTTTCCCAAACCGTGCGTGCCCGTGCCGGCGGTGGGAACTGCGGGCACGCCGTGCCCAGCCTGAGTTTCCCTGCTTGGCACTTTGATGGGCTCATCCTAATCTAGAGCCAAGGCGTTAGCCAAAAATGCAAGCAACCCGGGAATTTGAGCTTGAATACAAGCCAGAGCTCGCAGGACCGTGTTGGTCGTGAGAGCATCTTTCTTCTTGATCTGCAGGAAAGATTTCCTCGTGCTGTTTTCTGCGCAGAACTGGATGGGATCGGGATTACTGTCTATCAGGCGACAAGGGAATCCGCCAGCTCGCAGAAGGTATGTGATTAGAGAGGACCCCAGGGTAAGGCGATTCCCAATGGGGCTTATAAGGGAGCGCGTACTGCTGAAGCAGCACACATTACCGGCTTCCACTGCCGGGGAGCCAGGGCTGGCATCACTGCAGACACTCCCCACCAGTGGATGTTGCTGCAGGCACATCGGAATTTCTTAATGTAGTGAAGAAGAAAGGGGGAAGAGGACAGCAGGGAAGAGAAATCTGGGGAAAAATGTATAAAAAATTCACTACATAAATTAGCTGCGCTTCTTGCAGCAAAACTAACAGTTTCTTTTGAATGTGAATTCTGCTGCTTCTCTTAACTAAATGCCTAAAGGAATTGTATCACATAATATACAAGGGTAATTATTAAAAATGCATAAATAGTCTTGTAGGTACAAAAAGTTGCAACTTGTCTCCAGCAAAACATTAAAAGGTTTGCATATGTCAATGAATTACAGGCTGTTTGCTTTTAATCGCTGCTATTTTGGGAGTTCCTGTAAGGATGTTTTTAGAAGAAACACATTTGGTAATTGGAGGAGGCCGCCCCATTGTAATGGGCAGTTGAAACCCAAAGGAGGCCTAGTGAGGATTATTCAGGGTGTCTAACGGTTTTGGCTCTGGCTTTGGGTGTAAAGTATTGGCTAACATGTTTATGCCTGGCCTTCAGATGTCCAAACACAAAGGCTCTTTTCTTCTGCTCCTGGCAAGAATCCAGGCCAATCTTAGAATATTTGCCCATCCTCCTCTTCTGTATCCGACCCATCATTGAGGACAGTGTTTCTCTTGGAGTTTCATCTGAAAAACGCTACAGCAAAGGAATGCTCACTGACCCAGAAGCCCAGTGACAAGAAGAGGGAATTATACGTGTATGAATGTCTGCCTTTGGGAAAAAAAGCTCACGGAAAGAGAACTACAACAAACCCAAAGTTTCTTTCCAAACTGAGCCACCTGGATTTTTTCTTTTAAAAAGTCGGACCTGGTAGGACATGCCGGGATAAATTTTTTTTTAAGGCGAAATATTATGTTAAGACAGCCTGCTTACTATTACAGCTCTGAGATTCAAGAAATAGAAAAGCGTACGTTTGTGTTCAAGAGCACAGGCGTCAGTTCAGATTGATACTTGGAGATTATCCTGAGCTAGAATAATGTATTTATGACTAGGGTCAAAGGGATTACCCACATAAATAAGACCAAGCAGGATCAGGCTCTGCTGCCTACAGCCAGCCAGGAGTGGATAATGTGATATGAAAACAGACCTTTTTGGATTGTTTTCTTCAAGCTTATACACCTAATTTCTGCCTCTGTGTTTGAAGCTATTCAAAGCATTCGCTGCAGTCCTTAATATTGGTCAATATTCCCTTCTTGAATCTATATTTTTGACCCCAGTCCTGTAGTCCCAGCTGATGCAAAAAGAGATGAGAGGTTCTTGCAAGCAGCTAAAAGCCAGGTTCTGGACTTGTGTTATTTGTAAGACAAAAGATTACCAATGTGAACACTGTGGGATCAGTCCCAGGGTCTGTCACCTGAATGCTCCAGTGTTTACATTAGAAAAGATCAGACAGATAAAACCTGCATTCGGCCAAGTCGTCCTGTTTCTCAGTTTCCACAGGTACGCACAGTATCTGTAACATATCTTCTCGGTTAAAGTCTGATGTGCTACAATGAATGGCAATGTTAATGAATTTTGCTGGCTAACAAGATGGGAAAGAAAGTGAAAGGTATTCTTAAGTCTTAATCATTGGCTTCTGTATTTATGCTTTGTTTCAATAAGCGCAATTCATCAACTGATGATGAATTTCTTACAAGAAATATTTAGTTACTGAGAGTATTTACACGCTGCATTGATGTCCTTCTAGTGTAGTTAATGTGTTTGTTTTCATGACTCACACAAGAACCCCAGGTCTTTTGATGTTCATACAACCCTGTCTCTGCTGAAAGAGCCTCTCCTTTCCTGGATCCCAATGGCCGGTCAATGCACCCACCTCCAGATTTTCAGCAAGGAAGAACAACGGAAGCGAAGTTAACTGACAGAGAAGAGCTGGGAGGCAGGTTGCTCTAATTAACGCAGGTAGCGTTTCCAGCGCTGTTGTGTCTGCCTTCTCCCGTGAAAGAAGGATTTGGATGGAAAGACTGAAAGACCAGCCGTCGTTAATGCCCTTACAAAAGTTGCTGCCTCTCCTTCTGCTGCTGAAGCAAAGGCAAAAACTCCAACGGATTTCAAGAGGAGCAGGATTGGGCCCTTAGGCTGTACATAAGTGTCTGTGTAGGAAAAGAGAACGTACAATGCTGGATGCTTCTTATAATATAAGATTAGATCAAATCCTTTCAGTGCCCTGAAGGTTTATACCGTAATGCTGGGCTACCTGTGGCAGATAGCGAGTGAATGCCTGTCAGCACGGATCATCCTCTCAGCGTTCACTAAAAATGTACAATTCTCATTTTGCAGCATTTGAGATCTTTTTAAAAATAGAGTCTAGTGGGAATAGAATGTAACATCAAGACAAGTAGCTTCAATTTTTACCTGATCATTGGCATATTCAAGGTATTTTATATATAGTGATGCCTGACAAGCAATCAATGGACAGCCAGAAAATCAGTTAGTTGTTAGTCTTCTCATCGAGGTGCATGAAAATTATATGTAGCTAGTCTGAGGGAACAATTTCCCAGGCAAATAAACTGGTATTTTCAAAAAAGGCAAAAATATGCTGATGCTTACCAAGTGAAAGGAATTTCCCCCAAATCATCTCTAATCTGCCTGTGAAGGAAACGTTCTTGCTGGAGTGCGACCTTGTCTCAGTGGCCGCAGCTGCATGGAGCTCCATCGTGTGTCCCCTTGCTGGTGGTCTTCAGGCTGGGTGACTGACTGTAGTGCCTCTTGCACACCTGGGCTCCCAGGCAGTGGGGAAAGGGTGGGGTGGTGAGCAACCATGGCACAGCCATGGTGAGAAATTGGGAAACACGGTGATTAGACTTGAGTAGAACATGGGAGAACACAGCAACATAGCTACACATTAGCGTGTGTTGTAGTAGTCTCCCTGGATGTTTAGATGGCCAAGTGCTTCTGACTTTGGACAGTTGACTGGAGCTTCCCCAGATGCCCTTCTGTACTTGAGGTCAAAGCTTTGTCTTTGTGTTTCATGCACCATTTTACCTGAATGGCCACGCTGTAAGAGTCTGAGACTTCCCAAAAAAGTAGGCATGCCTTCATACCAAAATCCAAACCAAACTGGGCACCGACTGAGATGGACCAGGGTAGGTGGCACAGGGTGGCTTAAGAAAGCTGCACTCTCTTCTCCCCCCCAAAACAGTGCCGTCTTGCCTCCACATCCTCAGCTGTCTTGCCTTTACATCCCAGGCTGCCCCCAGGAGCCGGGTGGAGAGTGTGCTGTTACCTGCAGAACTGGCAGGTGGACTGGGACATGGTCATGCCAACAGCAAACTGCAGAGAACCTCCCAGCAGAACTCAGGCTTGGCCCCCACCTAATTCGGAGATGTACGCACTTCACTGAATGATGCCCAGATGCCCTCACCAGCCCTTCACCTTCCAGCAGAGGACAAATCTGCTCAAGGCTGATGGCTCACGGGGTGAGGTTAAGGGGGTGAACTCTGAAGACCTCTGGCTTTCTCTCTGCTCTGCATTTTACATAGGAGTCGTACAGAGCTGAAATGGGACAGAGCGTTTCCACCCCACAATTTCATGACTGGAATTTTGAGCCATTCATTTTTTTTGGAATTAAAAGCTGCTTTTTACATAAGTAATACACAATAAGTCGGTGAATAACAATTAAAAGCATATTTCACAAAATTAGACTTTCAGTTGCCTGTTCTATTGAATATCAGTCAGTAATAAGCTTTCCTCATTTCCCTGAGCATGTAATTTTTCCCTTGAATTCTTGAGTCACTGCTTTGATCACTTCTTGATTGCTTAAAGGCTGTGAGTCAGTAATATTTCCCAGTTTTGTTGTCACATCAAAGATCTTTGAGGGGCTTTCTCCAATAGAAGGCAGCCAAGGTTCCTGGTTGACATAGTTCATCACCATGCGGAAGCTATGCTGCACAAATGAAAATAGGGAATAATGCATCACCTTTAGCCATTCGTGTAATCATTTGAATAATATGTATCACCTCCTTAAATGGGCCAGCTGCTACACAGCATTTTTTTTCCCTCGAATTTTTACACTTGAAAATACGAAGGGCAAACATTAAACAGGAAAGGTGATTTTTATCCAGACATGCTCAGGAACGGAAGCAACGACAGTTGCTTTCCCCTGTTTACAGATTTTTGCTGTTGCTTTATTCAGGCATTTACGACATGAACAATTCTGCCATTGAAAAGCCTCACCTTTTTACAGAAACATCATTTAATGTGATAACATGGAAAGTATGACAAAAGCCCTGAACAATATAAACGATTTGCACAGTATTCAGACTTTCAGTTTGGTACAGCAGTTCGTATCCCACAGTGGCAGTTTTGATCAGCTTAAATCGTGGATGTGCCTCACCACTGCACGCCAGGTCCTGACATCCTCGCTCCGCTTTGGTTCGGGCTCCTCGTTGGCAGATTTCCAAAAAAGCTGGGTCTGAGCAAAACGAGGGCCAAGTTACCACTAAGACTGACAGCCGGGCAGGGTTTTCCTTGGCTTGGGGGAAGAAGGAGAGCCTGTTTCCCCACCAGCTGCTGTGACCCAGGTGGCCCACGGGGGCCATGTCACCAAAGTCTCTGGGAATCTTCATCATCATCTGGGAATCTGTCATCTTCGGACGCGGAACCCTGCAATGCTGAAAGAAGGACATCATGCTCAGCCACACCTGAGCCACCTGAATCTTCATTTTCCTTCCTCGGTGAGAGAGACAGGGTGTGCCCAAGCATCCCTTTGGGATACAAGGTGGGTACCTGGGCAATCCCATCACCAGCAGAGGGAGAAACGGGTGGGGGAAGACACTTGCTTTGGTATTACCTGAAAGAAAAAGGTCTCTCTGAACAACGATGTGATGCTTGTGGCAAATTTAACTTCTTCAGGAGAGGCGAGTATTTCCAGCGTGAACTTTGCTGCCGTCATTCCTGGAGCAAATAAATTACAACGGGAAGGTATTTAAAGGGACACTGTCACCTTACAGCTCCTACGTTGCGAACATATGCCTTTACCTGTGTTACAAATCCCACCTTAACATTATTAAAAGTGAAAGAATTTTTTAAAATCCAATTTACTTGTCACTCTTTCTGCTTTGTTTACTGGTTGTGTTTTCTCACCGTGGACAATAGAAATCAATGAAGTCAGATTCGCCTGCGTTTGAGTCACTTTCACTTTTAGGTTTTCAGGTTTAGGGCGGAAAGTTCAGGGGAATGGTTATTTCATCAAATGCGACTGTTTTCACTTGCAATTAAAAAAATCAATGGCAACATTTCTATTCAGACATATGTTTTGTAAAAGTCTGCTTCTGTGAGATTTAAACTTTGGCCCAACCTTGGCAGTGTCCTTTGAAAGATGTAGCTAAGTAAAACCTAGTGGTAATAAAAATAATACTTTTCATTATCACAGCAGATGGGAGACCGGTTATGCAGCGGGACCCCATTTTTATAGGTATTGCATAAGTAAGGGATAAAATATGGTCACAGCCTCTGGAACAAGGGGTAGGTACATCCCTAATGAGAACAAGGATAATGAGACACTAATATTCAGCAGTATGAGCCACGATTTCAGCAGCCCAAGAAACTATAGTTCCTGTGGATAACCAGGCAAAGGCTGCTCTGCAGAGGAATATGAAAGCAGATAAAGGAGTAACTTTGCAGATATTTACATGAGATTCTCATAAGCACAAGGGGCAGCTTTTGATCAAAGGATATAAATCTGGGTGAATCTAAATGTGTTTTTTTTTCCTACGTTGGAGTTCCCTGCTCTGTGCTGCTGCAGGAGGGCTCAATTTAGGTCCTCATAATGGTATGCAAAACTTGCAAAATATATCCCAGCTGGGGCATGCTCTCTAGGTAAGGCTTCCTTCTTGCTCCAGCAGGACTTCAATTCAGGGAGCTACTGAGAGAGCGAAACGCAGAATAGAAAGTGGTATTCGCATTCTCAAAATTAGCCCTAACCTTCTGTCAGAAAGGATTTCAGGATTGGGCCTCCAGCTTCTGTTTACTGAAAGAGTCCCCATGTATTTCAGACTGGTGTGTTCCAATGAGACATTGTCAGTAAAATCTAAATTTTAGCAAAAATACATAATTTGAATAATTAAGAATTGTTTTATTTACTTGAAAATGTAGAGTCAGCTCAAAGAATTTGCATTCTAAAGTATTTTTTCACTCATAACATTTTAGTTGAAATGTCACTGATTCCAAGGAATAGATTACTATTGACTGAGATGACCAGCCAGAGTGTCCTTGGTGACCCAAAAGAGAGTCATCCTTCTTCCTTGCTGAAGTGTGAGAAATGGCTGGACACAGAAGTCTCTACTCGGTATGACTAGGCAGTGTTAATAGGCTGGCCAATAATTCATGAATATGGACTGCTCATTTATACTGTTTTTGGCATATACTGCATAATCCTGCAAAAGGCAAACCAGCAGAAATAGTTGATCAGGGTCAGGAGTGATGAAACTCTCAAATCCAGGCTCAAAACAATAGAAAATGGTAGCTCCAGGTTTTGGATACCAAACATTGGAAGATGCCTGGATCAGAGTTCTGCTTTGTGCTCTTCCTGGACTAAGCGCTAAGGCTTTCACCTGAAAGGAGCTGTTTTTTGTTTAAAAATGCTGAGAGCACGGTTTCATCAAGCGAACACCGCTTCATCAAGTAGCTGTCGGCCTGCCTTTCAGTCACTGCTCCTCCCGACGAGCTTATGTTCTTACAGGCAGCATCTAATTGCTATAAATACCTGCAATGTATCATTCGCTTCTCCTCCTTAACATAAAACTTTGGCTTCAGAGGAAAATGGCACCTGTTATTCCCGACATTTCTAAATCTCCCGCTGTGGCTAGATGACACCAGGCAAGGTGGCAGGAGGAGGAGATCAGGTTGCTTCCAGGTAAACTGGCAATTGCTCTGCGGACCCGGCGGGGCCACCAGGTCCCCTCTAAGGCTATAGGTATCATGGGCAGGAAGCTCCCAGACAGTGAACCCTCTTGTACTAGCGAGCTGGGAGTTGTTTTTAAAGGGGGGAGAAAGGGGGGATAAGAAAAGAAGACCTTGTAGAAAATTCCAGCCTCTATTCATAAGGCTTGTGATAAAAATGACCTCATGTGTTTTATACTGCAGCAAACAGAGTTGAAGAATGCGGTCTTGTGGCCAAGAGGAGGGTGTTTCAGTGTCCACTTAGGAATATTTGAATCACACAGTGGCTTATTTCGCTGTTCTTTCTTATTCCTGACAGCACAGGGTTTAGAGAGGCTCTTTGAGTGGGATGGAGACACCGAGGTTTTAGTATGGATAAGTCAGCTGCACTCTCATTTTTACACAACTTTGCAGAAGGAGGGACTGTATTTTTGGCCTTCCAAGACATCTCATAATCTTTATGTGTCTGTCTGTCACAGATTTAATCCTTTGAGCTATGATCCTAAAAGCCCTCAGGGGCCAAACTTGGGGAATGAAGCACTCAACACAAACATGGTCTTCTGCAATTGATACTAGACATGCTTTTAAAATACTACTGTTTCCTTAAAAGAAAAAAGAACCTGTAGAGGTGAAACCTACTCACCCCCAACATTGCTGATATTATATACAGTTGCTACAAAGCTTAGAGTGACCAATGCCACTTCTCCTTTTTGGCCGACATGTTAAGAAACTTCCCCGTTCTCCCATTTTCACCATACAGCACCAGTTACTTTGTCTTCCCAACACATCCTAAAAGCAAATGGGCATGTGAGTACCACCTGGATTGCCCAGTTTCTCAGCCCAGCTCCCATCCAAACCTCTCCAAGGAAAAGAAGCCTATGGGTTCTTATGGCCAGTTTCAGGCTCCGAAGCATGAGGTGACCATTTCCTTGGCTTCTTATGAATCTGGACATCCAAAACCTGTATCAACAGTGGTCCGCTTAGGACACAGCAAACATAGCTTTTGGCCCTGACATATTGTCAGCTGCTCAGTCCTCAGGGATGTTTCCAGCTCCTGTATTTTTGACTTTTTCCCCACTTGCGTCTTCGCAGAGATCTGCATTGGGATGGAAGCGAGTGGGAATTGCAAAGCTCCTCTTCCATAACGAAAGCTCTCATAACTGCCTGTTTCTGGCTCTTTGTCTGCTTTTTGGAGAGGCCCTACCCTTCTGTGCAGACACAAGAGATTTCAGCTGAAACACAGGTCTCCCCTTTGCTGTCTCCCCCCTCCTCCTGAGACTTAAGAGGAAATCGAATGCTGCAATATAAGCATGCGGGTTACACTTGTATTTAGTTCAATGGCCTCTTCTTTCTAACAGTTTACTTTGTCTCTTCTAATTCAAGCATGTCAGTAGCAAGTATCATATCTGTGACATCGATAATAAAAATCCCATTGTAAATGCTGGGGTGTCATTTTCCATTCTGCCTAAACAATCCCGAGCTTTGTACTTTCTGGAGTGGCCTCTGTCTTTCACAGGTGACATTTGCAAATGGGGATCCGCATGTGTAAACCCCGCAGCTAACTGTCTCATTTCCATACGTGCAGGCTGGCATAAGCGCACTTTGTGTCAATGAAGAGGCTGGTCTGCGGCAGGCGGAAATTTGGCTGTCTCGGAATCACTGTGAGGGAGCAGGTCCTTCTCCCTTTGCAGGGGTGTCAGCCTGGCAGAGGCGACGGAGGCACGTCATGTGGTACCCGGTGACTTCCAGTGCAACTCCATGCTCTTTGTTTAGAAGGGGAAATCAGGAAAACCTTCCACAATCTTGTGCGCTTTGACTCTGAAACGCTTTCTTGGCATGCTTTGGCCTAGGGTGCCGGGGCACGTTGATACCTGACTTGTATGGAAAGCAGATGAAGGTGGAACTTCCAGAGCTCTGGAGCAGCTGGACCTCTCTGCAGGCTCTCACAGATGTGGAAGACACAGCTCCCAGTTGGGCAGGGCTGGTTTCGAGCCAGCCAGGACCTTTTCTGCATCACCACCACGGCTCCTGCTGTGGCTCTTCCAGCGTCATAGTGGCAATGTGGAGGGACTGTGCTGCCTTCTCAGAAGAAGTGGTTCATTTTCAGAAAATGTGGCCCTTGGGAAGGCTCAGTTTATTGAGTAGGAGGTCAAAATTGTGTACTTTTGTGGTCTTACCCTTCTTAGAATTACACCATCATTTACATACTCCTATAAAGCACACCAATTACTCTAAATATGTATCGACATACACCAAAGTAGCTAAAAAGGAACAATTACGAGACTATTTGGCATGGTTACAGCATCTGTGAAAAAGACATCTTTTATGTGTAACACAATTTGTCCAGAATTAATGAAAATATCCAGGGCGGTTTTTATGAAGTAATTTGTCACATTAAACTAAAAAAACCTAAGGTTATGTTGGACATGAAAAGAAACTCCCCGAAGGTCAAAGCAATTAAACATTGGAACAACCCGTCAACCCAGAGGTCACCGAGGCCTCATCTAATGAGAACGTTCAAACGGGAGGAAATCCTGCAATCGTCTCTACTCATTTCTTTGCCAGGTTAAATACCCATTTGAAGTCCTGGCACAGTGCAGCCAATGGAAAAATTCCCATGGGCTTGATTGGGACTGCTTTTTTCCCGCCTGAAATTTAATAAAACCTTTGTATTTCAAACAGATCTGGAATAGCTGTGAATTTGCATCTTCTATGAATTCCTGTAAACCAAAAGACCTGCAAGGAACCTAGCAGTAGCATCTTCAACACCTTTTTCTTTCTTCCTCCGTATTAGTATTAATAGCTAACATCTGGCTGTTGTGAACAGATTCACATTTAATTGTTTCCAAGGGAATGTGTGTGTGTGTATATTCGCAATCAAAAAAGAACTAACGCAGAAAACAACATTAGAAGAGAACGGTCCAACAGGAGGAGAGTGATTATACAAATCTGGGAAGACTATAGCGTGCTTTTAGCATTCAGTCATACCTCTTCATAGTCTGGGAATCTCGGTAATAAGAAGGACTCGTCACTAACAATCTGAGAACTTGTGTGCTGCCCTAACCTTCTGGAAGTAGATATAATAAGATTTATAAATACCTCTCCTTTAAAACTGATTTAGAAAAATGCCAGGTAAGCTCGCAAAGATTTGTGGAAAGAACTATGTGGGTCAAGTGCTACAATTTTTTTGTGAGCCTCGAATGGGCAAACTGTTTTAGAGCCGGTAATGACAGCACAGCACAGAGTAGTTTCTTGCTCTTTGTTCCCTTTTGTGCTTTACTGCCTTAGTGTTTTCATTAACACTACTGTCTCTTGTTTTCTGCTCCTCCTTTCTCTTTTTTTTTTCATGTGGATGGATATCTGGTAAGTGTTGTACAATACTGGGTTGTCAGGAAATTATGTTCTATAGGTTATAATTTCCATAAGTGTTTCTCTGCTTTAGAGCAGGTACTTTTACTACAAAAAAAGCAAGCAAAAAAAATGGAACCAATGACTTTGTGAAAGATAGACATATTCAATATATTTTTATATGAGACAGAATATAAAAGGTAAAATAAGTGCTTGGGACTATGTACCATCATCTGTCCATGTACTGAGGTCCACGTGATCCTATGCAGGGACTGGGCGTAAAACCAATGCAACAGGTTGGAGTTCATTATGCCGTGATGAAACATGTGATAGCTTTTCTTTTGGAGCAGCTTAAGTCTTGATCCAGTTCGATAAGGCAAAATTCGGTATTTTGTGCTTTTTGGCTAAGTGGGATATAATGCATTCCTATTTCTACACTTGACTGCTCATCAACTTTTAATTCATATTGAACAATGATGGTATTCTGTAGTGCGGAGGTGGTGTTGCAAGTAAAGGTTGCAGTAATCACTGATGCTGATATTTTATCAGCAATCACCATATACGAGTGGGAAATGGCTCAAAACACACGCTTCATAATGATTCATCCATAACCTCACTAATTCTTCACAGGTAAATAATGATATCATTGCTCTAACCATGTCAGACACCATTCATGTCTTGCTTTCCTTCCACAGTTGTTGAGTTTGAGGGTTCATTTTAACGTGCTTTCTCCAGCAGAACAGCAGACACATGGAGCCGGCAGTGATGATAGGGCTGAGTTGAAAGTTTTCCCTTTCTTCCCCTGCAAAAATGCACATTGAAATAGTATTCATACTTAGCACAAAGAGGAGAAAAAGCATTTGGTGTTCTCAAATGTAATGGTAACGAAACATGGAAGAACATTTAGGAGAAGGAAAATTCAAAGTCTACATTCAGTATTTTCCCCACTGTCAGAAACTTCACAGAAAATCAGCTTGAGACACACGTTTTCTTAAAGGAATTGGGATTTAGACATGACATAGTCACTAATATAGTCAACGCATTAACCAGCTCAGCAGCATTTTATGTCTGAGAAGTTTTCTTATGTCCTGCCAGTGCTTTTACGTGATACAAGTACATGGTTCAGCCAGGTTTCAGGCAGTGCCTGCAGGGGAAGGGAGAAGTTGGGGCGGCTCTGGACAATTGTTCAGATGTTTGGTTTAAAAAGAGTACAATGTGCGCTTGCAGCCCAGAAGGCCAATCGCATCCTGGGCTGCATCAAAAGAACCATGGCCAGCAGATCAAGAGAGGTGATTCTGCCCCTCTACTCTGCTCTTGTGAGACCCCACCTGGAGTATTGTATCCAGCTCTAGAACCCTCAGCACAAGAAGGACATGGACCTGTTGGAGTGGGTCCAGAGAAGGGCCACAGAGATGATCCGAGGGCTGGAATACCTATGCTATGAGAACAGGCTGAGAGAGTTGGGGTTGTTCAGCCTGAAGAAGAGAAGGTTCCAGGGAGACCTTACTGGTGCCTTCCAGTACTTAAAGGGGGCCTGTAAGAAAGCTGGGGAGGGGCTGTTTGCAAGGGCATGTAGCGACAGGACAAGGGGCAATGGTTTTAAACTAGAGCAGGGTAGGTTTAGATTAGACATTAGGAAGAAGTTCTTTACAGTGAGGGTGGTGAAACACCGGAGGTTGCCCAGAGAGGTGGTGGAGGCCCCATCCCTGGAGACATTCAAGGTCAGGCTTGATGAGGTTCTGAGCAACCTGATCTAGCTAAAGACATCCCTGCTTACTGCAGGGGGGGTTGGACTAGATGACCTTTAACGGTCCCTTCCAACCCAACACATTTTATGATTCTATGATTCTATGATTCTGCTTTTTAGGGCTCAATGGGTGCCCTTCAAAAGAGGAATAAATTGAAGCTTTCACCAGATTAAATCCAGCATTTTGAACATTACTTTTAAAATTATTTTAAAAGATACTGATCAACGGTTTGCAGAACGTGAGCAAAGGCTGAATTCATATCCTAACTGAGGAGCAACATTGCTTTTTGGTTAGAGAAGTCACACCCCAAAGGCTTCGTGGAGATCTATGTTTTCTGGAGGTCCTTATATTGATCCATAAGGCCTTCTCCTTTTTCCCTTTCAAATCTTTCTTTCAAACCTTCTTTTCTAAGACTGCAAGGCCACAAAAACTGAAAGGACAAATTTTAAATGAACACACAGAAACAGTTAATTGAAAACTGATCCAGGTTTTGCAACCAGGTGGTGGTTCTGCATGAACCAGAGAGGAGGAGATGCCTCATGAACCACATCTCAGCTACACAGTCCCAGAGGGAAGCATCATGTTCTGGCTTTCATTTTCAGTGGTTGGCTATGGAAATTGGAGTGATTTTCAAAAGCTTGTTCTACCCCACCAGCACAGCCCAGTTTCTTCCAGCTCTTGTCTTTTTTCCACTTGGTTGATAAAGTCCTGTGTAAAGGATATTGAATTTTACAGGTGTTTGTAGAAAGGGCTAATAACAGTTGTGGACCCAGACAGAACAAGAGCGTAACCCATGCATTGAATAACAACAGACACCTGGGAGTGGTGGCACCGAGCTCTCAGGGGTTTTCAGGAGTAACTGGGGAACCTGCCTCTTCCCCTCCAATCAGTAAATGGAGGAAAGATAATGAGCTTTTGTAATAAGCATGTGACTACTAATACAAGCTTGTCTTGCTGACGTTCCTTTATTGAAATTATCATGTGTTCCTTTTCATGTGGAAGCAAGATTAAAAAAACCCTCAGATAACAGTGTTTTATTTGAGCCAGGAATCTATACCATGTCAGGAGAAAATCTAACCCAAATTCTCATCCACAAGTTGGAGGTGAGGACTAAATCATATTTTGCAACAGATACCATCAGACAAAAGTGATCTTTTAAGAAGAAGCTGACTTTCTGTTGACAGAGATGGACACAGACATTGAATGATCTCAGGGCCAAAACTAAAAGAAGAATGCAGCTGGATCAGCAAAATGTCATGGTTAATAGTATCAAAAGCAACCAAAATAATTAAAAAGCAATAGGTCAGTCACATTGCCATGCTCTGATGACTGTAATAAATAATTAAAAATTCAAAACAATGCAGCCTCAGTATTATGGAAATCAAACTGGACTTTAGGGAAATTTTGTGTGACTAGATAGTCAGACACACGATCATCTTTCCCTTCGTCTCCCCCCACAATCCTTTTCCAAGGTCTTAGGGATGGGAGGTGAAAGAGAAGGTGATAATTCAAGATGCTTAGGAGACAATGGTAACTTATTTATGATAACTGAATAGTAACAGCACAATTCAAAACAGATAAAACATAATCACAAACAAGCTGTAGGACTATCTATCTTGAAATAGAAGGATCAAACACTCACAGACACATTGATTGCACTAGGGGGTATTTTAGATCTGGATCATGTAAAGCTTCTGCCCGAACTTAATTTACTCCCATTAGCTCTGAGAACATCAATGGAGCAACTCCAGCACATCAAATTATATGTCTGCCTCGATTGTTGCAGTATCAGACTGTGGGGTGAACGTGACTAAGACGAGTTGAAATAATTGGCTAAGAGATGGTCAGAGAAGAGAGATGGGTTATACAAATAATTAAAAGGCAACAGAAAAAAGGCAGCAAAAAATTCTGCAGAAGTTTCAAAAAGGAGTTTTGCTGTGCAACAAAAAGAGCTCTTGATCAACTTGAAACAATTTAATAGGACTTGAAGGCTAGCTGGGCTTTTGCTTTCTTAAAGTGATACTATCAAACAGTTTGAGTGTGCCGATATCTTATTTTATTTTTGTAACAATATTGAAATTTGGTTTTGATTTATCTTCCCTTATTTAATTCTGGAAAGAGAAATACAAGTATTCCATGAAGACGAAATACTGAGTCACTAACATCAAAGACAGCGTTCCCATTTACTTGACTTCCCAGGCCTCCGGCCCCCGTGGGCAGCAGGAGCAGCTGTGTCTGTCCTATGGATCAGAGATGTTGTTGGGGCAATGGATGCTGCTTGAACAGTACCCCCTGGCTGCTGCGGCCCCCTAAGCCAGATGGGCATCTCTGGCCATTTCGCTGCCCACTGTAGCGTCTCACCCTGTTAATTTTACATGATCAGGTGAAACAGCAAACCAAAATGCAGAGAGAAAGACATATTGTAAGTCTGTACTCTAGTAAGGAGGTTGTACCCTACAACAGGCCTTATCAACTATTAGCAGGTGGGAAAGGAAACAAAAGATGCATTTTGACATGTACCTGAGCTTCTCCCATTAAGATTGCCAAAGGAAAATATATCAAAATCCTTTTGGATCTAGAAGGCACATTAATCAGTACTTTTCTTGACAAATCAACCATTAAATGGAATGATCCATTTCAAGATTGGTACATAAATCCAATTTAGCGATTTGTCAGTGGAATGGAGGAGTTCAAAAATCTCTTAACCGAAATCATTAGTTACGCCACTATTAGTTCTGAATTAAAGTTTAAACATGGTAGAATACAGAAAGACGTAGGATCAGATTTCATGTTTGTTGCAATGGCGTCCATTCCAGTTATTCCACCAAAGTCAGTCGAGTTCCTGACAATTCACACTTCCTGCTGAAGCTGAATTGGGTTAATAATCTGATTGCTGGTAGGCAGCACAACGCATTATTCTTACTGTGATCTCGCACACTGCTTTTCAGCTGTGGATCCCAAAATGTATACTTGACACTGAAGATCCCGGTTGTGACTCTGATGTTAGCAAATCTGTAAAAATAACATGATTCCTACAAAGATTTTGAGATATTAGTAGAAATACATATGTCTGAAAGCCATAAGGGACAGGAATCATAATAAACACAGTGGGTAAAGTTCACTGCTGATATTGATGACGGTATAAGTGGCGGTGCAGATAAGATCTCATATTGGTATAAGTGGTTAAAAAGATAACGTACTGTTTCTGAGTTAAAGTGTCCTGTGAAGCTGAAACAAATGGCTGTCAGAGGAAGAGGACAACGCACAGGCATAGACTAACCAAAACATTCCCTTCACCAACACCTTTTTGTGTTGCAGCCTCTTAAATGCCACCACTTGTGTTGGAAGACAGCATCTATTAATATCAAATACAAAAAGTTGTTGCTGGATTTTCTGCTGCAAAACAGAAAAAGCCCAGCAGAGAAGCAGGATATTGTTAGTATCAAAACATCATGATTCTGCTCTTCTGCACGCATCTCCCGGTCCTCCAGTCTTCTAAAAGCTGCTTATTTATATAGCTTACTCACTTTGGCAGCTGTATAACGCCTTATCACTTACATCTATCTAGACAGTAGAAATTACACTGGACCTTAGATTTTTTTCAGCTGCTTTTTTTATTTTATTGTATTTTATTTTTGCCCAAGCAATTGATTCATAGGAAAATATCTCCACTCCTTTTCCCCCAGACTAGCAATCTTATCCACAAATCAATTCTACTAACCTGTGATTGCATTTTATTTAAAGCAAAATGATTGGTTGGGGTTTTGATTCAAGGAAAAGTAGCGAGATAGGAAGAAAGCTGATGTCTTGCCAATAAACATCAATTAACGTCACAACGATATAAATAGAATCAGAAAAGAGTGGTACCACTGCTCCAGTCTGTCCTGAAACAGATGTAGCAAGGTACAGTCACCCTCAAAACAGTTTTACAACTTTTTTTTTTTTCAGAAGAAGTTTTCAGAAAAGGTACTTGCTTCAAGCAAAGCTAATAAGTTTCTCTGATAGCACTGAGATTTAAAAAAAAATTGATTTTCTATTGCACTATGTCTTTTGTCTGGATCCCCTGGTATATAGTAGAGCTCAAGCAATGAGCAGAATGTAGGCAGGAGTTGGGGTGTTTTGTCTCAGGCAGCTTCTCTGGCATCTCTTGGTGGGTGCGTGCGGTCTGTAGCCACCTTATCAGCTAGGTCGCCACCAGAAAGATCTGTCTCTTCTATCGTTTGCCTCTCTTCATGAAACATGCAGGAATCAGGATGGCTTTGAACACTGTGGGTTACTGTTGGGTTGAGTCGAAAGTTCAGAAGGAAAAGGTGGGGTAGAGGGGAAATAGCATTCCTCTCTTTCACACAGGTATGCACATACATACACACCAGTCTGTGCAAAACCAGCGTGACCATGCAAGCCTTATTTTCTCAAGAAAGCAAGATTCAGAAATTGCCATTGACTTGGCAGAGCCCTAAGCCAGGAGCACTGATAGATATCACTGATGGCTCACCCGCGTCGGTACTAGAATTACTTCGAGAGTTAGGCTAAATGCATTGAGGCCCATCTTACACGGGGTTATTATCTGTATGAATTATAATATTTCCTGGCCATGTAGGGCCAACCTGCAGGGTGTTGCAGGGACGCAAGGGATAGTGAGGCTGGGGGAGGTGGGATGCATAAGCCTGGTGCAGAGGAGAGCATCCCAGTTGTAGTTTTGATGTCACATTACTTCCAGTTGACACCAGGACCAGGGAGCAAAGAATCTGGCTGGGTCATCAGGCAGAGAAAGAGTGCGTGGCTCAACGGGTTAAGTACTAGGCGAGCGCTAACCCTGCCCAGAGGGTGGTGAATGAATGAGCACCATCCCCCTCTCCTCCGTTCCAGCAGTGACCAGGATTCCTTTCCCAGCCCGCCCCCGGGATTCCTCCCGCAGAAGGAAAAGGGAGAAAAGCAAATCCTTTCTCTCTACCGGGCGCAGCGGGGGCACGGAGCAGCGATCCCCCGCCCGCGCTTCCCCTCCTCACCCCCGTGCTGGCATGTGGCTGCCGCAGAAGTTGGGAGCTGCTGTTACGAAACGCAAATAAGTTTGCCAGACTTTTGCTTCCACTGAGGAGAACCACAGAATCCAAGTGAGGAAAGGCACGTGAATGAGATTTGCTGTTTAATGGGGTCTGTCCAATGAGAAAGACAAATTGAGATCCCTTGGAAGATGTGGTCCTTCTCGTTCTTTGAACAGAATAAATAATTAGGAGGCTACAGCTAATAATACTTTTCTAACCCTGTCACTTGGGGATTTCAGCACATTTTGTGAACTTTCCTCACTTACCTCTCTTAAGACCCATCTCTGCAGAGGGCAAGTAATACTTTTTTCATTTTGGAGGGGGGAACAATAAGTGCTGGTGAAGGGTTTTGCCCAAATCCTCCAGTAAACGCGTAGCAGAGAGAGGAAGCAGAATAATTCGATCAATTAATCTGCCCTTTTGCATTTGTGTCATTGTTTCTTTTTACTCCACATAACTTCAGAGGTTTGCATTGTAACAGACTTTTTCTAGGGCAGTTTGTAATATCCTGAGCCCACTGAAGTGTACCATATCTACTGAAGTCAAAAGACCATCCTTGGACTAAGGTGCTATGTGAAGCTGTCCTCATTTGGCTTACGATCAATAGCCCACAATAACATTTGGGCCAAGAGATTATAGACATTAATCTTGCCTCAGAACAATTTAGGATCATTAACCAACCCAACAGAAAGTCAGTGGATGCCTCTGCAAATGGAAATCAACTTAAAAAAAAATGATCTTTCTCTTGACATCTTTTAAAATATCCTTTACGGTGTCCTGGGCAAGAAGAGGGCTTAGCACAGAGGACACGGTCGGAAATGCATTTTGCTCTGGTGTCATCTTCTTTGTCAGTAAATTCTGCTGTTGCACACAATTCCTGCAAAACCAGATCTTGGTTTGCTTTTTTTTATTTCCCATATGGAGGACATTAGTAGACTCTGGTGACTGACAGAGCAGCATGCTGGCTAACAGACAGTCGTACGAAACAGGCTTTATTGGTTGCAGCGTTGTTTCATGGGGTACCCACTGATAGACGGTTTTGAGGCAAACTAGAGGGGTAAGTATGAGCAGAGTCCCAGGTTTGGTCTTTGTGGATCCAACAGTGGAAGCGCAGTTGTATGCGAGCGTTAGTGATTTTCTTAAGAATTTTCAGCGCTGTTGTATACACTTGCAATTTCAACCTTGGTCATAGACCTATCATCTTCTCAGAGGCATACCCAGGTCTTATCTGGAGAGACATTTGTGTCCCTCAGCTGGAATCAGGCATACAGGTTTACATTTTGGGTCAAAATGTTCCAAAAGACCAGCTTGGACCTGCTTCTGCCTGTCAGCCAGAAAACAATCTTCTTCCTTCTCCTTCCCCTCCCCCTTGCCCTCTGTGTGGCATATTCTGGATAGAATTGGTGCTGCGGCTTATGGGGTGAAAAAGGAAGAAAAAAGGTAAAAATAATAATCTCGGTAATAACTGAGTAGCAGCTCCTTCTGCTGCAGGCATCCCAATATATTGGCCAGGCTTGATACCGCTTTCCCTTCAGCTGGTTCTGCTTGACAAGCAGGAGTTACTGGACTTCCAGAGGACTTATTTGGGACTGCTGAGATGCCTTCTTCACCCCAGGTGGGACACCATCATGTCAGGCACGTGACAGTACCAGTCAACATGAACCACGTGGGAGGTGAGGGACCCGAGTGCTGGGGCACGGTGTCGTGGCTCACCTTCTGGTCTGCTCCTTGCACCAGCAAACAGAATCACTGAGGGGAGCTGGGGAGAAGAGACCCTGGCACTGAGCAGCAGGTATGGAAGGAAGGAGGTAATTGCAGGGGGGATGCATTCCCAAAATATCTGGCTTGGCGCGTCTGGCTGTGTAAGTGCAGCTTCATGGAAGACATAAGAGAGCAGCACGTCCTTACACCAGAGCTGGGTTTGGACTAAAAGACACAAAGAAGCAAGTCTCAGAGAGGCAGAAATCTAGGGACAGAATCATAGACATTACTGAATCCCCAATGTATTTTTAAACTTAATTTTAAAGGGAAAACAATGAGAAAAAAGCCTCACAGGCACATTTTTAAGTGTTAGTTTCACAGTAATGCCTCCTCAGAGATCTGACTTTATCACTACTGAAAGGAGAAAGCAGAAAATGGAATTGTTTTTGTTGTTCTATCATGTTTGTGACATGACAAAAACGTGGAGTTCTTCTGCCTTTTGCTTTTCACCTTGTTGAACTGCTGTCAGGCTTCTGTAAATCGTTTGCACCATAAACAAGCTTTGTAAGTGAAAGGGCAAGTGCTGAGAAAAGCCAAAGGCAGAGATTTTATATTGAATCTTTTCTCGCAGAGATAACTGACTTCAGTGTGGACCAGCTTCACCTAGGTCCAGGTAGTTAAGCCAAGCACCATTGAAGACAATTGGATAATGAAGCTGAAACAACAGCAAACGGACTGAGACTCTGAATGTGTTGGCTTCATTTTTAGGCAAAATAAGATAATTGCGGCTGAGTGGATTTGGTTTTGAGCAAAAGCTACTCCCTTGTTTCTCCAAAGCATTTCAGCCACAGGTGTGTGGTAGACAAGCTTCTGGAAAGACAGACATCCCTTACAGGGAAATACTGCCTGGAAGCTGTTGTGGAAGCTACGGCTGTTACTAACCGCAATGTAAAGTTCGCAAGAACGCCTACCCCCGCGCACCAGTGACGGGATATCAAAACAGGAAGAGAAGAGGATGCTTTTTGCTTGCGTACGCGGCTATTACAGCGTCAGTGCCCAGCACAGCAGGCAGTTCTGCTCCTTTGGCAGGGAGCCAGCCTGCAAGAAAAAGGCATCGGCGTGGTGTAGATGGTGACAGGGACAGGCTGGGATCACCCAGTAGCCGTGGGGAACGCTGCTTGTATCAGTGCAAGGTGAGAGGCTTAGCGAGGGAATCCGGTCCTGTTTTATCTTACAAGGTGTTGCTGTAGAAGCACAGGGAGATCAGAGAGGTGGGGCCACACGAATAAATGCATCTTCAGCTCACTGAAGTTTGCATAAATTCAGGTACACCCTGTGTGAGCCCACAGTGTCCTCTTTGCAAACATGATACCCCTGAGAGATGGGAACAGTACTAAGGAGCTTGAGACCCATTACTGATCTTATGTTTATGGATAAACCCAAATCCACTTGTGCTGGAGCCCACTACATCCAGGCAGCCAGACATATCTCATGCAAACACCTGCAGATTAAGGCCAACTTGTGACTCCAAGGGAGAAATTTGTGAGATTGGTCTCTTCAGTAGTTCAAGGGGCACAAGCCTTTCTGTCTTACACACTTAGTTTTGCTTTGGTGGTTACATCTGTGACCTTTTAGAAAGTCATGTGACACAGTCCAGTACTAATTACTTTTCTTTAAACCTCTTGGGTTTTTTTTTTTCCATTTTACTGTTACCCTTTCACCACTGCTTCTGTATCTCTACATAACTTACGAAACTGGGTTTTTAATACAACAATGAATTCTTAAAAATGTTACAGACTTCAAAAATGCTCAATAAAAAGCACGAACCCATATCTTCGAAAAGAGTGAAAAAGACACAGATGCTATAGGTAGTATAAACCCTTCTGCGAATTTGTCCTGGTACCCCAACATGCTTTCAACCATACCTGATTTGTAACCAGCAGTGATTTGTGAGAAACACGGAGCCCTGTTGAGCCCTGTCCATGATGGATGGACACAGAGTCATCCAGAGCAGGTGTCTCTGCAATTGCGATGCATGGGAAAAACGGGGAACATTCAGGAGCTATTAAATATCATGCTTCTTGTGTGGTTGTGGCACAGGGCAAGGAAGGAAAAGAGCAATTTAAAGGAGAGCTGCATGACTTCTTACCTGCTAATAAGCTTCCAAACAATACTTCCTGGGGAAGATTCTAATGTACATATATTAATTAATAAATGCTACCATATTGCACAAAAAGATAATTTACATTATGTTTTGAATTAGCTCAACTAAAGGTCTTATTTTGCCATATAGCTTGGCAGGAGTTTGAAATTAGTAGGACTGAACCTCTAGGTCCTGTTGTGAAGGCGGGAAGCAAAGCTGTCTGTAATATCCTGCAGCTTGAGTTAAATATTACTGAGTCCTTTAATAAGGTTTTTTGGAAATGGCTAAATCTACTGCTTGGTTTTCCTTGTAGCATCCAAGAAAGTGGTGAAATGGTGCCCAAGGGTGAAGAAGAGGTGCACATAAGGAACTATTTGGAGAAGCCTGAGTTTAACTGGTGCTATGAAGCCTCAGAGCACCATGCACTGTTGGGCGCTCATGACTGGGAATTCTGCGTATGGAGCTCTTAACATTTTTGCACTGGAGATTCTCATATAAATCCATTTTGAATATGGAATGTGGATGAATTATCTGGTATTTTTTCCTTCCTTACTGGAGAAGAAGCTGAGGAAGGGCTGGGAGAGGATCTTGCACCTGAGACAGGCTAATGATAGGAACTCATCATCTTCTGCTGATGGGGCATTCAAATGCAGCCCACTGGGTCAAAAAGATGGATTCAGCCTCGAACAAACCCATTTTTCCTACCTAGTCCAGAATGGAGAGACAAATAAATAACAGCCATGTCTGATGAAGCTGATCAGAAGGTCACATAATTAAAGGACGTGCAGGTTATAGAAGAAAGGATTTCTCAGGAGCTGTTGGGGAAACACAGGTGAAAGGCTGACTGAGCATGTGTCGTCTCCCCACCAACCAGCAAGGCACCATGGGTCTGGAAGGCGTCATGTGCAAGAACAGAGAGAAAGGCCAAAAGGCTCTGCTTTGTAGAAGAATGTCTCTACAAATCAATGGACAAGTTGTGGAGGAAAGACACCAGAAGAAAGAGGAGAGAGGGATCATAAAGGTTTGTTTTCATTAGATCTGTACATTTCTATGTCACTAAAGACAAGACAGTGTGATTTTGGAACTCCTGATTACTTCATCCCAGATGGGTATCTAAGGTAAGTGACATGAATTCCTCTCCGGAGATGTTTGCTTCTTGCCATGGACTATACATGGAGTCTTGGTATGCTCAGTCAATTAAAGCTTGGCAGAAGGATCTTCTCCTTCAATATTTGTAATTTTCCCCTCTGACTAACAAGCCTGTAGTTTTCCTAAGTGAAACTGGCAGTCTGAATCTTGTCCCCAATCTGCTTCCTAATTACACCATAGCTGTTAAGCTGTAGTCATGTTCCTTGCAGAATGGTCTGAAATTAAAGCGGAGAATAAACTCAGATGCCTTGCTGAACTGGAGCCTAAGTACTACTCTTCAAAGGCAAAACCCCAAACACCTTCATCTGAGGCTCTAACTGGTTATGACAACTGCGATGATGATGAGATAGAAATAGTATGCATTTATAGGGTAAGAAGTTAAATTTGATTGGCAATAGTTATGTTTGAATCCCATGTGGCTTGAGGATGCTCTGGTGCAGTGCACTGGTGTCCACTTTGTTCAAACAGTCATCAGAAGTGCCATTATATCTTGTTTCCAGAAGTTGCGACTCACTGCAAAGGAAGAGCCCAACTCATGCCCGGGGTCAATTCTGCAGCCACCGGTAATGCTAAGGAGAGGCTGGCAGGAGATTAGACAGAAATGTACATGCAGTAAAATCAAAAGGATTTTGTCTCCCTAAAGGTTTGGAAGAAATGAGTTTATAGATAATTCGGCAACTGTTTGCCCTATGGACATCATTCTTTAACTTTCACTGAGGCAGTGCATGCTGTTATCCCGTAGACATCCAGCGAAGCAGACAAGAAGGAATAGACAATTTTCCTGGCCAGCTCTGTAGCTCTTTCAACACTTTTTTAGGGATAGATCTTCTATGAAAATCGTATCAACTTTAAGGTTATTTTTAATGGTGGCTTTACAGTTTGTCAGCTGCTAATGGTATTTCTTTGAAAGCCTCCAAAACCACCCCAAACCATCACTTTCAGCCATTCATTTAATTGTCTGTCTAAGAGATTGTAGCTTTGAAGACAAACTCCCACAACTTCAAATCTTCTTGATCCTTTTTTGACCCAGCTTGACATTTGGATTTTTCTGTCTCAACCTTCCACAACCGAATTACGTGCATTTTCTTTTAGAATCAATATCATTGATAATTTTCTACATGGCTTAAAACTCAGAAATAAATTGATTACACAGTCTTTTTAAAGCCAAATTAAAGTTAAAAAGTTAGAAAGATTCTTAGTGAGGAATCAAGTCACTCCTAAAATGTTTTCCCTTGCCTAGCCTTGCCTTGCCTTGTCTGCTTCCCTTGCCTCTCCCTCTCCTAGTCAAGACTTTCCTTAACAGAAAGATATCACACCATCAACTAGATGTTTTCCATTAAGTTTTTTTCCTCAGAGTTTTTTCGGGACTTCAATTTGAAAGTTGATCTGCAAATTGTATTTCAGGTTAGAAATGGAGAACAGACTTTTTGAAAATCCCCACGTATCATTACTGAGACGTTATTAGTGAGCCATCTTTTGAACAGAGATTTCTTGCCCCAAAACTCTGATACTCCGCATTACTTTCAGAAATAGATTTCATGGTCACATAGCTGTATGAATAGCATCTACTTTGCAGGAAGGACAGAATAGAAGACAGTATGAATATCATATACTTTGCAGGAAGGACAGAACGCACACTGTATTTCATGAATTTAGACTTTTTTTTTTTTTTCTGTTGGGACTACCTGCAAACAAAGCTATCAGAAATGAAAAGATAAATTGATTATTACTGGTCACCGGAGTACATGGCACCACACCTCATGGGGCCACCAGCAGAAACCTGCTGCTGCTTTACAGCATGTTTCTAACGGGACCACTGGGTGCTGACCACAGGTGGATCTACTTTTTATGCAGTTGAGGGGCTGCTGAGAGTGCTCATCTCTGAGAGCATTTGGCATGGAGAGAGCAGGTAAGGCTGCTCCACGCGTCCCCATCGCAGGCCTATGCATACACTGAACTTTGTGAACTTGTCTTCTTATTGCTGCCCATGGTCATGACGGGGTAGACTGTGGAAACCTTGTGTGAGCTATTTCTTTGTTCAGGGCAAGATGTTGACTTATACAGTCAACAGGCTTACACAGGTGAAGCAGGACTTATACAGTGGAGCATCTTACTGGATGGCGTTTGGGGAGCATTTCCTGAGACACAGACGGCAGCAGGACGTGATTGATTGATTTACAGCAGACTTGGACTGACGTGATGAAATACTGCAGCTGCTGCTCCTTGGTGGAGGCAGAGAAGATAATAGGGTGAGGTTAATTCATACCATCACACAGAGCTGGAATAGGAGCCCCAGGATTTGCACGTGAGGAGAGGGGCGTGCAGAGCTTGCCCTGACCCTGTCCCCGCAACAGCTGACTGAAGCAGTGGATGCAGCAAGATATTGGCACTTGCTTCCATATTTGGGATCCTTAAATTGCTTGTTAGCTGTATTCCAAGTGCCTCTCTGCTGCCAGGAAGAAGGTTTGGCTACACGTACTAGCAGTTTTTGAGGAGGAGAGGGCACTGAAAGAAAGATGGTGGTGTTGGCAGCCATCTAACATGGCCGGTGACATATCTGCGCTTTTGATGATGTGCCCTGCATGTTTGCTAGGTTCAAGCAGAGGATTTTTATTTGTCATGATCTCTGAACACTGTAAGTTATTGATTTGCAGGACTGGTACAGCTAAGCAGAACTTGTTCCTCCCATCACTGTGGGTGTGTTTGGAGAAGCAAGGAAAACGAAGGACTCCTTGCAAGTTAGGGTAGTGTAAAAAACATGTGATGTGCTAAGGTGAGACCTACATAGTTTGAACCATTTCAATCAATTTTTAATCAGCTTTTACTACACAACAGCAATTTATTATAGGCTTTATGTGATTACAGGCTTACTGTGATTTTACTTGTTCACTTACCATAGTTTTTATGGGTTTATGGTAATTTTAGGTTTTATGTGTTAATGATATTTTGCAACTTTGCTAAAAGTGACTTCCCCGTTCCTCCTGCCTTGGCAGAAGAGAATGTTGTTACAGGCTGTCCCATTTATTAACCAACCTGTTCAAATCAGAGAAAAAATAATGTAACTGGTCCCTTACAAACTTTTTTATAAATGCAGAATAAGCGATGTGTGCCACAGTGTGCAAATGAATGCACCTGTATCCATGTCTGCTTGCATAAAACATTTGGTCCCATGAAAGGACAGGACACAGGTGGAAGCTCTAAGCTCTGAGCAGCAAAGTGCTCTTGTTCCTGGCAAAGCTGTTCATCCAGAGAAGCTTGTACAGCTGTGGAATGATCCCTAGGTGCTGGGTTGTCAAGCCATTCCTATGTTTTCCCCCTCTGCCACTGAATAGAAGGAGCTTTGTCTGCCAAATAGGGAGGGGGAAGAGGATCCCACTTGCTCAGGGACAATTTCTGAGGTTTTGGCGACTGGACAGCCTACCAGGGACTTGGCAACACCTGGGACATCACCAATGTGGTCCTGGAGGGAGGGAACTGCCCAGGAGCTTCACTAACGGCCTGTGGAGACTGTCAGGCACAGAGATTTGCAAACCTTATTCAAGCAGCAGAGGAAAACCGAAGGAAAAGCAGGGCTGTGTCAAAGATGCAGACATTTCTGGAGATCTTGCCATAATTGCAGGACCGGGAGCATTCACATCACAGCACACGGAACCCCGGTGTGCTCCTAGAGCGAGCTAACAGCCGGCTAGATGGCAAGCACCTTCCATTCTGGCTGGAGCTGATGAGGGCCAGGTGCTGGCAGGGGCAGGATGAAGGGGATACAAGGCAGCAGGTAGCATGGGGGACAGAGACTTAGTACGGTACAGAAAACTGCAGGTGTGGTCATTAAGGACTTCATAGGCTGGAGTCTAATCGCCCCTAATGACTTTCTCCACACTGCAGAGGTTCGTTCACAGTTTAGCACGTGGACACCTCCTCGCCCACAAAGAAAACCACTGACTGTTTTCAGCACAAATCCAAAACATAGCCCCATTCTAGCTACTATGAAGAAAATTAACTCTATCCCAGCCCAAACCAGCACATGTGGGTACAACGGTCTCCTCCCTACGCCCTCCAGAGCATGCTTAAAAGTTCTGAGGGGAGACTGAGGGCCCCTCTGCATGCCACAACACAAGGAGAACTGACACTTTCATTTAAAAATGAACTTCATAATGGGACTAATCTAATCTACACAAACCATAAAGCCCTCCACTGCCTGAGGAGAGTGTCAGTAGGAGGATGGCACAGTACGTCTGAGGACAGTTTGGAGGGATCTTGCAATTCAGGACCTTATCTATTCCCGGCTTCCCTTGTGCTAGCCTAGATACAGGCGGAAGATGCCGCGGGCTGTTGTGAGCAGCAGCAAGGTTATCCTGGCTTTGCTGCTTGCTCTGCCTGTGTTGCAGACCGAGAGAAGCCAGCAGGCTGCTGCTGCGCCTGAGATCAAATAGCAACGGCCACGGCGGGGGACAGCAGCAGCCAGCCCAGCTCTGCGCATCTTCCCCCAGGCTCCTTGTCCCGGCTCCGTCCCTTCTTCCTTCTCCTCCCTGTCCTGGGGCAACTGCTGCCCCAGGTGTCCTTTGCCTGGTAGGGAAAATCCGCTGTGCCAGCGGCGCCATGACCCTTTGGGCTGGCTTTGGCTCTGGGTTTCTCTGCATTTTGCTGGGTGGAAGGCTCCCAAAAAGCCGTTTGAAGACCTTGTAAATACCCCTCAAACAAACAAATCTGCTTTAGTGGTTAGCACTGCGTTTTTGTCTTCGGTTTCTCCGTTCAGTGTTACAAGGAACTAAAATGTGAATTAATCTTGTGAGCCAGCATTAATATGAACTCCATTATCTGTCTCAGTCACTCAGACGACTAAGGTTAGCTTTTAGGCTGATTCTTGCGTCGGAGACGAGAAAGTTACACAATAGACATTAGAGAATCACTTTAAAAAACCTCCACAATCCTGCATTGAAATCCCATCCAGCAAGGGAGAGAACCAGCCCTGGCCTGGCTGAGAGGCAGTCACATGAGTGTCCAAAACAATGAACACACAGTGTCGAAGGCTGAGGCCATTGAACTTTATGTCACTTCCCAACTGCAGCATTACTCATAATTTATGGCTATACTCGCCTTTCAACCTTTAAAACCTTTTCCCAAGTATTTGCAGCATTCTCACATAAATATTGCTACAATAAGTAACATCAACATTTAGTAGCTGTTTTTCAAGAATAACCGTGTGACACTATTATGGCATTCCATTAAACCAGCTGCAATGTGGGGAAGATCTAAATCAAATCATGCCGGCTAAAGGTAACGTTTACACATATACAAGGGAACAATGGATGGGAAAAGCTTATTCTGTGTTTCAAGACTTAAATGACAGTTTTGTCTCCTTTCATGGTTATGCAAGATGTCTCTCTCTGGTGAAATGACCCAGAGTGGACACAGACTGCAGCTTACATTCCAGTGCTATTTGTTACCTTCTCAAAAAAAAAAAAAAAAAAAAAAAGTGCAGTTACAAAACCCACGGTTTGCTTTATTTATTTCTTTTTTTTTTAGGGAGAAAACTCTTATTTCGAAGGAACAGGGAATGTTGTCTTTTCATTAAAGCTATCAAATGTCGCGAAATGATTAGTAAAAAATTCCTTGCCAGAATTGTTCACTGTCCAAAATGCATTACAATGCCTAAACGTAAATGACAGATAGTTATCTTGCATATAGATATGTGCTTAATTGCCCTCATCCCTCCTGTCTGAAGAATCCACTTAAGCATATGCTCATTTAAACACATATGCTTCGTTTCTGTTTAGGTCAACAGGATTTGAGCACATGCTTAAACATAAGCAAATGCTTAAGTGCTCCTCTTGAATAGGGATGCTTCTCTGACACAGAGCCAAAAAAAATATTCTCTGGGATTATGTCTTCTTGCCCTGGCCCACCTCTTGCTCCGGCTGCACTGACAGAGCCCTCTTCCTCCTCCCCAAAATCCAGTTTACCTCCTCTCCTCATCTCCTCTGGGGCTGTCAGACACATACCCCATCGCCCTGCCAGCTCACCCTGTTTCACCTTACGATGAGATTTGCCAAACTGCCCGTAGTGAGGGGTGATGGAGAGGAGGGAGGAAGAGGTCTGGGGAGGACGAGGAGAAGAGGGGCTATGCTGAGCAATCTGCAGCCTGCCCAGAACAGGGCAAACACCAGCAGCGTGTGGGTCTGCTGGGAGGGAGGGAGGGAGGGAGAAGCCAGCAGCACCCCACTTGCACCCAGCCTGCCGCCTCCATACACAGGGAATGGGCGCTGTGCCCGCCTGCCCTCCCAGTGCCCCTGGGCACAATGGCACAGCTGGCTGCTTCCGAATCGTTCTGCTATAACTTTTGCCTAGGTCCTGCCCCAATTCCGCCTCCCCTCTCATCCCTGTCCCTATGCCATCCTTCTCGGCTCTCCCTGGGCTGTGGCAGTGCCCGATTTTGCTGGAGTTGCCCTGTTTGGAGGTGTAGGTGGGTGCTTTGCTGCTGACCCCCCCAGGCTCAGCTGTGTGGCTGCGCGGGCTCCCTGCAGGAGAAGGATCAAACCCCAAGGCATCAAGCCTTCCCGGCAAACCACAGAGCAACACAGGGCTTGATTTCTGCTCTCCGGTGGGTCGGGCTGCAGCACCTGCCCGGCTGCTGGTCATCTCCGGCCGGGCAGTAAAAACCCCATACAAACGCCGGCTTGCGAGAGAACTGGAGACGTTTGGTGAGGTTTTCAGATGCACTTGGGAGCTGTATCTGTTGTGCATTATCGGTTTAATTAAGATAAGGATATGGGGTTTATGCTATATTCCCATAAATGACAGGGCAGGGATATGAATGATTTATGTGCTATTAATTGCGAAGCACAGGTCTGTCAATATGCATAAGTAAAACCATCATATGAATCCAAGTAAGGGAATGAAAGCACAAGTTTATTTATTTACTTTTTCCCTTAACAACTTTCCAAAATTCCCACTGTTTGCAAAATAACAACATGTGCCAGGCAAAAAGTTTGTGAAGGGGCAGAGGCTGGACCACCTGGGCGCTAATTAATAAATACTCATCCAAAGGCAACTTTGGGGAGTGAATTTGACTCTGTGAAAGATGACTGGCTCCTCTCTCTGCCCTGCAGGTAATGTGTTTGCCTGTGACGGCAGCAGATTATTTGTTCTTTTTTTTTTTTTCCCTTTTTTTTTTCCTTTTTTTTTTTTTTTTTCCCTGACACCGAACTAAAGAATGCATTGTGGGAAAACCGTCCTGACACATGACACTGTGCAAAGGAGGATCACAGCGTGAGGCAGCATCAAGGGGCTTACTTGGCCTTGATGCACTCTTGCACAGCATGGGGCTCCAGAGATGAGTGTCTCTTCCAACTGAAGCACTGGTGCAATTTGCACAACTCTCATGAGAGCGCACGGTGAAGCTGCTCTCAAAGCCCTCATGTAAACAGGGCTGGGGAAAGAAAAGGGAGAGTAAAAGAGCCTGCACCATGCACGGGAAAAGCACAAAAGGAGATGGTTCAAAAGAGGCTGAGCTAAGGAGGAGGGGAGTCGGGAGGGAAGCAGGGTGGAAAGGGGCAGAAAACGAAACCCAAATATTAGAAGCAGAAGGGGAAGCCTTAGCAATGCAGTCGGACGGTTAGCACCACCGCGGCAGGAGCGGTCAGAAGAAACGAGGTATGGGAAGACACTGGATGGCAATGCGCAACTAGAGATTTAGCTTTCAAGGCAAAAGCGCAGCTGAGATGCGCTCTGAAGGCTCTGTGCCTCAGATATTCAGCCCTTAAACTTCTTCAAAACCTCCTAAGTTCAGATAATAAGTGTGCATAAAGAGAGAGAGGGAGGGGAAGAGGAAAAAATAAAGCTGGCTTTAAGTGTTCCTCGCTAGCCTGTCTCTGAGCAACAGGCCCTCCTGTACTCACTCTCCCTTGTTGCTCCTGCTTATCATAATATGCCACTTTTGCGCATCAAATTTACATTTCAAAAAATGCTGTATCGCTGCTCCAAAATTAATTATTAATCTTTCATCAGTCCCTTCCATAGATACATTTTTAACTTTGATTTTGCTATCCGTTTGGGGGAGGGATGGGAGCCGGGGGGGGACGGGGGGGGGGGGGCGGGGGAGAGAAGATCCTTTAATCTTGTCACTTTTCTGTGGGGTTCTCCTCTTGTGTGCTGCTACTTCCAGCCCTGCGCGTCCCCTAAGCGCTCTGGAGGTACAGCTTCAACTTTTCTGCTTGCTCTGAAAAGAAGTTTCCCACACTTTTGAGAGCAGGGAATTTTCACCCTGCAGGATGCAGCGCAGAGGAGCGACCGGTCCCCTTGTTTGACCTGGAATTTTAGCCTCACTGAAATGAAGCTGTACTGATAAACCGAGCCCCTGCCTAAATAGCTAGGTGGATTATATGCCTATGCGGGGGGAAAGACACCTGGGTGGGATTTATATGGCCCACCCAGAGTGCAGTATGGGCTTATTCATCAATCAGCCCATCACAGTGACTAGTAGGGAATGGTCAGAAAATTGGCTGTTTACCATTAAATGCAGGTCAGTGCTGGAAGCGCAGCCATTTGCTATTAGTCTACGAGAAGAACAACTCCTTCTCTTGCCTGCGGTGGGAAAAAAAGAGGAGCAAGGAGAGAACTCTGTGCCGGATACTGGAGAGATGGGAGCTGCTGGCACACTCTGTAGTTGTGCCAAATGGTACAGCCTGCCTGAAGGAGGGGGAAAAGGCTCAGACAAGATGTAGTTATGATAAGAGATGCTTTTACGGATTACTGAATAAGCACATTCTTTTGTGCCTCTGTGCTGCAAACTTACCAGTTGCTGGCTTCCTAGCCACACACACGCACACGCACACACACACGTGTGTACTCACCTCCTTCCCCAGAAACGTACAATCTGGACGCTTGTGAAACTGAAGTGCTATGCGTAGGTTGCTTCCTTGAATTAAGGTGGAAAAACTTGCTGGACTCCATCATATTCCCTGTATTCTGCTCAAAAGGGACAAAAAACTATCTCATTGGAAGACAGATGTCAACACAACCTGGCATCTAGTTAAAGACCAAAGTCTCCCAATTATAAGGAACCATATTTTACATTGCACTTTTAATCTTTCTGTTCACATATATAGTCTAAGAAATATGAACTCTTTTCAGCAGCTCCTTTGCTGTTATTTGCTGGGTGTATGTGTGGGTGAATCTCTCTCAGGATGTTGGACTTAATAAGAGGTGAATTTGGATCAGTAGACTATCACTTACTAGAAAATCAGATAAAGTACGAGGGAAAGAGAAAGATGAAAATGCGTAGCAAAACAAATCATGCTTGTTTTCCAGGCCACCCTCCCTGTATGTTTCTTCCCAAAATTGTACTTGTCCATGTTTTAAATTTATCCCCGTGGTTAGTCCCTCCAGGCTGTGCCCAGGTTACGCAGCCCTCAATCTTTTATCTGTAACGCCAATCAGCGGATGCACTGCAAACGGTGAATACTGTAGTACCTTCATCTAGGCTGTACTTCACCTCCCAATAAATTAGCGTTTGCGTGGACGCAGCCAATAGCTCTCACAGCACACCTATACATAAATGTTATCGTGTCTGCCTTTCACAGATGGAGAAACTGAGCCAGCGAAGTTGCTGGAGGTGAGAGGGAGTCAGCAGCAGGCCTGGCTCAAAACTGAGGCCTTGCTCAATCACAGCTTGCTTCTCCATCTTCCAGACAACAAACTGAATACAGCCACACATCTACTCCCTGTGATTTCTTCTGTGTAACAACAACATTGATTTTTTTTTTCAAAGCAGACTTTGATTTCAGTTTGTTGACACTAGTTGTGTATGTATGTGTAATTAGGTAGGATCACCCATGCGCTAGAGAAAGACCACTTTGTATATTGCGCCTCCACAAACCACTGGAAATGAAGTGCCATGATTCTACTTGCACATTCTCGTTTGGAGGATGCAAAGCAAGAGCTTTTTAAGTGTAGGTCTTGTTTCATAAAAATAAACAATGCTTATGTAGATGTATCACAGATGTTACACCCTGTCGAGTGCATTGAATTCCTTACAGCCAAATAAAAATAGCTAGATCATGTAGGCTTCAGAGTAAGTGTGGTTTCAGCAGGAGTGCAGCTCATGCAAAAATCCAATATTGGCCTTGGGAAATGTCCCATTTTGTCCATGGAAGAGCTGAATAATGTTCGCGGCTGAAAATGCTATGGATTCTTAATCATGCACAGACTCTTCTCTATCAAAATACAGGGCTCCACTTTTCAGTGAGTTACCCTCTCTGCCTGCCCAGATCACCAGTCTAGCTGAGGAGCTGTGTGTGTCAGAGTTTTCTTGCCTCTCAGAGCATTTTCTTTCCTTTTGCAATGCTACAGTAGGTTTTTTTTTTTTTTTATCCCAGAACTTTTCTAAGGATTAGTCTTAGGTGATTTTTTTTCAACAGACGTAGGATATTCCCTTGACTTTTTTTTTTTTTTTTGTTGTTGCTTGGGGCAGGTCTTTTCAGTAGAGTGGGGCCATAAAAATACTTCCTGATGAAAAGAAGTATGTCTGGGGTAGACAGGAGAAACGAGTGAAGGCATTAACTCTTCAGCATTTGAGATATGATTGTCCTGAGAAAACATAAATGGCCCAGCAGCACTTATCCCATAAGTCCTAGCTACACAACACTCCTCTCACTAGCTAGAGGTGTGCTTCCTGGTCCAGGACCAGCCCTCATCCTTCCCCATCCACTTCCTTCATGCACCATGGGCCTGTGTGAAGACTTTGAACTGGTGCTATGTTTTCCCACACACTACTCTTCCCTCCAAGGTGTGCTGCAAAGAGAGCTTTTAACTCCTTGTTCTTGCTCCTGTCTTTGCTGCGGGGCAAGGACCAAGGCTGCAAGTGGCTTTTCTCACCTATGGTAGGGTGACCTACCCTTGGCCAACCCTGATCCCCACTCCTTGGGCGGAGGAGACATTGACCTAACGCTCACAGGCCCCAGACTCCACTGATGGCTGTCAACCTGTCCCATGACCGCTGAGCAATTTTCATCAAGAACTCGGTACTGGGGGGAGCTAAACAATTTTCAGGTGGGGGGAAAAGACAGTTGCCCCATGCTGGTTGTCTGAAGCACCAAAACATGCCGCCCTGCTCTGTGCCTCACTGCACAGGGAGCTCGGCAGCTGGGGGAAGCATGGTGGTGTCAGCAGCTGCCTCTCTGCAGGACAGTGGGTTGTGAAAGGCTGCATGCTTCTGCAGCTTCTTGCTCTTTCATCCTCCCCATCCTTCGTCACACACTGAGCTATGCTCTGCAGCATTTCTAATTACAAAGTGAAGCGATCGCTAAAAAAATGGACTGAAACAGAGCTGTGGAAGTCGCAGAAGCTGGATGTACGAGGGCAACCGGCTTAGGAAAGGCAAAGGCACGGGAGAAAGCTCTTGGAGGTTGGTGTTCAGACTTGCAGTGTGTCTCTCTTCTCAGTGACTACAAATGTGCGCTCCCAGCCAAGTGTTACCTCTCCGAGGGACACTGGAGAGCCTAAATGAAAGCCCAGTAAGGCACCTAGGAGGTTTCTGTGTGGAAATATTTTCAATATAGCTGACATGTTGCAAGCTGACCCATAAGGTCAGCATCTTCTTTGGCTCATACACTTGCCAAGCTATTTGTAAAGGTGGGTCCATACACTGAGGTTAAAAGGATGTATTAATTAAAGGGCCAAATCTTAAAGCCTGGGCATGAAAGAGCATTGCCAATATCACATACCCCCTTTGGTGCAATCATCCTTGGCAAATGACATCCAATTGCATTTAAAGGGATCCAGAATTGCGGACAAACTCCTTGCATCTGACCGTTCTTCCAGGCTTGGGACTAAGGTCATTATTGCAGGCCAGCATCACTGAAAAAGGCCTATGGTTTTTTTTGGCTCCATGGAGAAGTAGGAAGAGGAAATGTTCTTAATTTTGAAATTTCTGTCTATGAGTTTCTGGATGCTTGGACAAAACCAGAAAAAGCATCAAAGATACTTTACATCTGTACATCCCAACCTAGTGAAAGTTCAGCTCTCTTCATCCCAGTCCTCTCTCAATCTGGGCCTCATTTCCTCCATACTGAAGGAAATGCTTCTGTGACTCCAAACTGTTGTGAAAGTTTCCCAAGCGTTGCTGTGCCATTATGACCTGTCATCCCTGGGTAAGGGATTGTCTGCCACGTTGGTGAGCTTGGACCTGTGAGCGCACCGGAGGAACGTGGGGTGGCCTGGGCCGCCTCTGGGTCTGAACGGTACCCGCAGACACGAAGCTGAGATAAGGGTTACAGGAGCGGTCTGTCCTCTGGCTCATCTCACTGCAGGGGTCAGGAGGGGGCCGTGAAGGACCTGTGAAACTGCAGACCTGCTCCAACCCGTGTGGCGTTAGAGTTTTCGTATTAGACAAGATGAACCTCTGTTTTGTTAGGACTGACAATTTGTTTGTTGACCACTCCTTCTCTTTTAAAAATGGAATTTATATTAAATTAAAATATTCTCCAAAGAAGAAAAGAATCTGAAAGTTGAAGAAAACTCTCAGGGCATGTGAAAGTAAAGCATTTAATATACAACAGTGAAATAAACCAAAATGAAGAAGAGGCCAGGACAGAAAGAGAGGGAGAAGGAAAGATTAAAAATAGTCTGATTGCAAAGTCTATCTAAACATTTTGTTAAGTGCTGCATTTCCATCGTGCCCACACAGGCCTGAAGAAGATGGTTTTGTAATTCAGGCACAGCCATACCCTGTGGGTTGGGAAGCAATGTGCTTTGGTGAATGGGAACTAGGTGGGAAGGTGGGCACTCCTCCGTGCTGTGTGCTTCTCTGCTTAGACTCTGCTGATTGAGTCTAAGACCTGAGGCATCTTCCTTCCACCAGCCACCCTTTCTGAAAGCAAAAGAAGGGCGGTAGCAAACCACCCAACTCTTTATCCCTCTGCTTCCACCGGGAATGAATCAGGTAAAATGGGATTCATCACTGAAGACGGGCTGAATCTCCACCTGGAGATGCCTGTCCACCTCCACTCTTTGTAAAAAAAGGTCGGAATCCAAATCTTGAGAAAGCTAAAAACAGCTGAGATAAAGCCTCTTCACCTTAATATTGGTAAGAGGCAACACCTGAAGCACAGTAAATGAGTATAAGCCTGCTGAAGTCGGAGAGGGACAGCCATACATACCCTTGTTCTGGCAGTAGTGCATGGTGGAAGAAGAAGGAGCAGACAGACAGGCTTGCAGGGGCTCAGAAAGGACCCCCAGGAGAGAGTTGACTGTGTACAAGCCTTCAATGGGCATTAATAATACAAGGATGTTAATAAAGATATTCACAACAGGCTACCAGTTCCAGAGCTCCTCTAAGAGTAGTCTGAACATCCCTGCCAGAGTGTCTAAAAGAGGAGGTTGAACTCCTCAGGGAAAAATTTACACGGTATCCACCAGTGGAGTCAGATCTACGTGCTGGTAACTGTGGAAAGCTCTTTGTGAATTGGTATCTACACGTTTACAGATATCTATGAGACACCTGAAGAAGGTGCCATCAAGCACGGCTGTTCCAGCACGCTGGCCATCAGGGAGCAGAGAAGAAGCTAGCCGCAAAGGCAGAGCAGTTGGTCTTAGCATCATATTGCAGCCGGGAACATCCACAACGAATGAAGAAAGAGGTGCCTGCTCTGTGTGCCAGCTCTGGCAAGGGAAGAGCAAAATGTCATCTAACAAGGACATCTCACTTCTACTGAACAGTCCAGCAGGAGTATGCTGGTAATTAGGAAACAAAGTATAATTTTAAATGTCCAGAATCAAAAGCAACCCAAATAATTTCTGAGACCAGCTGGAACTTATCTAGACACAGGACAACGTCTCTCTATGTAGGCCACCACCACCTCCAGACTGTTTTGCTTTCTCCTGAAACATGAAGACAATCTGTTTGCTTTTTTTTTTTAATGTGTGTTGAATGGCTTGGCCGATAGCTGTGAAACAATATTTAACTATTGGCAAAAGCTGCTTTTATTTACTCTGGTAACTGTATTTTCATATACTGCATTTTTCTGCCTTTGTATTTTGAGCAAGTAATCTCCCTGGGGGGTGACGATTCTCACCCGCTCGAACTCTCGAGTCCACTGCACCTGCACATGGCACGGAGACGGCCACCCTGCGAGCTGCTGGATTAAAGTACACTACCATTTTCTTCTGCAGAATAAACTTGTCTTAATCTCTTTTTTTTGCTGCTCCACCATGCCACATTTGGGCTAATTACATTATTTCCGTGGTCTCAGGAGTCCTTCAGAAAACAAGAAGTGCCAATGTTAGTGGGACAGAGACATTTATGCTTTATTGGCCACTATTTTTCCATGGGCATAACGCTAAAGCTGAACAAATAGGCCAGCCCAAAATGCACACAAATCCTACCATCACTGAGCTGCCAGACTCGGTTCTGCCTTGAGTAGGCATCAGGGGGATGTTTGCAGGGTCCCCCCAGATGCAATGAGAGGGATGCTCCCCTGCATCCCTGTGCAAGCACAGGCATCTCAGAAGGGCCCTCAGGTATGAAAAAGCACCACCTTTGCACACCGCGTGGATCAAGGGCTTTACGTTGGAAATGGAGTGATCCTAGGCAGACTGTTCCCCTCCCTGTGCCCCGTGAACCCTTCCTGTGAGATGGACCCTCCTGGGGGCTTTGAAACCAGCAGATGAACACTACGGTGTCTGTGTTCTCATGTGAAAGAGCATATGAGGAGCACAGCTGCCTGGCAGAAGGCTTCCTTACAGCTATGTTAGGAAAGAAATGCCAAGAACACATGTTTTCTTGCAGTACTCCATCTAATAAGAAATAATACTTAATTCCTATATAACGCTTCTCAGACTCCCAAGTGCTTTGCAAAAGGGATCAGTGTCAGATGAGGAAAAGGAAGCAAAAAGCACTGAATGCCACCTCATGGGTGACCGAGCTCCCCTGTTTCAGCTCTAGCCACTAGGTCCCAGTGCTTAAGCAGAGTAGGAGGACTTCTGCAACACTATGGGGGACCTGGTGCTCTTTCAGGTGCGCTTTCGGCTGCCCTGAATAGTCCTAGCCTGTACATGGAACTGGAAAATGACAGGGACACCATTGGTGCTAAGTATAAGGGCACAGATTTATCTTCAGCATCTTATAATCGTCTATGTATTTATTCCCTGAATACCCTTATCCAGATAATATTATTCTTACTGTTCTATGGATCAGAAATGGCAGGTTTCTTGCCCCCAGAAGGGCTAGTGAAGCAGGCAGAGTCTGTAGTGGAAAGAGGCTTGTGCTCACTGCCCCCCAACCCCAGGCAAGCAGCCGTCCTCTCTCCAGCCCTTCCCGCCTCACATTGTATGCAAACCCATACACGGATGCCTGCAGAAGAGCTCTCAGCAGCTATAGAACAGGCATCACTATTTGCCCCTTAAAGTAGTAATAGAGAGCTAATTAGATGGCAAGTAAAGTGTACAAAAAGGGAGGGAAAAAAAAAAAAGGAAGGAGTGAAAATGGAGTTTCGTTTGACCATACAAATAGACAAAGAGGTAAAACTTGGATAGCAGCAGAGGGGTTTGAAACAGCGTTTGGTGCATTCAGTCTATTGCCTCTTCACTCCTCGTGGAAAAGATCGCATATATCATCTTACAATGTTTATTGTTCTAAATAAAGACCTACACCAATGGAGCTCTCACACTGACTTCATACTCCATTGTATTGGCTTCTTGCTAACACTTATCAGCTGAAACAACATTACAACAGCACTGAGTCCAGAAGAGTGTATTTTACGATGCCACTAGAAGACTATGTGTGTGTGTAGGGGGAAATACATTTTATTTTTTTTTTTTAAATAAAAAGCTAGAAAGAAGAAGATGGAGATGGTAGTGTCACAGTTTAACCCCAGCCATCAGCTAGGACCACACAGCTGCTTGCTCAGCCCCTTCTGCCCCAATATACGGGTAGGGAGAAGAGGGAGAAAAGGAAGGGAAAGAAAAAAAAAAACAACACCTTGTGGTCTGAGAAAAAGACAGTTTAATAGAACAATATCAGAAAATGAAAATATCAATAATAGTAACAATAATAGCAGTAATAATAATGACACACGTCACTCTCACCACCTGGTGAATTGGCACTGTCCCCAGCAGTGATTGTGAGTACCCACCCCCCGGATAACCCCATTTATGTACTGAGTATGACATCTATGGTATGGAGTATTCCATTGGCCATTCCATCATTCTGTCTAGGATTCTTCTCAGCTTCTATGGGAAGTTATAAAAAAAAGTCCTTGAAAAGTATAAACATCAGCTGGCAACAACTAAAACAATATGTATTATTGACATACCTTTCATACCAAACCTGAAAAACAACAACAACTAGAAAGAAAATTACCTCTGTTCCAGCTGAAACCAGGAGAGGCAGTAAAAAAGCCAGCAGCCTCTAATACTTGGAGCCAGACTTCCTGGTTGACCAGAGGTAGATACTGACATGCAACAGTTCTGTAAAAGCTACATGTTAATACGTTCAGACCTTTTCTAGTTACAGCAAGCGGAGTCCTTTCGGGACAAAAGACACAGGAAGGATGAAAGACCTACTTCTGCACGTTTTCCTTACAGTTTCTCAGGTGTGTGCCCTGTGAGCAAAGGTGTGTGATTGCCTGAGCACAAGAGAGGATGGTGCCCTGGAAATCAGTGGTGGAACAGAGTCTTTGCCATTGTTTTGCCACATCTCAGGAATAAAGGCAAAGCTAGATGGAAAAGCGTGGAAAAATTCTGCTATTCTTCAGTCCACAAAAAAATCATGACCCATCCACTGTTGGCATTCCAGTTTTCTCTGATGCTGTAACCTAAGTTACTATTTAAAAGTTATGAGAGTTAAAATATCTGCTGTTGGCAGTGCCCGAGCAGCCAGGCTGTTTGCTGCAAGCTTGTGAATTAAGGGTGCAAAGGCTAAACACTAGGTAAACACCAGTCAGAGAAAAAGTTCTGGATCCGTTGCAGCTGGAGCAGTGATGCAGAACCCATGTGTATGATGCAGCACCTTTAGTGGTCTGCATCATGGTGTATGGGATACCACAAGGCCTTAGGAAAACAGTCGGCAAACTGAGCTCTCAGAGCTTGTGAGGGCAATGAGCCGAATGGAAAAGGGTATGATGGAGCACAGAAAAAGCACATAATCGTTCACGTGGCATAGGATCCGTGACAATTGTGTAGCCTACACACAAACTAAAAACATAAAAACTCAGAACATAAAAACACTTAAGAGTAGCCGCAGCCCAACTGAGTTTTATTAATGCTAACCAGTAAAAAAAAAAAAGCAGTTGTTCAAAAGCCACAAATGCATATATCCAGCAAACCAGTTAGCTTGTGCTTAACTTAAAACGTATGGTTAGTCTCTCATATGATAAAACGCTTTCTTGGATCAGGGTTGAGATGTCATTCTGAGGCAACAGAGAGACACCCTATAGATCTGCAGAAAGGAAGGGATCTACAGAATAAAGTGATTTTACCCAAAAAGTGCCCTAAGGATCGGGATGCCTATAAGAGACCATTCCCTGCCATCCCTCCTTTCAGACTTACGAACACTCAGCTTGCCCATATTAGAATAAATAGTGTGGTCAGCTGAGGAAAGCAGCTATCTTAGAGCCTCTGTATACATCACACATCACCAGCAGCAGGGAGAACAAAGGCTGAGTTTAGAAAACTGCAAATATGGTTCAATTCAGAGTAAAAAGAGATGTGCTACTGATCCTTCCTAGATTCCTTTCTCTTGCAAGTGTTCCCCAATTATACACAATATTTCCCAATTACATATAATTTTCCCATTAAGTACCACAAGTGTTTTATTCTGGGCTCTGGAAAGTGACCCTAAAGGAACTGACATTTTTTCCTTAAATGAAATGAAACAAATTTTCTTTCCTGAAATGAAACATAGGTTTCTGACAGATTTTACTCTTCCATAAACAAATCTGAGCTGATTTAATTGCTCTGGAATAAGATAATACAAACTCAGTTTCTGGCTTAGCTGTAATCAGAGTTAATAAACAGAATAAGAAGGCAGAACTGGAACGGGTCTCTGGGTCACTGATCCGAGTCCTTTGCCACCAACTTCAGTGTTGTGTTTTCCCTTTCATTAACTCATCAGGCTCTGAAAACCGCAATGTCTTAGATAGACTTGATGGCTTTCACCCCCAAATGAAAGTCACTTCCTCAAGGCGATTCCAAGACAATGGCAGGATAAAATTCAAGTATCCTGAGTCTCAGTCACTTGCTCTGCTATGGTACCAAAAACCTAACATGTCCAAAATAACGTTGAAGGTGGATCATGCTCGTAGGCTATACAGGGGAAGAAAATTGTATTTTCTTTTGCCAATTCACTGCCATTCTCCTGAGAGAACAGTGACCAAGATAAAAGCTCAGCAAAGACAAATAAAGCAAGAACTCCACCTCTTCCTCAATAGATGTGAAAATAATGTTAACTGGAGAGGGCTTTGTTTTGCTTTTGCTTTCTCTACAACACAGAGAATGTTAATGAATTACACTGTTAACTGGGACATAATCTTGTCTGTAAGGGATCAGGGGAAATTTAGATATGGGACTATCTCAGATAAAGAGAGACAATTGGGAGTTTTTGGAAGAGCTGAGAAATTGGCACGTGGAAATAATAATTACAGATTTTACAGTATTTACCAAGAAATGCTATGGAAGAAACCTCTTTGGTTTTAACTGTGAACCTTTGTAGAAAGGGAATTAGGCTACCTGGTGTTAAAATCTCCACAAATCCCTCAAAGCTTTCGTGAAGATCTAACGCTTTGGCTGGTACACCGGAGTTTGCTTAGCTGATACAAATCATATTTCCAGGAAAATTTGTACATTACACTCCCAGATGTCAGCCAGATGATACAAGGATATTTTTGGCTTGGAAGCTTCTTTTCTCCTTTTCTGTTTTGCTTAAGAAGAAAAGAATTGCTTGTGTGCTTGTTTACAAAGATTTCAGCATGGTGTCTACTATTTTAGCCACTAACACAAACAACCTTGACAGTCAGAATGCATTTTTTTCATCCTTCTTCATCCAGACAAGTAAGCAGTCATCAATTACGATCCCACACATGAAATACAAATTTAGCACTACGGAAATGAAAACTAAAGCAATTTGTACCTTTACTATTCCAAGGGGATTCATTCTTGCTCTGTTTACTATGAAATATTTCCTCTCTTGAAGTCAAAGTTATATCAATGTCACCGACCTTAAGTTGAATCATAGTAAGAAGATTATATCCTGGCATTCCTGGCATCAGCTCCTCATTACTGAGCTTGCTAGTTAGCATGTCTTTTAAAACAATGCTCAAGCATTTGTTTTCCTTAGGTTGCAGACAGGCTTGATTTATTTGAGTTGATAACACCAAATTTAATAGTAAAAAATACATTTTAGAAAACCTGATTTTTAACTGATTTCCAGTAAACAAATTAACTTTATCAGTGAAATAGTTTAAAATGTGTCTTTACCCTCTACGTAGTCTTTCTTAATAATAGCTGAGTCATTATATTAACAGAAAAAAAAAGGGAAAATGCAAAGAGCATACAAAGTCAACTGGAGCATAGGTTTCTGCGCACCTTGTCGTGAACGGCTTGAAAAACAGAAAGACAGTTCTGATCAAAAAATGCTGTTGCGCTTCCGCTTGCCACAGAAGCAACCAGAATATTAATACGGGTGTTCGTTCTTCTACTGCACTGTCCTGCCATCTTCCCTTATTTATATAGTTATTGGCCCCCCCGTAGCATAGCATTTCACACACACGTGTGGACACGCTCACATATGTACACACATGCGCACCGATCCTGGCGGGTTATAAACTGGCAGGGTCAGTAGGAGAGGGGAGCTCTGTGTCCTGCTGGCTCTCGCAGGAAACCCCTCCACATAAGATGTAATTGGAACGTTATAAACGGTGCACCTCAATCCCCAACACAACCAAAGGGATTCCGTATTTTCACTGCTGGAGTGCACATTTGAGGGTACAGGCACAATTATGCTGAGCCTCTCCGCACTTCCCTGTGTCCAAGGTCAGGTTGTCTCCCTGCTGCCTGACCCCCATGTCTGAACACACCTCTGCAACTCCAAACCAGCTCCAGCGCCGTGGACGACACCACTCCAGATTTAGGCTCATTTAAATGGAGGAGGCTTTGGCTGAAGAGGTGCCTGTGCCACATGGGGCTCCCGCACCCTCTCCCCGACAAACCTCTGCAACACTATTCCACTGCTCCCCTCCTCCTCTTTTAGAACTCTCCTTCTAGTGATGACAACGTAGGCGGCTAGCACCAGTTCGGCTCATTGGTATTGCTCCTTATGTGCCTTTTTCTCTCTGATTTGCCCCATCTATTGGGTCTTGTCTTCCACTCGTACTGCTTGCAACAGGGGTCACCTTTGGGCTGGTCCTGCACAAGCCAAATGCAGTGGGGCTCTGAAACACCATTAGGCTGCCTAGGCACTAAGAGCCATGCTCATTCTTCTTTATTTTCGGGAGTTAATGGAGATGCTTAATTTAAGAGTTTGTCCACACTGCAATGGTTCTATCCCCATTGAGGTGAAAAAGGCACTTTGTCAAGACGATTAAGCCTCTGTAAGGTCTGGAGAGGTTTCAAAGTGCTTATCTCACTCCATGGTCTAGAGAAGAAGCCTAGAGCATATATGCCTCACAGAGCATCATAAATTAGGTGGGGTACTCTGGGGCTTATGTAACAAATACAAAAACCTCTATGTACCGTATCACCAATCCACAATACCTACCCTCCCTGTGGAGGGCTCTGTTACAGTCGCACAGTGACACTAATTTTGTGTAATGGGCTGGCATGGAACCGTCATCCTCATTTTCCTTGAACATGAGGCCAGAATTTGAATCCAAACCCTTTTCCACACAGTATTTCCAACTGGTGTGTTTAGATGGGCAAATCAGAGCCACCGCATTAGTGCCCAGGGTATTTGGCTGAACCTGATGTCTCTGTTTCTGAGCATATGGTTTATTGAATTGTAATACTTTTCAAGATAATTCTGGCTGCCCTGTTCTGAAGGATTTGTATTCTCAAGTAGAACATGCACAAGAATAAAGAATTTGATTGCAGCTTTAATATCAAAGTAATGTGTTTCAATTGACTAAGCAGGCCACTAACAATTTAGATAAAGGGATGCAATATAACAATTAATGAGCTATACACAAATTCCTCATTGTTCATTAACCCTTCAGAGGCTCCATATCTGCATATATCCCATGTTTTCCCTTCATTTTGCCAGCACTCTAAAAGATGGCAGAGTTCTCAAAATATGCTGCTAAGAGGTTGTTTTAATGTATGGTAAGTGATATGCATACACATTACGAAATAATATGTACAAAGCACTGGTAATGGTCCTAACAGAGGTAATGGAATTTACTGTAATTTCTACAGGGTGAAATTTTAGTTAATATCCATTATAAAATCAGCTATCTCAAGCAGAGCTGGGTTTGCAAGATCAGTCAGCCTGGGGCAAAACTCAACTTGAAAGAGCAGCAGGATAGGAAAGCTTTCAGGGAATGGGTTACCCACTCCCTTATTCTTGACTTCAGCCCCAGCGACAATGAAAACAACTCAAGGCCTGCTCTGTTTGTGCATGCAAGATTTTTTTCTTTAGCAACACGGTAAACACCTCTTGCTGTTGTTGCACACGTTGCGGCATCTGGTACGCTCTGGAGAGGTCCAGATTTGGCAGTCAGGAAATTTTGTGAGAGCCATTGTTTTTTTTCATTTAGTTCTTAGCCCTTGTGGGTTGTGCTAAAAAGGTTGGAAATATGAACACTAAAAAGTGTGAAGATGTTTTTGTCATAAAAATCCAAATTCTTCCTTCCCTTTTCTTTTCCTGACTCTTGCCAAGCATTCTTCATGAGGTCCTTGGGATTGGAAGCAGTAGAGTGGCTTGCCATGGCCATTTCTCTCTTGGGATGTTCTCATTCCTTCCTATACTTTTGATTCTATTTGCATATTTGCTTGATTATTTGACAGAGCTTTTTAGGTTGGAAATGGCAGATATACATAGCTGCATATTAGCTGGGGTAAATAAGAGTATTTCTACTGATGACAGGGGAAATATAACTTCTTAACAACCCAGAACTTTTCATCACTGGATTTGACATTCCGGTGACCTACACACAAATGACATAAAATTATCATCCCTGTTTTACAAATGGGGAGCAGAGAGATGAGGCATATTAAAGTGATTTTCCCAAGGACACATCATGAGTCTTTAACCAAGCCAGAGCTCAAGCAAAGGGCTCCTGGAGGCCACCCAGAATCCTGTCCTCCTGGCAACTGAAGACACTAAAAGGCCATAAAAGTGTATGAGACAACTGAGTGAATCATGCCCGTAATTCATTCACTTGAGCTTTGTTTTCATTCATAAACTCATCAAAGATCAGAGCCCCTGAAGTGAATTATAGTCCCGTGCTCACTGAAAAGCTGTTTGTTAATCTCAAACGGACCTTTACCTTTATAGCTATGCAGTGGGTGCAGTTAATATATTTTCATTTACCTTTTTATTGTTAGCTCAGATATTGATATGTCAGCTGTATTCCCAGCTCCGTGAATAGGGAATACCTGTACAGACCAGTATCCCACCTGCATGGTACATGGAGCACCTTTTCCCCAGTGCTTGTGCAAACGTAGCAGAGTGCTTATGCAAGTGGTGTAGCGTCAGCAGTTAGAGGCCCATCAACTTAAATGGATTTTGGATCAAGTCCACTCTTTCTAGTCCTAAAACACCTACCTACACCAATATTACTCTATATTCACATGCAGATATGAAATTACCTCCTTTTGCTCTTCATTTGAGCCAAAGTTAGTTGGGTGTGAAGGAGTCCACAGGGCAGGAGCTACTTTTCTTTTCCCGGTGGAGCAGAGTGGCCCAAGAAGAGCTGCTCTGTGGCCTTGGCATCCGCACAGCTCATGGAGCAATCCTTTTGTAAAGTAAAGGTTCAGCCTAGGCAAGTTTTTTTAATTTTTTCATAGATAATGAAGAAAAATTCTGTGTTCACAAAGGACCAGACTCCCTTGCCCCGAGTAGCACTTTACTCAGTGACCAGTGCCAGCTACAGCAAAGGTACAAAATATTTCCTTAAAAATAAGTACTTTCTCATAAAATATAAAATGCTTGGCATCTCGATTTGAAAGCATTTCTAGCTGCTTTTGAAGGAAACTATTACAGCAAGACTGCATTATCACAAGAGATTGTGGCTATGCAGACGCTTGTGGCACACATGGCATGCGTGCATGGTAGCTATTTCAGTTATTTCATATAACTTTTGTATGTATGGCACATATTTCACTGTTCTTGAGGCTCACCAGTACCTTGAAACTACAAATTTTTATTTCAAAATGTTTGATACAACTAAACAAATTCAAGGTGGACAGTGACAATATTCAAGGTGGACACAGGCACAAGCAAATAAAAAAGGAGACAGACAAAAAATAACCCATCATTTTAGAGTTAGGGTTCTTGACTACTTCGGAAAAAAGGATTTCAGAAAAAGTCCTACTCTGCATTTTTTCCCCTGGTGCATCAAAGTTAAAAATCAAATCAATACCATCTTAGTATTAGACGGTGGTGACAGCATGCGGACATCAGTGCTGTAATTAAAAAGCCATTCAGCTCAGTTGGTAAAATGTAATTTTAGCTGTAGTCACTGGCTGTTTCCAAGTAATCTATTTACCCCAAAATGTCCTCAGGCATGGACTGAAGAGTGTGAAATGATCGAGTTTTAGTTATCCTCATACATAACAAATTTCAATTATAATTCCTACTGTAAAAAATGTTATAATAATATTACACTGAAGTCCCTGTGCTAACTGGCACCAGGGATAGAAGAGCAGAAAGAAACTTTCTCTGCTTTAGTGCTTCCATTAGTCTCATTTTACGTGGGACTTCTTCCCTGAGCCGGCACGGGGACTAAACCCAGCTGCTGACCCAGGCACCATCCTGTGTGGCCCCAGCCCGTGGCCCATGCCAGACACCGTCCTGGAAAATGACGCTGTGAGATTTGCCCCTGCTCTGACAAGGACCATCAGAAGAATGTCCCTCATCACTCAAAGACTGGCAGAGCTCTGGCTTCAGATACTGCTCACAGAAAAAGCTTAGGGCCGCTCATTAAAGTAGCAGCTAAAGGAATGGTAAGCAAAGTTAAGTAAAATGCACATAGCATTTAACTTTCTAAGCTAAAGCTATCAACCAATTAAATCAAATAAGATGGCTGAATTAAATATTAACCTTATTTACAGATAAGAAAACGGAGGCAGAAAATCAAAAGGCCAGTTTTAAGGATGGTACCTCAGGACTGCTCTACAGCTGGCACTTCTTTTGAGTTAACTCACTTCTTTCTAAAATGCTGTTGTGCCCACAAGCAACCTTGTCACAGTTGTAAATCCTCTGATATTCTACTGCACATTATGAAACCCACAGGGATGGACCTGCCCTCAGCACCACAGGGATGCCTGCATCCCCATCCTCATCCCCATCCCCCTGCACTGACTGCACAACTGCTCACTCCTCCTGCCTCTTGGAAGTTTCCTTCCCTTCCATTTTATCTTCCTGCCATGGACATACCCTGGAGGGAGTCACCTTGCTGGTTAAAAGCAAATGCTGCTTCAGGAGCCGTGGGCTGTCCTGTGTCTGTTTACTCAGCAGTCAAATTCACTGTGTCCCTGACCCCCCTCACTCTGCAGGGGGGATAGGATACCCTCCCCCTCCAATCACAGCAAAACCAGTTACCCCAACACACGAAAGTGAGGGTGTACGGGCTTTTGGAGTGGTTTATAAGTGTCTTCCAGAGGCTGACAAGACTTCTGCCAGTCCTCAGAAGGTCTGTTGCTGTGTTAGGTAGGTAGCCACTCTAGCTGACAAGGGTTTCACCACTCACCCCTGTGCATCCTGGTGGGGCTGAACACGAGGCAGGCCAGGAGACTGGTTTTGAAAGCCAGAGATTATTGGTCTGACGAATCCAAAAGCTGGCAGAGGCTTGGAGATCCAGCACGTCCCCAAACCGCAGCTTGGGCGGGTTGGCATGGGAAATGTAAATGCAGTAGTGAAAGCAATGCTTGTGGCAAATATGGAATACAAGTTTCTTTCTTTCAGAAAGGACAGCAATAAAAGTAGAATCAGTGAGATACTATATTTGCTTATTTCTGTGCTAGACCTTACAGGGAGAAGCGCAAATGCATATGGCATTTCCTATTCTCTACTCTTGTCATGGTAGCTATTATTCTCTCCCCTCTGCCCAGTGAGCCTGGTACTATCCAAAGTAGTGCTGGGCAGATAGAAATACCATGTATGTTACAAGGCAGATGGTTTGAAGGACGGCCACTTCGACTGTAGTGTCAGATAAGAAGTTTAGAACCATTTTCCTGGCTCAGTTTCATCAGCGCCCTCAGCCTCGAGCTGATGCATGGTGCAATGAGCTAAATAGGCCAAATCTTACAGCCCAGACGTTTCCAGAGAGGTTTTAAGGCTCTTCCCTTTGGGCTGCTGTAGGATGCAGGTTATTTTACACTGCATCTTCTGCTGATCTGTGCTTGTTAAAAAGTGATAACGTAAGTTAGAGAGTGTGCCTTAATCTGGAATGCAGCTGACCTGTTCCTGCAGAGAGGGGGCACCTGGCAAGCAACAGCAAGGCAAATTTTTTTAGTTTCTCACTCCTCTCTCTGCAGAACTGTTCCCTCCTTTGGGGGAGATGCTGCACTGTAGCATCCTTCAAAGGAAGGTCAGTCTGCAGAAATGCATGTGCAGTTACCGGCCGTTCTCTGCTGCTTGTCTTCAGCTAGCCAAGAACCTAACAACCCTATTAAACCTGGCATTTTTTTCCATCCTCAAAAGTTGCCATGGATGCTCTGTTCTCTTTCCATGTACATTTCTTTCTTGTGACATCTCAGAGGGTCTACCAAAATGGGGGATCTTTTGACATTTCTGTCGCAGTTTACCATGGCACAGTTTACCAGTTTACCTGAGAAGAACAAGCATTCCCACATGTAAGAAAACATCACAGTTTTATCATTGTTTGCATGGCCAGGTTAAAATTTAGGGGCAAAGCTGCCTGGATTTTAGTGTAGCTGCTGACACAGAGCAGTGACCATGGACTGGGCTGCTCACAGCCTTGCTTTGCATCAGAGGGAAAATGAACCCAGAGAGGAGAGGATGTGTCCCCACAACTCTTACACACACCCCAAGGGAAGGCTGAAATGATGGAGGAATACAAGGATGTCTTCTGAAGCATGGTGAATGGGAAAGAAAAGGACAGGGAAGGGTTAGGGAAGGCTCACAAGGGCGGCTGAAAGCAAACAGACCACCCTGGTGGCTTTCAGGAAGGGCACAAAGTCTCAGCTTTGGTTGTAGTGCACTGTCCAGACTGTCACATTGCTGTATTTTGGGGCACACACCCCACTTTATATTCCTGCAACCGGGTAGCAAGGAGAAGGGGAATCCTGGGATGCTCTGAATGCATACAAACCCTTTTACTGTCCTCTAAGCAGAGAACATCCATTAGCTTCCCACCTGCATTGCTTTGTGTGGTCTTGAAGGCACAAACTTTATCGGAACATCATTTATTTTTAGGTTTTTAAAAGATTCTAGCTTAAGGTATTGACATACAGTGCTCACTATTTCTCCCTACTGTCAATAGTTAAAAGAACATTAATTGACATTGGATTTATATTCGTGATAAGTCTCTTGAGCAATTCATTAAAATGCCCAGGCTCACTGCCATAAAATCCAAGTACGGACTAAAGAAAAGCTCATATACAGTCTTGCAGGAGCCCCGTGTGATACATAGGAAGATCTCACCACCAAATGACCGGTACCCTACTCATTAACCACATGTGCCTATTTATTCAAAATTAAGAGCAAACTGTGTTTCTCACTCTTTCCTAGAAGCCCTCTTCATTGCTGTGTACAACATTCAGCTGAACAAGCTGTCAAGTGGGAAAAGGAGTAGGAGGTGACCAGCTTTCCCTTCATCCTTTCAGCTAGAGTGCAAACCAGCACACAGTAACTATCAGGGGGAGCAGATATTTTTTAGTAGCCTGCAGGCTAAACATCCCTCCTCCATCTACCTGTCTATCTTCCTAAAGCACGTTGCACTGTCACTCTGAAAGCACTCAGAATATGCAGAAAGAGCTCCCAGGAAAGCCCGGGGAGAAGAACTCAACCTGGCTCTTCCAGAATAGTTAGATGAATACCGGTACTTCCTTCACCCATAAATATAGGCAAAAAGGTCCTTTTATCAGTGCAGAAGACAGTGCGGTATTTCTCAAGACTGAAAGATCCCAAGGTATCAAATACCTAAACTGCAGATTGCTGATATTCAGGAGAGTATAACAGGGCTTTTATACCATTTTTATACTGCTCCCTAGACATTCCCTTCTGGCCACTGTTGGGCACAGGCTACTCAGTCAGGTGGCTCTTGGGTCTGACTTGATGCTAGGTGTTTTGCTAATATCTTAAATGATTTCCAGACTACTGAAACATCTCAGTCTTGGTGAGTCTTCTATGATGAACCTTGCAGCATGATGAAGATATAACCTAACCTGCTCATGGACTCCCAAGTCTGGTGCCTGGGACACAGAATAAATGCGTTAATAACCTCAGTACACTTTGGCTACATCTACACAGGTGAATTAAATACACCCAGGGCTGGTTTCTGGCCAGCTGGCCTGGAAAAGATTGAGTCCATATATACACAGACTGCCTAATTGGAACGGTCTCTGGACTGACCTAACTTCTGTAGCATGTCCAGGAATTGCTTGGGAGAACACTAGTTGGCCTGGGTCAAAACTGTGCCAAGGACCCTTCTAGCAATTTAATGGTTCAGACAATCAAGTTTCAGTGCCAGACAGTTTTCATCTAAGTTGTTTAATTTACTTGGGTAGCATTAGCCTTTGGGAATCCAAGAGCCTAAGCTCATTGATAGCCTTCTATATATCACCTACTCTTATTAGCAAGAGTAATAGCACTTTCTTGATAGCAGCGCATATCTCCATTGCAACAGCTTTGAAACGGTCTGCTCTGAAGCAGCAATCAGGCGTGGCAAGCTTCCAGGTAGTCTGGCTGAGCACCTGCCTGTGCTACAGGGCACTCTGCATTTCTGTTCCAGGATGACGTTATCCATATCTCCAGCAAAGTGGGCACGAGTTTCCCCAAGTCCTGAGCCTACTGCCAGTCACTCTAGGTCTGAAGCACTATTGTCCCACAGTCCCTGCCAGCTGGATAGGCCTAAAAACACCAAATGAAATTGTTCATAGAAAGAAACAGGTCAGCAGCCTTCACAGCTCTAGCCTTCTTCCTCCTTAATACTTTGGTTCAGAGCATGGGCATCCATGTGTTTTCAGTGACCTGTTTATGGCTGGTATCCCAGAGATCTTTCCTCCAGGGTATCTGATCCTGCCCTGGAAGTGGAGCTGGCTGCAGAGAGATGCTGTGATGAACTAGGATAGCTACGGAAGCTGATTTTTTTGACACTAGAATTCCTTTGGCTTCAGATGAAAATCTCCCTAAAAGCAGCATGAAACACCTTATGAAATGGGAACCCTTACCATGGAGTTGGCAAGAAGGTGGCTTTGCACTGTGTGTGTAGCTCTGCTCCTCAACAGCTGCCTGTGTGCCGTTTTACCATTCTTTTACCAGATGGCAAAGGCCCTTAATCTGAAATAGCAGGATTTCTCTCTAAAAGCACAAACACAAAAATTTCCTGCAGAATGCGACATGATGTCAAGCCATTGGCTAGGGTGGTTTCCTGGTGACGTGTTTCCAGGCCCTCCAGCTACGCAGCACTTGTGGACAAGCAGCCCCCAGGTCTCAGATGGTGGTGAGGAGGAGGACCTCCCATGGCAGGGTCATGGTTTGGCGAGCATGCTGCTCCGGCAGCCCCGCTGTGGGTCCCACCTGAAGCTGTGCCTCGATTCTGCATTTCAGACTGATACAGTTCAGAGGTAAGGTGGGAATCATTTCAATTGACTTCGAGGGAATAGGGCCAGGCATGCTCTCAGCCCCAGGAATGCATGAGCAGAGGGTCTGCAAGTCATGGTGAGAGCTTAGAAGATCAAGAGAACCCCTTTTTTTCCTTTGTAATTGAGACAGATTAGGGACAGTGCGCCCCATTCTTGGCAAGTGCTTGTTTCCATCTCTCTCCCGGCTTTGGCTGATCGGAGGCGGCATCCGGCTCAGCGGCAGCAGCCGGACTCGCATCTGATGTAGGATAGTTGCATAATGTCATGCGATCTCTTCTGTTCTCCTCCCTCACCCCACTGGGGATCTCTCATGATAAGAAACAGTAAAAGGCTCTTGATTTATTTTGCTGACTTGAACATTTCATTATATTGATTCAGCTCATGAAAGCCCCACAAGGAAATGGAAAATAGCCCATTATTTTTAATTTCCAATTGAAAAAGTTAAAACACATTTCTATTTATGATGTGCATGTTTTTTTTTTATCTAAATCATCAAATTCAGCACTTATTTTTAGATCAGCCTATTTCCATCTTTAGGGAAAGACTAAGGCTTGAACTTGTGGTTCTCTATATCGCAAGCTGCTGAGGTTCAAAGAGATTATTCATATATATTTTGCACGGAGTTGGTGAGGAGGTGAAACTGCCAAATATCCTGAACTTCTCTATTTTGGGAAAAATAGTGGGCTAGGATGATCTTATAAAATGTATTCACGGCTTAAATTGAACAATTTAACACTCTGAAGCTTAAGTAAAAAATTAATAGAAGGCAAATCTTTGAAGTAGTGGCATGTGTGTAAGCCTCTTGTCCCCTGCAGCCAAAAAAAAAAAAAGTCATCAAGGCTTCAGACAAGCAGCATTAAGCATTTGAATTCTCCATAAAAATATTCGTGATGTAGAGCAATTACTTGTTTTTGATATTAGAGAAAAGTTGCTAAAATATGTTTATTTTGCCTCTCTCTGTATAAAATCATTTGGAATATGTGCTTTGCATGACTTCTGCCTCGTGGGAGATTCATCCTTTGTGGTGCAATCATATACCCCCATGCACATATACACACGTACACATATATTTATACACACACGCACATACAAAGAACAAATAGACTCGATGGTCAGAAATTCTTGGCACGTACTCTACTGTTTCTGTGTTGCTCTTGCTTGAAGCACATGTTTAACATTTTACTTGACTTGAAAACTCAGTAAGGTAGATGGATTAAGGAAAAAAAAGCCAAAGGTTGAAAGGATGAATAGCTTAGAGAATAAAGCATCGGGCACTTACAGTACTGCTGGCATTGAATGCAAGGAATCAGTCCTACCGACCTCAAAAGGGTGAGGAATGAAACTCAAACACACCCGGTTTGGTCAGCCCCAAAAACCTAACCGAACAAAGACATCCCAAACCTGCAGCTTGGGTTAAAGAGCTAAGACACTAATCCAGTACAAAAGGCTTTATTCAGACTGTTTACCCTTTTGTATGTATGTATATACAATCAAAACTAATTTTTTTTCAGACCCTGATGTGAACCAGTGCTCTATACAAATCTGGGGGGAAAAAGTCCAGCAAGTTATTTCACTGACAAAAGTGCCCTTTATGTTGCTTCAAAAGTGGCCTTTACTCTTTGCAAAGTTCCTTTAGAATAAGGTCTGCGAGGAATTTTGTGGAAAACAGAGCTACTTTACAGTATTTTCTCCACATTGACTCTTTAAACATACTAAATCTGTGCTTTGTTAACTAAGCATTCAAATGTAGAGAAATCCAAAGAGCAGGTCAACTTTCTGTCCCTAACGACAGCTTTCCCTCTCCACCGGCCAATGGCCTGGTCACACAACCTAACCTTCTGCCCTGGAAGATTTATCATCAGCTTTGCATACGTCCTTCTCGCTTTGAACTAAATGGGGCTGCTCAACATGTCTTAAAATCTAGCGCCTGCGTATGTCTCTGCTCAACCGAAGCCCAAGAGTTGTTAGTGCCAAAAGCTAATTGTAGATGTTTTGCTCCTGTTGGTGGGTACAAAATTTATTGTAGCGTGTGTCTTGCTGATTAAACCGTACGCTCTTCAGGGAACGGGTCATCTTTTATTCTCCGTAGCTTTCAGCGTACCAGGACTCTAACTTCATCTGGGGTCTTTAGATGCTGCCATGATACGGACAAATAAAAGACAATATAAAACAGTGCCGCCAAAGAAAGTGGAAGCATCAGGACTTGGCTACAGAAACCTTCTGTGAAAGACATGAAAGGTAATAAATAAAGGTAATTTAACCCATCTGAAAAGAACTGATTAAACCAGCAATTAGATCAGAAATAAGGTAAAAATTGGAAATCTTTCCATAAGCATTTCCTACCCTTTTCAGAGGAGCAGTGCAAAGTCAATGTATCACTTACCCCTACCCAAGCCTTGCTTTGATTTATTCCTTCTTAAATAAAAAAAAAAAAAGGACAACCTGTGTGATTTTTGCTGCAAAGTGTTTTTGCAATACTTCTCAAGAGAAATCCATGCCTACACGAACAAAACTTACATATATCTCCTTAACCGGTAAAAAGACAAACTTCCAAGAGTTTCTAGAAGCTAGAAATGGATCAAATAAAGTACACATGGGTCCCAACCTTCTGTTTCTTGTCTGCGGATATTAAGTATATTGCTGTGAATATAGAGCTGAAAGACTATTCAGATGCAAGAAGGCAATACTGAATTTCTCCTCCCAAAGACAGTTTCTTTGTCAGAATTAGAGGAATTCTAAAGGCCTTTTCACTCACACAAAAAGCCGCCTGCCAGCAATGATCATGGTTAAACAAAAAGCACGTCCAATAGAGCAAGCCACTCATGTGACTATCATTTGCAACCCAGGTACTGGGAGCAAACGCTGGCTGCATACTTTGATCTAAATACACCCCAATTAAGGTTTGACTGATTATCTGTACTCACAGAGTGGAGGTAGGCAAATTTAACAAATGGCAATGAGGAAACTTGGGTTTATGGAGTAATTTAACAAAGGCAACATAATGGCAATAACGTCGGAGCAGCAGACCACCTGCTCCTCTGCTGGGTTCACTTTCTCATGGACCTGTCACAGTGGAGAGCTCCTCACACAAATAAAACAAGAAATAAGTAATTCTCCTGGAGAGCAATTGTTAAACGACCGGTCCTGAAATACACTGCAGTGGAAACTGATATTAAGTGACATTTTTAAACCCTTTTGAGGAAGTCAAAGGTCTCGTTGATTACGGCAGAGGTTTTAACCAAAAGATGTGTGAAAACAATTAACGTTTCTCACTTTGTGAATTACATGTGGATTTTGCCCCGACGTTATCCAAAAAGCTGTAGGTGCAGGAGAAAACCTTTCTGAAAACAGCCTACGGAACATAATGGAAAGCATTAGCCTTCCTTTAAGTTTTTTTTTTATCACAATTCAACATTTGTCAGAAATTCAGAGCTTTGTTATTTGGATAAATTATAATTCTAAATTAGTTTTTTTGCCTTGTGTTGGGTGTTTTGGTTTTATTAGCATGTTTGTTTAATTGCTACTGAGGGACACGGAGTGAAATTTTGAAATAATATATACAATAATACATCTTAAAAAAATGCAGAATGTGCCATGAGATCAATACCAACAGATCTGGAAGATAAAACTGCAATGTGAAGCACCTTTCTTGTTTTGGTGGATGAGAGGAAAGAGGCTAAAACCATAATGGAACAGTGGTACGATGCATAATTAGACAGAAGGCTGTGAAAACAGTATTCGTATGAGGCTATGTTGCATTTGTGTACAAAAAAACCCTGGAGAAATGAGTTAAAAAACCAGAATCACTAAGAGTTACTCCAAAGACTGTTGAGTAGGGATATTTTCCCCAGAACATTTGACCTGGATCCTAAGGGACTAATTTTACTTTCAGGTGACCTATGGACGTGAGTCAGCACCTTGGGTAAGCATTTGAAAACAGATGCCCATGCACCATTTGTTCCCTTCCTCTTGCCACTGATATAAATGACAATTAATATGCACATCTGAACATGCATATTCACTGCGGGACTGCAGACACTAGAGACCTTTGCTTCATTGTCATAATGTGTTTTTTCCCATGAGTAAATTTACTGCTAATTCTTTCAGCTCTCACAACTGAGCATTGTTAAAAACAGAAAAGGAAAAAAAAAAAAAAGAAAAAAAATTATTCAGACACAGTTGGTGAGAAATCTTACAAGTTTTGATTAAAAAGATGTTGACACAGATGTTGTGAGAGTTCACGTCTGACAGTCTCCTCTGCAGACTGGCTTTCCTGGACAGAGCAAGCGTGGGATTCAACTCACCTCACTTCAGAAGTCTTAAACATAGATGTCCTAACCACTCCGCTCTTTCTTCACTGTGGACAGAGAAAGAAAAGATGATCTTTTCAAAGAACCATTCAGCTAGTTTTTTTAGACAGCTACGCTGCTCAAATTGCCTCTAGAGGGGCCTATTTTCCTCCATTACAGTGAAAGTCTAAATTGAGGAGCTTAAGTTGAGACGACTGGCTCCTAGGCATCTGTTTTAGGGCAGATCTTCTCTTGCAGATATCCATGGAATTTCTCTTGCACATCAGGCAGCTCTGGTTGGTGCGTGCTGGGGTACTGAATGCGTCGGAGAAGTCTGGACCACGAAGGGAAAGGAGATGGCTCCCAAACTCATAAACAACTAATGAGAAAAAAAGGAATCTACTTGGAACGGAGCTGGCTGTGAGAGGTTCCGATCTGGATCTAGACCTGGACTTTGGGATACAATAGCCAGTGAAAAAGAGGAGGGGACAAAATTTGGATGAGGGCTGGTACTGCTTGCTGAGCCTGTACTGTTCTGCTTGTACTCACAAAACGTCTCAGGTCAGTGCTTGGCACTAAGCGCCATATGCAGCGAAATGTCTACGCACCGTGGAATCAGCTTGAGGTCACGTGTCAGCTTACACTCGCAATTTCTTCCATTTATCAGCTCCTGTCACAACTGGAACGTTACTTTAAGGCAGCAGAGATTTGGAGGGTGTGTGTGTTAATCTTACTTTGCTGTGAAAATGTTCCTGATAGTCCTTTTACTATCAAGATGTAATGCTGCTGATTAAATTACAAATGACACACTACATCAATTCTTATTAGAGATGGTCAGGTCTCTGAGTATGTACGCTCATGTGGCTGATACCCCTCTTGCCCATTTCTCATAACATTCAACCCAGCAATTATCAGCAAAGATTTCAGGCCAGGCTCGAGGTAGTCACGCATTTCACTGTCAATCAAGGGCTTTATTTTTTTTGGCAATGTTTATGTGATATCAGGGGTCAGAGGTTTTTAACCCTACTTCCCCTGGTGAACTATTACAATCCTCTGTTGGATTTTGCTGGGGAAGGAACACATCCTATTATGCTGCCATCAATTCTTCATCTTGTAGCATCACTTCACAATTCACAGATACGATATCATTAAGGCTGAAGTTCTACAGTATGTTGAGCACTTTGTTTATTTCAATAAGACCTGAAAGATCTTGGGACTAGTCTTCAGACATGATGAGACCTGTCAAGCACGGCTTCACTAGTTTTGGTATACTAACAATATTTTATTATTTAACGATAGTTTAAGACTGCACTAGATACAACTTGTCCATAACTAGTCTGACAAGGGAGATTATCTTTTGCAAATGGTTGTCTTTCACCCTTTTCTACCTAAAACACAAATACATTTGGCTGAAAATGGAAAATGTTTCCCTTTTAACGCAATAGTTTAAATTTTCTATTACAACAGGTGAGAACTTTTTGTGAAAAAAAAGAAGTAATGAAATAATCAGGCTGTTCACTGCAAAACCCCCACGTTTTGGTGGAAAATGCTTGGCAGGGCTATTTCTTTACAACCCTCTGAGCCCTACACATGTACTCTATGAAAACTTCATAAGTCCTGGATAACCTCTATAAGTGGATAAAGTGAGAAACGTAACATGATAGTTCCTGAAAGCGGCACCTCAGCTATTCTGGTTTTATAGTGGCACTTATGATTCTTTAATAATAATAATAATAATAATAAAAAAACCTTTTCTTTTTTTTCTACCAAGTCACAATATGACGAGAACAAAAAGCACCCCTCAGTATAATTCTGCAGCTCAGACTTGGCAAAAATTTGGAAGTGGCGCCGTGACAGCAGAGCTGAGAAAATGACACAGATAAAACTGTTGACAAAAGTCATGTAACTCATAACAGAGATGTGATAAATAGTATTTTGACCTATAAAAACGTGGTCCTTTTGCATAAAATCCACTTACATACGTCTAAGGCACACTGGATTTTTATATGATGCTGCAGAGGCACAAGGGCATTGACGCAGTCCTGGAGTCGCCTTTTAATAAGTGAAGTGTTAGGGGGGCCAGGCAACCCATGGAGGTGACACGGAGCCTCTTGCTTCCAGGTCACTGCTCTGAATCTGGCCCCTGCTGATGCCAGCTGAGAGCCGTAACTCTTTGATGACTGCTTGGTGGCCTTAAAAACTTCCCCCTTGGTTGGGTTCAGCATGAGCAGGTGTTTGCTGCACCAGCAAGCGCTTTCATGGTGGCAGGTTTGGTGTGGGGATGGTGGGGCTGGGACTGGTGGTCCATGCAGAACAAGGTGGTGTGAGTCAGGCACGTTGCTCCTGTGCCTGTAATTCAGGGTATCAAGTGCCATGCCGGTGCAGCCACGTTAGCAAAGAAACTCCCCGCAGTACGTCAGTCTTGAGGATGCAGGGTGCTTTTTTCTGCATGGCTGTTCCCCAGCATCATTCCCGAAAAGTTTTTAGTAAGGGTGCTAATCTTAAAAATGTTTCGTTTTATGAGCAGGTCAGTCTTACGCCATTTTACACCTATGCCCCCACCTCCCATACCATGCACCACCTGGGAGCCCAGAAGCAAGCTCACAAAACAGCATGACATTTTCTAGCTATTTATTTATTTGCTACACTTATTTTCTAACGGAGTGTGTGCAGCATCATATTTAAAACACGAGCCGAGAAACTTAAAAACACATCCGTTTCTCCCAAAGAATATACAGCTGCCAGAGAAAAGGGGACATTCAGTAAACTGCATGTCACTATCAGCTATTGATAGCCAGTGATTTGTTCTGAATCCAAAGGCTAAACCAAACCTCATGCTGCTGTATGTCAGATGCAATTGGTCCAAAGTCAAAGTTTTACAGCTCAGACAGGGCGCACTTTATCCTTCAGGCTGCTACTTAAGATAGCCATGACCCTGAGGAGAACCAGTCAACAAAACAGACAGACAAGAGGATGTGATTTGTATGCATCCCTGAGCCTGCTCAAATCACCTCTGACCCGCAGGTCAGGCTGCAAATGACAGCAGAGTGCATGCACCTGATCAGACAGCACATTCTCATTAGAAAGCCTGGGAAAAGGGGGCAGCTACACTGTGTTTACTCATAGACCAAATGCAATCTACCCAGGAAATGAGAAGAAAAAAGATCAATTTAGCTCAACAGAAGGATGTGAGCGACATGTAAGTATGTTATGAAATTCCAAATCAAATTGCTTATTCTTATAAGCCCAGACGGGAGCTCTCTGCCTGGGCGAGGTACCAAGAAGACAGGTTAGCAACCAAAAAGTGGTATTTATTTGCTGCAGAATGCCATGCCAGGAGTCTTCGCTGGGGTGCATAACCTCTACTCTAATAGACTGAGATCCACGATCAAAGGCATTTATGGGCTTGATTTGCTGCTAGTACTAGTTGCACATCAGTGCAGTTTGCTCATTTGATAGTCATTGTTGCTAATTTACATCAGCGATATGTAAATTTATCCAGTGGAGAAGGCTGGATTTATCCAGCAGAAGGGCAGTGTTCACATAGAAATCCAGGCTTTCCTAAATTTGGTTGTTTGGATACAGGAGCTTGTCAAGTTATCAGAGAGATCAAAACCATGGTTTTGCTGCCAGGCTTCTGCAAATTTTGGAGGCAGCCGGTGTTGAGGTTTAGGAATAAGTCTGGGATTTGAAGGGTGCGTGTGTTTGGTGACTGTATTGCTTTGTGCAGAGACTAAGGGCCGCTCTTTGTTGGTTCTCAAAGTTTTGTGTTACATTTCTTCCAAATTTCATGTGGCAGCAGACGGAAGGCTGCAGCGCTGCCACGATCCATCTATGCTAAGCAGGCCCTGCCGACGGCAGCGAGGGACCTGTGGCCCGGGCACACGGCGCCACTTGGGCGGACACTAAGGAAATGTGATTTGTGCCTCCACTTGTTGGGGGCTGAAAAGACTGCTCTGGCCTCGGCGTCAGGTCAGACCTGGGGCTACACGTGCCGCCCACCTATTGCCTTCGTCCCAGTGGAGATCAGCTTAGCACGCAACTCGTCTGCCTCAGTCCTTTCTGCTTCCATTCCTTGCTCTGCCCCCTCCCTGATTACTCACACTTCTCTGCCCAGGCAGGAGATGTGGCACCGACCGCACCGGGCAGGAATTCCCACACAGTCCTACCACAAACCGACCGCAGCACGGAGGTTAAATCCCACCGTGCAGTCCTGGAGAACAGCAGATTTAGATAGAGTCCTTCTGGAGCTAATGGGACTCCAGCACACGTGAGAAGCATACCACTGATGTGCTTCTCGAGTGCCCTGCGAAGTTGTGCGTGGGGAGGTCAGCACCATGTCCTGTAACCATTCTCTTCTGAAACTCAATGGTTTTATCCAGTCATGAACGATGTTCCCTGCTGGACATGGGCTTTCTCCATAAACGTGAGATGGGAAACAAGGCTGAAACGGAATTTAAGCCTGGTCCTTTGCTTGGATTGGGTGGGGACTCAGTGTGTGAAGGTTAGTTACTTGGCACTTTCCAGAACAGATCCACATGCCTATGACAGGTTTTAACCATGACTTTCAGACTCATATTTTCCTCCAGTGGTATCCATGTCAGCAGGAAACAAAGGAATCCTACACACTGGGGTTATTTTAAGAGGCATCGTTCCTGTGAATTAAATAAGTGCGTTTTTTAAAGCTCTCAATATAAGGTATCTGGTGACGGTTGCTTTCTGGTGAGGAACAGTCCTTACTTTTTACATAGGTGTTGAACTACCACATGTTGTGACATTAACGTTGTTTTGATGCCTACCGGACAATCACTGAGGCCCATGAGTATATTGCCTCTTGGTGTAATGAGTTTCAGCATCTTGAGTTGGGGAAGACAGAGAATGTCTCTAACAGAGCTTCTCTGTGCAGAAGAAGGAAGAAAAGAAGTGTCCCTGTGAGTACCGCAAATGGGGTCATGGCAGTCTGGATTCCTAGTAAAATCCTTTCCAGTGTGCTAGTTTCCACAGTTCTAGGGAGGAGAATAAAACAAGAACAGAGGAACAAGAGAACAGCTATACGGAGTCAGACCAAAGGTCCTTCTGCTCCTGTCCCTGACAGTGTCTCGTAATAACTGCTTAGGGAAAGATTATGAGGAGGACGGCACAGAGTGACCCTTCCCATGGTAGAGTCTCTCCGCGTTCAGCTCTCTATAATTTAGGAATTTCCTGACACAGACGTGGTAGCCACTGGACTTTTCTTTCTTGGCTTTGCATAGCTGCTTTTTGAGCCCATTTGTCTTCCACATTCTCTTCTAGGGAGGAGTTACCTGGTACAAAGAGCCCAAGTATGCTGTGTGTGAAGGAGGACTTTTGTTTGTCTTATAATTCTGCCTAGTAATTTCATTTGAGGCTTCTGAATTACCAGGCCAAGAGAAGTTGAGAGATTCTGATTGGACTAGGGAGGAAACTCATGAAGCCAGAAAATCTCCCCATCGTTAATCTTTGTCGTGGTTTCTCCTACGTTACATGCGGTTGTTGGTAAGCTGCATCGTGCTAATAGGAGCATATGGAAAGTACAAGAAGTGACAGCAGAGTCTGGAAGGAAATGCATTTTAGCATGGTACGCACACCTGTAGGTACAGACGAGAGAACTGGAAAGCTTAGTATGATGTGTCTGCAGCCTCTCACAAACTGCACAGCCACTTTCAAAGGCAATGAAAAGGCGGGTATTTTATACGGAACTTTTTCCAAAAAGCAGGAGAACGTGGCCAAATACTGTGATTTCATCTGTGGTTATAATTTCATTGTAGCTCATTTCTCTGCTTTGTCACCCACAAAATCTAACTGATTACATCCCATCTCACCCGCACTGATTACACCCCTGCACAACACTAACATGCGTGATGGACAGAACACAGATCACGGAGAGTTACGCAAAGCAGCGCGATAGCTGTTTTCTTCAGGTTTCGGCAATGACTCCAACTAGGGTAGTTTATGTTTTTGCGAACCACTGGGCTTTCCAGGTTTGCTGGTCAAACCGATCGATTCATATGTAAATAAAATATATGCCATCCTATATGAAAAGAGCAGTTGATAAAGAGGATCTAGTGCTGTGGGCCTTTATGATCAAGAGAGGGAAGAATTTCTTTGTGTCACTGCAAAATGTTACTCTGTCCCTGAAAGGAAGGAGACAGAAGGCTCGCTCCATGTAAAAGCCTGACTGCATGTGACTGACCCAGCAGGAGAAGGGCTGGCTCTCTTTCTCGGGCTCCTTCTGTTGCAAGACACAGATCCTAAGTACATGCCGGATGCCTCCGCCGGATTTCTTGGGGGCATTCAGGCCGAGCGATACATTTTAAAACAAAAAAGGGGGAATGAGCAGATCAAAAGTGTAAACCACAAGCTGCTTCTCTTGAACGTGGTTGCTCTGCTGAAAACGGAGCACAGCAAATGCATTTTACTCCTTTTTACCTTCCACACTGGTAATGACTCTTGTTCATGTCACAAGAAAAGATTTCATCCTTTTTCTTTTTCCTTTCGAACAGCAGTCCTTATTTAAAGTCCTTATCTTGTCCCTTCTGAAATGTGCTTTTTCAGGGTGAGCGAGCCTCGAACGGCTTGAGAAAAAATACAGTCCTTCCAAGTTGGACTGCATCTCATCAAAGTGTTTTTCCCCTTAGGATTTTATGGGATGTTACCTCACTTTATGACAGTTCACATCACAGTGTAAATGCTGAACATTTCTGTAAGTGAGGCAATGCACTGTGAAATGTCAGGCAAACGATAAAATCAATAATCTGCAAGTTACCAAAGAGAAATGAAACTCATGGATGTCAGTAGTTTTGGGGTCAAAGGCAGATGCTCCAGAATGACGATCGCCAAAGAATTTCGGGTTGTTTTTGTTTAAATTTCACACGCAGACAGCACCGAAAAATGGCCCTTCTCTGAGCAGCTAGGAGCATCTTTACACACGCTTCTTCCATCTTTTATTCTTCTCGCTGAGACGGTGAGATTGAAAAATTACTTGTTTTCTTTTGTCTCATCTTTCTATGCCCTGGACGTACATTCTGTAACAAAGTTAACTTGTATTCTTAACAAGCGCAGAAAGAAACCTTTGAACAATACCTACCTGAGATCAAATGGTGTATTTCTTTTGCACTCAGATCTGACTGCAAAATCAAAAAACAAGGATTGGGATGCTGCTGGAACTAAAAAAAAAATGTGAAAAAAAGATTTTTACCCAAAAAAGAAGAACATTGATAGAAGTGTTTTCTGCAAGTCTGAAAATGGAAAATGTTGAGGTAAGCATCTTTTCACATTTTTTTGCAGAAATTAAATATTTGAAACCAAATTTGATTTTTAAAGTATGAGAGAGTTTTAGCACAATTGTTCGGTTTTACTGTCAGTTTTTAATTGAAAAAACAACATTTTTATGAGGGTCTCCTCCCTCCCCCCCTCCCCCCCGCCCCAGTTTCCCCTGAACAATTATAGTTACTTTTCAGCCAGATCTATTTAATTCCTCAGATATCCTTGTCCAGGAAAGAAATGCTATTGGAGCTTCTCATATTAATTCTAAACTTTAAAATATATGAGGGAAAATGTACTTAACACTGTGATTAAAACAGTCACAGAACAAGTGAAATAAAAATTGACCGTTAATACTTATACTGAGCCTATTTATGTGCAAGCTTTTGAAAAATACCATCGGAGAACCTGTAGGATAGGTGTTGCGGGTCTTGAAATATCTGCAGATACACCAACAGACTAAAGAAATGTACCGCTAGAAACAAAGTGCTTCAGCTGCAAAGGACGAATACGGACACTTCCATAAACCCGCAACAAAAAATTCCCTGGCGAAGCCAGGCAAGTGAAAACATCCTGATACAGTGATGTACAGCGGAGGCTAAAAGGTCAATGACTGCGGCTAAAAGTTATCAAGATAATTATTGCTAATGCCTTGATTGGGGAAAATAAGCACCACCACGGAAGCTTTTCAGCTTCGCATCCCTTGCAGCCTTGAAAGAGCTCCTCCGGCCAGGCATTATTTTATTAATATAGAGGGCTTCAGGCTTTATGAGCATCACACCTGCGGTACCGCCGCGGCTCGGGGCATCGTTCAGCGCCCTGGCAAACGCGACATCAAAAGTTTCCACTTTCCCCCAGCTCCTTTCAGCGGCGGGTCCCTCCCCTCTCCCCGGGCGGCTGGCCACCGCGGTCTGGGGAACCTCTCACTTTTTGTCCTCTCCCGACCCTTCTGGACCACATTCTATGTTTTTTTTTTTTTTTTTTTTTTGCTTTGTTGTTTTTTTTTTTTTTATTTTTTTTTATTCAGGCCATCTGCTCGCCAGGGAAGGGAGAAGGGCGGCCGTCGGCACCGCAGCCCCCGCGGGCAGCTCGCTGCTCGGCGACGTTACCTTTTCAGCCGGCCACAGGCCGCGGCCGAGGCGGGTTTTTATTTCCGCTTAAATATAGCTGGTGAGGGGTAGTTTTGTGGCGGCGGCCTCCCCCTGCTCCCCCGGAGTGGTACGGCCGCCTTGTTCCTGACAGAAGTCTTTCTAAAGACCTGCTCAAGCCTCACTAAGCAGCTGTGAGTTAGGTCATTTTCCCAGGAGTTTTACATGTGGAAAACCGGGCATTAGGAAGGCCTCAAAAAAGGACACCATCTGGCCCCAGTGAAAAAAAAAGGATCATGACACTTTCTGTGGTACCAACAGGCCCTGATGAACCATAAAGGAATTCAGGCCTCGACTGTGATCCGATGGTGACTGGCCCAACAATCCCCCCCCCCCTTCCGCCTCCCCGTGACAGCCGCCCCCATTCAGCCCCGCAGTTATCTCATAGCACAATGGACTTTTGTGCCGCCCTGTTTACTGGGGGCGTCCTCAGATCCAGTCGGATTTCTGGGCTCGGCTTCAGCGCCCCTGCTCTTTGCTGCAACATGTAGCACGCGTTGGGAGAGAGATAAGGACACAAAGAAGGCGGCTTTTTTTTTTTTTTGCCTTGCTTTGCTTTGCTTTTTTTTTTCCTTTTTTTTTTTCCTTTTTTTTTTTTTTTTCCCAGCGTTCAAACCCCTTGTGTTTCTTTCACTGTACGGAGGAATAAAGAGTAAGGCTCTGTAGTGGATGCAAGAAAGATCTTTGCTGGGAATCAAGAAATTGCCCACCCCCCACCCCCCACCCAGGTTAAGTCAGACATCGTGGATTAAGGGGAATTTGCACTACTGTTTTCTACAAGTGAAATTTAATGAATGCGGAGCAGGATTTACAGCTCACACACACTTTTTGTGAGGAAAAAAAAAAGCATTTGTTTATTTTTCTTAAGCCAACACATCACTATTTCCTCATTTTGATTTTGTAATAGTTTCTGCCTAGGTAAAAAAGTATTTTACTATTAGTAATACTGGATTTAGCCCACTTTTTATTTTGTGGCCTGATTTCAATGTATGAGTGTTTATTATTTAATACAGGAGGAGTCTCAATCAGTTTGTACACTGGGGTGCGAGCTGTGTATGGCCACAAGCAGAATTATCCCCCTCCGTCTCACCCCCCCACCAAGGATGCTACCTTCTCCTTGCTGTTCTCCCCCCACTGCCCCACTCCCACTGCAAGAGAGCCTGGGAAAATAAACAGACCTTGTAGCCTGCCCTCAAGGTCACTGCATTGACCTTGAAAGGGTAAGGGGTACCAAAATCCACAGTCAAGGAGCCTGTAGGGAAAGAAACCGGCTGCCTGCCCCCTGACTCCCCAGTTTAACCCAGGGCTTGGTGGTGCTTCCACTCACCAGGCTCCTGTGGCACCACTGGTGGCGAGGACATCTCTGCTGCTAGGACCCCGAACCAGACACGGCTTCTGAGGTCAAACTCAACAACTTTGACATCATCAGAAAACCAGCTGGAGGCTGCGGCAGCCCAGGCAGCATGGACGTAAGGACCAATGTGGCACATGGCTCTCTGTTAGGGCTAAAATGGGCTAAATTTGGCTGAAGGTTTTGCGCATGCTGCGACTCCCCCAGGAAGATCTAGTGCCAACTTCATGGGCATGTGATTGGGTTACGATTGGCTTTCATTTGAAATGGTGACAGACGGGTACCAGCTGTGAATCTGGCTGTTTGTCCTTCCAGTTTCATGTTCATGTACCCTCCGAGAGGGCATTTCCTTTGCCCTATCTCACTGCCCTCATGCTTTGGTGCCGCAGACCCCGGGTCCCCTGGGTGCGGAGGTGAGCACGCACGCACAGCCAGAGCATGCCCACCCCACATCAGCTGCGCGTGACACGTCACAGAGGTGTCCCAGGGAACCCAAACACCATTTGCCCTCCTTTTGGGAAGGAGAGAGGAAGAAGTGATGTGTCCAGGGGTTCTCGTCAAGTTAATTGCAGAGATGGATAACAAACCACATTTCCTGGAGTATCAACCCAATGCTTTGAAGTATTTACCCAAGTTTCTGTTAAGACAGATTTCCAAACCCCTGCTGCCTCGCTCGAGTGCCTAATTGAGCTTTGTAGACCCAAACAGAGGTAGGGTGGGTTGGGGAAACATTTCATTGCAACGTTTCATACATTGTCTTAATTGGTGACCCCAGACATTAAATATTGGGCAGCTTCTTACTTGTGGTTTCATTACACTCCGCTTATTACAGAAGCCTCCCCAGCACAAAAGACGGACCTCTTCAAAAGGCCCCGTATTATCCAACACGCACCCAGTAGCACATCTGCTGGCAATCACCAGTTTTTAACGAGATCACTCATTCTCTCGTTTTCAGCATTCTTTTACTACCCCCGGAAATGTTTTACTCTCCATTTCAAGAAGAAAAAGCGGAACGAAGAAAACCTGTGGAGTAACCGCATCCGTTGCAATCCATTGTAAAACTTCCACAGAGAAAGGACTCTCTCCTTACCGCTGAACCAGCACTTCGTTTGACCAAATACTGAAGGGATTTTAAGGAAAAGCTAGTTCTTAGAGGAATTTTATTATTTTATCTTTGAGACAACGATGCAATTTCCTATGGGCCACAATCTGTACGTATAACCCTCGATGGCTGCCAGTAAGTAGGGGGTTTGCAGGTTATGCCTGCCAGCTTCTGCATGTACAACATTGAGAGATGTCAGAAAGGAAGAGCTTGACTGCGAGAGAAGGAATTGTGTGCGCGTGCACGTTTTGAAAGGTCTGAAGCTGAGGTCCGTGGCAGCTCGTATCCACTTGCTGAAGTGTTGTCACAATTATGCGCACAGTTATTTATCCTCTTATGAGCTACAGCCTTTCAGAGGTCGCCTCTAAGCGCTTAAATGAGAAATATGCCGATGACACTCTGAGCCAAGAAGGATGGAGGAACGTGGGTGTGCAATGGCCATCGGTTGAGCCGAGCATGGGGTGAAGCCCCCGGCCCAGTCCTGTCCTCCTTGGAAAGGGCAGCCACGGGAAAGGGCTTTGGGGGCTACAAAGAGCCCTGGCTAAAACAAGGAGGAGCGGGAAGAGGGGAGCGGGACACCTTGGTTTGCGCTGTGCTCCGCCACCGCAAAAAGATATTTATCTAGTCTACCGGCGACCGTTTCGAACCGGAGGAAAACCGGGATGAGGACTTTATCATGCAAATAGTTAAATGTTCTGTAATCTGGGGTGCGCGCTCACTTTTTATTCAGAAAGCCCTGCTCGCTGTAATGAAAAATGTCAGGCTCTTTTAATAAAAGAACAATTTGAAAACTTGATATATCACAAAACCATTAATTTTAGCTATTATCTGTTTGACACTTTTCATAGCAACGATTTCACTCTGTAACATGCTTCCCGAGGATTAAAATGATTTTAAAGGATTAAAATGTTAATTAAAAATATAATAGAAATATCAATCGCCGAGAAGACCAACATAAGTATTTGTCTCTTTAACTGTATAATCATGCTGCCGAGGTTTCCTCCTGGCTCTTTACAGTTTGGAGCTCCAGTTCATGAGGAGGTAAATGACAGATCCAGGAGCAATTCTGTTCTTTAACTATTTGACAATGCATCTGTTTACACTTCACAAAGGCAGCGTTATGTCCTTGAAATTTCTAAAGGTCATTGTTAATGGGATCAATTTTTTTTTTTTTTTTTTTTTTTTTGCGCCAACTGTGTCTTTCTTAGCTTGTAAGAGCACTATTCCCGGAGAGGGGCTGGAGGGGGTGGGAGCAGGCAGGTCCAGCAAATTCCATGTGACCAGTTCAGCTGCAATAATCTCTTTTCTCCTTCTGGTCCAAGCTACACATGAGAGCACTCTAGTGTCTTTCATCATTATTTGTCACCCTTTTGTGTCGAGCAACTTATATCCACAGCCATTCCAGCAATTAAAATAAAAAAGGACCAAACATTATTCACAGTGAATAGCTCTGAGACCAGTGACATCAAGTACCAACCAACCCATTGAAGACTGGGTACCTGATATCCCTGGAGTATTTTATGGAGGGAAAGGAAAATGCAAACCAAAATCAAACCCAGCAAACACACGGTTATAGGGAGAGTTCAGAGTCTGATTAAAAGATAGGCTCTCTGCAGCGATTTGTCTTACAACATGTTCTTAGTAAGGAGAGGAGAGGGGAGCGGGGCAGAGGGGTGAGAGGACAAGCTCTCAGTTACCGTACAGCGAACTTTAAAAGACTGACAGCTTCAGAGTTCATTTGTATGTTCAGGAACCTAAATGGGCCACAGGGCTGCATCAGGAACCATTCCCCACGTCTGCTTTTCCAAATGCTGTAATTTAGAAAACCTTCATTGTCAGTACTCTGACAAAGTTAAGCATTTCTGTGGCACTTGTCAAGCGACTTGAGCTGCTTAAGTTACACAGAGACCCCTCTCATTTTTTCCTGTCTGTGGCATTGCCTTCCCTGTGCCCCTGCTGGGAGAGGGGAATTTGTACGCCTGGGGAGATGCATCTCCTTCCCCACCTGACCACGTAAACAACCATTTGTCTTCTAGAAGTTGGTTATTCTCTATTGAATATATTAATTTTTTTTCAGAAATACACAACCATCCCTGAACAAATCCTTGGGTTACATTTCTCCTAAAATATTAAGAAAAAGCATATTCTTATATTTTCAAAGGGCCTTCAAACTAAAATGGCATTGAAATAAAAAAAAAAAAACAAACAACCAAAACAAAGAACCCAACAGCAATGCATTTATGTTGTATCTCTTAGTGCCTGGGTTAATACAGTAAGGTATGCACAATAGCACAAAGAGAAATGACTCTTTTGGCAACAAGAGGAGACAAAAGAGTTATCTATCTGTGGAAGTGGTCTGATTGTCTAACCTCAGAGTTGTGTGGGGCCATCTGGAGATGTTCATTAGTAACTTCTTCAATGAACAGATAAATGCTCCGTGGTGTTCAAAAGTCTACCACATCCTTTTATAATTGTTCCATTAGTTAATTTCTGGCACTGTTAAAAAAAATGTCTTTTATTTCTAATCAGCATTTGTGAAGATTAAGTTTTCAGGTTCTGATTGTTATGCCTCTGCTGCATTAGAGCGCCATCTGATACCAGCTAAGTTTCCTTCTTTTCAACAGGTGGAGCTTTATAAGGCATCATAAATTTGCCCTTACCCTTCTTTGAAGAAACTGAACACTCTGAATTGTCTTATTTCTTACTACAGAGTGGAGTATTCCATAATTCTGCATGAATCGTAATCGTTTTCTGGGTTCTTTTCACATTTTTTCTGCATCTTTTTTGAAGCGGCTGAAAGAATGTGGACAATATTCCAGTAATGTTCTCAGTGGTGCTGTTTAGACACAATTCACTTCCCTGTTTGATATTCCTCTGCTTTCAAATTTACTATTCCCACAGCCAAAGCACTGGACTGGGAGATTCGCAATGGTACATAACATGAGCATTAAGAGGGTTTTTAGGGTCAGTGTAGTCCGGGCCAAGGGATTTGCAACTTGTGAATCTAAAATTCTTTTTTTTGTTTGTTTGGGGTTTTTTTTTGTTTTCATTCTGAGATGCATTACATCATGTTTGGAAATATCAATAACACCTGATGTTCAAAGGAGACTAGTTTATCAAGCAACCTACATTGCTCTGTTCACTTGACCTGCCTCTATCATTAATTTAGGACTTCACCAACTTTGAATCTCTAGTAAACTTTACTGCAAATGATTTATATTTTCTTCCAGAGCACTGTTAAAGGTGTTGAATGACAATGAACAGAAAACAGATCCTGGCAACACTGTGCCAGAAACGCTCTTACTGAGGTTGTCTCGTCCATTACATTGTATTATGCACCAGGAAGCTCCTCTCCAGGGTCTGGGCAGTAGCCTCTAGAAACTGGGGAGCAGGCAAACGGATGGTGAGACTGTGTTCAAAATGTTCCCCTGACATTTGGTTACTTTAGTGACCCCCTCTAGTACGTGCCGCATGAGTTGGGCACCGTGCTGCTTTGTAGGTGCTGAGGTTTGTGGGTGGCAGAGGGGCTGCCCTGGCTCTGAGCTCAAGGCTCTCAGCCTCTGGTAGGAGATTTCTCTCCCCCATGGACAGTCCTCTCATGGAAGCGGAAGAGAAAAACGCTGGTGCGACATAGCTGGGAGAGTTCCCAACCATTCTTCCACTGGACAGGCTCTGTGCATCTGGAAAGACAGGATACAGAGTATATCCCCTGGGGCTCAGTCTATACAACCTGTCCTTGGTGAGCTTTGGGTGTGAAAACTGCGTGCCTTGTATTGCCTCGGAGGGTCTCTGCTCCTCAGTTCGAGCTCACAGATGCAGAGGGAAGCTTAATTTATAAGCATTTTTTAAAGGGCAAAAGAGGAGAAAAAAAATACTGACATTGCCAAGGATATTTTTCTGTTTACAAATGACATGAATAAAATAGTGATATATTAAATGCACTGCTCTGTTTGGACCAGATGCTTTCGATTTGTGAAAAATGACCATGCTTCTCTCCCTAGGAAAACCAATCTTTTGCTTTAATGCGATTTATGAAAGAAATCACCATTTGTACATTACTTTCAAAACTTGAGGCACTGAAGAGCGATGCCGTTAGAAGTTTCCTCAACTTTGGCGAATGCTGAGCTGTTTGTAGAGATGTCAGCCACAAGATTGGTAGCTGGACCTAGCAGGTTGCATTCAGAATGGCTCTGTGTCTGTTTTCAATTTGAAAGGAACTGGCTAAAGTGTTGCAAACACTTGAAGCTATGCATTCTGCATTACAATGAAAGTGGTGTCATTATACACATTACACTCAACAACAGCTTCCTTTTTAATACAAGAAGGACATCATAATCAAAACCTGCTGAGTATAAAGCACAGGAAGAGAAAAAAAAAACCCCAGACAACCCTGGATGTACCAAACCTTGCAGACAGTGCTGTGGACATGGCTTTTCCCAGTGACGCTGCCATAACTTGTACATAACACAAATATTTGGATTTACAATAATGCATTAGTGATACCTATCAAAAAGAACACTCAGGAAAAGTTTGTAGCATAAAGCCTGTTTCTCTTCCATTCTCTTTTCTTCTTTTTACTTTACTTGTCAATAAAACAGTTTATGAAGCATATATAATGACAAAACGCATGCAATGCATGCACTACAGTGTCACCACTGTACAGATACAAATAGGAGGTACCAGTTATCTTGAAACAACTTCATCTGAGTCACCATGACTGTTAATGTAAAGAACTAACGGCCAAAGTTGTACCAACACAGAAGGGTATAGACCCTTCTTGTTTGTTCTGCAGAAGATGACAAGTCCAGAGCTGGAATCAGCAAATGGATTAGGCACACTGGCTGCGTAGACCCTCATGATAGGTGACCCAATTTTGATCTCTGTGTTGGGAATTCTCTTTTCTTTGAAATCCCATGTCTCCCCCAGCACCTATTCCCCTGATGAGATATTTAATCAGAAGTACCTATTTCTGTTCTTCTTTGTAGACAAATGTCTAAAAGAACAGGGGTTTGTATTCCTGGGATTTACTTGGAATTCGGTTCCATTTTTTATTATTTTTCAAAAGGAATAAAAAGGGACAAAGAAAAAGCTTTCCTTGAATGGCAGAGTTTCACTAGCTGTGTTGGCACAGGGTAAAGCATCTGAGACCTCATTTCTTGGTGTCAGACTCCCAGGGCCATTGTTGATGGTCTCCTGGCCATCCTTGTCTGAACCAAGCCTGTGACCGAGACTCTTGCCTCTGGACAAGTTGAACAATAAATATTTTCCCAGCTGAGTTTTAATCAACCCTTTGCTGAAGTGTCATCAGGTGATTTTCCCTGTAACAAGCACAACCTTAACCCCAGAAGTCCTCAGGGGTGCTCAGAATAAAATGCCTGTTTTCACTGTGCAGAAATGCCAACATCAGGTGGGACAGAGCGCACGCTGACCAAACACGTTTATTTTGTTTAATTCTTGGAAGTAGTTTTTCTTACAAAGACATGTGCCACTGCTTTGCTTTCTCGAACACTAATATTTAAAAGCATCTCCCTGGAAATATCACAATAAATGGCAGGAGGGAAAAGAAAATACTGTGGAGCAGATAAGCTTTCTCCATATTTGTTTCATGCTTGTAAAGACCACCTTTCGCTTAGCTTTCCACCATGTACCACGAAGGGAGCAGAGATAGGAGAGGTTGTTTCCCTGATATAAAGTTACTGCTTTTTCTTAAATGCTAGATTTTGCCACTGGCTATCCTGTTGTACTGGGTGTGCAATGAACATGCGGTAAAATTTGCTCTGACTTTAACTGTACAGCAAAGAGGCAAAGACAGAGCACTTCTAGAAATCCTGCTTTATGTCCATAAAGCTATTGTGGAGCATCTGAAAAACCTTAAATACAAGTTATTTTATGGAATACAAATGTGTGCTTTCTCAAAATGTTTCTGAAAAGACTGAGTACCACATAGCAGTAACATCTAAGCATGTTTTGGAGAACACAGTTCAAAATTATTTGAACTTATAAGTTGCAATCATACCTGGTCATTGTGGATCAGAATGTTATGATATGTATTTATATTACGTTCTTTTAATATCCCCAGTAAATCAAACTCTAGAGTATTTATGTTGTTGATTAGTTAAGTGTTTGATTCAAATTTTTTTTTTTGGACCCTTCCCCAAACCTTCATCTTAATATATTTCTGTGGCTGATATATGGATTAAAAAAACTACCACAAAATTTTGACAATCATCGTGTGGATTGCACAGAAGGCTAATGAGGAAGAAAAGAACCCCAAAGTGAGATGGAAATGGAAGTGATGCACATTATTTTAACATGGATTCAAGGGCTCTTTTTTCACACTATCCTTACCACGTGCTGGTTATTTTCCTAGAAACTGGGTGAAAGACATATATTTCAGATGTAAAAAAACTTTAATGAGAAGATAAGCTTTCTAAATTATGGGATTAACCGTTTCTCTGACTGCTACTGTTGTGGACCATGTTTCCTTACAGCTCTTTAGTAAAGGGTCCCTGAGCCAGCATGGGAAGGGCATCTCTGCACGGGAACGAGGGAAGGCAGCAGGCAAGGGGAAAAACGGGCCTTGCAAGGGAAACTCCAACTGGTGGAACGGAGCTCTAGGGTCAAGAACAACAGCACATATAAACATATCATTCACTGACTTCGTCTTACTGGAAACACCACCACACTCTCAGGGCAGGTTTAGTTCTGCCTGACTGGGATTGCAGTGAATAGATTTGGCCAATAACACACAAAAGGGAAATAGCAGCAGATCTCAGCTGCTTGCATGTACCTGGCTTTCATCCCAGCAAAGGGACATGGCGATATTTGGAAAACACATAGAGTGGGATTTGAAGGGATGGTGTTGCACTCTTAAATCCTTGTGACTGCAGGAGCCCGTCAGAACGGAGTGCACTTTGGTGCCAGATGTTTTGGGAGAGAGGAGTGGAAGATGAGGCATGAGGGATTTATCACTGACTTGCAATGGGAAGCAAGGGAGCCTGTTGTGTTTGAAACACTCAGACACAGTACCTGGGCATTTCCTGCCATCGAGAGGACGCAACATTGGAAACCAACTAAAATGTTTTGCCTTTATTTATGATAGGACCTCTGTCAACTGCCAGTGCCCACATTCACGGGTAGTCCTTGGAGCACAGGCAGCCATGACAGAGAGGTATAACACATTTTAGGTGCAGCTCTTATCTAACATATCTCAGTATTGCTCTACTTTGTGATGGTATGGCTAAGCTACAACAGCGAAGGTCCTGATCCCCACAGAACGTCTAATGAGATGACTTTGAGGTGTCTTACTTGGTCCTTCTCTGACGGGCTGGAATATACCTGTGTGGGTAAAAGGAGCACAGAGACTTGCAGTCATAGAGACCTGGCTGTCATTCAGTTGACCTTGTTGACTGTTCAGTACAGATTTCCAAAATACATTTTCATCTCCTTTAATTGGTGCAGCAGGCAACAGCACTAGCAATAGGACTTCCCTGCTTCCTTGGGTGGTTGGAGAAAACTTCCACTGGCTCCACTTCAAGATGCTACTGAGGCCAAGAACTTGGGATGATCCAGAGAAAGGATTTATTGTTCATGCAAACACCCTGGAATTAGTCAGTACAAATCAACTATGCTGATAGTAACTTTTATTTTCTGTACCAGAGCAGGAAAAAATCACTCATTTTCCAGGTTTCAGAAGACACTTTGCATCTGAGAAGGATATTTAGTCATTACACAGCATATGACAATTTTGTATTTCTGTTTGTTTCCTGAAGTCCACTGTGGTGGTTGTTCCTGCAGAAAACAAAACTGGGCTAGATGAACCATTTGCTTAATTCAATTTCACACAGCTGTTTGTGGCTGGTATTGATCAGGGCCTTGCAGTGGATGTGGGGAGAGATCTGCCTCTTGAGTGGAGCCCAAGTACCCACCATGAGCACTGGGTGCTGCTGCCCTTGTCCAGCTGAATACCAGAAATGGAAGTGTGAAGAGACAAACCAATCTTCCAGTACAGCTGACAAAAAGGGGAGAAATTTGGGCTGATGTAGTGCTTTCATGAAAACTAAGCTTTGAAGGGATGCAGAGAGCAAACCTTCCCAGCAGTGAAGTGATGTGGCCCCAAACTCTACCACGGAGCATTGTGTAAATTACTCAACCTAGTCACACACGCACACAAATCCACTGTGCCTGCAATGTGTTATTTGATGTTTCATGGAAGAGCTGATCCCTCCTCTTGGGGCTCAGGGATAATACCAAAGGGGTACAGTGCTTTTTCTTTCGGCCTGGTGGGTAACAGGAGCTCGTGTACTAAATAAGTTATCTGCTAGGAAATGTAGGTGTGCTGCTCCTTCAGAGTGTCTGTGGGATGTTAATTCAGAAGTGGTGGGAGCTGATGGCTCGCGGCACTGCACAGGGCTTCTGGGGACAGGCAGAATCCTTTGCAGCGTACTTCAAAGGGGGTTCTCAGTTAAGGGAAAAAAAGGATAGATTTTGAAGTTTCTTTCTGCCAGAAGGCTTTACTGTGAGCCCCTGAAGTTCTTCTTTTATAATCAGGGATGAGATAGGTACTTTTTCTTTCTTTTCTGCTTAATTTGGGCCAATGTATTTTGAACCCTGTGTAAATTCTCGTCTGAGGAGAAGACTGAAGGTGCTGTTTATTTCTTTGCTTTCTGTGTTGATCTGGCTTCTTTTTTATTTATTTATTTTTAATTAGAGACTGAACCTTGAAGGATATTTACAAGGAGACCTTAACTACTGGTTTGGCATTCATTCAGCATTCATTCCTGAAGCCAGTGAAATTATTCTTTGGCATTAAACACAATGCTTTGCTGCATTGGACTGAATTAGTCACCACCTTCCAGGACTAAACCTCAACCTTTTGATACTTTCACCTTCACTCTTCTTGAGGGCACATCAGGCTTAAGGCCTGACTTGGGAATGAATTTGCACCTATTTCCATCTCTTTCTCCCCTCCTCATCACTGGTTCCTGTCTAAGACCTCCTGAATGAAGAGCAACTCTACCAAGTGACAGACCTTCAGTACTTGTGTTTTGAAAACAATGGACACGATCAGGACTGGAATTGGATGCTTCTCTTACACCAGCATCCAGTAATGCAGTACTCTTTCAGGGCACAATTAAAATGCCTGTTGCACATATGGCTGTAGTGGGAATATTCTCTCGGACCACAGGGTCTGGACAGGACATGTGCAGTGACCCAGGCCCCTTGGTTCTGTGACCTTAGCAAGAACCTGTGAGGAGGTGATTAATTTTCCTGCTAACCACCTTGAATTGAGTGGCTTGTTAATGACAAACATGAGGGCAGTGGGATCTCTTTTGATGCCTCCCAGCAATGCCTTCCCAATGACATTGTGCTCTGTGTCTCAACTTTCTTGTGCTCACACTTGGAGAGGCTTGTGACAAGGAAGTCTGAAAAAATGTCTTCCAGTTCTAATCCAGAATGAGACACAACGGGTCTGGAAGTAGACAACCTAATGCGAACCCAGGGTATAACCTTGATTAGAACCTGCTGAGATATGTTTTGGATATTTTAAAGATCATTTTCTCAAGCCACATCTGTTTCAGAGCTGGGAATATCCCAGTTTATTCTCATAAATACTGCTTTCTCGAGAGGTCTTACAACCCTTTTTCACATTGGCATGCTATTTATTAACCACTTGTACTAATCATGGTGAGGTCTGCAGGTTCATGAAATGAATTACAGCTTGACATAGTAGGAAAAAGTTTTCTCCAGATGCATGCAGAGAGCTTCCGTGACCTAAATGTGTACCCTGGGTAAAAATCAGCCCTAAATTTTCATGGTTGGCTTTTGGTAAGCCAACTGAAAAATAACTGACTGTAAATGGTGACAATAGATGGTACTTTAAATGGCATCTTACCTATTTGTACTCTGTAATTCTATTTTGGATGTATTATAAAAACAGAAGACTTTGAACTTTGCTACAATCATGGGTAGGATGAAACATTTTCTCACAGTATATATAGAGAGTAAAGTAAGTGTCACGTTTGCTGACTGCTATTTAGCAGCCTATAGCAGTAAAATATAATCAGATTCTAAAGAGGAGCAATGGTTCCACGTGAATTACTGGTGGTGCAGTTTGTGTTAAGCTATGATTTTATGTAGCTACAGTAACTACTATCATCTGATCCATTTTTAATTTTTAATTTATATCACAGTCAACAAGGTTTAATCACGCAAGAAGATTAAAAAAATACATTTTTTTTAAGGCCACCAGAGGACCAACAGCCTTCCATTTAATCCACCCATAAACTGAATGCCTTGAAAAGACGTGTGACTTGTTTGGCGCTGACCCTAGCAGAGTATGATATTAATAGGTTATTGACTTGGTAGGTCTTAAACAGCCAGAGGGAACATCACTTGCAGTAGCTGCAATGCACTGGAGGTTTGTTTCATTGATTGGGCTGTTTAACCCATCATCTCCAGGCATTTAAACAATGATATACGCTTGACAAACCTAATATTTCATTCTCTATCTGGGGACCATGAAATAGAAATTAAAGGAAAGAAAAAGACAACTGGACAGATACACAGCAGAAAATGATGATAAATGAGAGGGAAAAACCCAGACAGATAATGGCCCAAATTTTGGACTGTGTCATAACTAAGAAATATATAAAAAATAACAGGATTTCCTATGACAAAGGTGGGGAAATGATAGTAAATACATCTGAGCCCTGAAAGACTCGGAGTTAGTATGAATTCTGAAATCTTTGTAAGTTAGGGGTTCTTTTGCTGTCAGGGATTTGAAGGGCTGGAAGACACAGCCCTTTCCATTTACAAAACGTGATGGCAAAGATCAACAACGTGCTGAGCACATACAGCATGGTCTGAAGGAAAATAACTTAATTTTCAAAACTGATGCTAACTTATCAGTAAAGATAAATACAGCAAGAACAATAATAATAATAATGGTGGACATCTGGCTATGATTAGACAGAGTATTATGCTGAGCTATCTTTTTAAAATATTGGTTGTATCATGAGCTGTTGCATGTGTCTGCAGCTGAAGAAGGGGAAAAATTGGAAAACCAATTTTATTTTGCCACCTTTGTATCATAGTTCCATTAGAAGAACACAACTACAGTACAGATGATCCTTGATATTTTTGACAAAAATTGTAGGCAATATAATTCTAGGAAAAGAGCAGGGTGGATTTTTTTCTAATAAAAAAAAAAGACCTCTTTGAGTCAGAACTACACTTCGACCATGTGCTAATAAAAAGAGCAAATGCAGCAGATAAATAGCTCCTGACAGTAAAGCTGGGATTCATTTGGTTATTTACACATTAAGTATGCAGTGTATAGTAGCAGAGGGATTCACTTCACTTCTCTTCGGTCCCCAGAAATTCACACTGAATTGGGCACTGGGGTGATGGGGTGGGAGGGGTGCACCTCATTTAACCACAGACCTTTAAAAATTAAGCATTCACTTTGAGCGAGGCATCAACAGAGAGAGTGTGTGACTTGCTGAGGTTCATTGACACCTCTGACAGCAACCTTAGCAAGGCACAAACCACCGCCTGGAGATTTTGCTCTCTTCCCATTGACCACTGAGACAGTCTAATCTTTAGACAGCTAAAATTAGTCTGGTCAAACATGCTATTTTGGGATCTCTTACTCTCTTTGGCTGTCCTTAAATAACCAAGTGACTATAAGAGCAGTAAAGCTTAGGCCTCACTTCTGCAAATGAAAATGCTGTAGCCACACAGAGTCCTAAAAAAGGGGAGGATATTCCCATACTGGAACAGATCTATTGAGAGCCACCAGCACTTGGTTAGTGCAGAGGAAAGGCTCTGTGGCCTTCAGAGACAGTTCTGATTGAAGTTACTGAGATGGAAAATAAAACAACCATGTGAGACTTACGCAGCCACTTGCACACTGTGGAAAGAAAAGAGAAAACAGTTGAGGATGTTTTTTGAATAATCCAGAACAACCCATGGGAAGAAATAGTCAAAAATTATGCAACGATTGTTACAATTGTATTATTTTTAATTAGCCATTTCCAAAAGGCCTGAACTGAAAATGAAATCAATTTGAAGGAAATATGCATACCTAAATTTATCCATCTGAGTTGGTACCTGGTCTAGTGTAGTTATCTAAGTTTTCTTTCTAATCAATGAAGATGGAAAGGTACTTTGAGAAGGTGGCTCCTCTCACTGATACTAGACACCCACATCAGAATGGGGTGAATGACTGTTTGGAGAGACCTGTCCTTCCTTTGTCACTACAAGAAACTAACTGGCCTGGAGTATAAGACCAACTCTTGGATGTTTAAAATTGGGCTAGAGAAAATCCATGCTTTGTGAACATTTTCTATATGACTTCATAGCACCTGGTCATCTCTTTTTAGCTTTTAACTAATTTAGAAAAAATGGAAAAAGAACAGAATTAAATTCAACAAATCACAATAAGAGTTTTGATATGCATGATTTTGCACAGTGGATCAACTGAATGCGTTGATGTGGGGATCTTTTACACCTTTAAGGTCAAAGTTTATGCAGCAAATTTCAGTTGTGAGGGATACCTCATCTCCAATACATATTTTATTAATATTTATTAGCACACTTGTCACATTTTGTATCACTGAATATACGGTATAGCTTTTCATTTGTTTTCCTAGAAGAGAGAAAATGAACCCCCTAGCTAGAGTCCTTTAAATGATTTTAAAATTCTTGTCTTATTTTAGAATATAGAACCATAGGAAATTGAGGACTATGATTAACATGGAGCAAAAATCTGTATCCAAAAATGTAGTTTTCACAAGAAATACCAGAGGCGTTAGTGTTGTGTTGGCAAGCGTGTCTGAAATGTCAAGTTACACCAACGAAGTGTGGTACCACTCAGTAGATAACAGTTTTTATTTCCCATGTATGAAATCCTGACTGTGATTTTTACTTAATTCAATAGACTTTTCCCACTAGCTTCAGGTGGATCAAGTTTCTACCTCCAAAGGATGCAGAAGCTTACATGGAAGAAAGTACTTCTGTTTTCATAAGAACATGATAAGAATTAAATACATCTATGTGAATTTGTAAGGAAGAACTTTCTTAACTCATTCTGCATAGGTCCATGCAGTTAAGGCTTATTTTCTCCTCTACCTTTCCTCATTGATGTAGGCACCACTGTGAAAGCAGCCAGACTAACTGTGGGTGATGGGGACCTGCATTTCCTCAAAAACACACGTCCTGCTCCTGAAAGACCACTGCTCAACGCAACAGCGATCTCCACACAAGACGATGTCCTGCCTAAGTTGCAGGCATATAGTCCTGATCTGCTCCACCGCTCCACAGCAGATCAGGGCTGAGTTGTTACCAGAGAGGGTATATAGATATACAGTATTTATTTAAAAGCTGAAAGCACAAGTTGAGTGTACACTGAGAGGCAATTGTGAAAATTAATGAATTATTTTAGTAATATCACATAAGAAGGGTCAAAGGGGAAGGAAGGCCCTCTTTTTAAAAATATTTACTAATGGAGGCCTGAGCAGATGCTCTGAAAGCAGCATAAACGCTTCTGAACATTTGCACTCTTTAATATTATTAATTTAGGTTCCTTTACTAGCACCAGCTGATATTTATGGATACACTTCCCTCCTCAGTAACCAGATAGTTGATTAGGGCATATTGTGCAAATCTCTCGCTGTTCTGAGTGACTGCATTAGCTTTCCTGTTGCTCAGTACAGCAAAGGTACAACCTCAAAAATATTGCAATGATCAGCTCATGTGTAATCTTTACCCGCTGCCATGCAGATGTGTAAGACCTGAGAATCTACACAGAGATTAATCATCTGAAAAAATCTCATGTCATAGGAGAAAGGAAGATGATCAGAATCACTAGTAAAACTGCAGTAAGTAATGAAATGGGTAGGCCAACAAACTATGAGATACAATATAACTCACACTCCTCTTATTATGGATTATGCAGACTGTCTCTTACATGTGCCTGTTTCCACACAGAAGGAGCTCTCGCCAAGAGCTCCAGACCGGCATCCAGTCGCTTTCTGGTAAATGACACAGTCTGCTTTTTTTTCCTCCAGCTCCCCTTATTATTCGAGCACCAGCTTCTTTGGGCTGCTTGATGTGTAAATCTGCTATATGTGAAGTACATCATACCACCCTGAGAAGTGACTGTTGTAACTGCTGTTCTGCGTAAGGCTATTGGAAACAGTTTCCTGCTATGTAAACCTCGCATGGGACTAGACGGCACACATGTAGGTGACCGTGGGTGGCATATTTCCTACAAAGCAGCTTCAGTGAAATCAGCTGAAGATACGTATAGCCATATGTGTAACTTTGAACAAATTTATGCATGAGCTATCCAATAGCACACTCTGTGGAATAAATCCTCTGTTTTACTCAGGAAATGTTTAAATTAGGAAAGATCTGTTGGAGATGTAGTGTATCTCTAAGACTGTAAGCAAATATATCCCACATGGCATCCATTTAAAATACAAAAAACATGTTTTGCAAGATCAAGCTTCCACAATTATGTATCTATATGTAACTCCATGCACACACAATCTTAGTTATGCATGCTCCCAAACTACTGATGCTCCTGAGCTTTCTGCATCTAAAGAGATACCTTCCTTTTTGCTTCACATTTCTGGTTTTATGTTATTTTACACTCCATCATCAGTGTAAATGTTAGAAGTCCAGGTAACCAAACACTTAGGCTCTGTTAAGAGTTACTGAAGAGAAACAGGCTTTTCCACAGTGTGATAGGAGAGCAGAGGGAGAGACATGGGACACTCCCGTCCCACCTACCCAAGCTGATGGAGGAGACCACCACCATAACATCTGCTGGCCGGAGAGCTCTTTACCCCACTGCCTCTGGGGTGAGGAGGCGTGGAAGGGTGAAACCATTTTGCTGCTTTGCTCAGGGCTTGAATTGCCTCCTAACCTCCCTTTGACTTTCTGAAGAGAGCAAATGTAGAGCAGCAGTGAAAGGAGGAAAATGTAGAGCACCAGTATCTGGCAGCTCCAGCGACTGAGGTGAGAACCAGATATGTGAACGCAAAATGTGTGTTGAGCCACACAAATCCTTTAACCTTGATGGGGTAAAGGGGATAGTTCACCCCAGGGAGCAGAAAGCTCTTGGCTTCCCCTTGGCTCCTCCTCTGAGCCTCCAGTGTGATAGACATCTCTCAGGTGGAGGGAGTCCTGTTCAGCAAAGAATGGAATGATGCTACACGTTTGTTCCCACTACATTGACAAATGGCTATTTAGAGGAAACACTATTTTGGTTGAAATCTGATCTGAGTCAGACTGGAAGGAACAAGCTGAACTGCTTTTTAGCCATCCCTCTATTTGTTTCTAAATGTATATATAAAAATGTCCGACTTACAGTCTTCTTCAAGAGTCACTTTGGCTTGGTCTCCCTGCTAGAGGTCACTAAAGTTAAAACAGAAACTTTCCCACTGAATCATTTAATGACTGCAAATTGGAGGTAATAGACTTGAAAACGTATTCTCATTTCTGCAATTCAAAACCCTTTATCTGTGCCATGTAGTCCTGCTAGAAAGAGCAAAATGGCCTTTTACAAAGACTATTTGCAGAATAGTAAGAAGTGTTAAGATGCCAGATGCATCTCATTATGAATTTTAACGAATAGATTCACACCTTGTCCTCCATTAAATAAATTACGTGGTCTTTTCCAAACTCTTATCTGGCAAATTTAAAATTTGTTTCTAAAAAGTAGATTCTAGGAGAGTTTAGGACTGTTCCTCCAGGACCCGGGCCCTGTGGTCTGGTCTGACAAAGAGGGAGAAAGAGTCACACTCACTCATGTGGCAACACCCACAGCTCCTCTCTGCCATCGAACACAGAGAGCACTGCCTGGAACATGATTAAAAGCGAGAGTCAGAAATCAAGATACTCTGGATTGCAATTAAAAGAGAAATAAATCATGCAATTTTCTTTTTGTCTCAGGAAGCAAAGAGCTGAATTCACCTTCATCATGCAGAAACCTCCAGAAAAAGAAAACAAATGTTACAGTGGATAGTGAAGCATATTCTGGTCCCATTATTGCAGCAAATGCAATCTCTTTCATAACCAGACCCTTTTGGATAATGGTTGGCGATATTCTTTCTACAACAGGCAAGTATCTGAGTGTCTGAGCCTGAACTCTTCCATGCCACTTCACCTCTGAGCAGGTTTGAAGCTTACAGGCTCCTTGAAGTTATAAGAAGGCATTGATTTCAGCGAGGGATGTTTGCAACACTGTACTCTGCAGGAGTGAAACTGAGGGGAGGAGAGAAGCTCCCCTTTCTCTGCATCCTGAAAGGAAGGATGTTGAATGCACTCGTTTCAAACTACTACTAATTGCAGAGTCTTAAAGTTGAAAATACGAGACATTAAGCTGCTTTGAATCAATGTAGTTTCACTGAAATCAGTGACTGCACAGTGCTTCAGAGAAGCAGAGGTCTTGGTCCTTCTCCGTTGCATAATAGTGTTTCAATTTTTCTCTATTTACGGGTAGTCAGAATCTATTGCTGTAGAAATAGAGAGCAGACAACCTCCCTGAGATAAGTTCCTTGGGCCCACGGTCAGAATTCCTCTTGTGAGTAAGAAAACTTGTGAAATTAATGGAATACACCCTTTTACTCTAACCCTTCCCCACTAGAAAGGTGGGCAGTTTGAAAGTTCTAAATGCAACTATACAAATTGCAAAATTTCACTAAATACTATGGTTAACAGCTTACAGCATATATCCAGGAAGAAAACACAGGCATAGCCTTTTCTTCCTGGAACAACCTGTATCCAGCCTTTTGCCTAACTTTCATTTCTCCAGTCTACCCAACTTCTGTATTTTGTACATTACATACAGCAAATATTTATATAATTTTATTCTTTATTCTTTTAAACCATAAACCCAGTGTCAATAGACTAATGAATGATGCTGAAGAAAACTCATGTCTTTGGCAGAAAACATCTGTATTAGGTCAAGGGGAAGAATTCAGGTATCTCATCAAAATCCTATGCATTTGTATATAAGTACAATATGTGTGTGTATATATAAAGGACATAAAGGAATAACTGGATTTAGTTTTAAATACAGCCCATTGCATGCAGGGACTATCTGATAACCAGACTTTGTCCACACACTATACATTTCCAGTTCTGTGTGTTTTGCCAAAGCATCTGACAAAATCTAGTACCTACTTTCCAGTTCAAAAGACAGAGCAAAAAATGTTGGGTTTGCTTGTTTATTTCAAAGGGGAACTATTAGAAATCAATTACTATGTTTTTCTGGGTCAAGCAAATACAGGTGAATTAGATGAACGGGAAACCAAGTGCAAGCACCAACTATCATTAAAGCACCACTAGTTAAGATACAGCAGATTTATGAGCTTTATTTTCTACCTTAGGCCTGTCATATTTTTTCACCTTTATGTTAGTTAATTGCAGAGTAACATAAATTAACTTTGGAACACAGCAAAAATGGGAACTTTATTTATGAATTTCTTGGATTTCTTTACCCCAAGCCAAACAACTAAATTGCTACTTAGCATAAATTATTTATTGGCCCTGGCTCAATACCATCCAACACCAGCCCCTGGAGGTCTGGGAGATATAAAAGATTTAAAGCATCTGTGCGACAGCATTGGTGCAGCCACAAAGCTATGTTTCTTTCCAGAAGGGTCCACTTTATTTTGTTGTAAATAAATAGAGCCTAAATTTCAGGGGAGGGCTGGGTAGCTTCTAGCAGGACTGTAGTGTTTTGCATATGTTAATTACCCACAGTTGCATGACAGAGAGACATACACTGTTTGCACAACTATTCTGGGGAGACCTGTTGACAGACAGATGCATTTTAATTTGCGCAGAATACATGAATGCTATCATTTTCTATCACTTTGTTTTATGTATATATATGTATAAATAAATTACAAAGTGATCATATATACATATAGTCGCTTCCTAATCTATCTTTCTCATCTTTATCTATATACCTCTACATACATATAAGGAAATGATGAATAAAGGTGGGGTTAACTTGCAAAAGGGCGTATGCTATTCAGTATGTATTCACATGTGAAGCTAATCTCTAACTTTAGTCTGGCAAATATGTCCAAATAACACCCCAATCTAGGCTGTTGTCTGCAAACTGTAGCTGATGCTGTCCTGCATGGCTCCCATGAGCTTGCTCTCCACTGATGCACTGAGCACGTCTGAAAGTAAATCCATGATGGGCGTATTGGCTTGGCTCTTCCCCCTTTAGGGTCATTCTCCATCATGCTCTCCTCAAATTCTTTCCCACCACCTTTGGTAACGGCAGACGCTTGCACAGGACAAGATGCAGGACCCTGGTACGCCGGTGCCTCTCTCCAAAGAGAGAGTCCCTAAATGATGGAGCTGCAAATGAATACGTAGGTCATAACTCAAGCTCTGAGGGACCCCGCACATCTGCACACTGATTCTTGACCATACAGCTGAGCACTTCTGAAAGTAAGTATACAGCATATATTTTGTTTGTTCCGTAGAACTGGCTTCTACAATACTTAAGTGGACAATTTACTCTGTCTCCTGTTATTTTTGCAAAAAATTGTCTTATTTCTCTGTCAAAATGTCAAAATGAGGTAGAGTAAAAATTTATTTAAAGTTTTAGAAGGACTTGGAAAGACTTCTAGAATTATAAAAGCCCTTTCGCTTCATTAAAATGTCCTATTTTGTTGCTTTTGTGGTGACTGTCTCCTGGGTAGTTGGTTCTGGCAGTGGGTAATCCTACTATCTAACAAGGAAAGAGCAGCTGCAGCAACATCAGTACAACAGTCTGTAATGACAGCCCTGATCTCATACACGTACCCGTATGCTTAGCTCTGCATTCCTTGGCCGGTCCTGTTGGTTTGATAGGGAGTCCTGTTTTCAGGACTGGAGCTCAGGTAGCATGTGCATAGTAGAGTCTCTGTATCACTGGGCATGAATTGACAAGGCTGTTTTAATACTTAAGAACAACAAAGGAAAAGTTTAAACTGCCTTCTTAATTCTTTTGTATAGGCTTTAAAAGTATATTCATTTTCAGTTTCATTGGCACTTAGAGAAACTGAAAAGTGCTCTGAGCAGCCTGCAAGAAAGCAGAAAAATATTTACTTCTCTCAACATCCTAAAGCCAACACATACAGAACTGATGAGGGATGAGGAATGATGAAACAGGACTGTGAGGTGATTCATGACTTGTTGCAAAGCAGAGGAGAAGAGCTGGGACGAGCAGATAGTTTCCTGTTTCCCAGCCCATTGCCCTAACCAGTAGAACGGGTATCCCATCAAAAAGATAGCTAAAATCCTGAAAGATTGTAATAATTTTTAAATACAAACCCACTGCTGCCTTCTCTCCATTGACTCGTCCAGGAACTGTAAAGGATCATGGGCAATTATTGTGCAGAGAATTATTTTCAAATAGTTAACAGACACGAAGAGTGAGAAGTTCTAGTGGTCTGAAGGCATGGACGTATTTACCTGGAAATGGGCCTGGACCTGATTCCGTGGTTGTCATCATGGAGACCAAGGAGACCAGTCATGACATGCAGTAAGCAGCTATCATCTGGGCACACAAATAAAATTTGGGCAGGTTGACCCCCAAGTACCATTAACAGAGGTACACACCACTTAAACTTCTACATCGTCTTCTGAGAGCTTGTTTGGCATTTACAATATTAGTAGTGGGAAAGAAACACAACTCCCAAAATCCTGAGAATTTAAACGCAAATTGAAATATCAGATGAATAGTTTTTTATTGATGTGACTATTGCATTTCTCAATAAATAGCTTATACTACAGGAGCTATAGAGATAATCAAATTATAAAAATAGTCAGGAGCAAAAAAGCAATTATGCAGGGGTGAAAATGCTGTTTTTGAGGCATATCCAGAAAATCCATAATCATCAATAAGGTTTGGCCGATGTGCATTCAATAAAGCCTTTGTATGAACTCACAATGATTTCATGCAAATAATGATTTCTTACATACAAATTTTTCTCCTTCATCTTTCTCCTCTTGCTTTGACAGTATGTTTTTTAATCACATCCACTTTACTGAGTTTAATTAATCAACCTGAGTCTCTGAAGAGTCGATTTTATAAAAGCTCTGCAGCGCTGTAGAGGCACTGCTTGTTTTCTCTCGGTGCTCATTCAGAAAGGAAGACCTCTAAACCCTATCTGGGGCTATTCACACTTACTGATTCCCCATTGGTAATTCAGCTCAGAGTTTGGCATCACCGCTCAGGAGGTCTGCCAAGGAACTACATCTCCTGCTTCTGTGTTCAACACAATTTGCTCCTTGCTGGGTGTTCGGGATCTGAAAGTCCTGCTCTCAGTATGCCAAGTGTTTTGTTGCTAGTCATGTTCAACGCAATCCTTTATGACAGCAAAGTCAAGGAAAATCTTCCCTGCGTTTTTAAGTACACTCTTTAAACAACCTTAAAGGTTTTCCCGTATATCCTTCAAGACCTTGCTTTTGATCCACATCAAAACTAATCTGTCCAGGCTCTGCTTCCTTGTTTATGAAGAAGGAATATAGAAGGCCATTCACGATCTGGCATCATTCAGTACTGAACCGTTAAAAAAATGGGCTCAGACGAAGCCTTTCTAGTGGTGACCTAAATAAAGGAAGCTTGCGATGAATCAGGAAACTTCTTCCCTTGATGACTATGCTCTTACTATGTATTTGTTTAGAGGCATTCGGTTTATCTTGTTGCTTACATTTTTAACAACAACCTTTGCTCACATATAATTAAAATTACGATTTGCAAGTGAAAAAATCAAAATAGCACCAAGTCTGAAATAAACTAAGATATATAAAACCATCTCTGAGCTCTGTTTTGTGTTGCTGTTGACAGTTTTTCTCTCTCTGTACCGACATGAAAAATACCCCGATACTTCAATGCAAGCTGTCACGCGGAATCCTCAGCTGCCAGTATCCAGCGTATTTGGAGAGTATGAGAAAAAAACTGTCAGTGCCAACAGATTCCCTAATAAAAATAATAATGAAGTCTTGAGAACTGTCAGACCTTCAATTATGCAGATATGACAGTGGCGCCACATTTGCAAAAATCCAACCTTGCTACCGGAGGGCACGAAAAGGCCAATCAAGCTTCGGCAGAGCTAGACACGGTCAGGCACAGTATTTTTGTTCTCTCTTGTACCGGCCAGCCATGTCTTCAGAAAGTTCAGCTTTAACTCTGGGATCAGCTTTGCTGACATAAAGAACCAAATAAGTTAAACATAAATGAATACTAATCCTGACACCGCCCCCCTCCCCCCCCAGAAAAAAAAAGCATAGTGAAACGCTCAGTATTAGTCTTGCAGCACTCCTTGGATGAGGGCTCTCGGTGACATTAAATCAAGCAGCTAGCTAGAAACCAGGTAAAGCCAGCGGAAAAATATGATCTATTCTTCTACGCTGTCTCTAAAAACTGCAGGTCGGGTGCTACTTTTGTTAGGAAAATAACATTAGGAGGACATTTGTATAGAGCCTATCATTGCCTTGATAAGACTGACACTGAAACTAGTAATCAGTGAAATTGGAGGCATCATATTTCTTGTTTGAAAAAGAGCGAGGTATTGGCACAAAGGAAGAATCCATCTCAATTTGTTCCGGTATTTCCTGATTGAGATCTATCAAAATGGTATCTCTTACTTAGTCATAACTTAGGTGTAGCTTTCAGAGAAAGCTGCTGTCACAGTCAGAGATAAGGCATAATTATCGACAACTGGTAGAGCTCAATCTTTCTCTTTATGCTTAACAAATAAAAATAGATTCACTTTCTCATTGGTTAAATAAATGGCACCTATTAAAGCATGAAACCTGAAATACTCTCTTGTGATGTTACAGTTTCCACCTGAGCACTAACTCAGCGTGTTCTTCTGTAACTGTATGAGTCCAGTAAAAGAGGGATCAAATACAGTCTCGTTTTGCCCATTGTTCGTAGAAAACCAAGAGGTGACAATCCCCCCACACCCAAGATCTTCCCGCAAGTGAATGGGTTTGTGAGTTTCCCAAAATGATCACCCTGAAGAGAAAAACTGAAGGGCTGAGGGAGCCAACAATGACACGTTTCTCCCTGCACACACCTGGAGCTGCTGGACCTGAGCAGGTCTCCCTGTACAGCCCGCCTGTGATGTGTCCCTGGTGCCAAGGGACAAGTTAACTGATGGCATCTGTGGGCTACCTAGAGTCAAGAAAAGGCCACAGCATGTTTTGCTTCTTCACGTCATGGTACACAGGAAGGCGGCTTGACTCTTTTTCTTGTAACATCCCGAGCCACGGATAAGATACTAAAAAGGAGTGAGAAATCGCTCCAGCCAGACATACCTTCCTTTAAAAAAACACAATTACTTTTCACAGTGATACAATGTGACAGAGTTTCTGATTGTTCCTTCTCCCTCTCCTCAACAAGATACACACTTGTGGTACTTGGTACACAATAAGGATTTCTCTGGAGGGAAAATGTAGCGCTGATAGGAGTGCTGCGGTTCAATCCTCCTTTTCTTTCTTTCTTTCCCTTCTCCTTTCCCCAGCCCCCTCCTGCCTCTTTGCCCACCCTCCAGGCTCTTACGGGAGTTTCCAGGTAACTAAAGGCTTGTAAAGCCAGCGCATCGGACGACAGACCAGACAACTGCAACATTTAGGAGTGAGTGACATTTCACTTCTTTAACTCTCCCTCCTCCCGAGTCTCTCACAAAAAGGCTCCAAGCCATTCTTCACGTTATATATAGTTCTATTACTTTTTTGGTTAGGAATTTGTAATATTTTATATTGTAGCAGGCATGTGTCAATGAATCACTCTGTATCTGTATCTCCTGGCTGTAGAATTATGGCTCACTCAAAACCATTGAACAGAGGAGCAGTAATCATGGGTTTATTTTATTGATTTGGGACAAGAAGAGTAAGCATGGCATCCTTATATACAGCAGAAATTTCACTGCACCAGATGTTTCCATTTTTAAAGTGTATATTCAGTGAGACGTGAGTTTTGCTAAAGAAGTGTACCTTTTTTTCTTTTTTCTTTGGTGTTACAGCTGTGGGCAATGTGGTTGTGCCAGCACACTGCAGAGGTGACCATAATGGCTTAGAAGGTCTCAGACAAGCTCGTGACGTCTAAAGCTAAGGGCTCCCTGGGAGGAACTAAGTTTGGGATGGTGGAACCCCGTCTTGTCAGGCACTGCTGGATGCTCTTCACATGGAATGAACGTTTCAGCCTCAGTGGTGAAGCAAGTGCTCGACAGCTCAGATGGACTGGGAGCTGTGTCGGGATGAATTGTCTCTACTCTAGATGATCTCTTGGGTGCTGAGGTGGAAGATGAGGCTCAAGCGCCAACCCACCAACCCCACTCCTCCCCTGCAGGGCTGAGACACATGGAGTATTGTGGGACGGTTTCGCCCCATCAGCGAAGGCATTTGATGCAATTCATTTTGGGGAATTCTGAATAATTTCACGGAAGGCACAGATCTGAGAGGTTTGACTAAGGGCAACGACTGCCCAGACAACTCTGCTGTGGTTGGGACAGACCCACCCTAGTGCCAGATGGATGAGTTCAGGCAAGAGAAGAGTGTGAGGAGCTCTTCACATGTGACTGGGTTAGTGTACCATCCTGGCACAGAGCTCCTCGCTTTGATCAGCAGGGTTGCACCGTGCCCTGGGCGACCTCAGGGAGCCTCCTTCCCCCCACTCCTCCCCACCTTGCATTGACCCAACAAGTCTGGTTTTCTCACGCTGTCCCCAGTGCACAGAGCTGCCCTGCGGCCACCGTGTTCCCCTCCCTGACAACATCGACGGTCTTCCCTCCTGCTGCCTGCAGACCCACGAGATGTTTCAGAGTAAGTTATAGAATAGTTGTAGGTGAGAAAAAGTCTGTATCTCAGTAACGCAGAGGGAACTGAAAGTGCTAAGGAAGGGGACTGTTAATTTAGTAGATGCCCTGACACAGGCCCTCTCTGGGAAGGATGTCCTCATCCACCCTAGGGGTGACTTTGCCAACAGATCTCTCTGTCCTCAGGGGAGCAGAGGAGGACTCAAGCACCTGCTCTCTGTGTTTTCTCTACTATCGCAATGATCAAGAAGGAAATCATTAGACAGACCAGACTTCCAGCTCCCATTATTTTTAACAGGCGTTGGCACATCTAATTTGAAATGCACAATGCAAATATTTACCTTCAAGTGTCAAAGGAGACTGTAAAGATCTTTATGGATCTTCACACTTCAAGGACTTAATTCATTAAAAATAATTATACATATGTGGGGATTACTTCCACAGTGGAGCTGAGATATGCAATCAGTTGCCAAGTAAGGGAAGTACAACATGCACGCTATACGTCTGTGTGTCAGCTTTTATGTGAGAGAGGAGGGCTCTCGTACGTTGGAACATATGTGTGTAAACAGGGCTGAGAGGAGATCTCGCTGGAATTCACCGCTGAATAAATTAGAGAAAGTCGCTGTGTGGCTCTGGAGACTCCCAATGCTGCAGACAAGCTCTTTTGTGCTTGCCCACCTCCTTCACCTCAGCCTGAATACTCCGCATGCCTCTTCATTTTAGAATGAGAGCAGTTTTAGAAAGAAAAATATTAGAAGTTGGCTTTGATTTTCTTTGCCCCTCAGAGATTTCGAGGTGTCCAGCAATTTGTTTCCAACGGTGCCGGTTTTACAAGATTGAGGCTTTTAGCCTCAAATTTTGATTTATTCTGCGAGAACAGACACACAGAACTTTCCCATCCCTGATCCGTGCCGGGTGTTTAAGGGGCAGATGCTGCTATTTTGAGCAGGTAACTGGAAAAAAATTTACTGCTGAAGTCAACGGCCGAGAGGAGGCAGTCAATTAAGTTCTCAGACACTAATAATCTGTTCTTACTTGTAAATCATGGTGACTCTGTTTTAAGTGCTTGGAAAACTTCAAGCATGAATCATGTAATAACAAGTGCCTTCTTTTTCAGAAAATAATGTTAATAATTTAGCTGTCTGCTTACCGCAAGGAGCATCTATTGAACTGTCCTACTCGTATGCCACCCCCACCCCAAACTGCGAGAGTATCTCAGCGCTCATCACACGCGCTAAAAAGTAGCGGGGAAAGAACGTCTCTCCGTTCTCTCTGCTCGTGCTTGAGGTGCGGTGGTTTTGAAGAACGGCTGTCATAAGCAGGAACTTATTCCTCCTTGTGAAGAATCCCACGGCCATTTACCTTGTCTCACCTCGGAGGATGTTCACACCTAGGCTCAGCCCCTGCAAAAGTCCTGCTGGCCGCGCTCGCCAGCCTTCCAGCATTGTCACGGTCCCTGCATCCCGGAGGCTCAGTCGCCCATGGGGACCACGCTCAGGAAGGGAGGAAAGAGCCTTTGGGGGATCAGGACAGAGACAGGGAGATCTTGCAGTATTATAGCCTATTTTCTTAGTGCTATGTATTACCTGTGCTCAACAGGGAGACAGCTCCGGGAGCAGAGTCTGAGGACAAAACGGGCACAGCAACACGTGCTACTTAGTGGATTTTCAGCTCAATTTGCACCAGTTGGTGAAGCCCTGAGACTTCGTCAATTTAGTCCACTTTTTAGATAATGGATCTTATCTGTCTTCATAGAACAAGTTTGCACTTCATAAAATGTTATAGAATTTCACTGGCTCTACTTGACACAACCCAGCTGCCGTTGCTGGTAATGAAAGTTTTATGGCATATGAAGCGCATTAGGGCATTAGTGGGAATCTGTTGCAACATCAGACATTTGCCTTTGACATCAGAAAGGTGGTAAACTAATGATGAAATGTGCTCCGAGGGTACATCTGGTTTAATAGTGCCTATTACATTTGACACAGACAGGCATGAAGCATGTTATCTTGCATTTTTGCAAATAATATTTATTCCACAAAGAAGTTCACACACGCAGAATAAATAGCACCTTCCTGGTGAAAGCATATAATTAGCTGAAATCCAAGAAGTGACAAATATTTGCTTTGCCTGAAAGTTGCTGGATGAGACTCTCAAGTTTGAAGTATTTCAGAGACAGAAACGGCAGCCTTCATCCTAAGTACTTGGTGCCGCTAAGTACTAAGTGACACAGGTTGCAGGTTTAGATTTCTAGCTAATGTGGAAATCACGCACCCTGTTTCATCTCTCCCCTCTGTTCTCCGTTCCATTTTTGCCCTCTTAGAGCTCTTCACACCTCCATCCTTATGGGTAATTCAGGGAAACTGTCGCACCTTCCAAGTGTCACAGACTAAAGCCCACCAGCTGTTCTTGAAGCTGCCTGAAAATGTTTCTTTTGGAAAAAAAAAAAGAAAAAAGGCTTTGCTGTTGCAACTGAATTAACTTGTATTTCATTAAGTTCGGTCTACATTGTTCTTTTTGTTTATCCGGGAAAAAAAAAAGACAGCTTCCCATTCCAACACTCGCAATAGCGTGAGTTTTTCATTTTGAAATAACTTTCGTTATGAAATGTTTAAATGTATCAAAGTAAAATGCATCGTGACCCCAAATATCTATGAAAAATCCATCGCCTACTGATATGATCTGATAAACCCCAGCAGATTAATTACTCTTGGTCATGTGACTTTTCAAGCCCTAAACATGGCTGAAGGGGTTTTTCTTTTTGTAGTGCAAGCCTGTATTTTCATGTATTTATATAAAATATATAACATATAGGGGAATTTGTTACACGGTAGCATTTACCACTAGTATGATTATTTTACCCAAAGTATGAAAATCTCCATTCCACCAAGAGCTATAAGGCTATTTTCATAATGAGAATAATTCAATGTATTTTTTCATCCATTAATTCAAAACTGCTCCTTTTCAATTGCTTTAAAGTAATTTGTACAGTAATTCAAAAAAATAGTATGAAAATAACCTTTATTTCCCTTTTAAGTCAGAGGGTACCACATACACACTGAGTAATCTAGACCAAAATTTTGTCTAAGATGTGGACTACAATGTCTTTAAATAGACCGTATGCTTCCTCTTCTCTTGTACAAAAATGGAAAAAAGAGAGGAGCTTCCCCCCAAGATGCTCAGCATTGACTGAGCTGTGCTTGTGCCCTGCTGCATCTTGAGGAGGTCTGACGTATGTCCACAGGGTTTCTAGTTCCGGACAAATGTCCAGACAACTGAATCATTTTATTCTAGTGTTAAAATGAGAAGAAATTAAACTTCCATAAAAACCCGTAACCGTATCAAACTCGAATATCTTTCCTCCCCCTGCTCCGTTTATGCAAATACATTTATAATGTTTCATAAACCAGCAGCGTAGCAGCTTAATGTTTAAAAATAAAACTTCTGCTGAGACATTAGCTTTAATTCATTTCAAAGTGCCCTTTTTTTTTCTTTTTTTTTTTTTTCTTTTTTTCCTGTGGATTTTGTGAATTAAGGTTATATTGTGTTGGGGTTGGGATTTTTCTTTTGCTGTGAATTTCTGTCCTCATTTGGCTTTGCAGGCAGCCCTTTCACAACGAGGAGCTGTTGCAGGTGAGGAGCACCCATGCCTCTGCCAGGCGGGAGCGTGTGTTTGATGAGGATGTTGACGGGTCAGAGGCTGTCACCATTCATCCTAAAAAGCTATTTCTGACTAACCGTCACAATAGAAACGCACTGTAATACGGCTACCAGGTTCAGTATTGATTTCCCGTCTAATATAATATCATGATTGTATATTACTTGTTTTTGCACTTTATTATTCCCTGGGATGTTAACTTTGAAGTTTTAAAAGCATTTAGTTCTACAGCTGCAATCCTTAACACCTCTGCAGACGTCTATGCATCACTTTGTCACCTTCCTCCCTCCCATGTGCTCAGCTCACCTGGTGCAGGGGAAAAGCCCTTCCTGCTCACTTCATCAGGAGATACCAACTCCTGAAACACCAAAACGTGGTTTTGAAAGCCCTATTAGAAAAGGGCTTCTTAAAAAAAAAAAAAAATTAAATAAGCAGCTGTCTCCCCTGAAACACCTTTGCAGGGTAGGAAGAGGAAGGTTCATTGGAGCGCCCTGTACTGGTGAGGACTTCAGGGGACTTGGCTTCAGTATTGGCTCTCAGAACGGGTCAAACACTCCCCGCTGGTCCCTCTCCCCTCCTGCCGTCTTGTGTCCACCTTGCCCCTCTGGACTTTGAGATCTTTGGGACGTTCTTCTGCTGAACGCTCCTATCCACCCATCACCTGGGTTCTCCTACAAGCTGCTGTAGATATCTATAGCAATCCAAGTCAATTAGAATATGAAAATGTTCAATTGAATTCTCCTTTGTTCCCTGATGATATTCAGGAGGGCAGCACATGGTACCTGCAGATGGATGGCAGCTAAACAGCCATTTAAAACTGAAAGCAGAAGTGGAAGTTTGTTTTCATTTGTCTTCTATCTCTCGTTTAGATACGGCAAAACATTTATTAATCCTCCTCCAAACCATATGCCATATGTCTAATGAGTGGTAGGTTAAGTTAATCATATAAAACCAACCAAGTATAGCAAAAAAACCATTGCGGAGTAGGTGAAAAAGCTAATACTCTAGATATGAGTTACTTAAATAAATGAAGGAGATGAAGAATATGCAGTGTCAGGCCCTCCAGGAAGTTCAAATAAATACTGAGTCAGCTAAAATTTTCCTGGGTACTTAAGGTGCTCTCGTGATAACTTTTGAACTGTTGGCTGTGACATCTTCATAGCTTTTGTGAAGGCTCATGCTGCATGTATTGCTGGCCCTGCTTTGTCAGGTTTAGGAATTATTCTTCATCCCTGGAAAGATGATGGAACAGCTCATTCTGGATATCCTCTCTAAGTATGTAGAGGAAGAAAAGGTTATCAGGAGTGGTCAACATGGATTTACCAAGGGGAAATCATGCTTGACCAATCTGATCACCTTCTGTGGTGGAATGACTGGCTGGGTGGATGAGGGGAGAGCAGTGGACATTGCCTACCTCAACTTCAGCAAGGTTTTTGACAGTGTCTCCCATAACATCCTCATAGGTAAGCCTAGGAAGCATGGGCTAGATGAGTGGACAATAAGGTGGATTGAGAACTGCTTGAATGGCAGTGCAGAGTCTTAGTTAGAGGCCTGTAACTAGTGGTGTTCCCCAGGGGTCAATACTGGGTCCAGTCTTGTTCAACATACTCATCAATGACCTGGATGCGGGGACAGAGTGTACTCTCAGCAAGTTTGCTGACAACACAAAACTGGGAGGAATGGCTGACACACCAGAAGGCTTTGCTGCCATACAGCAAGACCTGGACAGGCTGGAGAGTTGGGCAGAGAGAACCTCAGTGAAGTTCAACAAGGGCAAGGGTAGGGTCCTGCACCTGGGGAGGAATAACCCTGTGCACCAGTACAGGTTAGGGGTTGACCTGCTGGAAAGCAGCTCTGCAGAGAGGGACCTGGAACTCCTGGTGGACAACAGGTTGACCATGAGCCAGCAATGTGTCCTTGTGGCCAAGAAGGCCAATGGCATCTTGGGGTGCATTAAAAAGAGTGTGGACAGCAGGTCAAGGGAGGTCATCCTCCCCCTCTACTCTGCCCTGGTGAGGCCACATCTGGGGTACTGTGTCCAGTTCTGGGCTCCCCAGTTCAAGAAACTACTGGAGAGAGTCCAGCAGAGGGCTACAAAGATGGTCAAGGGAACGGAGCACCTCTCTTATGAGGAAAGGCTGAGAGATCTGGGCCTGTTTAGCCTGGAGAAGAGAACACTGAGAGGGGATCTCATCAAGGCTTATCAATATCTAAAAGGTGGGTGTCAAGAGGATGGGTCCAGACTCTTCTCAGTGGTGCCCAGTGACAGGACAAGAGGCAATGGACACAAACTGGAACACAGGAAATTCCATCTCAACATGAGGAAAAACTTCTTTGCTTTGAGGGTGCCAGAGCACTAGAACAGGCTGCCCAGAGAGATTGTGGAGTCTCCTTCCCCAGAGATATTCAAAACCTGCCTGGATGCATTCCTGTGCAACCTGCTGTAGGTGAACCTGCTTCGGCAGGGGGGTTGGACTAGATGATCTCCGGAGGTCCCTCCAACGTCTACCATTCTGTGATTCTGTGATTCTCAAGGCTTAGCAGATACAGATATCTATACAGGACTTTATTACACGATTGCTTTAGGCTGTAAGGAACCAGTGGGAAACTGAACCCAGAGGTTTCCCAGGCTCATCTGTGGGGTATCTGAATTACTGAATGAACCCATGCCTGAGTTTTCCAGACATCTTTTATTGAAGAAGTGACATGACTGCTCACAAACTGTGATAACACAGAACATCTGCACACTTAGCAAGGAAATGCTGGAGAAATTTGGGGTTTTTTTCACCATTTTCCCACTTTTATCAGGTTGTGGTATCTGTTATGATCTTCTTGCCTGGACAGCAAATGCTGACTGTGAAAAATGAGTGTTGACAAATTCTGTGCAAATTTTTGTGTGTCGTTCAGTGCCAAGTTATAACTTGCAACAGCTCTTCTATTCTCTAGAAATCAGCCTGCAATGCTTGCCAAACTGGAGCAGTTTTGTGGCTTGTGCAAAGAGGACTAGGAAGACACCATCATATTCATTTTACTTGAGCCCTAATTTGACCTAAAGATTTGATTTCTAGCTTCCATAAATTCAATACACTACTAAACCATTCCTCCAGCTAGGCCCTCGAGTCCTTTACTTGCTGGAAATTATGCTCCTATTTAATTATAAATATTTATAAAACCTCTGTGATCTTTAAAAATGTGAGAACTATCTCGGTGTTTATAATTGTTATAAAAAATATCCCAAACCCACTAATTGAATGAATCTTTCAAATGTGAGTAATTTTTTATTTGAATTCTACATCCTTATGTATTATGTAACAATTAGTAATGATATGATGGATAATTTTTTTGGAACAGTTCCTGATTCCATTACTCAACTACTCGATCGACCAGTAATTATGAATCATATCTTTAATTAGCTGCTGCTCTTCAGAAACATATGAAAGCCAAGGGCATAAAGTAATTGGCATAAAAGTTTTCCTAATTAATTTATCTGTCCATGTGAGTAACCAGGACTGGAGTCAGGGGAACATTTATAACTCCAGGAAGGCCAGCCCTAAAACCCAATGTCAAACGAGATTTATTTTTCTGAATTATAAAAAGAACAACAACAAGCCACAAAATTACATTATCCCCAACTCCAACAATGCAGCACATAATGCGTTGTTTGGAGATGAGCAAAAACTTCTTATTGATCCAATTCATTTTCATCGTATTCTCTAGTGGGTCTTTCAAATCTCTCTGGCTATTTCCCTCATTCCACATAGTAACAGTAATCAAGCACATTAAGCAATTCATTAAACAACAGCCCCACTGACCACAGGGAGTATTACAGCTAACATTCATTAGGCAACCAGCAACTTTATTTAAGCAGAAGAGAGCTCGGGAGTGCAAGACTCAACTCTTTGTCTTTCGGGAGGAGCCGGTTGCCCACCTAGGCAGTGCTGCATCTGCTTTTCACAAACCATAAAACCTTTAAGCTGGCTGGCACAGACGGTGCCTTTTTCCAGGAGCCGCCTGGGAGGGAAGACAAAACGGAGTGTGTGCTGGTTTAATTCTCAGCCTGCCAAAGATTAAGTTAAAATCTGAGCTCATTGTTAAGTACGGGTTGTTAAGATTTATGCCTGATATAAAACTAAAACCTTACAGTATTGATATTTAGGTCCTATATTTTTCAGATCTGATTTCAAGAGGGCAAAAGTTGTAAAGCATCCAGCTTTGTTCATTTGAATATCCTGGCTTGCCTGGCACTTTGCAGTAAAAATGATATATATTGTCTTTCATAATAACAGAGGAAAGGCTGAAACAACAATGGGGAAAAAAGCCTTTCTACAAACAAAAATTAAAAAAGTGTTAGAAAAGTTTCACTAACATTTGGCCAATGTGCCTGTATGGTGTTTCTGTCCTAATTAACGAAGGATCTTAGCTTCACATTTGTTGCAAAGTCCCCGAAAAGGAGGTAATTCTTACAAGCAAATATACTGCTGTTCTCTTGCTTGCTTATTTATTTATTTCTTTTTTAAAGTCGGACCATATTACAGAAAGGAGGAGACAAAATTAGAAAATATTACTTAGCATTACTGTTTGTATAAGGGTTCCTACAGAAATCCGAGCTGTTTTCTTAAAAAATTGACACTCCTTAAACCAATGTTTAAGTAGCTATTTCCACAGTCTACTCAGTGATTCTGCAAAATGAGTATATATGCACAAGGCTAAATAAACCCACCTTCCCCTTCCATAGTGTTATTATTTTCTATTACTCCTATGAAAGCATAACCAAGTTTGGCACCGTTACTATTAAATCATACAACGCTTGAAATGACTCGGCTTCTTGTACGGTGTAACTTAGCATAACTCCCTTGATTTCAGAGGAACTAGATAAACTGAGAAGCTGATTCATTTCGTCACGGCCCTATTCTGGCTTCAGAAGCCTCCACCACGGCATTCATGTTACTCCCTATTGCCGGTACAGAAATTATTAAGAGTATTAAAAAGAATTAATGGCATTACTGATTACTGACACTTATAACTGGAGGGTAGAGTTAACCCTGCTATAATATGAAAATACATTTCTGGGGTGTTTTAATTATTTGAAACCTGATGATTAAACCTGCAAACCGACTTATGCAGAGTAACTTTTCCTGCTAGGACACCAGCTTTCTTTCTAAACCTTGTATCTCACTGCCAAAATACCAGATTTGTTCTTTCTACCTCATACGTATTGATTAAGCATTTGAGATGGTGCCATCAGTAAATAAAAAAAAAAAAAATTAAAAAAAATCCCCATTTTACTCAGTACTCTGTAGCAGCAAGTATAAAACCAGAGCGCGTGGCCAATCTGACAGAGTGGTGCAGTGCGAGGCCCTGTGGAAACCTGGGCTCAAGGCTCGCTTCGGTCTTGCTTTCTGGGCTGTCGTGGCCAGAAACATGGGAAGAAGTAGGAGGGTCCTTGCCAGAAACGTGGTGTTTGTCCTCTCTGGATGGACCTGTCCCTGGGGGGCAGGAGTCTCCCACTGAGGAGAAACGACAGGGCAAATGTATTGCCCTACATTAAGGAAGACGGAGCTTGACAAGGGATGGGGCTTAATCCCAGAAGGCAGCTGGGGAGGTCACTTGAACCCTGCTTGTAGGGAAGGGTGGGAAGAGGCAGATAGGTGGTGGGCCAAAATGCTGGTATGAAGATGAGCTCCAACAAGCGGTGGGGGCTGACAGGAGAGGACCAAACTCAAATACAGGCCATCAGGCCCCACTGCCTCCTGTGCCCCGCTGGTCACAAGCACTATCGTTCATAAGGAACCATCAGAAAATAGGACATTTATCTCACTCAGACAACGTGACAGCCTTGTGAGCAGAATGCGTTTGGTTGTATGACTAAATATTTTGGGATAACATGAACCCTGGGTCCACGTTTCTGGCCAGGCAATTCAGAGCTCATACAATAGCCGAAGCTCTAACCTTGTTACCAGTTTTAAAGGGCAAAGAGGGTATTGTGCTCTTTCACGACACAAAGCCTGTGATTTCAACTCTGTCAAACTACCCTAGGAAAACAGAGCTAGTGACTTATTTTATTAGTAATAGAAAGTATTACAAAAACTGTATCTAACATATACAGCTGACTGCTTGTATTTCCTGTACTCGGTTCCAATACGGGCACATAAATGCATTTGTACTAAGGCGGAGAGTTTATTATATATGATGAATGGCACTGAAATACCAGTTTTATCCTTCCTTTAAAAACAGGGGCCATAACTCATGACAGGTGCAGCCTCCAGATGCCAACAGTGCTATTGGTTTCAGGGCCAGGACCAGGAAGACACAGATAATTTTGCTAATTCCTTCCATTATATTATTATATTCTTACCTGCAGTGTGAGACTGCTTATCATGGAATCATTAGAGTGAAAATGCACGTTTAACGTTATATTACCAAAAATTAAATGTGTGCTGCAACTCTAGCACCTTTCAAACATTATACATTATATGCTGAACTCCAAGAGAATGTGAAGTGTTTGCTTTATTTTTATTTATTTTCGGTACCTGGAATGTTTGAAGACCATCTTTTTATGTTGGGAACTTTTAGAGGTCTCCATCATCATAATATCTGGGCATGGAGGTCCTTGTAACATATAGACTTTCATGACAAAGGACCACTGAGCACCTCCATGGGCCCTGGAACGTTCGTGGCTCCTTCTTTCTGCTCTAGTTCCTTCTGATTTTAGCCCCCTAGATGGGGACTACTTAGCTGTTACCGCATAGTAACAACTGCTGTAGTAATGGAGGGGAGTTGTTGCTTCATTTATTAATACTGCAGGACCATTGGGGAACTTGTTCTGCACTCCTCTACAACCTCGATTACACCTCCCAGAATTAGGATAATACTGTATTTCCTGCTTTATAGGTGAGATGAGGCACAGAAAGGAATTTACTTGTCCAGACTTCCCATAAGGAAACTGTAACGGTGCAGGGATGCAAACCAGGGTCACACAAGCCCCTGGTAAATGCTGTAATCACTGGACCAGTGGGCATTTAATAGCTTTCAAATCGTCTTTTTTCTTATTCTGTTTTTCCACCACTTTTAATTACCTCATTGATTTCAAAGAGCTCCCACTGCCTTTTGGAAAACCTTGAAAGGCATTAATTTTTAGAAACAATTCTGCTGATATGTAGTTTACCTTATATAGCTTTCTTCCTTTCTTATTATGCAAATGCCTTTGGAAGAGAATAAGTGTACTTCTGAAGAATTGCCCTGCTAATACTGCTTATTTGTGTCTGAAACCATTCTCATCTTGCTCTTGTAAACACAAGCAGCAACTATAGAACATGTGGGAGAGGAGACTATGAATCAAGTTCACATTTTCCTTAAATATTTTGTGAAGGCGCCTTGAGAATACTGAGAGTTTGCAGTTCTACCTTATCTGAGGCTCGGATTTTATTTTCACTGAGTTTTTACAAAAACGGCCTCTGTAAGAAAAGATTTGGCTGCATTAGAATTGCACTCTCCTGCTGATCTCTGGTATGACAGATGGGATCAACTGAGCTGCTTTAAATGACAGTCACCGCAGGAGGACAGAAAGGGAAGGGGACTTGCCATTACTTACAGCCCATCAAAACACAAGTCTGACTTTATTAAGATCTTCACGGTGTCCAACACAACATTCACACAAGCCATCCAACAAAACACAAGCTAAATCACTATGTGGCAAGAACAAACTGGTTGAAGACTTCTGTTTCGAGAACGGTCACCAGCATCCTTCTGCCCAGAGAAGATGCAGGTGGGCCTTGCAGCGCATGATGCAGAGGCCACACATGGTTTGAGAGGAGGCTGGTCTCTTCATCATGCCCACGGTGGAGGAGAACGTAAAACTTAGAAGGTGGATGAGTGTGGGAGGGGTAGCAAACATCAGAAGAGGACAGGGTTCAGGAAAATACCAGAAACTGTGTGCTCGCTTCTACACCCATCTTCTGCCTCCCTTAGAGCTTCTTGACCTCAATTTCCTTTGAATTGCTCTTCATCCCTTTCCTCTCTGCTCTCCCCAAACACAGATGGTAAATAGAAATTAGCCATGCAGGTAAGATGGGTAATCAAAGTTGCCCTGGTTGCATCCCAGTGCAAGGGTTGAGAGAGCAAATCTCTAGAAGACTTTAATGTTCCTACAGTGTTTTCAAGCCATCTTTACATTCATTCTGATTACGTCATCCACTTTGGTTCCCCTCTCCTTACTCTGTCTTACCCATAGAGGTTTAAACTCTCGAGCCAGAAACTGTCACTGTGTTTGTACAGTGCCCAGTACAGCAGGGTCTTGTGCTTGGCTGATCTCCAGGTACAAGTGTATAAATCCAATCAATAATAAAGTACGGTTCAACTACAGTTGGTATGCACACAGGCAGTGTAATTTAATTTTTTTTCATAACATTTAAAAATGCTTAAACCTATACTATGAACAATTTCATTGTCAGACGCCACACCACTAAGCCTCCCTCACAAACTCTTAGAGTTTCAAAGGTACTTAGGTGCCCAATTCGCCTTTCATTTCATCAGATACCTTTGAGGAAACGAAGTTAAATTTCTACGATCTACAATTTATATCCAAGATCCAATCTCTACATCACACCTAGATCTCACCTGAGCCCTTCCCCTGACATGTGTAATTTTGCCCTTGCAGCAGACTTCCAGCTCTGGATTTGCAAGTGGGCCACAAAAGTGAACACACGCGAATGCAGTTATCCTACAGGACTGAAGCCAAGTTAAATATTTTTTTTTTTTAAATGCATTCTGATGTCATGGATGGGAACTTAGGCTGTTCTCCCACAGATGTGGCCTCCTTCAGTCTCGAGTCACATGTCTAAATCATCAGCTGCTCAATGTGTGATCAGCAGACTAGGACATCTGCTTCTTTCTAGGGGTATCTGGGGCCTTGTTGAATACGGTTGCAAGGTGTTGTCAGAGAAGATGCTAAGGTACAACCTGTGCACAGAAACTTGGCACAGAGATCACGGTGAAATCCCCACTCTGACACTTTAAACTCCTCCATGCCACATCCGTGGCTTACAGACTACCTTTAAAATTTTAGGTCTCTACCATCTTTCAGTAAAATGTGAGTTATAATCAACTAGAAATGAAACATTTTGCCACTTCAATTTTAAAACCATCACAGCAACCTTCTTTCTGTCTACTAAGATGCTACATTTGCCTTGTACCTTTTGGAAAAGAAGATCCAAATGCATGGAAATTAAAGGAAGCGACTAACTCAATTAAGTTGGGATAACAATTTATCAGGACTATTTAGTTCTCTGCAACACTTTATTAGTAATAAGTATACATAAAACAGTGTTCTATATTCTCCAGCAGTAAGAAAACATGAAAACAAATTGTAAATATGTCATCAGTGAAATGCAAGTATAGAATATCAGCAGCTTATATCTTCTTTTTCTTTACCCCATTAAAAAAGGTTTGATGAGCGTAACTGTGGTTTTGCCAATTTTCCTTATACTTTTCTTTAAATTTATGGAAGTATATTGTTTTGGTACTTTTTACTATCTGTTTGAAAAACACTGGAGCAAGAGGAGTACTTACTATAGCACTATATTTCTATATCACCCTGTATTAAACACATATTTTCTGCACATTTCCTTATGTTGGACTGACAAACACTCACACAAATCAACCCAGACAGTTCCGCGTAAATAACCTGATACCAAACTCTTCCTAATTAGAAAGTAATACGTTGTTTTCCATAAAGATATGTAATTAGAGGGGGTTTTTTTTGCATGAAAGCTTGGAAAGTTTGATGGCTTTTTCAAAGCTTTACCAGTTGGATCTAGGAATAATTTAATCCCGACTGCAGCAGGAACGGTGTGCAAAGTGAGGCTAGATGCACAAAAACCTTCTTGTCTAAGGTCATCCTGGACTTTTATCCAGGATCTGGGTGCACTGGCAGATTTAGGCTATTTTGAGGGTTCCTGCTGCAGCACAGCGTGGGAGCCAGCAGGCGCGGGGAGATGGTACCCCAGCAGAAGCTGATGTTCCTGCACCCCCGGCTCTCCCCTGAGAAACCTGGAGCAGAGCAGAGGACAGACTGGGCAGCGCTCTCAGCTGAGCCATTCGAACCCAACCCCAGCCCTGAGATTCAGTGCTAAACATTTACGTAAAAAAGAAAATAATCCCAGGTGAGACACATGCCCAGTGCCGCAATTCAATAAAGACTTCCTCTCTGAAAGCTTTACTTTCCTTTGCAGCCGCTCCACACATCATTATTTGGCACATGCTTTAGATCTTGAAAGTGTATATGTGTCAGTTTTGTTCCTTTCAGCCAGTTCTTATTCTTCCCCTGCCCTTAACACTTCCCCCCAGCCGCTCTTCTACCTCTCCCACCCACATTCACCAACTCCTCCTCCTCTCCCCCACCTCTGGCATTACAGAACCACTGCCTGAAACTATATAAAACCCTTGGCCTCAAACCAGAGAAGACCTAAATGCAGGAAAGTAAGGATAAATTAAAGTGACAGGGTCTCAGCAGTGGAAATTAGTGCAACTCTTCTAATTGCATGTCTAGCCTGAATGATGGGATACTTAATTCTTACACATCCCAGACAATTGCTTTATACTAACATGAGCTCTGGGAAAAAGGCAGATTCCAGAGACATATGGAGCAGTAGATGGAGTGGAAAAATAAATCAGTTGTCCCAGCCACAGTGGAAAAAATGCTTTATCTGCACTGTTAATATAAGGTGTTGCCACCATTAAACAAAACTGATAATGTCTCCTTCATCCATTCTTACTATAAAAACAGAACATTAAATAATTAAGTGGCAAAGTGGGCTTTAGGTTCTATTTCTTGTTACTTGAACAAGAAATGAGCTTTGGGTGAGGAGGTTACATTCCTCTAGTTAGTGGACACAGTCCTAAATACGGGATCCCGAGAGACACGGTCAGGGGAGCAGAATGCTCTACTCTACTTCTATAAGGACTGCTAATAAAAGGCTTCAAAACTAGCATGGGTTCTTATATCTATTTAACCTTTTGCCCCAAGAAGCAAAGAGCATCTGGTTAAGTGGAGAGTAAAAGCACAGCTACTTTTCATTATCGAGGCTTAGAGCCAGACTATGTGGAAGCCTGAGCTGCCAAGCCTGGGTTAAATGCTTGTTGCCTTCACTGCCTGAGGCCATCTAGCGTGTTTAGAAATGATTAAGTACTGCAGCCTAGAAAGGACCTGTCCTGAGCGTTCATCTCTGACTTCCAGCAGAAAAGAGAGCCTGGCAATGACAGAGGCAGATGGATGAGTCTCATTAGTATGGCGAAGCAGCGAACCAGACTGCCTTCACAGAGCTGTCCAAAAAAAAAGAGAGCAAATTAAAATAGGAGCTGAGAAAACCAATGAGCAAGCGTTTTAACTCTCTGATACCTGGATTCGTCTCCAGCAGGTTAGGCAGCTGGCTGTCCTTCCCAAGAACCTCTGATCCATAAGCAGGTGACGAGCGCTTGGTAGGCACAGAAATTTCCACCTGTCCGTATTTTACTGTTGCATCTGTTTTTTGGCGAGCTTTGGAAAAATGTAGGATGCTTATACATACTATACCTCACGCACACATAGGTGGAATATTCTATAGTATGGCAAGAGCAAGCTAAAGCATCCTGCCCTTATAGTATTCTATTCATGCTTATATCATTACCAAAACACACCAAGTATGATACTTAGATTATGACAGAGAATTGTGGCACACAACAATGGCATGGGGACGTCAAATCTCTTACAGAAATAAACATTACACCCACAAGAATGATGAAGATAGGCAGTAAGGAGGATTATTGCCAGCCTGAAGGAGAACATCTTGCTGACCGGGGCTTTATCTGAAACCCCCTTGCACAAAAAAAAGCAGCAACTCTAGCACTGAAGTGTGAGAAGCCCCAGCATGAGAGTTTGGTAACTCGGTGGCATCAGATGCGCCACTCTGGAAGTCTTCATAGTGTGATGGACTGGCAAACCTGCAGCTATTTTGAATGAGACTTTCTGCAAGACTGATGGGAAATTATATCAATTTATTACCCGCTTTGATTTGTTTGAGTTGATTCAGGCACCATCTAGCCATGAGAAGAGAAAGAAAAAGCATTTGAATAATTCAGAGCGCAAATTGCTGCGTGCAAGGCAGCCATTTTGCTCCGTCTTTTCATGCAAGATGAATAGCATAGCACAGTAGAAATGTACCTAATGCCCTTCATTTTTCTTTTGAGGAGGTAAGTCGGACCAGAAGCCACAATTTAAAAGAAGAACTTTGAAAGGAGTCAGAGCTCTAGGACCTTCTCACTGTAAAAGAGGCAGTAGAAGTGCCCCAACAAAAATCACACCACAACAAGATCTTAAAAAAAAATTGGGATTTGGTTATAAATAAAACTGTATGTTACAGTGTTGGTACCTGAATACTCAGGAGTATATCGGAGGAGGTGTTGAAGCAAAAGTTTCATTCTCCACTACAGGTCTCTGCTGTCAGCAAGAGGATGGATTAAGTCACATAAGAAAAGGAATCTCATGGAGGTTTTGTTTTTCATGGAGTCACAGCAAAAGCCTTCAATAATTGCTGTAGAAAGCAGGATTCTTGGGCACTCTTTAATGTCCCTGAAGTCTACAAGGACATGATTTTCAGACACGTTAACGCCTTTGTGCGTTAACACTTCTTGTTTGCTACTCAGCACTCTTGGCTTGCGATACTTCCCTGTTTGCTCTGAGACTTCATTCCACTGTTGTCATCGTGCCCAGGAGAGTTTGAAAATAGAGATGTTAATTTTTTTTTTTTTTTTTTTTATTTTTTAATTTGACTTCTATTCAAAACGAATAAGAGATCAGTGCTCAAGGGGCATTAGGAGCTTAAAAGTTTCTGGGGAGGAGGAACAAAATTACTTTTCTCCTCCAGTGAAAACGAGCCATTACAACAAGGATTGGGAAACTGTGGGAGCTGCTGCCTCCTCCCCAGTTCCTAAGTTATTTAAGCATTCAAAGCAGGAAAGATGACCTGACACAGCATCTTTGTCATCCCCTTATTTTCACTTACCACCTTCTCCTCTGTGCTCTCTTCTACCTGACAGAGCCAGGCAGCTGACCTCTACCCACTGCTCATTCACTTGTCCTGGGCCAGGCTGGGGCTGTTAAAGCCACGATTACCCAGGAGAAGGATATTCTTCTTTCTTAATCATCTCACAAAGACGATTATGGGACCTAAAAGCCTGCGGAAATATTTCTTGTTCGCTTTTTTTTGTTTAGCTAATAGACATCAATGCCATTTTTCTCCAACTGCTTCAATTTAAGGTTACGTTAAGTTAGTGATTAACTTTCAGGTTTCAGGGGACACCACGGTGGGCAACTAATCTAGGCTGTGATATAGCAAAAGTACAGACAATACTGATTTCTTATACTTAATACCTGTTTGAACTAGAGTATTTCCTTTTCTGAAAATCTAATCTTGAATCAAAAGCTACTTGAGATAGTGAATTAAAAGCAGTTCTTAATAAGTTCTTCCAGTGGTCAGATGCTTTTGATATTAGATAATTATAATTCCTCACTAATCTGAATTTATCGAGTTTTAACACTCAGCCATTCATCTGAACACCTATGACATTTTGAAAGAATGGTGACTCTAGTAAATGGTTCAGGCTTCAAACTGCGATTTTTCAGATGGGCGCCTGGAAGATGTAAGGCTTGCTAATAAAAGAAAGACTTTTAAATAAATTGCTTTAAAACCCAACTGCTAGCCACAGAAAAGGACTTAGGTATTTAAAGGACACTTAAGCTTACATCTCTGAAAATTTCAGTTGAGATATCACCTAACGCTGGAAATACTAGAAACCACAGTCTCTGCCATTTTTCACCTTTACGTTTCTCACAAGTGCCTCAATATTGCCAAGGCTGAATGGTCAGATGCCTTGTTCATGCCTAAAGCCCATCATCATCCACAAGTGAGATGTCCTTCCTCTTATCTTCATGCAAGGCTTGAGATAAACATACCCAATTGCACTCCTCCCTGGTGGAGGCCACTTTCTTTAAGAGTCCAGATTAAGATAAGCATCCAGGTAAGTTCCTGCTTAGAGGTCTGTTCCCGGATGCAAGAAGCCTTCATGAATTCTGTTCTTAGCCTCATGAGATTCCATCTTACCCTATCTCTGTCTTGTGCAAACCTCTTTTCCAGAGTGTAGGGTATCCTCCCTCTAGCCTTTGAGACCATGCCATTATGCAGATAGGATAATCACTTCACTGTTTGCCTTAACTTCATCACTTGAAGTCCATCATAGGCTGCTGCATTGTTTTTTTCCGGGAGCATCCTCATTTTTCTGCTCTTATGGTCCTGTCATAGTAAATTTCTGCTGATTGGAGACAATATTCAGGACTTTTTTTGGTCCTTGTCAGTACAGAAGTTTTGTCTTTTTTTTTTTTTTTTTTTTTGGATAAAAGCCAGCGAGGGAGTGGGTAGAGCCACAGTGCCAGGAGCAGGAGCTAATGTACACACACTTCATGAAATATCAGCTCTGCAGGAACAGCAGCGGAAGGAGGCAGAAGGGAGGCTGGACATCTACCAGCACATACCTCGTCCCCACAACCCAGCAGCTGGGTCAGAAAGGAGAAGTTTTGGCGCAGAAAGGGTGAAAGAAGGAGCGCGCTGTTTGTAAAGCTCCCGTGCTGGAAAGCTGAAGGAGCATTGGAGAGACCATGGTGCATCACCTGCCCAGGCAATCACTGCTGGGATCCTGCTCTGAAGGCAGGAGAAGCAAACACGATCATTGCCCTCTCTCAGGAATTTCGGGAACATGGCAGCCATACATTTGTCTTACTGAGAGGCACATCTGGCAGTGAGGAGAAGGTGGAGGGGGAAGGAGGAAACTTGGGGATGGGAAGGGAGAGTCAGACTCCACATACAGTGCTCACCATGGTCTGAGGATTGCTACCCACGGGGCACCCTGTGGACACAGGGCAGGTAGTGACACCTGCGGCCACTCCTGCATGACTGCACCTTGTGGGAGCACAGACAGCATGGCGCTAAGCTGGGCAGATCTACCTGGAAAATACTATTTAGCACCCCCATATTCAGGCAGGCTCACAACCAACCACCTGTAGCCAGCCGAGTGATGATAGACCAGCAGAGCCAGCGTCGAAATCCCCGGGGGTGGGCGTGATGGGACGGGGCCTGGGCTCCTGCCACGACTTACATTTGGGTACGAGGATCTGTGTGCCTCATTTGCCAGATCTCATGCAGAAGCAAGCTGCTGACTGAAGGCTCAACAAAAGAGATTTCTCCTTCAAAATAATATTTGGTGCCAGTTATAAGAAAATGCTCATGGACAGGGGTCAGGAATTATACTGCTGTGCTGACCTCTGAAGAAGAGGGAAATAGCAGTAGGTTTACAATCAGATTTAATTACATATTCCAAATTGACCATGAAATTTTATCATTAGGTAACTAACCTCTTTTAAGTAGGAAAGGTGAATGATGGAGTGAGACTGGCTCATTGACTATTATTGCTTTACCTGGATTCCTGTGTCTCCCTAATGCATCTACTAATCCTTTAGTTTAACTTAATATGAGGGAGAAGTCAGCTTTGTTCAATCCATTTGCAAAATGAGAAAATGCCAACTTTTCCCTTATACGCTGGTATTTATTTTAACTAACAACATGAAAAAGAGCACTAGAGTTAATCACTTTCAATCAATGTCAACTACATTATTAGTTAATGGGAGTTTATACTGCATAATATTATTTGTTTGCGAGTAATTTTCTGATGTGTTACATCTAGTTAAATGCCTTATCCTTGTGTATTTTAAATAGAGAAAGAATGAAGGCTAGAATCAGTGAATTTGTAAACATTGGCATACAGAATTAATTTTACTTAATCATAATGAGGACATAAGTTAGTAATGTGAGAGTATGACTTATTTCTGCAAACCACGTGTAGAAAGCTCTACACAGAGCCGTATTTTGCTTTTTAAGTCTTTTGCCAGCCGATTCTGAGCAGATCATTATTTCTACAATCTGATCTTTAAATTACTATTTATATAATATATATAAATCTAACAATTTCTACGTTTTGCGTAGCTCCGCAGGCTTCTTAAGCCCCACATGTACACCCCACACTGCAGCCTCTGGCATGCACACCACTGCATTGCATCTTCTTGAAGTAATCTGATTTTTGTCATTTGAGGATTCAAAAACCTGCAGATTTGCCTCGAATGAAGCAAACTCAAACCAGAGAAAAAAAAATGCATCATAATGAACTTGTCTACCGCTGAACTTCCCAGAGGTTTTGCATTTACCAACATTTTCCACACCTACTTTGACCTAATATTCCCTCATTGCTCCTATACATCTCCTTCTCCTTTGCATCATCCCAATCATTAACTAAATGGCTATGAGTAATAGTAGAGTAACAAGTAGATGGAACTTGAATGAGAAAGGAATGAACTATATATGACACAACTCTTTTCCTTAAAAAGGACTTCCTGTTCCATTATTACTTTATAGTACAACAAAAGCCTGACCTGAAAGTTAATAAAGAGAGCATGTTTACTAATTAGGCTTTATTCTCATTGGTCCATGTTAATTGCAAAATATCAATCTATCTCACTTATGAATATGCAAATGTATGTCAGAGTGGCACAAGTTTCCGGTGCACAGTACTCTGCTAGCTTTAATTAGATCAAAAGTGGGTCCAGCTCAATTCAAAAAGATGGGCCCTACTCTTTAATCAGGAAAATAAGTTTGTCTCCTAACAGTATCTTCTTTTGACAGTCAGCAAACACTAATTAACAGACATAGCTATATTAATTGCATTACTCCACTATATTCTTATCAGCTAGCTGATGTTGCCTGTTTGCTAATGCAAATAGTTGCTGCTTTGGTAAAGTCAACTTGCAAAAGTCTTTCTAATGCTAACTAGCAATCAATGCATATAAGATTTCTAAGATTTCTGTAGGGAATTCTGCATAATAGATGTATTCTGTCTTTTGAGGTATCCACGGCCATTTAGTATAATTATTCCTTAGAGCTGCACCTATCATATTATCAGCTTTTTCGGAGGATAAAGAACACAACTTATTTGTTTAAGAACAAAGGACTATAATAATTTCCTTTAGGAATCACTAAATCACTAAGTTAAATGAAGATGTATGACCCAATGGAAAACTTGCATTTACAGTAATTATGTATTTTTTTTTCCCTTAAGATTCCTTTAACGTCTTTTAAAAGGCAACTTACTGGTTTTACAACTTGACAGCCCTGGAGACTGTAATCCCACGGAATGGGTTTTATATGGACTGTGCTAGGCAAAGTCTCCCAGGCTGCCCTGTCCATGGGTTTTGCCTTCAGCCCTATTCTTTGCGGGCCACTGGGAGGGCCAAGAGGGTAATCCAACCTCTATGTTCATTCACCTCCTAAACTCCCTGAGATTGCCAACTTGGGTGTTGATTAATGCCACTTGCAAGGGAGTTTTCATCATGTAGACAATAGGCTGCCATGAGCAAGGCTGAGACCACCCACCCCTTTCACATAGACTGCCGAGCAGCCGTCCCCAGGTTGTGAACGTTTTGTCCATACTGGCTTCCCCTGGTATCCTAAAAGGGAGCATCTGTGTGATGACATCCCTCTCTGCAGCCAGCCTGAGCTCTCTCGCCTTTGCCCATATGCAAAGCGGGCCATGATAAATGGATCACAACAAACATATAGGGGACATACATAAACACTCACGTGCTGCTAAAGCTGGGCAAAGTCAGGTATGCAGATCTGAGGCAACACCATAACAAAGGTGACCTGCACAAACTTGTAACTGTGCTTTCTTAATAATAGTGCCTTCTTGTACTTGGTTGTGGGAGGATCTGCCACCAGAGATTATCCATCCAGTCCAGACGTCAGCTGGAGACAACCGTTACATCAAGTTGAGCTGGTGTTATTTTCAGACCATGACTTTTAATCTTGTGATGCAGAAGGCAACAGAGTCAACAGGGCTCATGTACCACTGTCTGATAGCTGGGTGTGACGATACAGAAGGAAGAGCCACGTGCCCATGTTGTACTGCAGCACCAACATTATTGCTACCAGCGGAGCTGCACCAGAACAGAATAATGCTTATGATTTTTCCTGGTATAAGCAAGACTAACATGGTTTGGGGCTAGTATTCCCGGGGGGAATCTGCAAATGAAATTATTATGTATTATTTATATATTTATGGGTATACCTTCACATGGTTGACATTTTAATGAATGCCTATGGGGAGGGAGTGGAAGTGATAATGAAACCTCCATGTCAAAGCCTCTCCAGCTTTCCAGTGTAGCTGGGATCCCCCTTTATTCTCCCCCCACAATTTGTTTGCCTTTCCCTTTCTTTTTCTGGATAGGAAAAAGAAGTTGCAAAGGGATGCTCAAATACATTTAAAGTGCAAGATTAACAAGCTTATGCACAACGATGTATTTTTCAGATCCTATCTATTTTTAAAATAATGTTTTAAATCTAGGTGCACAGACATAAGGAAAAATCTCAGCATGAGTTCTGATTATCTTTTCACCCATTTTTTTTAATGATATTTGGGGTGTGGAACCTGGTCATGTTGAGTCCATAATTTCTATAGTCAATATGAAACCTGAGGACTGTCTCATGGCACATGAATTTTGCATAAGAATGCCAGATGAGCCTCAACTTTTGCAAAACACATTGTAAGATTCAAGTGAGCTTTTGCTTTACCACCAGCCTTTTATGCGTGCAAAGCTGGCTGTTCTGTGCATTACACCTCAATATTATGGTAGTAGATTCATTTAAGTAACTTTAGTAAACTTTACGGGGCTAGAACTTTCCATGCTGGAGTGATGATGTATTTTTTCTAGGTTTCAGTTGAAACGGGCAGATAATTTCTGAAGAGAAGGCTAGTGAAAAATATGTTTTCATTTGTCAAATAATTCTAGTGTCTTAAAAAAGAAAAAGTTTAATGATGTAAGTTTTCAGGCAGGTACTTGGTATTTGTCAGAGGAAATTTTTTGGGGGTAAAAAACGTACTTACTGTTCTCCATATGAAAAATTTTCTCGAATTTGGACAAGTTAGAGCCTTTGAAGAAAACCTATGTGCAGTTTGCATGTGTTCTCTAGATGCTTCTTGGAGGAGTCTTTGCAGCTAAATGTGTTGTACTCTAATCTTCATTAAGGCATAGTAAGAGAGCCGTCAAAAACTTCTAGCTCCATGGTTGGCTCAGCCACCAGGCTAACAGACAAGCAAAAACTACACTCTGGGTTTCAGTGTAAAAGCTGGAACATGTTGAAAAGTTAGGCACTTCCTTAGGATCCTGCTTCAAACCTCTAACAGGCAAAGAAGGAGAGGAGAATCCGGGTGCTTCCCTTCTCAAACAGTGGGGGTCATCTGAACTAGACTCCCCTGCCCACCTTTTGTATTCGATATTGAAATGGATACCAGTGCTGGTTATGCTTTTCTGGCCTGGTGACAGGGATCATCCCCCAGGAACCAGTTTTTGCTTCACTTAATGTCACCTCATCCAGTTTGGGGTGATGACAGTGCCTGCACGATGGACTGGGGAATCCCTGCCTAAAACAAGTGGTGTTCTCTGGAGAGGCTGAGGGTCAGTTCCTGGTACAGAGGAAAGCATTGCACCTCCTGCCTCCCAGAAGGTTAACCTAGTGACTACACCCCTGGGGTAAAAGGGCACAGACACCTTCTTCTGCAGCTGATTTGGGATTCAGCCTCCTGTGTCTTTTGTTCGTGCCACAGAGGAGTAAAGCAAAATACTGCATTAGCCTTGAAGAGAATGATTGAAGTGAAATATCTCAGGGTGGTTTGCTATGGAAATGATGCTTCTGTCCTTTTGGCTCTCCGCTTCTCTGCCAGTCAGTCTTCTTAATAACTTTTTAGCCTGTTGGGCAATTTAACCCAAATTTGAAAGAGGAGCAGAAGTCTTAGAGACAATTAGCTGCATTTTTTGAAATCTGCAGCTGGGAAGTGGAGAGAGACGCAGCATGAAAACCCCATTGAAAAGAGGGGCAGGAAGAACTCGGATGTGATATGTTATGTGGCTTGGTAGTAGCCAGCTGCCCAATCTGCATATGCATGGCTCAAGATTAGCCAGGGTATGTGTTATTTCTTGCCTGACAGATGTCAGAGGGTTTACAGAGGGAGACGGAACTATTGTGGTGGGAGCGAGGGAAGGAAATGGGATACAATTCTGTAGGAAACCGGGCTCCATGAGCTGTCATACTGACAGGACAACATGTTTTCTTTTTAATTTTTGGTAAGAAAAAAATTATAAGCACTGTAGGGTTGTACCCAATCAAATGCTTTTCTTCTGCTCCATCTCCTCTGTCAGCTAATTAAAAAAATCCTCTGTTGTGTAGCCTAACATCTAAAAAAATCAAATTGTGGAAATACACATAGTAAAAATGGCACAAATAGGGATTTCCAATGTCCAGAGGGCTAGCAGGCAGCATCAGTGTCACCAAAAGAGAGAGAAGGGGCAGGATGAGGTAGAAAAGAAATTTGGGGTATCCAGTCCCTTTTTCAGGGAACTGTGGGAGTAGTGGCAGGGAAACAAGACACCTCCGGGTTAACGGCTTGACAGCAGGAGCAAAGGGGAAGGTTAGAAGATGGCAGCATCCTGTGGTGAGCTCTCAACACATGAAAATGCACCTCCAAGAAATGGCAGTGATCACTTTGTCAAATTTTCTTTTCCATCTTGTGGCAATTAATCCAAGCTTTCTACACCCAGGCCGTTCCACTAGCTGTATCAGACTTTTTTTTAAAGGACATTATTTGGAGAAAAAATAAATACCTCCACCAACTCATCATCCGAACCCAGAGTCCTAACACAAAAACTAGCAACAGGGTGAACAGGGGATGACCAGGAAATCCATCCTGCTCCCTGGCTACGATCTCCTTTCCCTGCCTGGATCTTCTGCCCCCACTTACATGAATGCCAGGATCTAAATCTTACTATGGACTGGTTAGGCTGCTCTGACAGCACTTAGACCTATTCCTCCACACCAGTGTTGATGCCCATCCCCCAGCGTGCCTGGCAGAGTCTGAACAGGATTCTCTAAAGTATTTCCCAAGTTGTGTATAATTTTGTCCCAGCTCGTGGTCTTTCCTGCTAACCAACCTTTTCCATCGCTTCCTCGCGTGCTCACTTAAGGCAGGTTTCACTATGTAATAAATACCAGTGCTCCGTGACCCTGCTGTCAGGGCTAGCTGTGCTCCTCCAGGCTCGGAAGACTTTACAGCCGCACAGTCTCTGATAGAGCAGACTCCACTAACTGTAATTCACTGTTTGTCCCAGCCTTTATAGACGTGATTTTTCTTTGTCTGCCTTAATCCAGCGCAATGCAGAGTCCTTACAGATTCTTTGCTGAGCTTGTTCTCCTTTGGATTTAAATCAGGACTTTACCAGAGCCGCCTAAAGATTAATTACCATACAGACCAGTGCTTAGAACATGACTGACCATCCCAGCAGGTACCAGGTTATTGTTTAACTTTACTCCCTTGTCTTTGTGTATCTATTATTAGCTCCTATTTCATGCTTGGCATATGGTTAAACTTAGCACTTTCTCTAGTCAAAGAGAAAGCTTGCACTGTAGCTCCATGGAAAATCACATTGGCACAATGATAGAGTATCTTGAGAACGCAGCAAGTACCTTATTCCTCAGATTGTAACATCTTTGAGGCAGGAGCACTTTGGGATTGTTTCAATTATTATTATTTTCAAGTTGGTGTTTGTCCAGGACCTATTCCAGTCATCTTACTCCATCGTTGCAGCTCTAGGACCAGACTGGGACCAGCATCATGGTGGGAACTTGTGGCAGTCAGAGCAGCAGAAATGTGAAGGTAAGAGCAGAAGGAAGCCAAACACAATGATGTGAAACACTTTCTTGTGTTGCTTTTTTAGTTCTCATTGTTTCTTTTGCAGAGCCACACAAGGAAACTGTCACAATTTCCTTCATTTTCTAGACAGTTCTCAGGTTTCATACTGACTATAGAAATTACGGACTCAGCATGACCAAGTTCCATACTCCAAATATCATATCAGAAGGGAAAAAAGGGCAAAAAGATAATCAGAACTAATACTGAGATTTTTCCTTATGTCTGTGCATTTAGATTTAATACATTATTTAACAAACTAGGACGTATCACATCAAGGACTTTAGAAACAAGTACTTTTTCCCTTTAAAGGGCTTGTAACCAATGACATCAACCAAAGATCTCCCGAGAATAATATTTTAAATTCGTCTCCTGGGCTTCCATGCTACAACCTGGCTGGACAACACAACCAAATCGGTGGCTCTTGGTGAAGTTAAAATCTTTGTCTTGTGAAACACTCGGGCTTGTTTTTCTCTCTGAGAAAACTGCTGTTGGGGGCTGCCCACAGAGATTTGGGGCCAGGCAGAGACACCTACTTGCTTGGTTGAAAATCCTCTGTGAGCCAGTCATCTCCCCATTGTGCCGCAGCCCTCTGCATAAGGCGCACCCGGGCATTTGGGATGTCATCGGTCGTCCTGAAATTTCGGAAATTGCAAAAACTAAAGGCTGAGCACCAAAGTGTGTTTAGAAAAAACCACTTATCGGCCTTACTGCTGATGTTGCCGACTCTCAAAGATATGCTGCCGTGCCTGCGCAGCACGTCAAGAAAGCAAATTCTGGTTCCATGCAAACACCAAACACCTTAAATCCCACCACCAATGTATTTTGTGAGCAAAGCTGACCGTGGAGCATTTGCGCCATGCCTTGGTGACTTGATGAGCACAAACAGCAAGGGTTGGGAAGAGCAGGGCTGGCTTCCCTGGGTACAAAAATACCGCCTTCGTTTACAGTACAAATATTTGAAGGCAATTCTCAACAATCTCTTCAGCCCAAGAAAAATTGTTACCTCTAGCCATCCTCGTTGCCAAAACTTTAATCCTTATCAAATGGAAATCACCATCTGTCCATTAGATCAATGACTGGCACTTGGGTCTCATTGATTTAGCTATTATGGAAAAGATATCATATGAGATACATGATAAATTAGACTCTGTCATGGATATTCGGTCAGATTTTGCTCAATCTTTCCAAATGAGATAATTAGCTATAGCTTTCTAATTTTAAACTAGTGTAAGTGTTACAGATTAAGTGACTGTAATCTCTCTTTTTTATCCACTTTTCTTTTCACATACACGCATAATGAGGCTTTTGTCTACAATTTTGGTGTCACACTAAAAACATTAAAAGATGTAAGGAGGAGATTCCCCCCCCAAGTCTGAGATGTAAAACTTCTTTATTAGTCAGAATCAATCACTAGACACCAATTCAAAACTATTCTCTCCGTGTATTATAAGTAAATAACAAAATGCCCCAAATAAGCTTCAGTCATTTGATCAAAAATTGCACAATATTTTTACATCTTAAACACCTTTTCTTGAAACAATCGCAATGCCACCCCAGATGTCTATCATGGCTGTCAGTATTTTAAAATGTACGTGCATTTCTTTTAAATTTCTGTCATACCAGAAAGACAAAGTAGTAACTGCAGAAACATGGCAACTGCCTGTGTTCAAACATGTAATCTGGGTTGGTTTTTTTTTTCCAAGCTGGCATTTTTAAAGGTCTCGCAGGCACACACTTGAAAGCAGCTGCCATTGTCACCATCCCTTTGAAAGTCAGTCCTCCCTGTGGCAATTGCAGAACCTGGCTTTGTTACAGCGGATGCACGCGGAAAGGCAGTGCTTCTTATTATGGGCTACGTGGATACACAGATTTAATCCATATGATTGCCTATTATCTTTCTTCCACCCGCGTCCCATCCAGCAGACTCAGAAGACGCTTTTCTCCCTTTCTCTGGGTTGGACCCATCGGTCCTCGCAAGTTTTCCACATATTTATGGTGGCCTACAGCTGACACTTGCTGCCTCCCCCCCTCTGCACTCTGCTTTGCACCCCAATGTCACACTTTTAGGGGTTCCCAGCTCTTTACATTGTGCAGGCAGAGGGAACAGCACTGGCTTTGCTGCCAAAAATCTCCTTTATCCCCCCATTCCTCATCCCGGCTCCTAGGGGACAGCCCCACGGGTAGCTGGCTCAGGGGACTGACACCATGGCGATTTCCATTCCCATTTTTTGTTCATCCACAGGGCAGGTCGCACGGGTCCGCTCTCAGAAGTGTTTGACCTCTGCTTGCAGGTGTGATGGTGTAGGCTGAGGGCAACGAGGAAGACAGGTGAAAATGCCCACTCAGGGCTGGGGACAGGCAGGCCAGCTTCTTCCTTCTTCTGGTGGTTGTAGCAAACATATAGTGTCGATGCAGCTACGCAATTAAGTGGTAATGAAAGTGTACGTGTCTGGCCTTACTCCTCCAGTATCAGGTGCGTTATCCCCCAGGCTGCTCCAGATTGAAGCACCACAGCTGATGAGCTGATAAGAGTTTCTTATCGATAAAGGTTGGGGGAAGAAGTACAGAGGAGAGCACTGGGCAGCCTGAAGGGCTTGAGCCTTAGGCTCCAGCTGATACTAGCAGATGCCACATCTCTGTATCTAGCACAGCACCACACCAGCTCTACTTGGTTAGTTCAGGAGCAACACCTCCCCCAACTCCCCCCTTCCTCCTTTCCCACCCCACAGGATTTTACTAACTGTTTTAAAGTACTTTTCTCTGTAAGCAATTACCATGTCCTACTTGTTTAGATTAAGTTGCTGTCAGTTCATTTTCATCCAGATTCCTACTTCAGTCAGACACTGAGGAACTGCTAATGAGACAGCGTAATCTGAGTTCAAAGAAAATAGCGGAGCACAAAACATTTTTCCTGGTTAAAGCATTCTCAAAATTACCTTATTCACTGGGCTACATGCCTCCCGTAAACTTGTGGCCACTGAATTTGCCACAGGATCCAGGGCAGCTTGTAAAGTTATGACCCTACAAAGTTTTCTTGAAAATACTCAAAATAAAATCAGTCCTGATGGGATTTTAAGCCTTCCAGAATAACTTAAAGTGAAGCAGATTTGTCCTCTTGGACCCGCAAATAGCATGGAGCAACATTTCTCAGGGAGGTGATGACTGTCCCACTCATTTCCAGATGTTACTCCTGAAGGCTAAGAGTGATGATGAACATTTTGACACTTAATTATTTCACCTAGTAATCCTCCTAATAAACCCTCAGCTATACAGTTTATTGGGATGGTTATTTTGAACTACACAACTTCCACTCACTTGACAGGAGAGCCTTGTATGCAATTTCTCCTCAAATCCTGCATCGCAGTTATGGATTGGCAGTGTATTGCTGCTTGAAAATCAACGCTAGGATATACTTAGCAAATAATAGAACCATGGATGGCTTTTGGAATGATTATTATGTTTAAGTTAAGTTAATTACAAATGTTGGGTGTTTTTTTTTTTGGTTATCAGAACTCTCAAGCCCTTGATTTTATAAGGACAGGAAAGATGCGCAACATCTGGGGGTACAATAATGCAAAGGACTAGGCAGCTAGAAATACAGACATACACGCACCTCTGCCACTAGCACTTCCCTACATCAGCCTTGATGACAAAAAATGGAGCTTTGAGCCTCTAAACAGGGGCAAAACCTGGCTGTCTTTGTCTGATGCTACCCCAGCAAAACCAATGGCATTCTTTGACATTTCCCAGGATATGTGCTACTGCAGGATTTGCTGCTGCTGTTTTCTGGCCAATTCCCATTTCCTTAAAGTTGGCTGTACTGGAACTTTTAAAGCCAAGCAAACTGAGTCTGTATTAGCTTCCCATTATTTTTTCATGATACCTCCTAGCCACTGTAACTGCCTTGATGCTGTAGGATTTACAGTTTATGTCCTGAAAGAAAAGTACTCTCATGACCCCGAGGACAAGCATCGTATATTTCCAGTTTTGCTGTGTAACTAAAAAAAATCCACAAAACCCAACAGCAACAAAAAAACCCCAGTAAGACCCAAACCCAGCAAAACTACTAAATGAGGGTACCTAATAATGAGGTAATTCATGAGATCCTGTTTCACAGCAATCTGAACAGCATACCAGCGTTATTGCACAGCACAAAATGATGTAAAATGAATTAACAGCCACAGAGCATGTGCGACCAGTGAAACTTGCTGCTGTCAACTTCTAAGTGAGAACTAATTGCTCATACAATTCACTTTTAGGTTCTCTCCTACCTTCTCATGTAACTTCCCCTCTATTTGCAGTACTGTTTTCGATAAAGCTAATTTATTGCACAGTTACTGTTTCCTAACGTGTCTTTGTTTGAATAAGGCAAGAGTCGGCATGGGAATCTTTTGTTATTCAGCAGAACTCTTGCTCCAGTGATGCAACAGTCACACTTGTTCTCATCTTTTTTTTTTTTTTCTTTTTCTTTAATAAATGCCATAGATGTCACTAATTTGAGGGCTTTGGGGCTCATATTAAGCGTGCAGATTCACAACAGAAAATGCATAAAATCGGAATCTACTTCTAGATGCTGTACTAGAAGATACACATACTCTAAGATATATTCAGGTAGAGTCCTCTTTGTTTTAATACTCTGTATCAAGGATATTTGTGCTTAGGTTGTGAAGAAAAATAAACTTGTGATGTTAAAACCCACGCCTTACTGTGCAACAGTAATGAGACCACATTAAAAACCCCCAAAACTCAACTCCAAAATAAACCAGAGCAACTTCCCCCCTCCCCACCGTATAGTTTAGGCCAAGCTGCCAAATCCTATTACAAATTCAATCCTATTAAAACGTTCCCAGGTTTAAGCCTGCTTTGGAGTTTTTCATACGAGTGCGTGACCCCAACCCAAACCCCTCCATGTGTGGTCAAGGGACCTGCGGATAATTGTAAACCTCACGGGCTCCCATTAATCTCGGCACAGTCAGATATTAGCGCTTGTAAATCAGCACCTAAACAAGGACAATGGTTAAAGCCATCAATAGTCTTTTAATGAGGCAGATCAAAAACAAATGGAAGCAGCGGGACACTGGGATCTGCCAAGGCGGGGCAGGGAAGCCAGGGGGCTTTGTCTTCCCCCCCCCCGCCCCCGCCCCAGTCGATGGAAGGAGTCCAGGACCTCTCGCCCCCCCGCCACTCCCGGGCCTGCCGGACCCGCCGCGCAGCTCACACGCGTGGGCGCCCCACGCGGGGATGTACCGCACCCCTCCCGCACGGCTGCGGCTGCCGGGGAACAGCCCGGAGGTGATGAGGCGGGGAGGGGGAATGTTTCTCTGGCGCCCTCCCACCGGGGAGCGGGTCCCAGCGCGGCCCGGCTTGCCCCGGCAGCCGGGGCGCAGGCCGCCCGCCCTCCCGCCTCGTCGCCGCCGCGCAGGCGCCCCGTCGCTCCCCCCCTCCCCCGCCGCCCCGTTGCCGGGCAACGCGCCGCAGCGGGCAGCGGGCAGCGGCGGGGCGGTGGGCCCGGCTCGGCCCGGCCGCGGTCCTCCGTGTGCCGGCGGCGCGGCCGGCCGCCCCTCGCCTCGGGGCCGAGAGGGAGGAGGAGGAGGAAGAAGAAGAGGAGGGGAGCGGCGCTGCCCGCCGAAGCGCCGCGGAAACTTGACAGGGGAGAGTGGCGGGGCCGCCTCTCCCGGCCCGGGGGAGCTGACCGGCCTCCGGTCGGCGCTGCCGCGGGGACGGGGGGAGCGATGCCCTACCGTGCGCGGCGTGCCTTTGGAAAGCGCACGGTGTTTCGACAGGGACTCCCTCCCCCCCTCCTCCGATCCCCGGCTTAATCACCCCCGGGGCCCCGTGTTTTGGGTTCACAAAGGTAAAGAGTTTGGTGGGAATCACAGAATGACAGGGATCGGAAGGGACCTTCGGAGATCATCTAGTGCAACCCCCCTGCCAGAGCAGGGTCACCCAGAGCAGGCTGGATAGGAACACGTCCAGGCAGGTTTTGAATATCTCCAGAGAAGGAGACTTCACAGCAACTCTGGACAGCCTGTTCCAGTGCTCTGCCACCCTCAAAGTAAAGATTTTCCTCATGTTGAGATGGAATTTCCCGTGTTCCACTTTGTGTCCGTTGCCTCTTGTCCTGTCCCTGGGCACCACTGAAAAGAGCCTGGCTCCATCCTCCTGACACCCACCCTTTAGATATTGATAAGCCTTGATGAAATCCCCTCTCAGTCTCTTCTCCAGGCTAAAGAGACCCAGGTCTCTCAGCCTTTCCTCATAAGAGAGGTGCTCCATTCCCTTGATCATCTTCATAGCCTTCTGCTGGACTCTTTCCAGCAGTTCCCTGTCCTCCTTGAACTGGGGACCCCAGAACTGGACGCAATACTCCAGATGTGGCCTCACCAGGGCAGAGCAGAGGGGGAGGATGACCTCCCTCGACCTGCTGGCCATGCTCTTTTTTAATGCATCCCAAGAAGAGAAGGTGCAGGTGAAACCTCAGCCCCACTCATGTCAACAGGGAAGTCCTGCCGGGAGCCCTTCAGCCCCAGAGCAACAGGGTTTCACCTGCACAGTACGACGGGGGTGGGAGAGGGTGTGAGGAAAGGGCCCACAAGCCGTACCTGCTTCTGTGGGTGAGGTCTGCATGGGGAGGGTATGTTTTGACAGCACCTTGATGTGGCACTGAGCTACAGCTTTGCACCTTGCACGGCGATGGAGGCTACAGAAAGCTACACACGCCGAACCAAGGCTGCATGGACCAGGAGGCACTGCCTAGGGGGCAGGACAGACAACGGGTCTCTGGCTTCAAGCAAATGTTTGGGATTTTTTTTTCCAGCCCTATGTAAGAACAGCAGAGGCTGCGTGTGAATGAGAGCTAGTCATTAAATCACTGGGAAATAATTCTGTGGCTAATAATATTTCCTTTCTCTTTCTAATGAGATCACCTCACATACTCACTGGCACTGATACAAACATTCACAGCTAAGTGCTCAAAAGAGGCTGAAGTACAAACTGTATATAATTCACCGCTTGAGAAAACACTATTTCAGCACAACACAATGCGAGATACTCTCAAGTATTCCTGAGGCAGGAAGAGTGTACCACAGTCAGGCTGAAGTGACTGTTTACATCAACCTGATTGCACTTATTCTTTAGGAAAGCTAACAGCTCTCCGCATTATTAGCCCATCTTCTCAGTTCTGAGGACCTCACAGATAAGGGACGAACCCTAAATTATGCGGTGCCAGCACGGTGTGTGCTAGCATGTGCAGTGCTACACATCAGCAGTCGGAAGCGCTCCAGCGTTGGGTTGGCAATGAAAGCAGGCTTTTGCCAGATGCCCGGCCGGCTTTATAAGACAGCCTGGCAAAATCTCCTCCTCCCAACACCCTTGCCGTGGTCACAGCCAAAAGGTGGCACTGTTCAATCCATCATCCTTTTCCATGCAACACCCGGGCTGGTGTCGGCCTTGAACAAGGTCTGTCATCTCACCTCAGCGCCCTTCTTGTGCCGATTTTCATCGCAAAACCCCTCCTCTTTGCCCGGACTCAAAAAATAAAGGAATTAAAAAGCTAACAGAGTTAAAGAACTCAACATGCTGAAGAATAGGAAACAGCCAGGTCACTGGTTTCACAGAGCCCCCGCTCTGGCTTTGCTGAGATGCACCCAAACAACTTGTTCAGTCCATGATTTGGTTCTCCTGGTCTCACAGCAAAACAGAAACCTGGAATTTAATGAAATTTGAGGTTCACTGACTAAACTTATGGTTTCAGGAGTAAAGAGTGAAGAAAAGAGTAATGCTGAAGTAATGACTGTCCAAGGCTTGCAGTTATATATGCATTCAATAATAACACTTATCACATATATATACACACATACATGTATGTGCATACACATATGAAGAAGCACTTTTCAGTTATGAATATACAATCTAATTTTTTATATGGAAGACATCATTTTGATGAAAACATGATTCTTCTCCCCCCCCCCCTCTCCTCCCCGCCCAATAACTTCATTTCTCCAATGATTCCTTTCATATGAAATCTGAAAAGCAAACTTTGGTCCTGACAGTACATAAAATCAAGCAAGTCACTGGATTTCCTGTGAAAACCTAGAAAGCAAAAAAGAAAAAAAAAAATGACCCAAAGCAAGTATTTCCTTATATATTTAATGGGAGAAGCCTAGTCTTAATAGCCGAGTCTCTAAACAGAAATCATTATCTTTTTTTGTGGATACAGGATACTACAGAACGGAGGAGCACTCAAATTCACATACTGAGTCAAGGGCAGAGTAATGAGTAGAGCCTAGTCTATTCTCTGTCTGCTGCCCAATACACTGCAGTACTCTGCCATGTAATTTAATCTAGTCCAGGTTGCAGCATTAAATAACAGCAGGGACACAAAATGTTGTTGGTGTGTCAACCCTAGAAACTATTAAACCCTTCTTAACATGTTGCCCATTTTGTCCATTGTTCCCCTTTTTTCCCTCCAAGGGAAAAAAAAATAAAGGGAAGGTATAAAATTGCTATTTTTCCAATCCCAAGGTGAGAACACTCCTGTTTCTCCTGAAGTACGCACTCCTACGTATGTAATTCAGTGGAAGGGAATACCACACAAAACAAATCAAAGTGTGAGGATAAAATCAGGGATCAAGACCCTGATTAAATACACTCTGATTATTATTATTAAATATGGTCTGATTAAATACCTTTACACCGGGTGCAATACTGGGTCACAAAACATGGCCTGTTGGCTTGGCTGTGAGGAGTGTCCTCCCGACCAGGAGAGAGGGAAGGGATTTTAGGGTAGTCACTTAGGAGACTTGCAGACTCTCCTAACTCCGACATCAGCCTCTGCCATTAGGGGCCTCGAGGCATTTGGAGCTGTGTGTGGGGTCAGTTAACTCACACTTACCTTCTTCCTCTGAGAGATGTCAGAAGGTAATTCTAGACACCTGCTTATCCTCACCAGGAGTGCCACATGCCACCTCCCTGCTCCATGTGTATGTAATTGCAAAGCCAGCAGGGGATATTGGATGATATTAGGAGCTATGGTACCATTAGTATGCGCTGCAGCTTCTTGTCATTAAATACGGAGTATACATTCTCTCTATTGTCATCAGGCCTGACTAAGGCAGGAAACTACAGGAGAAGAAACTGATTTTCCAGGCAGGAAAAACAGGAGCAAGCTGAAGTGGTCAGAGCACGACTTTGGGGTGCTTTGCCCATCCTGTATCAAACAATTTATTTTCCTAGCTGTCCTGTCCCGCTGCCGGACATGTGTGATTTCTCAAGGATCAGCTCTGGGTTCCAGCTTCGTCGTCACCTGCAGCTGGCATGCTCTCTTGACATACAGCTCACTGAAGTCAGCCACAAGCCAGGTATTGCAAGTGCCTCTCATCAAAACACATCCGCAGAATGGAGCATGAGCTTTTCTCGGTATTATTATTACCTCGTGCCTCTGTTAGAGGTGCAGGCATTTCTATACACAAATCACGTACATCCAGACTCCTACTGGATTCCTACTAATTTTGCCAGGCAGTTTAACAAGTGGAGATGGCATTAATGTCACTAGCTGGTCAGAAGTCAGATGTCTGCTCCGAACTAGATGTCTTGATGCCGTCAGTAGTCACTGGTGAGAAGGACTTCTCTTTTTCAGAGAGTCTTTTTTAGAAATCATTTTCGAGTGAGAGGAATCCCTTGCTGAAATGCAGGGTTTTCTCTGTTTACTCTAGAGGGAACCCACAGTAGCTTAAACAGTACACCTAACTTTGTGTAAGATCAGGCTCAGCTTGGTAATCATTATATAGCCCCAAATGCTACATTTAATTTGTCCATCCCTGCCTGCTACAAGTGGTGACTAGTCAGTTCCTAGCTTTATCTTAAACAAATCTTACGGCATACAACATTGTAAACTAAACTAAACTATGAGAATATAATACTCATTATCACCATCTTGTTTTATAGAACTTGCCTATTAATCATGGCAGCTGTATTTGTAAGGGAGGTTTGTCAACCAAAAAGAGATTGAACAATGTGTGATTTTCAATATCTTTCTGAGGACTGAACCTCAAAGCATGTTGTGAGTTAGACAAATGTGTGTGATGTTGTATGGCATAGAAAATGAGAATAAAGACTTCATGAGAATAAAATAAACTTACTCCATAATTTTTCATATTATTCTTATGCCATAGATCAGTGAAAGATACTGTTAAAATATTGTAAATAAACCTGTTCTATCACGATTTGCAGCTTCATCTTTCAGTTTTAAGAGTGTTGGGAAAATGGAGTGGTATTATATGATGCAAGCTCTCATCTTGTTCTAGAACCTGGTGAGTTTAGGGTAGAGAAGAGGTTCAAGTGTAAGCACGTGGCGTGTGCATCTCTGGGAAACAGTTTGTTGGAGGCAGGACCTTGTAAGTGCCTTAGAGTGAAAAGCTTACTAGGATATTCTGAAAATTTGCATGATAAGTGTCCATAAAGTCACAGGGTGCAGTCCTAGTCCTATTTAAATCAGTAGGGTTACTGATTTAATAGACCTTTCATCTGACTTCAGTGCTGCCACTCTTGTTCTTATTAAATCTGTTTTGTGGTCAAAATATTGAAATTCTTCAGAGGCATTAATTGTCCCAGGAGATAATCAAATAAGAACGCAAATTTTGTATCTTATTTAAACCATGTTTTTACTGCAGGTAAATCAGGAAAGGAAGAAACAAAATTAAGGCTACAGTTTGAAGGGTTTTTGTGTGTGTGGAGAGCTTATTAGTTATATCTCCAATGGTTTGGTTAGATTCTGTTGCCTGAACTGTAAAATATTAAAGATCCAAGATAAAAAAGTGCTCCCATGCTTCAAATCTGACCAATTCTATTACGTGCACTATTGAAGGATGAAACTTTTCTCTTGGATCAAAATGCTGGCAGGGAATATTTATATTTTATATAAAGCTATCTTCAAGGAAACAAGTAGACAGAGTGAAGCAAGCAGCCATAAAATGACTTTTTTTTTATTTTGAAGTAGGTCAACACCGGGTATATTATTCTTATTACAACAGTCATGTTAAGCTTTTCAATTAGGAAAGGATGCGTCTATGAAGTTCTTCCATTTTTTATTGATCCCTATGTCATTTTTAGGGTGATGAATATCTGTATCTTATGCAACTGAGCTAAGGAAGTGTTTCTTTCCTGACTTCATCTGTCGCTGAAGGGAATGGCTTTGGCCATTTTGATGCCCATCCATTTTACCATCAAAGGACTTTACATTAAAGGAAGCTTCATGTATTTTTAACATCTGCTCCAAAGCCGCCAAGCTATAAACTTCTCAGTAGACGTTAGCCTGATGCAAAAATCCGGGTCTGTGTATTGCCAAGCCCCCAAAACATGATTCCAAGCCTGATTTTCTGGGAAATGATCCCAAGTGCTAGATACAATTTTGAATCAGTGGAACCCTCTATTCTATCCTCTTGAGACAACGAATGTATTGCTTCAGCATCCTCAGATCAGACACATGCTTACGACTTCACTGTGGAACTGGGGAGCCATCATTTGGTTTGGAAAAAGGGAATTAGCCAAGGTAGAATTACTAGTTCACTACAGGAATTATATATCCATAGCAAATTTTCTCTTAAACAGCCTACTCTGCTACTGAGTGCTGAAAAACCACAGGCAGCCTCCTTGGTCTAATTTCCTTATAGCTGGGACCCTGAGGATAGGCAGAGTCCATAAGCGGAGGCACCTTGGCTCTTTAATACATAGGCATGGGAAACTCCTACTTCACAGAGAGGCTGTTCCTTAAGGGAGGAATAAGATTTTCTCTTTATTTTTATCAGGCTGTCAGAAGGAGCTTTTTCAGTTTTCTAGCCACCCATGTCCTATGGGAGGTCTCTGTGCTCTCTATTTTTGGCAGGTCATTATATGGATGAGCTTCTGAGATTATTTGCTCAAATTTACTATGCGGAGAGTTCCAGAAATGGGGGAGATTTCAATCCTGATGACCACAGCGTCTCTCCTACCTAGCCGTGAAGGTATCCAGTGCCTCACAGGAACAAGATCTATTCATCCCCAGATAGAATAAGAACAGAAAGTATAGGTGACAGTGAGGGTTGTGATCCAATCAGAGTTAGAAATGGAAGGGTTTGTGCAACCAAAATTGGGTTCATCACAGGACAGGGATATACTCTTTTTCTTCAACATATCACAGTGCATAATTTTCTTGAGTATTTTTAGACTGTGCTACGAAAGAATAATTCTACAGAAAACGTTAATATTTGTTTAGAGTAATTCCATTTTATCATGCCTCAAAAAGTAACAAAATTGCAGTCTTGGATCTGTTTTATGTGGTCCTTGGACATGCCTGCAAGGAAAATTTAAAAAGCAAGAAATAAAAATACTAAGAAATCACGTGATCCTCATACACCACTTTCCAAGACAGACTGAATGGATGAACTAAATCTTTTACTCTGTGGCCACTTGGTATTGTGGTGATGTATTTAGAAATGAGTAATTCTGCCTCATCTCGCAAGTATGAAGGTTCTTTTTCTTAATTTACAGATTTTTTTCCTTAGTTTCACAATGCTATGCCAGCAAAAGGAGTTATCCAGAGGTGTCTCATTACTTCCCATTATCTCAGTTGCATTTAAGAGGCAAAAGATTTCTCCAAGGGCTTGTTGCTCCCTATACCTAGGTAAGACTTTTGTATCCAGTATATTTTTCATTCTTGTCTCCTTCACCCCACCAGCAGAAAACTTTTTTTACAAACATTCCAGCAACAGGTAATGACCACCATGACCACTGAACAAAAATGAGAAAACACAATAAAACCCAGTCTCCTGCCCTTCCTCAACCCCCTATGAACACATCAAAGACACAAATGCTTATTTTTCCATCCTTGATGCCACCCAGCACTCCATTTAGAGTGAATGCCATGGTATTTGCTGTCATCGATCATGCCTCCTCTCCGCTCCCTCTCTTGTGGCTTATTGACACCTGTTTTCTACTCTTCCCATTGGATATTCCTTGACATGTCTCAGAAGAGCGTCCAGCCCATCCTGGCATCTTCCCAGTGCTGGTGGATTCTGCCTTGGTCCCTCAAGCACAGACCAAACCAGCCTCCTGTTTTAGGGTTCCTTTCTCTGCTTCTTAGTTTTTCGCCGGATACGGTGGCTGGCGCTAACCTCGCTGAGAAGGTAGACTTGTGCTCTTTTTGGCTTTGGTTGGCGTGGCCAAACTCAACAGCCTTTGTGCCATACCTTCAAGGAGTTTTTCTTACCAGCACGGCGAACCGGACCGGCGTGCCAGGCTGTGTGTTGTTAACAGACCAGCAGGATAACTGGAATCTGCTGGAGGTGCAATTAAGCCTTTCTTCCAGTTTCCTTTCATGTGTGCCAGATTGGCCTAGCCTGCCATTTTATTGAGCCTGACAGCAGCTTTCATCCAAGCGACATTGATGAGAGTGCGTAGTTGCTCACACCATCAGCCTGCCAGCTCCAATGGACAATCTGAATAGCTGTGATCCTACATTAAAATGTCAGCATTAAGGGAGGAGAGTGCACCATTTTGTTGCACAGCTGTAAAACCACTTCAGCAAGGCTTTCAAGCTCATTATTGCACAAGCAAGGGGCTTCAAGCATGAGTGCTCATGCCCTGTTCTCCACTCTCCCCTCTCTTGTCAGCCTTGCTTCTATAAATATGCCTTTTTTTTTTTTTTTTTTTTTTCATTTTTTAAAATTGTATTCCCTGGCTCATCAAGGAGCGGCTCTCAGGCTGGGGCAGCAGCAAGGTTGCAGACGTAGCAACAGCACAAACTTTACAACTGTGGAGCAGGACAGCCTAAGCAAATGAGGGGGCTGTCTTTCACAGACAGTTGGATCTCATTTTCAGTAAATTGCACGCGGGCTGTCTTGCCAGTCTGGAAACAACACACAACCAAAAAGGTTTTTGGTAAGTGGCTGCGGGTAATTCATTATTCAAACAAATAAGCAAAAAAAAAAAAAAAAAAAGGTGTAACATCTAACTGCAACACTTACTTTGCCTCTGCTAGGAGAACGTATCTGCTGACAAATTCTTCATGATAAGGTCCCTTGATTCTGTCTTCAACTGTGCATTGCACTTTGCAATATCTTTATGCAGAAGGGTACTCTGGAAGGGTAAAGAAAAAAAATAGTAAATCTACTAGAATGTGATGGTGAAATAAAAAAATAATTCTCATTTTATAGAAAATAAATATCTGTGTGGAAATAAATATATATATATATATTTACCACTTCTTTCATGGAGCCACAGCTTTCCTTTAGAGCATCTCCACCTCTCCAAATATACTTGAAATTCCTGTCAGGTGTTAGGAACTGAGCCTTCCCGCACGGCCTTCTCCCTCTCCCTCTCCCTCTCCCTCTCCCTCTCCCTCTCCTTCTCCCCTCCCAGTGATGGGCACTGCTGCAGCTGCATCTTGCCACAAGCGGACACTTTCCTGCGTACAAGTAAATTCACCTGCACACACTGTGTATCTTTATTCTTCTCGATGGGAAAAAGAAGTTTTTACTGTTCTGGCAGTGCAGAGGCCTTTTACCTAGACAGGTATTTAATCTTCAAACCGCAGCATCCTGTAACAAAAGAGCTCCATGACAACTTTCTGGCATTGTTAGAAGCGCCTTGGGTGCTTTGCACTATCGTGGGCCTATTTCTAGTTTTGATCAAAGCCCTTTTGGCTTCACACCAGCGTCCAGGAGACAGCAAGATCACTTGCTGATGGCTCGTCACAGAAGTGATCTCTGTATGTGCTGAGCACGCCTTTCAGCTGCTGTTATTCTGCCATTTTGCCAGCTGTTTGTAGAGAGCTCACGTACCTGACCACCCTGCCAAACACTGCAACCATTTCTAGTCCCAAGGAGGCATTTTACAACCTGTGTTTTTGTTTGTCTGTTGTTCTTCTTGGGAATTCCTTGACTGTTTGCCCTTGATATTAGAGTAAACAAATGTTGAAATGGTGGAAGTACACCTCTGTGTTTGGACCAACATGACCACCTAGAGTATTGCCAGAGGAATTTGAATAAAAAGGCTCCAGTCATTGAAGGTAACATCATCAACCATATCAAAAGCTAAAAATGTCTTCAGCTTTCAAGCACTGAAGAAGGTAGTGTTTTCTACTCTTATATTTTGCCTCTGCATTTGATTGCCATTCATAAGAGAAGGTGGAAGTGAAAGTTTGCAATGAAAAAAAATTGCTTCTGGAATGGTGAATGTTAGTAAATAAATAATGAGTGCCCAGTTCTTTCTCGGGCCTTGGGATACTTCCTTCTCTTGTAAGCTCTAAATATAAATCAGATGAATACAACTACCTGCATTTGACTAGAAGGACAAGTTACTCCTTACTGTTGGAGCTCATTTTGCTAAACTCTAGTCATCTGGAGGTTAGGAGGTGCTGCAAGTTAGTGTCTAAGGTCCCTGTGCAGCCAATGAAAATGGTTAAGCACCTCCGAATAATGAACCCAATGCTAGAGGAAGTGTTAGGGGTGGAATTACCTGCTCTCTGGAAGTTCTTGTCATCGTTGCCATGGACTATGGACTCAGCTGTGAGAACTGCCATACAACCTGTAGGTGCCCTTGACCAGGTGAAGTGGATTCCACAGAGAATTATCAACTGGCTTCCTGAGCGTGTGGTCGAAGTAGCTCCTAATCTTTTACATGTTGTTTTATATTCACTCAGAATATTTAACGGTCCTGAATCAATGGATGTGTTTATTTCTAGATTTTCTCAAACTTCCTGGTTATTTCAACTTTTTTTTTTTGAAAATGAGAGAGGTTTCTGCCTTCTGCAGCATGAATATGCAGGACAGCTGAGGAACTTCGTGCAAGTGGTGCACGTGTTTCATGGTGTTTCACAGGGTTCTGAAAATTCTGTTAATGGTGCCTTAAAAAGGGCAACTGCGGGTTTTATCTCATGGGTAAGGATGTAATAGAGCTGCGTGTTAAGTAGGGACTCAATTGGATCTTTTTTCCTGGTATCCAAGTGTTATTGATACAGATTTTGCAGCTAAATTAGTCCATTGCAGTCTTCTGTGTGACCATCATCTTTGCCAGTTCTTTGAAGTCATGTCTCAAAAAGGTTTTGTATATGCTTCAACACTTAGTAGTGTTTTTTCCTAATTTATTAAACTTTGTGCGTTTACTTTTTTAATCTGATTGTCTTGTGATTTTCTCCAAATATATCCTGAATCTATTTTCAATTAAATTTGTTAAAATTGTTAAAAAAGAAGTCTATTTGAGAAGAGGAGACAAGAATAATCAAATTCTCACAAGTTTTACAGAAAGGGGTAGCTGCATGGGAGACCCACATTTGACGCCTTCTGAAGGAAAGGCAGGCTGTGTCTGTTAGCACAGTTGTGTGTTTGGCCAGTTAGATATTGAGCTAGGTCCAAACTGGTCCCAGTGTGGGCTCTCCCTTGCCTTGTGGCCTTGCCAGAATGGATGTGTGCAGAAACAGGACTCTTCACAGGGGAAGATATTAGAGGGATGGTGACAGAGAGCAAGGCTCCATTGGAAACCAGGATGTTTTAGGCTGCACAATACAACTTCTTTGTAAAGATGTTTATAAAACTTTCTATTATTCAGATCCTTTTATATCACTTACAATGAATTATTACTTTATTTACTGCACTTTAGTAGAGGTAACACGTGTGAGGCCACCCTCCACCTCCAATAATAGCGTGCATCTTCTCTGACTGATTTCAGTTCGTATTAGCACGCTTAAGTTGTCGTCTGAACCAAACGCTTTCCTCTCCTGTGCTCTGACTCTTTCCAGAAGGTCAGTCATTTATACACATTAGCACTTGAGATGTGGCTGGAACTTAAAAATTCTGTTTATGCAAAAATTAATCATTGAAGAACATCAGATGTAATTTTAGGATTATGTGGGCAACTTTAAGAAGGGGTGGCAAACAGCCACATCTGCTATTTCCTGATGTATAAATTCAAAAGTTTGCTAGTCCATCAAGTTGTTTATTTAAGGCCGGCATTCTTCTGGGCGGCTGCCAAGGAAAAGGCTACACCAGGTCAGTGCTTCTCTTTTTGTGTGGATACCTGTTCTTTTATGCTTTCCCATATGTACTGTTTAAACCAACCATGACCTGTAGGCACAAAATTCTGCAGTATTTAGAGGAGTTGTTTGTTCATTTTTAAATAAAGCTTTCTTCCTATGCTGTGGGAAGGCAGTAAAGGAAAAAAACACAACACAATAAAACATACAGCCACTTTCAAATAAAGGTTTTGTTTCCTCTGGGTTCAATTTTCCTGATAACTTAAATGTCTCTTATGCTTGTGGAGATTTGTTTTACTGTTTGATATGTCCCACCTGTGATGCATCA